>OY720634.1:130583927-131183927 GCA_963169105.1 Ceriagrion tenellum | reverse complement strand
CAGGAAACATAACATGCATGGCGGATGTGCCCGAAAAAAAATGTATCGACGCCTATGAGTTCTATTTCGAAGTATTTTCCGTACTTTTACCCACATATTCAATAATTTAAAAAAATAAATTTGATCGCATTATTTTTCGGACAAACTTTGATCTCTCATCTCATTTTTCAAGACAGCGTCTTGTTGTAATGTCAGGATCCATGATAACTCTTCTTTAATCTTTCTTTTAATTAAAAATGTGAAAATAGGGAAAAGAAACATACAATTATATGATGCTCCAAAATTCAAGTTATTTTTTAAAAGGTTAATGCATACCTTATTTTGCTGGAAATATTCAAATATGTGAGAATGAATCTAATGACAAATTAATCAATTTCAACGACATAAAGCCTTGGTTGGGGATTGGTGCACATTCCCTCACGCCCTATCAATGTAAGGGATACCGTTGGCTGACGTGGTAGTGACCTTCCATGCCGAGGACCTGGGTTCCAATGCCGGCAATGACGGAGATTTTTCAGTGGAGTTCCGAACCCAATAGGATGATGTTCGGAGAGCACTTGGAGTGAATTGCTTCGTCTGTCGGATGGGACATTAAACCGTCGATTACTGAGTGGCTTTTTTAGTGAAAGAATGACTGCGCCACGAGGTTTTCCTCGTCCCTCTCTCCATTTTGCAAATAGTGCATACACCTTTCTATCACAACCACCTATCCTTAATGGGCCTGATGACCTTAATTGTTGGTCACCTCCCCAAAAATGAGCGACCAGCACTAATAACGAACCATCTGGATGTGTGTAAATTGTTTCTACACCTTAACGCTAGTCCTAAAATGTAATTTCAATCAATCAAAAATTAAAATCGCCAAGTGATCTCGGTTATAACGATCCAATTGCGAACAGCAATGATATCAATAATTATGTGGCTCTTTTATTGGTAAGATTTGAAAGAAGGCAATTTGCTCAATCTCGGGCTGCTCGGGTTCTAGTTGTGCTGACTCATATCTTTGTCAACTTGTAAACGATATTTTAAAGGTCTAAGTAAAGTTTGTATCGCAAAACTGCTTCAAGCGAAGTAACGTCTTTTGAAGTTGTCGTGAACTAGCCCTTAATGTTTGAGTACAGATCTCTTAATTGAAACATTCCATTTAAGTGAATGCCATTCTTGCTGCATAAGAAGACTCTCTGGAACAATACTTCTACATCTATATATTACACTGCGAGCCGCTGCTTGGGCGTGTGGCATGGGGTGTCAGGTCACCAGCCGTGTAAATATTTAAGGTTTTCGGAGGTGAAATGGTGACGTGTATTGTGGGAGTGCACTTAGTGGAGCTCAGTTTTATTTTGGCCGCTTATCGTGCACAAAAAGAACATAGTTTTTGTGATTATCTATTCGGCAATGTATCTCTCTTATTTTATCGCATCTGTCAGACCTAGAGATGTAGTGAAGTGACATGACGATAACCTCCGTGTCGCTCTGAAGCACACCAGTTGTGAATTTCTCAAGCAAGCTAAGCCTAACGTGTAGCCCCCGAGTCTCTAGGGATAGTCGAATAATTACTGTGGATAGCTGAGGGAGGTTCTTTGACACTGAAAACTTTGATGCCATGCAAAAAATGATTATTCCATGCGGAGAAATGGGGGACCTCCTGTCTCTTAGGGTCCAGAAATTTCATTGTGATTCGACTCTCTGTGAGAGCGAAAGGGAAGGAAGAGCATTTGGGTCTAATGGAGATGGACATGCATGTGAGGCCGCCCAAAAGGGACCATTCTACTCCTTCTGAGTTAATGAACATGTCCAGAACACGTGTCCTGGACGCGTCCTCGATTTTGTCGCATGAGGACGTAGGGGTTTGTAGGAAGAGGAGGAGAAAGGAAAAAAACCTAAATTAAGACGACGGCTCACTCGAAAGTCCGCCTCCCATCGTCCGTCTCCCACCCTCTACAGTGGCGCGCTTTTATGTCCCCAGCCACTCCGTCGCACACACACACTCGCGCCCTGGACCAATTAGCGCGGCCTTGAGTCAGAAGGGAGTCGACGGGAATGGAGGAATCGCGGGCTGTAATTCGTCGCCCTTTAATGGATTTGCAATAACCCATAGGGCGAGATAAATTGAGGAGGAGAAAAAAGGAAAGTATTAAATGCCACCATTTCTCTTTCGAGTTATAAGGCATTAATGTATTAGTCAGTGAAAATTGCCCATAAATCTCTTGAGGGATTAAACTAATGTTAATGCTTGGATACACTTGATGCATTAGCCACACCATGTTTAAGTCAATAAAATCTATTTTCTGAAGGGACTCGAATGAAATTTCTTTAATGAAATAAAAAACAAAAACTCTCTGAGCGTATGAATGAGTTTCAGGTGTAACTTGGTAGAAATATTCAATATCCATACTGATAAGAATGAAAAGACGATAGTAAATTTTCACATTGTTTATGAGTACCGACCATGGTTTTGACATTTTCGACATGGTTTTTCGATCTTGAGAATGACATAAAGTGTCGAAACCATGGTCGGTACTTATTAAACAGTGAGGAAATTTACTATCGTCTTTTCATTCCTATCAGTATGGATAAACCCTCTGAGGAAGACCAAAATATTGATTTGAATCATATAATTTCATTCCTGTATTATCTTTAATGCAAAAATGTCAGTTTTTTAAAGCAGAATTGAACAATAAAACGCTCTTACCCTACAGCATTTAATTGTATGGTTATAAGGGGAATCATAGAACTCAGTAATCGATAGGTTTACGACCACATAGCTCTTTTATGTCATATTTTCCGGGCTAAGAGCGCTCGGCGCCAAGTTTAGGAGTCTTGGTACAAATCCAGGCGAATGAATTTTTTACTGTTAATTTCACACATTTATGTGAACACTAGCAGCTGACTCCGTTCAAATTACTACGAGGCCAGCCCTGCAGTTCTTTGAAAAAGAAAGTTTGTTTAAAATGAGGTATTTTGGGAAGTTATAGTCGTCAACTCGTATGACGAGTACATTCTACTGTGCATTTCACCGCGATTTATAATGAAAACTTATCGCTCCTTTTTCGTGGAGCAGTTGCATGGGCGATTATTGAGAAATCTTGTGAATGTTAGAGATTTTAGGACATCGTTCCATCAAATGACTTTCATGGACATCATTTAAGTACTTAAGGATTTAGTTTAGCTTCTCGCGGCTACCGGATGAAACATTGATTTTCAGTTTTTGAAGGAATATTGATTTGCAACGGAGTCGCTAACCTGTTGTCAGCAGCATTATATTCCTATGCATTGCTAAAAATTCCATATTTCTACTCATTGGCATTGGACTTTATTGACAATTAAATATTTAAGTAATTGGTTCCGTATTTTTATTTTTCCATCTAATCCTTTGCGTTCGGCCACTTTAGTTTATTCATCTCAGCTATCTCGGTTGATGATGAAGTATTTATTCACAAATGCCTTACTTTACCTAAATGAGTGAATTTCATTCTCTGCTCGTCGTGCCTTTGCCTCTACGCTTTTTTTCCAAAACTGCGCAGTGCATATAATACGGAGCTATTTGGGTAATAAAAGAGTATTCAAATGTAGAGTATGAGAGTGAATTTATTTCTTTTTACGTTTGTAACATTCACTCCGAGTCCCTGGCAAGCATCAATTTTCATTGCCGTCATGATGGACGGAGACTTGGAGGAGGTTTTGTGGTATTCATAGGTCACGTCCAATGCCCACGGGATAAGTGATTACGCTACGCTCAGTTCGTGCCTACGAACTAGATGGAGTGACCCAAAGATGACGGCCTTCTGCATACGTCATGCAAGTGTTTCCGTCAATGCCACTGTAAAATATTAACAATGCAACCCGACAGCCCCACGTTGTGGGTCAGAAATGGAAACAATCTCTATTATCGTTAACTCAAAATGCCCACGTGGTGAGTATCAAAAATGGAAAATAAATGTGAGATAAATTAACCACGGTCTCCTACCTTTTTCAATTGCCCCAGCCTTCTCTGCGGTAGATAACATGAGAAACACAAAACAACATGCGATACGTGATAACTAGCAATTTAATTGATCAGACAAAATCATATCATTGAATCAAGACACACAAAAACAAAGTATATAATATCTTTACCTTTAACTTAAGGTCATGACCCAGACAATTGTAATATTCTGCACCTCATACAGTTACTTCAAATGATTTACTTATCTTTAAACATTTTATGATAAACAACTTCTTTGAATTAAGCCATATATCTTCTTTAAACATTCATTACTCCAATGTAAATAAACAAAACTAGCATCAACCTCTAATCCGGGTTGTACCCAAATGGGTTGTATGGCTTATTTAAAATACAGAATTAAAGTCCATATTTACGCTCTTGTTGACAATACAGGTTGATACGTGACTGGTGTCACTCTAGCTTTACAGCCTCCGGAACCCGTAGTCCTGGCGTAATGTGACCACAGCATCTGCACGAATGGTAGTCCTGTATCAGGGTCTCTCTCTCTCTGGCCCCAGTATCGCGGCTGAATGTCCGCTTCCTCCGGAATATGGCACAGAACCCCCACCACACGTCCGTTCCCTTCAAGAACTCTGCTGTCAATCCCCGCTCGTGCTTTTTCTATTCGTCCCCTTCCCCAATTCATCATTGTCGGCTTTGGCTCTGCCCTCCGTTTCCCTATTGTTTCACCGCGAAAAGTTAAACATGGTGGGTGTTTAATTGTTATTTCTCCCACGCGGTGGGAAAATAATATGGAGGCCCGCGTTGTGTTACACCACGTAACTCGTATACTCTACATTTGAAGTTTCTTCGAAATAGACAAATATTGTTGAATTTTATTCTCACTATATCCGCATTATGTCCTATCTATGGGTTACCAAACAACAACCTACTGCTGGCGATACATTTCAGTTGTCATTAATGTTATCAGTCCTCACTTCTAGAAATTGTTTGCCGCTGTTCTATTTCTCCAAGTCTCTTGTCAAAACAATTTGCAACGCTCTCACTCAAATCAACTCTTTTTGGGATGTGGAGTTAAACCGCTTTCTTCATGAATTAAATTCTACGGGTAACAAGGAAAGTTAAACGTAGCTTTCGAGTATTTTTTCTGACACTATTTAATATCATTGTAATATAGATGGATGGATATGTGGAGAAACGACCGAAAACTAAGGTCATTTGCGCCTTATGGGACAGGTAAGGGAGGAAGTGTGGAGAGACACCCGAAGTCGGCATTAGCTGCTCCCGACGAAACGCACTAAGGACCATGGTTTGACGCCTCATCCGCCATACGAAGTACTGAACTTGAAGTTCCCGCCATCAGGTTACTCAAGTGGGGATTTTCCTCTGAAAAATATCCACCTCTGCAGGGATTTGAACCCAGGCCGTCCGGATGGTTAGCCAGTACTCTAGCCACCACACCAGCCCGATCCCCTCATCGTAATATATTGAGTAATAATGGCAGTGAAAGCTATTTTGTAACAAGCATAAGTCAAAATACTTCATTTTACATGCACTAAGTGAGGAGTGTGACATCTCTAGATATTGCTTTTTTCCTATTATGTCTCTTGAGAAGTTTTCATAAGGTATTGAGAACTTCCGAGATAGCATGGGCTATTTCTCTACGAGATGAAGTAATGTTTATAAGGCACAAACTCGGGTCAACGTTGACGAGAATACTCTGTTAATGAAGCTGTTGGGTAATGGTAATGATGAATGAAAGGCAGATATAGGTAGCAGATGTGAAATTTCTGGATTGTTTAAACGGTGCGCTATTATAGACGATATCAAAAAAGCATGTATGTGGTAGTAAATAATTTCCTGAAAAATCCATAATAAAGCAAGAGAATATTGGGAGAATTGGACGAGTTGAATGAAACAGGTAACCTTATGTCAATAACCTAAGCAAGTCAAAGGACTATGTGGCAGGATAATATTGGTTGGCGGCGGAATAGATAGCTAGAATTTTTCATAATTCAAGATAAAAAGTCGGGTGCCAATCCTACCTTTTTAACTGGAAGCTACTCTTGGATTTAGATTTAAAGTAATGAGACATATTTGAACCTGTGTCTTTTCATATATCAGGAGATTAGATAGCTATCTCACTACTGCTCTAATGCCTCCTCTGACATGTACTTTGCTGTGGTAGCGAAAATTGGTGGCAATCAAAATCGCGAAGCATGACGCCCAATTGGGAGGTTTGCGTTAAAGAGGCTGACCAAAGAGTGGAGGGCAAAGCAAAGCACGTTGAAGGAAACGCTGCCCACTTAATTGCACCATCAATTAGAGGTGTGACTCAGGAGTGCGTTTTATGGCAATGTTTCCGATGAAACCGAATCTACATCAAAATACGACGACAATTTTCGCAAATCATCGAATAAGCCCATCGAGAAACTTTGATTAAGAGCAACATAACGTGACTTAGGTAGATTTGGATAACAGATTTACCACTTTGAAGCTAAGAACCAAGCAGAATTGGAATCAAGGAAACGCTAGTAGTCAAATGTGGACTATTCTTCACTCCCCCATGCCGAAGTACTTCGTAAGAAAAGGACTCTTCCACTGAAAAGCGTGTCTTTCGTCACTGCGGCCGTTTTCCACCTCTTCTGTACAATTCATCCCTTCCTTCGGAATTCCCGTCTGAGCTAGGCACCGTTTCTCGGAAGCGTTTTGCTGTCTTTTCCCTGAAATAATTTTCCGGGAAGTGCAGCGGACTCCTCATCCCTTTTCCTCCGTAAATCCCAAGGTCGTTCTCAATGGTTGGCCTTCGTTCTCATCAGAAGGAAAGAGAAGGAAGTACACCGGCTCAAAAAAGTTTGAATCACGTGAGCATGAGCAACTCTTACAAGTCGCTGTCGGGTGGAAGTAAGCGTACTGAACTCTATAGGAATTCATTCTAGACATGAATGAGTCCCGCGGTATTCAATGTTTGCTTCCATTAGAGAGTGGCGTATCATAGTTCTGTTATTAAGTTTCCAAGTTTCTCATGCCTCGCCATCTCTTCTTTTTTATCCTCAAGCATCACCACAGTTTAAAAATCAAGCATTTCATAATTTTTTTACTATGACAACTCACACTATGAATCGTTCTTTTATTGTTTAAGTGCATGACGTTTCTCTCAACTCATGGAGAGCAATATAGATGAAGAGTATGTGAGTATAGGGTCCCTTTTTGTGATGTTGATCTGGACAAGGTAGTCAGGTTAGTAAAGTACTGAATGGTAGTTTGAAATTTGTTGACTTGAGTCCCACTTGAGGTATCTTTGAAATTTAACTCTGCGATCTAACCAAAGTAGTGTAAATATTAAACCTCAAGCGCGCTGCTGCTTTAAAAAAGTGTCAAGGAGTGTTAATAGTGCTTCAAATTTACACTATCATGTATCTCTCCTACTGCTGTTTGTATTTTTGAAGAAGGAGAACCATGGTTTTCATCGCAAACAGTACTTACGTTTTGAAAAAGTTTCAATGTGTTAGATGCGGGTAGGAGGTAAAGATTTTGAAAAAATAAATCGTCTCACAAAGTATCTTAGAGGCATTGAAAAAACCAGAGGAGAGGATCTTCCAGATTGGAAAGATAATTAGATTAGTCATTATTCATTTCAGAAAGGTAAAGAAATGGCTTTTTCATTTTCTTAGGCTGTAACGGAATGGATATAGGAAACATCATTACATCAATTCGCGGTGAAAATTCTTATAAATCGACTTTTGATCCGAAAAATTTAAACTTTTTTTTCCATTTGTATGAGTCTTGCTTACAATAGGAAGGACGCCAACAGTAGGTATGCATACCTAGTTCCTGCAGGACTATGTACTTTTAACTGGTTCAGTTATCACTTTAATTCTACACAATGAAGGGTCAACGATTGACATTCTTCGCCATCCAAATTGTCACCTTCCATTATTAGTATCATGCATTCAACCTCTTCCGTTGAACCTGTATTGTATTGAAACCAAAACATTTTGGGAGTGGACCTCACGTTGGCATGGTTTTTGCGTTGTCTTAGGATACAGGTGTTTGGTTCATCATCATTTGGTTTTCTACAAGTTGATTGTAAGAATCTTTAGGAACGGTAATCAAGTGGAGAAATTCCCTGAAAATAGACATTCACCATGGAAAATGTAATGTCCATATCCTTGAAGTGGTATTCTCCCTTTCCTTTGCTTCACTTGCTCGATATCAAGCCTCTCCTACTTTTCTTTTCATACCTTCAGGCTCTGTTTATGACGTTGAAAATTCCTTCGTCTTCTCTGTTAATTAAGTGTTCTCCTCTCTATCACCCTCTTTGACTTGTCGTCGGACAGTTTTTATCTGTATGAAACACTGAATAGCCTAAGTTACTGTTTTTTTTTCCGCGATGGTACTTTCAATGGTTGGTGTCCTACCTTCAATTCCCGTCGCACACCCTCGTAACGTCCCTCCCTTTCGGAGTATTGACGTGGATTCGACTCCGACTGATTTCCGTCCCCGCAATACCGTCTCGGGCGCTCGGCCCGGAATCCGAGAGATGAGGCGGCACAGTCACTTGAAGCGTGAAGCCGCACTGACGAGAGAGAGAGAGAGCCCTCTTCACGCCCCTCCGGTTTCACGTCCTCGGGCGGTAATCACTCGATCCCCTTTCTTGAGTCGAATTCCACCAAATGTAGCGGGGCCCTTGGGCTAGGTGGTATCGTAATTTCGTGACACCGTTCTTACCTCGACGTTATGACTTACTACTACCGCTAAATACCTCACGAATGATAGCCATCAAAATATTTCGTATAAAATATGTCTTAGAGGAACCCAAATGGAAATTTTAAAGATGCAAACCATATTAATGGAATTATGTGAAGTGATAAGGTCATATGTCACATAATTTAAAGTTAAGAGGAATAAAAATGGAAATTTTTAATTTGCATACATACTCAATTGAAGAATGTGAAATGTTGGTGATCTTGGTGTTCGATATCATAAATTGTCTTTATGTCACCCACTAGTCTCACATAAGTTAACGCATTGCACTGTGTTCGCCATCGACGTTTACCCGTCAATAATATCCCTATTAAGTTTTTCTTCAGCTGCAGAAGGTCTTCAACTAAGAATCGATGTTTAAATTCCCTCCAATCTGATAGAAATTCATTGATGTAAACTTATGCTGATATACTGATATCTAATTACGCTCGCAGTTATTTTGTTTATTTTAGACATTTCATTGACTTTGAAAATTAAATTTTCGAATCAAATGGGAATGGTGAAGTCCATTATAATTAGGGTGATCATTACTATATGTGGCGACCATCAGACAATGTGGCAAACTGCGAATGAATCACCAATCTTGGCGTGCAAAAAACTGGAAACTGGTGGATGACGACTCTTCCATTTGTTCCTTCTCTCCTTGTAATTCTCCACCGCTTATTTAATGAGCATAATCGGCTTGCATATGAGATGAAGTTTAAAGAATAATCTGGAATTCTTTGTTTCTACCGATCTGGCGTATAGGAGTCGTCAGTTGTGGGACCGAAAACTTCCGGCTAAAACGTCCAGTCTGTATTCCAATTGAGAAAACACGGATCCGTTCGGCTACATCTCACTCGAAGGCGTTGATGTTTAGGAATCATGTTGACAAGTTGCCGGGAAAGGGAGATAGCTTTATAAATATTACGATTTCATCGGAATCCATTAAAATACCAACAACCTGAACCCTTGTTTTTGTGGTTGATGCATGTTTTTTTGACGCTTGAGACCTTGACTACACTTTTAGGTCAGTGCTTTAAATTGGAAATTTCACGATCAAATGCTTCCTATATACCTCGCATTTTGTCACGCAATACGATGTATTAGAGGAAATTATCCTCTCGTGAGAAGTGATAGGAATTATAAATGGGTTCGGTTAAACGCAATCAGATCAAAATGGAAACTCCCACCGGTCACATCATTTAAGTACCCTCGAAGAACCTGAAATATGAAAAAGAAAGTAAGTTCAGGGGAAAATTATCAGAAGCTATATTTCAGCCGTTCAGAGATTCTTTATTCATGACCATGTTGGGTGCAATATGGTTAGTACTTAGCGGCATCCCATGCTAACTATATTCTATTATACTAAGCTGACGAAACATAGTATATTGCCTCCCATTTGAGATGCAATATAATACGGTTACTAGTATCATATTTCATCCCAAATGGGATACACCTGTTTCCTACTTGAGTATCTTGTGCAGGGCACTCCAAGTGCTGTACTCCGTTTGTCAGATAAGACGTTAAACCAAGGTTCCCTTGGCGCCTTTCGTTTAAAACAGGCTAATGCTGACACCTGGTTTCTATCAACCCTTCCTTCCTTACCGGTCCCCTATGACCTTAGTTGTCGGTCGCCTCCCAAATATCCAGTCCAATCCATTTTGGATACAATACCTATAATACTAGTAATTGCAGTATTGTATAGTATTGTAAATTGCACATAAAAAGTGCAATTAGTATGGTTAGTATGATGGGATGGATAGTAAATGGGATATAAATACTATTAGTTGTAATATTTCATTGTATTTTAAATTGTATATAATAAGTGTAATTAGTATGGTTTTTATCATATTGCATCCCACATGAGATCCAATGTTATACGAGTAACTGCAATATTATACGCTATTGTAAATTGGGATAAATAATAAATCCCATTAGGTATGCAATGTCATACTTAGGGAACTTAGTAGGGTTGTGGATTTAATGGGTGAGGTGAAGGTGGCAAATAAAATGTCATGCTCGCGTGCGAAAACGGTGCATTGGCCTTATCTGCATGGTGTAGCGAATGCCCGAGGGAAGCGAGGATTCTGGAAAGACTAAGAAAAATGACTCCTGGAAGTCAGCCAGATTTAGAGGAGGTTATGGCTGGTACCGCTCTAAAAGTGAGTATATTATGGCCATTTCCATTGCACATTTGGATGTGGACGAATGAGGAAAAATTTTTCTTCAAAGAGAAGCTGAGAAGGATGGATAGAAACTTTATCCCGGAGTAATTCCACTCCGAACGATAGAATACTTATATCCACGAAGCTCCTTATTTCACTCGAGAGATCATAAGGTAATAGAGTCACTGTTACAAAAACCTTTGAGTCTGAAAAATGGTGTAGTACTTTTGAAGATCTTATGCGCTCCATTTTCTTAAGGGATACCTCATTTGTATTCAGCAAAGGTCTTTTCCCCTGTGAGCATTATCACGAGCACCTATAGAAATCAGTTTTATGTCACTGAATCATTGTTATGACTTTGCTGTGTCGTACAAGTTACAATTGACTTTTTTAAAGTTTGTTTCCTGTGGTGAGGTTGAGTTACGCCTATAAACTAAACATGGTGGTCTTTGGACCAAGCAGGGTCATGGCGATGAAGAAGCGTACACACTTAACCTATGATCACCAAAATAAAAGATAGTCTTAATTGAATGCATGTATTACCTTGCCTGGAGAAAAAAGAATTGTGAAGAGAAGAATTTCATATTCTTTGAGGACTTTTATGAGTTACTCATGTAAGTGAAGTTAAAGACTTGTTATTCTAGGAAGTGTCGAATAAAAGAGAGCCATTTTATTGAGAATAGACTGGCTACCTGTGTATTGGACCAAAGATGGAGGTAATTTTTGCTAAATATTATCCCTCATAGTTCTTTATAGATTGGATTATGTGGGTACCGGTAGCAGGGTGGAGCGGAGGAGGTGGGTTGGCACTTGCCTAATCTTACCATACGGGGCATAGGGGTCCAAATTTTGACGGCCCATCCGATGAAAGGAACATTACATTGGCAGTGCTCTTCTCCTGGAAACCAACTTCGTCGAGATTTGGGTTCCACTAAAAAAACTAACCCACGGACAGGGTTCGGACGCGCGATCCCGGGACGAGAAGACACCACACCGATCCAATTCTCGGTAGTAATTTTAATTACTCATTATTAACTATAGTAATCGTGGTTAGTTAGTCTCATTACTAATTCGGATTGAGGCCCTTACCTGAATGCCAGAAACTTGGGAAAAATTAGGCTAGGTACGTTCTCATCCGTCTTTTTCGGCTGCACCATTCCCCCAAGAGAGCGCTGTGACATCTGTTTGCCGGAGAAACTGTTTCCATGTCAAGATAAGTTATAATCCATCAGAGCGAGGACATCCCTGTGGAGGCCTCTGGGACACGTATATTTTATAAGGTGCTACCTAATGCTTTCCGCACTCCCTTCCTTCACTGAGTTGATGGGCTACTTGTTAGACATTGGGAAATAATTTCGTTCTGGGACCAGTGTTATGACTAGTTATTTCCCAGCGGACTCGCCGGGCGAGCGTGTTAAGTATATTTGTGAGATTTGAGGAAAAGGGTCGGAAGAAACGCCTTTCGGGGTTTGATTCTCACCAACCAGTGATTCGAGATAAGTTAGTAACTGAGAGATTTCCGCCTGTTCACTCAATGCCGGCTCGAGGCGCCTCTTTGCATCAATTTCCCTCTGCCTTTTGGCAGCGAGCCCAAATCATACCTCACGGAAACTGCGCTCCTCTATCAGTTCCAGTGATTGCCTTGGAGTGCATGGGGAGTCACTGCGGAATATCGTTGCTAGACGAATAGGCTCCGCAATAGCTCAAAATGAAGACGCTCTTTTTTTCAACGTTTTAAGTACATTAATTCCAAATTGATGCTCATGAAGAGACAGTATCTTATAAAGAGAGAATACTTAACTACAGGATGATAATACGGAGTACGTATGCGGAGATGAGGAAAGAAATTGAGTAAGGAGACGGAGACCTGCGATTGAATAAGTCCAGAAGATTTTGCATTCTTTTTTTTTTGTCTAAACCTACCTTGACCAGTAGCACGCCCTAGTAATAAAAATAAACTGTACTTAGCAATATCTTATTCAAGAATACCGGAAGCTTCATATTTTTCTACAAAGGCCATTTTTGCTTATTTATCTTCCATGACTCAATTCCTTCAAGGGTAAAATCGGAAAATATAGCGATCGGTTTTGCGTGCAAGTATGGTGAGAGCTGAGTCTAGTATTTGTTAGGCTGATTAGAAATATTTGGCTGCATGATTATTTCTCAAACATGCCTGGTATATATACTGAAATGTGTGCTATCTGAAACTTCCTAGTATGTTTGAATCTTCATCAACCCTTTGCGTCTCTTTGTGGAGCAAAATGTCTTGTCACAGTAGCTGATTGATCGATTTCAAAAGCCAATTATCCGGTCAAGCTTGTTCATGACTCCATCGATATCTCTTCATGACTGACATCTGGTATTGAGATATATTTAATTCTCGAGGTGTGATTATATTCTCACACTCGTGAATTAAAAGTCTGATTGTTACATCCGACGAGACTATGAAAAATATTTAACTACCATCGCAATGGCCACCTCTTTCGTTCTTCTCCTCTTTTGACATTTAAGTTCCATGCAGCTATTGGCTCTATGTGATGTAATAATTGTGATAGTGTGATTTTTAAGAATTTTTTGTTTTCATTGAAACTAGGTTTATTACATTAGAACTCTCTTTCCGCAATCCTTGCTTAAATACCCGAAATAACTCTCCTCCTTGAAATAAATCTCCTTCCTTGAGAACTTCAAATTTAAATTGAATACTTAGCGCGCTTTTCCGGGAATGAGGATTATGTATCAAAACATGTAAGTTAACTTCAATATTAAACTAATGATATCAGTTCATGTGGTTATTCATGCAAATGCGCCCTCATCAATGATAATGAAATGAGCGCAAATGTTGTGAGTACTTAGAAAGGTTGCTCGAGAGAGAAGTGAGTGAGTGACAGTCTCTGCCACGGGAACAATTGTGAATAAATAGATGCATCCCAGAAATTAGCATTTAGATTGACAAACACACGTGTATGCTCCAATTCGTGACCTGACAAGACTTATTTTTTTTCTAAAGGCTTGGTTTGAGCGAAATCCTCTCGGAATGTGTCAACAAGTTGGCGTGCGAGTTCACCATCTGAGGTTTTTTTTAGGAATTCCTGCGGGAACCCCTAGGGTTGAAATGATTTTACGTTATTCGAAGAATGCGCAATTTTTAGGATGCCTATTATTTTGATTTAAAGCGCAGAGAAATATTTTTCATGTGTTTTACTTTAGCAAACAGGCTCAAACTTCGGTCTTTATCGCGTTTGACATTAGTTATTCATTGCCTGAGAGAGGGTGCCGTGCAGTTAATGAGGTTCAGAGGTTCACATGAAGGCGCGTCAAATTAATGTGCGAAATCCAGTATTTTAGGTCGTTTCGCGCTTACAAACCCCATCCTTAGGACCGGTATCGAGCCCTATCAACTCACAATTAGTCGTCAAAGACAATCCCTTACTATCTGATTTCCATCCCTGTCGCGATAAATTTTACTTGCGCTATGACGGTAATTAATCCTAGTGTTTGCATGTTCATTACCATGGCATAATATATATTGATGCTTTAAAGGTAGAGCCATGTGCTTTTAATTAGTAACTCTTGTTATGTGAAAATACAAGCACACGATCAAAATCCTGCCGACACTAGTAAAAGTGATCCTAATTGGAAAGTGAACACCACTAACGGATCATTAGCGATTTATTAGAGGCAACGTTGACTTGACCCGGAATGCCCTCCAAAACAAGCGGGTTCAAATTTGCGTTCACATTTTCGTGATTATCATAAATTAATATTCTGAACAAGGGATAGTTGGACAGCGCAGTTGGGAGATGAGGAACGTGGCGTAGTCATTAGTCTATAAAGCCACCGTTGCACGCGGTCCGATGTGATCCGACGTGCTCGGAAGGCTGGAGAATTAAAATTTTGGAATCGTACACTGAAAGCCTACAAATGGACACATGATAATCGCGGAGTAAATGTTTCATCTTCGCAGCGAGGAAGAGAATGGAACCCGAAATGAGTACTCGGGCAGCAAAATCAAAGCGAAAATTTCATCCCTTGAGTCAATTATTTTTACTAAAGACGAGTTTTTAGTTTACCTACCTCGCAAGAAATATGTAATAATGTGTTATGTAATATGTAAAAATATGTAGCGCACTTTTTAGAATCTTGCCTTCACTAATGAAGAACTCGTTGAACTTAGTGTCACTCGACTCCGTGAATCCGACATTACCATAAATTGTACCTTGTTAGTTATACCATTTATAAAATTAGTTAAAAACTCTCTCACTAAACATTTATAAAAACTCTCACACAAAGTTCCCTTAGCAATTTAAAGGTAAAAGTGAGGAATTAAAGATACATGGCTGATGCGCTCAGGCTGCAGTCATTTACTAATTACCAACGTGATAGCTTACACAGATTTTATTCCATCCATTTGTTTTCATTTCATTTCCATTTTTGAATAAATACGAATACAACAAAATTCATTTAAAAATGGCATGAGATTCACCTGTCAATTCTTCTCTGACCACTTTCCAGCTCTTGAATAATTTTATTAGTCTTTTTTGGTTGTTTTGAATCCATAAATGTATGTAAAACTTTTTCCTCGGAATTTTAACTATCCCAAAACTGGACGAGATGACTCGTAAGATAGAAAAGCAATCCTAAATGTTAGACGAAGTCGTCCTTGTCGCCAGCGTAGGGCTAAAATAGTGTTTTTTCCTCTCATCACTCAAATTCTCTCCCTCTAGTCATCAAGTTTCACTCTGCATTCGATCAAAATGACTATTGAACGGTACCATTCCGTTCAGGAGCATTAATTCAGAATGCTATTTTTTGCTGATGATATTTTTATGAAAAAGTTGCTTAGCTAATATTTTCATATTGATCTTCGTAAAGGGTATCAATGCGAATATGATGATTCTTCCATCTCCCTCTTTGCTTGAGTGTGTTAGTCTTTTCCGATTGAACACATAGTTACCATGTAGTACTTAGCATAGGCGGAATGGAACCTAGGCGTGTGGATAAGCTATTACGGATTTGCATTCAACAAAGAAAGGTTCGAATGGATTTCTAATTGTAAAATATTACATTTTGAAAAGAAAACGAATTTTCAAAAATAATTCAAATACGTGATTTTTTAGGATATGTGACTCTCAAGAAATGTTTTTTTGAGCTATATAATTCCCCCTTATAAATGTTTGTCCCGTATTCCCAGATCTTAAGAATTTAATGACTAACGCTAAATCTTTATTTAAATACAGAAAGCGTGCGAGACATAAACTTCGTATCGTAAACTTAATATTGCGTTTTCGCAACTTTGGCAGCTTGGTCGACTTCGACATATTTCAATCATGTCCCTTACGTATGGATAGAGGCAACGTCTAGTGAGGACATTTTATCGAGCCATATCTCTTTGTCACGCAAAATGAGAGCTCATTATTCAGATCATCATGCCACACGTTACCCACTAATTCATTCATATTCAAATCTCCTTAGCAAAAAAGCTCTGTCGGAACTTCTTTGCTTCGGTGCTGTTCCTCCAGTTCTGTCTGTAGTTGTACCAAGAAACTGATGATATTTCAAGTCTTCTTGAAAATATTTCCATTGGTTAGTTTAGATTTGAAACCATCATTTAAAAATCTTTAGTATTTTCTTTCAATGGGGAATCTTGAAATAAAATTAAGTAAGACTCGATGAATTATCATGAGCAATTGTAGTTGAAAGAAAATTTTGCTGAAAATTCTGAAAAAATAGCCCATATAGTAAGTATTTATTAACTTGGATTGTAATGGATTAATCTTATGTATTCTATTCTTGGTCCTCTACTTATTCTTTTTGATTTTACCATTCATTCTCCACTATTATTGTTTTCTAGAGGCTGTAATGACGTCAAATGTGTCCAATCAGTTTGTCCTTCTTCTAAGAGGTTTCGTTATATCATCTCTTCAACTCATCGTTGAACATCATCATTGGTGATGTCAATTCGAACTTACAAATTTTTCCAGCGACACCACATTTACATCGGTCTCAATCTAAATTTGCTTTGCAGCTGTTACCGTCCCAAAATTGCATTGTGACGTCATAAGAGGAACCGTTAGTGTTACAAAACAATCGTTTGTCAATTTCGAGAGATTTTTTTTTCAAATTTGATCATAATATCGATGCCTAGGCGCTACGCCTGAGATCGCGAATATTGGTTCTATGAGAGTTTGAAATGATAAGAGATGCTACGAGTTGGGGATCGATTCTTTTTCAGAGTTATAGTGCTGGCCTCAAAAGATCGGTGAGCATGGCCCCTCGAGGAAAAAGCAATGGTGAAGTGAACGTTGACAACACGTGGCCAGATCTCACAGCACTCTATTTAATTGCGTGTCAAAGGCGTTCTGCCCTGAAGTCTAGCGTATATATCCACCTTAGGCGTTGTTTCTTTTTTTACCCCTACGCATGTAAAGCATTTGACTCACAAATTAGTTGCCGGTCCAATGCGCAGACCACCACGATGGTTGGCTTTCGTTCCCACAGCTTTTATTTTACAAAAGCCCCTACCTCTTAATACTGCTAGAGCTAACGTTAGTAACCTATTGATTGCTATTCTGCAGCTGCTCGAATTACGATTTGCGGCAAGAAGGTACCTTCAATTTTTGAAGTCGCAGAGGCTTCTGCGCTTGAGCTGAGATGCAGCGACTCCTCGGCGCGACCTTAATTTTGTGTCCCTGCGGCCGCATCCCTACGTGCTGCTCACCGTGCGTCTCAGTTTTTGTGGTCTCGTCCTTCGAGAGTAATTTTCGTAGGTTTTTCCGCTCTCAATGGATTCGCACTCAATTTGGTCCGAGGAGATTAAAATTAAACGGGGTTGGGACATGGCCGTGAACGCTCACAGGAGAAGTTGAGGCAAGAATTGGGGTAGCTGGGAAGGATTTTGTTCGGAGTAGGGAAGTATTCTGTTCTGTTCATCCTGGGAAGGATTTTTCTTCGGCCTAGTGGTCACTAAATATCGTATTACCAGTGGATTTTGGTTTAAATGTCGGCAAGATTAAGGCGTAGGTAAAACTGTATCGACTTTAATGGCGGGTTCAGTATCGAGAGTCAAGTAAAACGTCACCTCCATTTGTTTTCTAACCTCCTTGGTTTGGCCGGACGTAGGAAACAGGAACGCGCTATAGTACCGATTGAAACGCGTTCCATTACGCTATAGTTAACGCCTTGAAAGTCTTATTTATGTAAATAATCGGCTATGTAAAACACCCCCAGTTCATTTATTTGACATCGATGACGTATAGGATCAAGTTTTATTTTAATTTTAATTGTAAAAAAAAGTCAACGATAAAATTAAATTTGATGTCCTAGGCATTCCGATGTTCCAGTGGTAAAATTCCACATTGATGAATCATCGCATTCGTTACTGTCTGGTTTTAATCATATTGATGAACTTTGGCAGCTTTCATAAAATTTACTTTTTTCTTCCTAATAAATTAGTCTACATCGGCAGGTGGTCTGCCTGTCCGCGCAAATTGTGCTGAAATCGGTAAAACCTCTCTTTTGAATAAAACGCGCCTACGAGCTTTTGAGTTCGAAACGTGACCCTTCCGCAATAAATCTACAGACAGCGAAAAATGGAATGCTAAAATTTATAACATATATATTTTATATTTGATTAAGATAGTACAACATTTTTACATTACGTTTTTGATAGATGATAGTGTCAAAATTATATGAGACTAGCGGACCCGACAGACGTTGTTCTGCCCAAACTTTGGCCTGCCAGCTATTAGCGGGTTCAGCAAACGTTTTTTCGATAATCGAATTTTCATTAACTACATGCTAAGTGACATTTGACATTGAGTTCGACATTTCAATCTTTTCGTTTCGTGAAAACAACACCAAGCTACGACGCAAGTGCGACGACTTGCGCATGTATTGATGTGTACGTAAAATAACACAGAATTCGACATCAGCGCCACCTATGGTACACAAACATAACTATAAATTATTCCCAGATGGTCAATTATTCATGGACTTCTCAGAAGGTTTTAACGGTCAATTATTTTTTTCCGAATATTATTATTATTAAATAATATTATTAAAGTATAGGGTGGGGGGTGAAATTTTGGGACTATGGTACCAACACCATCTACCACCTCGAGAGGAGGAGGGGCTTCTCGATTTTGACTACCGACGATCGCGCGACAAGGAACGATGACCTTGTGAAACCGACAGCTCCGCGACTTGTCTTGACAAACCCTCGATGGCTAGGTACAGCTTATCATCCGTCGATATTCTGTTGGGAGAAACGGCATGGACGGCCATATGAGGAGTTGACACCTCGATGATCTTGTCAGCGAGCTCCGACCGCTTGTCTAGGGGAAAATACGCTTGGGCAGTCAGGGTTCCTTGGACGTGCGGGGGTAATCGCCTCAGCCACAGTTGCCGGAAGAGGTTGTCCGGAAGAGCGGTCGTTCCGGCGAGGGAGCGAAGATGCCGCAAGAATTGGGAAGGCTTGCGATCGCCGAGGTACTCGTCCGACAGTAACTGGCGAACGCGCTGCTCCTCAGAGGCTGACAGACGTTCTATAAGCTTCGATCGTGGAGTCGAATAAGGGTTCTGAGACGGAGGATTCCTGATTATGTCCTCAACCTCACAGGCCACGCGAGAATCTAAATGTGAGGCAACGTATTGGAACTTCGTTACCTCGCTTGTGATCTCCGACAGCACGAACTGAGATTCCGCCTGTGAAAACCAAAGACTCGGTTTCTCGGGCCAAAATGGTGGTAGTTTCACGGCGACGCGACGAACCGTAGGCGGGTTCTGCTCGGTGTCTGTGTGGCTGCTTCTTGAATCAGAATTATTTAGTTGCTGATGGAGCTAGGCGTTTTCTTCACGTAAGCGTTGAAGCTCGTCGTCGCGCGGAAAAACCATTTTCATCAAATTTTGACTATTTATTCTCCTTGTCGGGGTCACCAATGTGGAGATGGGTATGTGAGGAGATCTTCACGTATATCAAATCAATTAATTAGAGCCTTTATCAATGTCCACTACAATCTCAGTCCTCTGACTTAGTTACATAAACATCAACTAATCAGCAAGGCCTCCTTGGCAACAATATAGAAAATGATGGCACCATACGGTCGCCACAAAAATGTCGTAAAAAATTCCCTAGAACCCGATCGCAGCGCCACCTACCGGGTCCATTTGTAAATCTAAACCATCCAGGGACCCACTCAAATACACAAAAAAAATTTTCACCAAAATCGTTCCAGTCGTTTAGGAGAATTTCAGTGACATACACACATACAGAAGAATTATATATATAAAGATAAGCCTTCAAATGCGTTATTTCCCAAGTCCATCCTTATTTCATCGATTTATCAGCAAACCAAGAACGCTATGCTCGCGTTCAGTGTCACAGCTCTGGATTTTCTCCCTCTACGAGATCTCAGCCATTTTATTGATATCCGATCAGAACCAATCTTTGGAAATCACGACATTCGGAGAGCTTTATTGCTAACATCGTCGACCTTTGTGTTGACCTCCGGTCACTTGACCGGCCATTATTTCTGTTACTTGGATGATTAGTATTGGTTATTGCATCCCTCTGTTTCTGTTGGTTCATGGCTTGCCGAGTGTTTATTGAGCAATTATTTCCCTAAGATTTCTCCAATTATTTTATCAGTGAAACGCCAGCAGTGTTTGAAAATAATGAAATGTCCCAAATTGTAAGGAATTCTGCCATGGTTGAAATATCGGCAGTATGTAAAGAAAACCATGAGAACCTCGTATTTTTGATTTAACGCATAGTTTTCCCCTCAATGTTGCTGCGACTTGAGTCAGTGCCAATTTGAAATACGAAGTTTTTTCGTTAATTACTTAGAGAGCAACGTGCGTGAGAACGAACCACCGGTCAACGCTCTGATTTTGATTATTAGTTTGTGTGAAACTAAATAAGCTCTTTGTAATGAAATTACCAAAGGGCAGGTCGCTAACAAGCGCGCTGAAATAAACGATTATGTTTTAATCAATTAAAGAATTACGACAACTAAAATTACTGAAGGGCAGGTCGCTAACAAGCGCGCTGAAAGAAACGATTATGTTGTAATCAATTAAAGAATCACGACAACTAAATTTGGCTTTATTCATGGAATATGACTCCAATTAAGTCTTTGATTTACGCATTGTGTCGACGAACACAGCTAATCAGCCACTTGCGGTGCGTCGCGTCGTTTTTCTTACGCATTACTTCCCGGTTTTCCCTAAAAAATAGAATGACGAAAATTTGGGAAATAATCTATGAATGCGGTATGTTTTGATGCGCAGGGTAACATTTGACCACCCGTCTTACATCTGTGAGTCGGTGAAATACCGACCTTCACCGTCAAAGGAATAGCACTTAATGGCATTTTTTTCATGTATCACCAGAGAATTGATAAAGGATATGGAAACACAGAATTATATTCGGAGGAGCGATCTTAAGGACAATATGGAATGACCGGTCACAGTGGAGTCGCATGACCGATCACAGTGGTCGAAGTATTAATGGAAAAATTAATTTTATGATTTACTCGCATAAATGGTCACATATTTTTAGAACGATGGAGGATTCGAACAGCCCCCCTGTAGCTCTGTAAACAAGTTGCGGCCTTTCCTAAAATGGTAGTATTTTGAGGAAATTATGGAAAAAATATAATGGACGATGATATTATGTAAAATTTCGTTTAGTAGTAATATTTTACCCATGCCGACTTAGTGATGTGGAGGTTTACCTTTTAATTGTGGATATAATTTTAAATTTCTGGACAATATACTAAATAAAAGAGGTTACAATATGATATATTAGCCAACTAGTGACATACTCTACAAAAAAGAATGCTTAATCGCGAAAAAAATACTGCGAAACACCAATTCACCCGAATGCACCGTGATATTCGTCCATTTTCCCTCTTGTGTATATTTTTTCTTTTTCATTCCTTTTCGGCTGGTACCATAACACTTCCCACAATAAGGTCTTCACTCTCCGCTCGCAAGGTCTTACGTAGGTGTACATCTGTGCTAGTGGTGTTGCATGAATCTTTACACTGTTAATTTTTCGTGCCAACTTCAATCAATTAAAAAGCCTTGCCCCATAAAATGCCCTGTCGACATGGTGCTGTCAATTTTTAGAGTAAATCATCATGTTTTACCAAAGTAATTCTCTCCAGGAATAGATTTATACTATGAGAATCTGACACAGAAAAAGTTACGACCAGAAATTTCTTTTTTCAGTTTTATTAAACAATTCCTTTATTCCTCCGATTTGCTAACGTAGAAGCTTACTTTATTTTCTTCCACTTTTGCATCTTGCGGTGCCTTGTTAAGCTAAAAATAAGTTGCTGGCAGCTACCGATTTACAACCTTCGTCTTTTTTAATCGTGGAACAACTTAGAAAAAGAATCATTACTCGTGGGATGGGGATTAGCCAAGGCTGTTAAATAACCGAACCGCATGTATATATCTAGTTTTTTTTAATTCACTCGGAACGCAGTATTGTTGGATTAATCAGTCACCTCCTACTCGGAAAACAATCACCTCCTACTCGGCTTAGAAAAGACGTGTGCATGGGATCGAGATGGGAGGGACTGGCATTTTTCACGATTAGTCCTAAAAGTTTTTTTTTCCTTTTTTTTCTTCTTCTTCCGAAATCCCGCGCGGGCGCAAGGCTACGTACTGTGTAGCATTTCGTCCCACAATGCAACTCCCTCCTTCCCCTCTTTCCACTTCGTCTCACGTCCACAACCTCGTACTCTCCTCGCTTATCGATTCAACCTCTCTCCCTCCCCTTTACTCTCCTTCCCCCCCACTCCTTCATTCCGCCCCGAACCATCCGACCAACCCCATTCGACTGCCGCGCCACGAGGTCGCATTCGACCACTGCATGGCACTTCCAACCCCAGTCTTTAATCTCTCTCGCATTCCCTCTTACACGCCCCTCTCGCACTTCTTGCATATATCCGTCACGCCCTTCCCTCCTTTTGGGAAGCATTTTCAAAGGAGTTGGTGTTTGGTTTGGCCAGCTATTTTTCAATAATTTCATTCGTATTGTCCCATGCTTGCATGCCAGTTTCACATTTAAGCATTACGTCATACAAGTGCTGGTGCCTTATGATATACAGCCAACAAGTGACATACTCCAAATAAAAAGAATACTTAATCGCGCCAAAACCAAAACCAACAAAATTAATAACATGAAAGAAAAGCAGCACGCTTCGTTAAAAACTGCTACAAGCGAGCATATAGAGTCTCACAACTTTTAGAGGGATTAAGCAAGGGAGCCCCTAGAGACTCAGAGGCTACACGATAGGCTTAGAATGCTTGAGAAATTCAGAACTGGTGTATTTCAGAGTGGCACAGAGAATATTATCATGACGTCTCACAACATCTCAAGGTCTGACAGAAGTGTTAAATATGAGAAATACGCTGCCGAACAGATAGGTACAAGAACTCGTTCTTTTTGTGCACAATAAGTGGCCACGATAAAAACTGAGCTCCACTAAGTGCACCCCCATAATACATGTCCCCATTTCACTTTCCAAAACCTTACATCTCTACACGGCTTGTGACCCGTGTGGTGATCCCTACCACACGCCCATGCGGCGGCTCGCAGGGTAGTATGCAGATGTAGATGGTGTATGTAAGACTGCTGATATTCCTTCTCGTGAGAATAACCACGCCCTTGATTTTATCGGTCTGCCCCTTCCTCTTATACCATTCTCTCCTTTTACATAATTCTGATTCGTTAAATTGACGTAAAACTGCTCCCCATCACCCCTCTTTCTTCTGAATTCCCGCCTATTCTTCTTCCTTCTTCCTGTCCTGCAGAAGGTGTTCTTCATCTCTAAAAAAAAGAGCACGTATTTTTTCTCTCTTCAACTCCTTCCCCTCTTGCTTTACCCTTCACCCACGCCAGGGCTCGACGCTAATGCTTCCTCCCCGCCCTCCTTTTCCCCGAATCGTGTGACTGCTGCATTGTTGATGTTAAATCTCGTAATCGCGATGGATCGTCGTCAACGCCTTTCGTGCTTATCTCTCCCCCTTCTCCTCTGTTCCTCTCCTTCCATCTCTTCGCCTCCCCCTGTCCCCATAAGACTCCTTGATGACCCCATTTTTATCAACGCTACCTCTCTCAAAGCGGATACATTTTTGTAGATGGTTCTTCAGCTGATCAAGGGCGTACTTTTATGGATGTATTATTTCTGATGTGTCTTTCCAATTAGACCGTCGAGTAGTTATTGATTCTGGATCCTTGTAAATTACCATCATATTCTCCTTCTCAATTTTCGTGTATTTCATTTTAATCGTCACATTCTCTTTTTTCTGTTTATTGTAGAGTCTAAATACTCTATTTCAATATTTCTACCGTTGCAACATAATCTTCATAGCAGTTTTTTTATTTTAAAGTTAAGCACATTTGGTTTTTAAAAATGAAAATTTAATTTTAATGTCTCATTTCTAATCTAACACGTCTTGGCGCCAGGTTTTGCGGTTGTATGAATGCTGGCTGTAATCCCATAATTATTTCCGATTCCTAAAAATTTAATATTCGCCCCCTTGACAATTCCTGGTTTATATTATGGCCTACTCTTCCGTCTGGGCTGACTGAGACTACGCCATCGACCTCTTCCGCAGGGATCAGGCGATACCTTTACTTCCTCTTCCTTACCACAGACTAATTTAATTTTCCTCGGGCTTTCATCGTGTGCTAATATAGTCAGAGCCTAGCTTTCCTCATTCCATCCCAGTTAGAATTAGGAGGAGGAAATGGAGGAAAATTAGTTCCTAGTCTCCATCCTCACTAACGCTCTCTCAAAGCGGTTACATTTTTGTAAATGGTTCTTCAGCTGATCAAGGGCACACTTTTATGGATTGACTATTTCTGAGATGTTTTCCCCATTACACCACTATGAATGAAAATTTTTAATAAGTATTTTCCCCCGTAGCATAAAATAATTTTTCATAGTTTACCGAAATAACCACTGTCCCAGCAATTTTATACCTTTATTTATATTTTTATTAACGTTGAATTTGCTGCATTTGGTGGTGATAAATGAGCTAAGATGTCTTCAAATGTATTCTCCGAATCTGGAGCACGTGACATTTGAGAGTTAATACGCCTCTAGCCGACACCATTTACCCCTTCAATCCAGCCGCCTGCTTCTCTCTCCTATTTACTGTCGGTTCTCTCCCAAATGAATTGTAGGACTGTGGAAAGTTCTATTGATCATTTCCCCATACACTGTGGGTCTTCACTGATATTTCCGTCACGCAACTGTATGTTTTATATGTGTAATCTCGCTTAAACTTTTTGCGACTCTTCCCACCCTGAAAACCTCCAAAGTTCCTATATCCCTCCTCCTGAGCTTTCTCAACGTACTTCTCTCTTGAGCCAGTTGTTGTTTCACTGCCAGTACTCCGCCCACATCTCTATATTTTCTCATGCTTCCTCCAGTGATGTACCTGAAAGTTTCTTCATTAGGCATTAATGTATTAGTCAGTGAAAATTGCCCATAAATCTCTTGAGGGATTAAACTAATGTTAACGCTTGGATACACTTGATGCATTAGCCACACCATGTTTAAGTCAATAAAATCTATTTTCTGAATGGACTCGAATGAAATTTCTTTAATGAAATAAAAAAGAAAAACTCTCTGAGCATATGAATGAGTTTCAGGTGTAACTTGGTAGAAATATTCAATATCCATACTGATAAGAATGAAAAGACGATAGTAAATTTCCACACTGTTTATGAGTACCGACCATGGTTTCGACACTTTCGACATGGTTTTTCGACCTTGAGAATGACATAAAGTGTCGAAACCATGGTCGGTACTTATTAAACAGTGTGGAAATTTACTATCGTCTTTTCATTCCTATCCTGTGATGTACCTGAAAGTTTCTTCCTCTCCGACCAAGCTCAGCTTCATGCGACTGTCTTCCTCAATAACCTTTCCCATTTCACCAAGCTCGTCGTTTCTATCTTCATAGTTCCTCTTTTCTAAGACATGTACACCAAGGCCTGAACTAAATTCACTCCGGTCTTACATCACTGTATTTCCTTAAGATTCCAGTTTTAATGCACGAGAAAAGGATTCTTGCACAGAGAGTTATTGTTTTCAAGGTAAAATATTATGATATCATATTCAGTGTTTTGTTTTTCTATAATATACCAGCCATCTAACTAGTTTATTCTCAACCAGGGTATTCAGGTCGACCACGATCCGGTTGGGCAACTCTTACAAACGGCAAACACAACAGCATACAATTGAATCAGCAGTAACTGGGCAGATCTTTAAACTTTAAGTTTTCACAGAACGGTTTATTTTATAGTAAGTTAAGCAGGCTGCGAAAAATTTTTTTTTCAGATCAATACGGCTGTCTTAATGATATTACATTGTCGGTAGTCAACATGGTGTCCTGCTTAAATTAGGACACTCACTCTCCTTGAATGCAATATTTTTGGTAATTTAGACTCTGAGATCATAGAGTGCAATTTCTTGATGTTAGGACTCTTAAGTATTACCCTAAATAGGACCCGAGGTTTAAAGGATTGTAACCTGTTTTTACAGGACATTCAGAAACCTGGAAATCACGCCACACTGTTGCATGTTTGGGGTCAAGTCATTAAAATCCAACAGTTAATACTATTTTAATTTAATAAAAATAATGTTGAGGGTTCAGAACTCAGGGTTAATCTGTCAACTGTAGCACTGTCAATACAGCGCTAAATGTTTCATTCGCTGCACCTAACATTTGGATACAGTTGCCCTTGAATGGTGGATTCCGCCCAATCCCATTCAAGGATTTGCTCCGACTAGCAGTTTGGTGGCCGGTGATTTACTGAGGTGTTGCGGAATCAAATTATTCCTCAATGCCTCCTCATCACCTCAATGCTCAAGTCATGTGAAAAATTATCAGTATTAAATAAGTGATGAAGCGATTAATTCCACAAAAATTGTTTTGCCATCGTTTTTTTTCATTGCAGCATAGTTGGGTCCAAATATTAGTCTGATATTGATTCCTATGGCAAATCGATCCATGAACCCAGGGCATGCATGGCACTCACACAAAAAGGATGAGACGCCCATAGGTCTCGACTAATGGGTTTATATTAAATGAATGTACATCATCATTTACATAGAACCTATTTCAAAGGTGCTGTAGTCATGCACAAGTTCTGTCAAAAAAGAACATGAAGCTAAAACCCAAAATACCCATTTAAATCCCAGGTACCAAAATAGCCTGCGATAATTAACCCGTCAACGGATGATTTTCACTCGATTTCATTTCGATAATTTTCATGCTAGTGAAACTATGTAAACCATACTTAAAGTGTATTGTTATGTGAATCAATTTATCAAAGAACGTACATACATTCACAAACATTTGCCGATTTGATCAGTAAACAAGGCTGAGAAATAGCAGTGGTTATTGTATGAAAAAACTATTTCAAATAAAAACATCAAGGATGGCTGTAGGACAACTTATATCACCAGTTTAATTGAAAACTCATTTAATCCCTTATTGTTCGAGGGATCGGGTTGGTGTGGTGGATTGGAATACTGGCTAACCATATGGGCGGCCAGGGTTCCAATCCCTGCAGAGGCGGATTCAGAGGAAATCCGATCTCTGAGTGTCTTGTGGAGACTTGCACTTCAAGTACAGCACTCCGTCAGTTGGATGAGACGTTAAACCGTGGTTTCTTGGCGCCTTTCGAGCAGGCTAATGCTGATGCCGGATTTCTATCTACCCTTCTTCCCTTACCTATCCCCTATGACGCAAATGACCTCAGCAGTCGGTCACCTCCCCAAAAATCCAATCCAATCCTTATTATTCACAGAATAAAGGCATTTTAAAAGTCATTAAAATTCCTTATGAGAACTGAATATCAAGGGAAACCAAACCACGTCTTTGATACATAAAACTATTCCAGGTATTTCTTTTGGTTCTTGTGCTTCAAGTTTTTTTTTGGATGAGTGGAGCGGATCACACAAAAATTTACTAAGGCGTTCTTCTCTACCTCTGAAATTTCTGAAGAATTATCTCAGTAGAGCCCTTCGTTTTACCATCACGAGTATGCAAATACCCTTTTTGCCAGCCATAAAATTCCTCAAGTGTGTATTTTTTCCTCGGTATTGTCGCTGGACACGAGGTCAAGTCTCTCGAAAAAGGGCCATAAACAGAAACAAGGGAAGTCACGACAAAAATTCCCTCCCTTTCGGAGAGAATTTGCGTGTCCGGCGCTGACAAGATACGGTCCCCGGTGCGGGAGTGCGTGCGTGCTGACATCGGCCCGCGTGACATGGAATCCAAATCCTCACCGTGACGGCAAGAAGAGAGGGGGAGAAGCAGCCGGGCAAGGAATTTTAATTTCCTTCGAAAGTTGAGTAGGGGACTCCGAAGTCTTCACGTGAGGGAATTGCATACCCTGTGGTAACAATATGCGTGTTTTCTCAATTTTTTCCCGACATTTCACTTGTATTGCAAAGTATTTTTTCAAATCATAAACGGGAGTAATTCCCAAAAGTAGGTTATCTCAAGGTACAAGAAGATGATGTAATATTTATATCAAAGTTAGATAGCCGGTGATTTACTGAGGTATTGCGGTATTGATTTATTACATAGAATCTATCTCAAAGGTGCTGTAGTCATGACCAAGTTCCGTCACAAAAGAACATGAGGCTAAATCCCACAATACCCAGTTAAATCCCAGATACCAAAATGCCTGTGAAAATTAACCCGTCCTTGGAAACCCTTCCATGCGAAAAGTAACAAGTACATTGCCTCTGGATCATTTCTTAAAGACTATATGTTAAGTATTAATAATTCCTCTGCCAGGGGATATTTTATAATATATTTTTATAACTAATCGAAGTTTATAGAGATCCATTCCTTTAAGAACATGCAAACATTCCGGCGAGAGAAGTTTTGATCTTGATTTAAGTACGGAATGAAAATGTAATATTTATATCCATTATTTTCCATTTTCTAATTACAATTGAACGATAGCGTTAATGGTAGATCGTCAAACTATGTAATTTACAATGTTGGGAGACTATATCATCTTTCCTGGTGAGATCTGATTCCAAATACCAAATTATCCGAAATTATAAATATTCTAATCGGAAAGTTTAGGATGACACGGGAAAGACCTCAATACAATTTTATATAAAAAATGAAATCAGATGAATCCTTAATTTCAATCACAAGAAGTATAGAAGTAACTCTACCTCTTTGACTGTCCAAGCACCCTGTGAAAACTTGAACTTATTGTACTTGACGGCATGTTTTCTCTGCTTGCCCCTAAAAGTGTGCCAAGTATATTTTATCTATGCCATATTTCAAATTGAGCTACATTACGGTGTGGCCATGACTATTCAAGTCTTTTGTCAAACATTCAATTTAGTTTCAACTTAAAAGATTTTATGAGGTTTCAGATGAAACCAGATCCGTACTTGAGCGTCTTGTGGAGGGCACTGCAAGTACAGTACTCTGTATGTCGGATGAGACGTTAAACCGTGGTTCCCTTGGTGCCTTCCGTCAAGAACAGGCTAATGCCGACGCCAGGTTTCTATCCACCCTTCCTCCCTTACTATATCGCAAATGACCTTAGCTGTTGATCGCCTCCCCAAAAAAATTCAATCTTATGCGGGAAGTAACAAGTACTTTGCCCCTGGATCATTTCGCATAGACTATTTGTTAAGTATTGATAATTCCTCTGCCAGAGGATATTTTATAATCTATTTTATAACTAATTGAAGTTTATGGATTTTCAATCCTTTAAGAACATCCAAACTTTCTGGAGAGAGAAGTTTTGATCTTGCCCTAAAATGTTATATCTCTGCTCATGACGCGGCAAGCTCCTCATTTCCCAGAAAAATCTAAAGTTGTCGTGGTTCAGGGACTAGTAGTTACCGTATATGTTTATGGCATTTTCCTCTAAGTGTGAAAGAGATACTTGGAAGTTTTTAGGTTTCTTTACAGCCCTTACCAAGATAAGATGACGAGCTTCGGCTGGTAACGATGCGTGAGGTAGAAAAGTTTCCACCGTCTTAAGAATCCCAAAAAAATATTGGATTTGCCCGTTAATAACAAGTATTAAGTTTGACCTATTTTACCTGATATACCTATTTTTAATGATATTTTTATCTGATACGAAAGAAGTGAAAAAATAATGTCAACCAGAATTTGCATACTATTTTTCCACGCACTTACGCAGTTACTCAGTGCCCATTAGTCTCTGACTTGATATGATGCTATTCGCGGGTTAAAACCAGCTCTATTTGCGTTGAAAAATTCTTTAAACCCGAAATAAACTATTAAATACCGCTGCTTTTAATTTTAAAACTGTAACTGTTATTTAAAAGACTGTTTTGATGCTATCCATCTCATCGACTTATTCGTGCTAAATTATTCTTAGGAGCGTAATATGGTAACATTTTCATGCTTCTGTCAATTTTTCCGTAGCAACAATAGAAAGCCAGTTTGCGCGTCTGGCTTAGCATTATTTATTTTCTGCGACAATTTTCAGCTGTTTCTTCAGTATTTGTGGTTCTTCTGTTGAGTTGCGACACAAAAACTGATCACGTAAATAAATTGGCAAAATACGTCCTGCTTGAGAGGCCTCCACTTGCGTTACTGCTGATCTGAAAGGCGGAGGTCATTAAGAAATCATTCTTTCCCATTCATGAAAATAATGTTATATTTTTTTATACTTTTTAGACTGGAGGCTCAAGGCTTTTATCTTGCCACCTTTGGCTTGAAAATAGCCTTTTCACCGTTTTAAGACCTCTCTTTTGAAGAGGGAACTTCAGTCCGGTCATGCATCGATGTATTAATGCGCTCAAGGGCTTCCTCTTCCTCCCAAGGTTTACGTTTTGGATTTTGCGTCGGTTGAAATGAAAAAAAGTAGTGAAAAACCGGAAACCGAACCATACCTATTCCAGATATGTGAATGAATTGGCATGTAACTTACTTTCCCATCCATTTAGGGTTAGGGACAGTTGGATAGTGTAGTCCACAATCGTGGTGACTACTTAGCGACTTGTCTTATACACTGCACTGTTTTTTGTTTGATTTTAAGTACTTTGTTATTGTTATTTTTCTTGATATGATAAAATTTTCTTTTTTATGGACTCTCTTTGACTACGACCCCCCTTAAATATACCGGTGTATCTTCTCTTTTCAGCACTGGCTATTTTTATCTACATATTTCCTGAGCAATCCAGCTTGGTATGCCCGTCCACTAACGGCACCTACTATGCACGTTTCTCTATAGTAGACTCAGTTCTTAATCTTCCTCTCAAAATTCTACCGCCTACACTTCTTAAGTACTCGATATTAGCCGAATGTAATCCGTTTGTATTAGTAATCCTAGCGTAACAGAGCTTTAGTTTCGTGCATCGGTTCACTAATCCTTAAGCTAATAACTTAGTTCCTCACTGTGTTTGAATTTGTGGTCCAGTATTTATTTAGCACTTCGTGTTAATGAAAAATCATCTGCAGATTTGCTGTAGTTTCCCTCTTGGACACTTTTTCAAAAAGGCTTATCCAAAAATGTTCTTTCTTTTGCTCATCAATTGATTTTGAAGCAATTTTTCAACTGTAAAAAATCTACAGCCTCGCAATATGAACTGAATTTGACTGTGATAAAATTCATATCAATATATTATGGAATTTCTTAGTAGAACAGCGATCGTCAACCTGTGGGATGCGTGCCACCAAGTGGCACGCAAAAGCTTTGTTGGTGATACGCCAAGAGAACGGTGTTGAGTTATGCTTTCCGGCTGTTAAACTTAGAAAGGCTTTTGGTTAAATGTTACGAAACATTTCTTTCACGCGTGATCATGTCAGTTGCCTATCACTGGCATAGATCAGTACCGCCCATTATGTTGAACCCATATCTGTTTAAATTTTAAGATTGTTGGTGATGTAGCGGTAATCTTGGGTCATTGAGTTTACAATTTTCAAAACGTCGAAAAAATCTTGGATCACTCCACTTAATTACATATTTTTTTATGGTCAAATAACCATGCATGTAGTAAAACAAATGATGCCAAAATTATATTTTTTTAAACTCCGCGTTACTAATTGCACAGTTTTGATTTTAATTTACGACGTGGAATTCAAAATTCTAGCAAAAATCATCTTTAAACAAGAGCTCTTAACATGGCATGATATTAGATATTTACCAGCCGCCATTATAATAAGGAGAAATGAATTATTTCACAGTTAGGAGAATGTCCTTGCATAGAGAATCGAATACTTTCAAAATACAAGTCAAGTGCCATAAGGCTGGGTGTTAAAGTGGCATTAAATTTCCAAGAGGCCAAATCGGTAGCGTGCAGTTTTCTTTACCCTTATCTATACATGTATTCTCATGAGGACACGTACGTGAAGCTTCGCGCAAATCTGTAGATAAACGAAAATCGCTCCAACTATCTTAAGAGATCTAGCTACGAGCTAACTGCTTGTTCCATCTCTGCCGCGCACTCCTATTTCCTCCTCAAATGTATTCAATCGCTCTTTCGCCGATGTAAACATGAACTTTGGTGGAGTATTTCCACCTAATCTCTTCCTTTTGCCTACTTATAACCACTAGGTACTTACTTTTTCCTCCAGAAATGGGCGAATCACCGTATTCACTAAATATCTAGTAGCCCATTCTCCCCACTGACGTGCTTCTAGAATTGATTAATGCCTCATTTTTCTCCCATTTTCCTTCCTTTTGGTATGATAGCCCGATTCCAAAATCTCATGTGTATTTCATTTTCTAGTCCTCCTTGCCAAGGCTGCATTGAAAGTTATTTCCCGCGTTTCTTCATGAAGCGATGTAGTGCACACGTTCGCAGTTGATGCCGCTTACATGAGTCTCTTAGCGGTGATATAAATGTGTAGCGGACGGTAACTTATTTGACAACGAACATGTAGGAAAGTTTACTTATCGTACTGAAAACCGTAGTTATATACACCGTAGTCAACAAGAGGAAATTCATCTTGAAATAGATTTTCTGTGTGCACTCTTGCATTTAAACCTGAGAGCACGGGAATTTTTGACGGATTGGTTTCCAGCATAAAGTAACATAGCATCAGTAGAGGACAAATTTGGAATAGAATAACGAGGGAAAACTAAAGGTGGAAATCCGCTGATAGCATTGTAGCAATTGCCGAACGGTTTTGACGTCAATGCGACACAAATAAAGTGAGTTGCATTGAACTATGAGCACCTGACAATTCAGTTTAATTCAGTATTTTGGTAATGAAAACGTATCAAGTTGCATGTTTTTGAAGTGTATATATTATCAAGCAATTAAATATTACATTACATAACTCACACTTCATTGCGACCAGAGGTCATCCTATCTCGACATTACGGAACAGCTATGTATTACAGCATTAAAGACGAAAAGGTGCCATCGAATAGACCATAAATATATCTTTTTTCTGTTGTTTCCGATGTTTCTGCTTATGCAGATAGGTTTGAATTTTCCTCACTTAACCCAAGTCGCCAAAATCTCTTTTCCACATGTGAAGCCCTTTCGACGTTAAGAGCCAAGATAAACTTGCTCATTTCCGCTACAAAATTGTAAATATCGTGCTGAAAGCTAAAGTTGAAGAAATCTTCCCAAGTTGCTTTGAATAATTCCCGTCTTTCCACATTTAAATTCAAAATGATGGAGGCAATATTAGTCTGTAACGTACATCATGACTTTCTTGTACGTCGAGAGAATGTTTTTCCGGGAGAATGGATGAATTTCCTACGAATGAGGTTGGACGGTTTCTTGAACCCGACGGCGCATCTTCCGACCTCTGCTGGAATATGAAAATCACCATAAATCTCCACGCGATCCTTTTTCCAAATCCATAATTTCTCTCTACTCCAAAAGGCTGTCCATAGCATTACCCGTCAAACCTCCTCAAAGCCACTCACGCAGTGCGGCCACCTGAAAAAATAATAAGGAAAAGCACATGGCGCGCGAAACCAATATTGGACTAGGGATATAGGTGGGGCGTAACCCATGCTCTGTGTTGTGACCTCTAAACCCTCCACGTCATTCCCGGCGTCTTTTTAAGGAGATAAAATAAGGAGAAGTCCTCACCCATTTCTCCCTCGAGAGGGCGTGCGCGGAGCGAGAAAAGGAGTGCAAAGGACTACTTCATTTTTTTTTTATTTTTCTTCCTCAGAATAAGAAAACACGCCTCTGAGCTCGTTCGCTTCGTGATGTAAACCTATTGGAAGAAAGGGATTTTTTCCTCCTTATTTCCTCTAGCATTTCGCGACCTTACCGCGTCGTATCACCTTTCTCGGGAAATTGAATAGCGTCCCACACGCCAGGCAGCGAGACCAATAGTGGAAAGAATCTCCGCATGATTGATTCACTGACCGTGCTTCTTCGTGTATACTACACGAATGCAAGGCTAGGAAATAAAGGAGAAGATGTGATCTCTCATGTTGTGCCTGAATCATAGGCGGGAAAGGACTTTTAATGAGCTTACTGATGCCATAACTAAGTCCAGGAATCTCACAACATCGAACTTAGCATGCAATGTTACGGGAAAACGTCAGTAAGAGAGCGTAAGCAATCTTTAAATAATATAATTTTAGCGAGGTAAGGTTTGTATTATTATTTTCACAATAAGGGCACAAAAATCAATAAATGTAGAGCCGGGTGGAATCTCTGTCGATCCTCTTCTTTGAAAAATTTCTTCAATGCACGAGAACGCTTATAAAATACTAAGCATTCTTAAACGCTTATAAAAAACTAAGTCGTTATGAGGCAGAATACTATGCTGTAGGCACCTATTCACACTCTTCTGTTCCCATGGATTTTTTAAAAGTTTACCCTGCAAAGTAGATTTAAATGTGATCACAAATTTTTGCCATTTATGTGCTCAAAAGATTCCCATGAATGGTGGAAAAATCTGCTGTATTTTTATATGTCCGATATGTGAGAATTGAAGGAATATGTGAATTTTTTCTTAAATTATTAATTCAATGTGCTCTCACCCACGGCGTTCTTTAACTGGTACTCAAGGAAAATTTCAAATTGGAATCGCAATAAAAATGGAGGAGTAAAAGAATCAATATCCTAAGACGATCAATTTTTGACGTATTTCCATCCAAAGTGTAATAAAACCTCTCCAAGTCGTCCAGTCTTTAAAGAAGCATCGCTCAACAGAGCATAAACCTGTCAAATATTTTAGTGTCTCGGCCGTGGATTGAAGAATGTCCAATAATTTTCGTCAAGGAGCTGTTAATATTTTACGATGGTGAAAATATTGCTGGCTCAACAACTTTGATGGAAAATGTGAAAGCTAACCATATCGTAAAATTGATAAAGTGGCTTTTTTGGTTAACTAAAGCATGCAGTCTCATTAAAAAAAAGTAATGAACGTTAAATTTTGCTTTTTCGATCTAGTAGCTGATTGCTACTCCTGCAATAACAAGTAGGATGAATACAAAGAATAAATTTTGTACAATATCTTGATAAAGCTAAAGAGAAATTCTGAATTGCAATTGATAAAAGAAGTTTGCTAACTAGCACATTGATGAGATAAAGGTTCGTTCGTATTAATAAAAAATGTGAAATTTGAGACGTTCAGAATCTAACATGATGCTCAATTTAAACAAAATGAAATTGCGTAGTTTTTATCTAGATAGGAATTTTTTCACCCTCCTAGATTGTGTTCTTTCTTCCTCCTTATCGAATCTTTTAAATGCATCTTCTCTTCTTCTCAAATCTATCGTGATTTGGTGTTATATTTCGTCAACGATCATCTGTCAGACGAATGATTTGAATAAAATCGGCCACCTTCAACTTTTCGTCCACTTTATTTTCGTAAAATGCATCTGACATTGGACTCAATTACCGATAGAGTGAAAGCATACGAATGATAATAATATCGCTGATATTCATAGAATATCTAACAAATAATAAACTATTATTGATTCAATCAATATCAAAGGATACAAATGATCATTCTTAGGATGTACTCCGATTCAAAGCAGTAAAGATTTTCTCACATGAGTGTGTCCAGTTTACATGCTTGGAGAAAAATGGATAAATCTTCTCATTTTGCGTAAGAGCTTTTGCAATATTATAATATCTTTTGCTCTCTGTATCCCCAGAAATTTTGCGGGAAGGATGTTTTTTCAAAAAATTAGCAATCTTTCAATTCGCCATCCCACAAAACCTTCAGAAAGTGATTTTATTTCCGTGCGCGGTGAGAATTAAATGTACTGCGCGCGGCATACGTCTGATTTTCTTGAAGTTTTGTGAAATTATTTATCTGATTCATATCGAAGTGAGAAGACTGAAAGATTACAGTTGATCAAATGTGAGACTTCAATCTTAGGCGATGAAAACTTTGGGAGACACAATGTTTGCCTTTTTAAATGTTTAGTTTTTTGTATTTGGCGAAAAATACCCTTGTTGCTATAAAATTTGTTCAGGAATTTTACTAGGTACACTCATTTGAAAGAGAACCGTTGTAAAAGATGATTTTTTTCATCGCACGTCAGGATTTAAAAGTATTACTCGCGGCTTGTGTCTGTATTTTTATGCCTTTTTTCTCTAAAAATCTTACTTACAGTGGCGAAATCTGGAGACTTGGTTTTTCCTTATTACAGTATGTTCAAAAAATTGTAACAGAAGATTTTTTCTATCCAGTGTTTGAATTTAAAGGTATTACTCGCGAGACGTGTGTTTTTTTTTACATTCCGACATAATAGGTGACTCAGGATGACAGAAAGAGGGAGATTGAGAGAGAGAGAGAGAGGAGGATATAATCGTTCCCCGAGTGCACACATCCCCTTTAATCTCCCCTAGCCCTCCTATCCCCTTTCTCCGTGTTCCTTCCGGCTACGCGTCAGCAATCCTCCTCGACACAAGTGCACGCCCTTAAGAACGACGGCGAATAATGCATGCTTGCACACGCACTTGCCGATCTAGGCGACGACGAATATCCCTTCCCTAGTTCCCTCCTCCACTAACCCTTACAACCCTTTTATCCCTCCCTCTCACCTCCTACCCCCCCTCCCCCATGGCCACGGATAGGAGAGAGGGAGACTGAGAGAGAGAGAGTGGGGGGGTAGTCATGGCAACGCGCCAATTACCGAGTCGGAGCATCTTGAAATAGCTCCTCGCTACAACTGCATCGCGCAGTCCCATCCGTGCATGAACTTTCCAACGACCGGTCGTTTTTCCGTATACCGAACCAGCCAAAGCGTCTCGGCGACGTCCGATTAAGTGGCCCACACACTCCGTGCGCGTACCATATGGGTCCGTCGGTAGATACGATGCGCCTGTCGCAGCTCGAACGGAGAGCGAGGTCGTCCGTTGAATTATTACTTAGGGTCTCCTACTCCGCCGTCGGCAGTTCCATGAATTCTGGACGGGAACGATTTCGCGCAAATGCCGAGATGATTGTGGATCAGGAGAAACCTGGAAATTCATCTCCATTCATATTAGTTGAACTTCAACGTTAGTCTTGCGACGAAAGCAGGAATTGAGTTCCTGAGAAAGTCTACGTAGCCTCGTGAAATTTCATATAATGTAAAGGCGCACACTCTTTGAATTTTCTCCATTTTATTTATTTCGATTCCATTCAGTTTTCTTCGCATATGCATCACATTTGGGTAACTTTTCAGGAAAAATTTTATAATTCTAAAAAAAAAATAAATCTCTAAATGGTTATGAATTGTCCAACGTTTGCATTATTTCCTCAGCAGGGCTCTTTACCCTCTGGTGATTGGTCACAACATCTCCATTCTACCCTTTGCTGTTTCTTTTTGACCTGATAATTTTTCAGAGAATTTACCGTAGATTTTTAAGAGAACGCTCCGGGACATCGTGCTGACGAAGGAAAAACTTGGGGGTTGACACTCGTTAAATTCCTGGTTCTGAGCTGGGTCAAAAAAAATGTGTACTTGAAGGCAAGTTAAAAAGAAATGTTCTCCTCACTAGCTCCCGGCATTCCATGAAAACCGTCCTAGAGGGGTAAATTAAGGGATGCGCAAATTCTTCTTTTGCTGGAAACTGTACCTGCACTCCTGAGTTGATGATGGCGAAGTAATTTGAAAATTTTCAACGTGGGCGCGTTCCACATTTCTCTAGGACACTCATATTCCAGTGCAACATCATTTCTGGTAGTCCTAATTAACTAATTGCATTTGTAGAGCAATGGGATCGTTTCAGGGAAATATCTCTCAAACCTGAAAACAAATCTCCCTTAGATTAAACTCTTGTGCAAGTAAACACCAATTACTATGGTACAAAGTAATCCTCGGCGAGGACTCTCTGTTTATGTTTTCGGGTGACTTAAACGTCAATTTTGGATGTTTGTATTAGCATTTTCTCATTATCTCTATCCACGCTTTCTATGATTGTTAAAAGCTTAAGAATTTTACATTTACGTTGATTTAGTTTGCGAACGACAGTTCCCCCAGAATTCATGCTCGCTACTTTTTGTCAGACATCCTTTTCGATGGACTGAGGTCTCGTAATGTAGGCAGTATCCTCAGTGAGGTGTGCTTTACTCGTGAGCTTCCTTTTTCCTTCGAAAAGTCACTATCTATGCTGGATAGCGTGTAGTCGACGTCCCATTTCATATTATTGAAACTTTTTGCTCCGAAGAGTGCTTATTATCCTCAGAAAATATTTAGTCTCTTTATGCCGCGAGATTCATAATTTCCGGATCCTTATCATAGGTCAATGTAAACGTGAACTTTAAAATTCTCACGTTTTAAGACAACAAGGATTTGCCTCAACTTTAATGACTTAAAGGTATTGCGGTATTGATATGTACCCAAGAAAGTGTATGGGTTCTGTTGAAATTGATTCTATTTCACAACTGAAATTCAAAACTCACAATTGAAATTCACTATTTACAATTGAAATTCACTATTTACAATTGAAAGGGATTCTATATGGTGTCATCTCTGCTAAAAATTCCAGAAGAGAATATGTTTTAGTCGAGTAAAGGCATTGATTTATTGGCTGAAATTTCTTTATTCAAAATAACCGTGCTGAATTCATGTTATCCCTTATAATTCAAAATCATCGAATATTTCCTAGACGAACATCACACGGTTGAACTAACGGCCTAAATCCTTTGTTGTATCCGTGTCATTGGCTGGAAAATTATTTTTTTGTTAACGACAACCATGTGAAGATTGTTGCTAGAATCTTGTTATAGATACCATTTCTCAAAATGAAAAATTTGCCTCAGTAGAATAGATGTTTTCGTGGTAATTAAGAGTGAGTTTTTTTAAATTTTCTACTAGAAGAAGAAGTTACAAAGTTTCTTGGTAAATTTTGATATCTTGGGATATACAGCAGATGCATGAGGCAATAATGATGAAAAACAGGAGAGAAGTACCCTAATAAATATGCTAAGTTGAGCGCTCTTGAAGACCAAGTGGCTACTTAATTACGCTTTTTTTAAGCTATTTCAGAGAACGGACAAATAACGCATTATTTTCAATGAAATAGAATCATCTCATAATACACAGAACTGTATCATTTACGTATTAAGGCCTTTTCTGTTTTTTCCTTATTTTGATTTCATAAAATTTGAAAAGAGGGCACTTAATTGTTCGACTTGGATTATCGCAATGTTAAGGAGGAACTGATGCTACAGTGTGACTAGCGTGAAACGGGAATAGAAATATGAAGCAAACGCATATTTGTAATTTTAACCACTCGTTTAGAAAAAGCATCTGCGAGTAGTCGTAGCGTAGGGAAGATAAGGGCCGTCTAGTTTTCTCTTATTCCAATGCCGTCACATTACCCGAGGGCCTATCCCTCTTTCCTTTCCTTTCTCCCCTCTCCTCCTCCTTCACCCCCACCGCCCTTAGGGTTCCATATCGCCAGGGTTTCCGTCTCCTCATCACCCGCTTTTCTCATGTTCCGATCTCTCCTCCCACTTTCCACCCGTTTTGCCTCCCCTCACCCCGACCGCACTCCCACCTCGCCACAGTCCTCCCAAGCTTTCGATATTTAATCATTCGAGGGCTCGAAGATTGAGTTGCGTGCGCGCCGAACCCTGGCGACCCTCTCCGTCTCCTAGCGAACCCCTCTCTCGCCGAGTGTGGCGGGGTAGGGCAGAGTATCCCCCGCACTCCGTCGCTGGGGGAGACCCCCCCGCCGCTTCCACAGCTTGTATCATCCACGTCCGCAGGATCAGACTCTCCCGTGGAGCGCCTCCTTCGTGGTGGAATGTGATGCGCTGATCGACTGACTGCCGGAGCGGGCGGTGGATTCTCTCTCGTTACAGTGCCTTCGCGACCACTAGCACAATCACTCTCCTGATCACTGCTCGGAGAGTGCTGATGAGGGTGTGGAACCGGCGCACTAGGAGAATCGGTTCGGTGACCCCCCCTCCAATACACCCTCGGCAAATCGTCGCTTGCTGTCTTGAAGGGAGAATAGTAAATGGGGCGAAGGGTGATTAGGGAAATGCCCCCCAGGCGAACCCCAATGCTCCCGTCAGTGACGGATTGGCAAAGCTAGAGGAAGTAATTACTTAAGTACGAAGGGAAAGAACTTAGCAAACCACCGAACAGTGATTTATGGGATGGAAATGTTTCCTTACGCTCTGGCATCTTCAGTAATGATTGCCCTCCATTAAGGGTTTGCAATAAGAAATATACTTACTCCGCAAGTAGTTCCGATGTGAATGGGCAAGTCCTCAATTGGTACGGAGCCAATCAGCGTAGGAAATTATATTCAAAGGGAGGTAGGTTGGAAACTATAATTTTCACTGCTGAAGCTATCTTTGCATTTAACATTTTTTAATAATGTTTAAATTAGACAGGGATATGCAAGGCTAGAGGAAGTAATTACTTCAGTACTAAAGGAAAGAACTTAGCAAACCACTGAACAGTGATTTATGGGATTGAAATGTTTCCTTACGCTCTAGGATCTTCAGTAATGATTACTCTCCATCTAGGGTTTGCAATGAGATACATATGTACTTACTACAAAAGTAGTTCTGATTTGCATGGGCAAGAGCTCAATTGCAACGAAGCCCAGCGGCGTGGGAAATTACATACTAACAGACGGTCGTCGGAACTATAATTTTCACCACTGAAGCTATCTACTTTACATCATACACTTCCTTTTGAAGTGAAGTGGCTAAAGAATACGTGCACGAACAAGTAGTCGTTGGTCTTCGTTTAGTGCGTCATAAACTAGATACCAATGCGTACAGATAAGGGAATTTTACGTAGAAAGGCCATTCATGAGCATAAAAATACTCTCTCTTTACAAAGGCGTGAATTCATCTGTGAATAAATTATCTGCCAAGACTGTCGTTGAAGTGGACGACTTACTTGATTTCGCGGTAATGGCTTTTCCCGTAGTATTAGAATGAATAACATAAAACTACTTCAATGATTGATTCGCGATCTCGATTTGTCTAAAAAAAATTTATTTGATGCCCTTTCTCTATAAATATATCTTATTTGCGCAAGTCTCTTTATTCCAATTGATGGTAAGGAGCGTTTTTATTCAATGTCAAATTTGGGATCATACCGCTTCTTTCCCCGTTTGTAATCTCTTCAACAAAATAATGTCCAAATTGCTCTTCTAAGACTTCATCTTCGGATGAAGTCTTAGAAGAATAATTTGGCGTTTCTGTTTTTCATTCCCATGAATACATCCTCGGGTGACTGGTTGCGAAATTCAATGAATCCATGTGAAAGAATAATCAATAGACGTGGAGTTTCGAGAACACTCCGCAGAAACCGTCACTCGAGCATAAGTCTCAGGAAAATTCGTTATTTTGTGGCCTTTACTATCATCCCAGTCATGCATGATATCTTTGAAGCCTACATCTACATACTACCATGCTAGTCCCCGCAAGGGCGTGTGGCAGGGGGTGTTAGTCACCAGCCATGTAAAGGTGTAAGGTTTTTTGAGGTGAAATGGTGACGAGTATTATGAGTGTGTATTTAGAGGAGCTCAGTTTTTATTGTGGTCGCTTATTGTGCCCGGAAAAAACGAACTTTTGGACCTACCTGTTCGGCAGTGTATCTGTCTTATTTTATCGCATCTGTCAGACCTAGAGATGTAATGAGGCGTCATGATAATATTCTCTTTGTCGCTCTGAAATACACCAGTTATGAATTTTTCAAGCAGCCTAAGCCTAGTGTACAGCCTCTGAGTCTCTATGGGCTCCCACCTTAATGCCTCTAAAAGTTGTGAGACGCTATATGTTTGCTTGTAGCAGTTTTTAACGAAGCGTGCTGCTTTTCTTTGAATTTTATGGATGCTTTTGGTGAAAACAAAAAAAAAACACATTCACACGCTAATAAATGATTCTCAAAACCAAGGATCATTTTAACAATCAACAATGAAATCCCAAGAACGCAGGGAAATTACTTAATACTGGAAAAATTAGGCGCAAGGTATTTAGATCACCACCCATTTTACTAAAGATCTGTATAAGTTGGATTAAAATTTACCTCACTTTAAATATAGCGTCCGCGCGGACAATGATTCTTCCTTACACGCAAAATCCAAGCCGTCATAATAAATCGCATCACTTTCACAGTTGTGATTGAGTTTATTTTGGGTTCTAAGTAATCCAGTTAAGCTTCATCCTACTTTACCCGTTAATATCTTATGTTCCTGGTCGGTAGTTAGAAAAATCTGGAAATTATATCCATTTCTGGTGATGATAATTTCTTGAGATACGCTCGAAGCTATCCCGTTCCAGCATTTTTCATTGGGGTATAATGAATTATTGTTAGTCTTAAATACATAATCATTGCTCCTAAAGGAAAAATGGGCAGTTAACTTTCAATTCAAATGAGAGGGCTAGCTATCTTTCTTTCTGTAATAATTATGTGTACCTCTTGAAGCTTATATCATCGGGTTTTGCCATGGTTTCTGAGCATGTGAGTATAAATTCAAGATAAATTGTCTCATAAATGTTTACAGCAATGTTATGGATAGTTTTCTTCCGCCGAGAAATCCTTACAGGTTTTTGAAGAATACTTATAATTTAGAAATATGTACGAGCCCAAAATGTACATCAGATTTCACTGCAATTCTCGGTTTTTTTAATTTCGTGTGCCTTTTACTCAACTGAAAAGGTTTGGAGAGTAGATTTACGGGAGGTATTCGCTTCAAGAGCTATCATCCTCCTGCAAGCCTCAGGGACTAATTACATTTCCTCTCATTGGTGAACTTCGCCAGAACTCATACGGTTGAAGCGTCCACGAAACCCGATAGCTTTGAAGTGTGCGGCCATCTGAACGAGCGACGTGATCCCCTGTCCTTTGGTAAAACTCTGGACCCTCTCGTTATCAATATTCGGATACCCTCAAAGAGGCCCCCTTGACTCATTTCTGTTGCGAAGGTATGCAAAGTTAAAGAACGCCTTAGATGTCGGGGACAATAGAGAACCGGCTAAGACAGGTCGCTATACGAAAACTCATTACCACCGAACATGAATCAACTACTTCCTAGAACAGATTTCATTATCTCAAAACGACATCCGCGACCGCAATTCAGAATAACCAAGTTAATTTAGCAAACACACCTCTTTTATATATGATGCATTTAGAAAACAGTTAATCGCTAATCTGAGTTAAAACTCCGATATAGTTAATTTTTATAAATTAGGGAAATCTGTAGTCCTTGGAAACCTTTCTTAGAGTTGCATGTATTTTGCGTTTTATGTTTAACAATCACTGCTTTCCACGCTGTCCTTTCTGTCGCATATTTTCAGCGGAGTGGAATTTGTGAGCGAATACGATTGTAAATTCAGCTGATGATGATCAAATCAACTGCCACTGGTCGCCTTTACTCTAAATTTATTTTTTTCATCTTCTTTTAGATTTCTATCTTTTTTACGATGAATGTTTTGCATTACGCATGAATAGACGCGTTCTATATCGCATAGTTGTAAACAAAATACTCCACGGCGGACTCCAATTTTACATTTTATGAGATACATACTTTTTCAGCCAATTCGAACATAGAAATATATAAAATACGTGAAAATAATCCACAAGACGATTTTACTCTCTTCCTCAGGTTTGGGAAACTCATGTAGGATTATTTTATTGCTACAGGTCACTGAATGTAACTGTATACGCGACGCTCTATGATGGCATCCCATGGAATACGCCAACTGGCATATATTACTCAATATAATAGATGAAAGGTACTTGGTCAGTATGAGGATGTTTCCATGACTTAACTGGTGTCTGGTGTGAGATGTAGTGTTGTTCGTAACGTACGATGCTCTTTGCCTCATTTGATTCTAGGAATTTAGTTGGAAAAAGGCTTCCGAATTTCAGCCTAGCCTGTTTGATTTCCCTTCCCTCATCACATTGGTTTTGTTCATTTATGTGCCGCAGAAAATAATGCTACGTGGAAAACATCTCTAAACGTAAATCCAATACTGAAAGTCATAAATTATAGTGCAATAGTTATGAGGTTTATTGGTAAGAATTCATTATACAATGTGTGGGAAAACCTCCCCGCCTGTTAATTGCCGAGTGCCTCGAGATTTATGCAGAAATTTTATCATGATACAGATTTGAACTCAACATAAAAATACGTTCGTAGTTTCAGTCCTTTCATGGTGAGCATATCTCTTTAAAATGATTCCTTTTTTTCTCTCTCTCTCTTTCAACCCCCTCCTCCTCCGCATTATTCATCGCCTCATTTCTTTCTTCACGTTCGCACTCTCCCCCTCCCGTTGCCATGGTGATCGCTCCTTATTACGCACCCTCTTCTGCCTTCCCTCTCTCCCTTCCCCCCGGTGGCCCACTTCGCCCCCTCGTAATCCTCTTTGGTAAAAGGTTAAGTCTGCTGTAGTTGGGTATGGGTTTCAGGGAGAAGAAAGGGTACTGCTAGGGACTCGGTTCTGTTGGTGGTGGTGGAGCCGCCGACTCCGACTGGTGGGAACGAGAGACAGAAAAACACTGAATGACGATCGCCAGGCGATGCGTCGCCACCACCACCACGTCCTCTTCCCTTTCTTCTATGTACATGTGTACGAATATATGTGATTTTTCCTCATCGGGAAGAATAGGGGATAATGGGGGAGGATTTCTCCTTCCACCCTCTCCAGACTTTCCCCAACTTTCTCTCGTTCAAAAAGACCCTTTCGCTTCTCTTCTTTTGCTTCGTCTCCGCGTGGAATACAAATAACGCTTCCATAAAGGGAACTGCAAACAGGCATCGTCCGGATTCAGACTTGGGGGTATCAATTTTTTTATTCAATTCTGGTCGAGTCATTTCACATTTCCTCCCCCCACCCCCTTTGCCCCACCATTGTATCCGCCGACGTTCGAAAAGTTCCGAGGCCCAAATAATAATAAAAAGAATCAAAGGGGGTATTAGTGTGACGGCAGTCATTGATTCATTCATTTTTTTCATCCCTCGGTATGAAATTGCGGATGATAGGATGTGACGTTTGGGTGATGGGTGCGCGTCAATGGTCGTTGTTTTTAAACGTCCGGTTATTCATTTAGAGGATCCTTCAATGACAAGCTTCCACCACTGATTCATTTATTATTTGTTTTCAATTCATGGCACGTAACGCATCGGCTTAATTCGAACCGAAACATTTGTATCACCTTTATATCGGAATGTTTTGGCAGCATAGAGAATGAAGTATTGGAAAATTGGCTGGTCAGATTTCAGCCCGGCTGAAGCCTCATTTGACCGTACATCTTCCAAAGTCATATCTACAAGAGTTCCTGGACACGGTTATTTAGTGGAGAATTATGAAGATCGTGTTGGTAAATGACGCATACTTTTTCATTTTTTCTTTCCATTCAACCATAAGAGTCCGTCCCCAATACCAGGTCTCGAAGCCATCTGATCCGTTCTGGTCAGCTTTTCCGCGGGTCCAATCTCTTGAATGTCTAACACATCGATCCAGCCCGATACAAATGCTGTGGCGTAATGCTTTCTAGTCTCCAAAAGGACTTCCTTTTCACACAGCAGTGGTTTCCTCTTCGTGGATGTCGTCGTGGCGTGAGCTGATCTGCTCTAAATATCCTTCTTTCATTTTCCTTCCGGAAGTGATGTGGTGTATAACTCAAGGCAAGATAAAGTTTCAGGCTTTACTTCTTGGAAGTGAATCATACCAAAAACAAGGAAGATTTATCCAATTCTTGGGTACTTTCATCGAGTAATGTTTCTTCTTGGACAAAGTTTCACCTCACATCCTGAGAGCGATTTCAGCTCCGCTGAACATTGAATGATGTATCGCTTTATTTCCAAACTATATTTATCCTAACCGACCATGGTTTTGGCATAAAAATTCATAATACAGGTAAAGCCATTAGGTGTGCTATTTGAAGTTTTATGTCCTTATCAAGGTAAAACCTTCGACAGTAAAATTGCATATCGAAACTATAGTGGGCCAAAATTAAAAAAATGGAAATATCGAGGCGAAACGTTTAGTTTGATTAATATAAGCTGGGTGATTTAGTCTGACTCCAACTTTTCACTTTGTGGCACATTGTTTATTTATCTTTGTCTCAATAATATACCAGAGTTTAACTCTTTCTTCAATAAAAGAATGAAAATATTTGTATGTGGGTATTTATTGGCCAACCAGATGCAAATTTGGAGCTAGTAGAACTCTTCACCTAGCTATGGACAGAGAAGAACCTAGGGCTGCATTTAATCAACCCCTATGATCTAAATACCGATAATGATAATAAAAATGCACGGCATAGAGTGAAGAGCTGACTCTTCTTTTCTTTGTTCGTGGTGCAATCATTTCATCAACATTGTCTGCCACAACTTTAGGGATACTCCAAAAATGTTCCTAAATTTCATTTTGAAAACCTTTTTTATGCTTAAAAGTTAGAGGGGGCAATCAGAGAGGTAGCGGGCTGGAAAAACCAAATAGCAATGAATTGGACTAAAATGTAGAGGTGGGGAAAAAGAGAGATGGTATTGAGTGGGAAGGAATGAATTAAGAACAAGAAATGATCGTGTTGAGATTGCAGTTGAATTTTGTTGGAGAAATAAGTTAGTCGTAACTAAAACTTGGTTTAAATACAATCTCAGGAGAAGGTAAATATGGAAATGCCGGAAGACACTGGGAGATATCAAATTGATTACATCTTGATTAGGAAAAGATTCAGGAACCGTGTCAAGAACTCGTGGACCTATCCGGGCGCTGATGCAAACTCGGAGCATATTTTATTTATGAGTAAATGCGATTTAATTTCAAAAGGCTTAGTAAAAGTATGAGGATAAAGCGATGAAACTTGGATGCTTTGATAGAGGAAAAAAGGAGATGATACCAAGTGCTTGTGGAAGGGAATATGAGCGAAGCAAAGGAAATATGGATGATCGAGGAAAAATGGGAGAATATATAAGGAGGTATAGTAAAAGCGGCGGAGAAAACAATAGGATCGGTGGAAACTAGGAGAAAAATAAGTAGTGGGCAACGGAAGAAATGATTACGAAAATTGAAGAGAGAAAGAAGTGGAAAAGCGTCAACACCGATCTGTAATCAACTCTGGTGAATAACCAATCGGGCGAAGGAAAACTGGAAAATGTGGACAAAAGAATGCGAGGAAATGGAAACGCTGCAAAAAGAAGGGGTAATGGGTGCGTTATATGCTAAAGAAAAATTATTATGGGGAGGTAAGAGAGGGAAAACGGTACCAATGATTAAGGATAGAACAGGTTCGGATATTAATCGCTCGTAGATATTCAAGGAAGGTGGAGAGAAGCCGTTAAGGAGCCATATGGCAGCGGTGGTGGACCAACTAATGTAAATATAGAGGATGGGGAACACTAGATGAAGATAACCTCGAGCCAAGGAAACTCGAAAGGGAAATAGAGAAAGTATTGAAAGAGATGAAGATAAGGAACGTTGTGCGAGTAAATAATATACCTGCAGAGTTGCTAATTAATTTTGAAAATAAAGTTAGGCAAGATTTTTCCAAATTATTCGTAGGATGTACTAGGAAAGAGCATGGCCGGTGGACTTAGTGAAGACAATCCTGATTCCTATCCCGAAGAAGTAGACAGCGTCAGAATTCGAGGACTATGGAACAATCAGTTGGATATCATACGCAGCCAAAGTTTGGATTAAAATAATCTGTAAAAGGTTAAAGAGTTAGGCCAATTACAACGTGGGTGAACACAAGCTACAGGTCCTGAAGGGAAGGTCGACTCGTGATGCAATTGCGGTGATGAGATGATGAGATTGCTTATAGAAAGAATCATAGAGTAAAACGAGGACGTTTTTGCTTGCTTTGTTAATTTCGAAAAGGATTATCACAAAGTATATAGGGAAAAATGAACGCAGATACTCGGAAAAAAGTGGTATAGATTTGGGAGACAGGAAACTAATTCGAAACTTATATATGCCCCAGAGGGCGCAGGAGAAGGTGGCTCACGGTGTACCAGGGGGGGGGGGGCAAACATAGGTCATGGGGTAAGGCAAGGGTTTTTGTAGTCACCTTTTACTGGTAGAATACGTAATAAAAATACTTTAAATAAAACATGCGTAAAAATTGATCTAATTCTGACAAATTTCTCGCAGTTAAGTTATTAATGCGTGGATAATCAAGGGGAGAGACCGCTGAATGATGAGAACGTCATTTTTTTCACATTTTCGGCGCATGCAAAATGGGCATCTGGCCCTGCAGAATTTTATTTTCCGCCGTTTGTTGTTTTACCTCTCATGATATTTGAAAAGTCACTCATTTCAGGATGGCAAAAGGCGTCTTCCAGGAATAAAATATTTCTATGGCGTGATAAAGGGAAAAATTACCAGCCTAACTGGGTGGGAATAAGTGCTAACTAATTTTTTTATTAATTTCCGCTTTTTACGTTAATCACCGGTCTTACTTTCATCTCTTGCATCTCTTTGTATGTGCTTTTGAAGGAATTGTCAAGTCCGGCTTACTCGTTTTAACCTAAAATACTTGAGCTAATTATGGACCACGACTTCGTACCAAGTGCAGCCAATTTCAAGCAGATGACCCTTATTTACTCTTGTCCAGTCGAATGGCTCATAAAATACGAGGACATTTTTAGATGGATTTCTTTTTTTCAGGCCCATAGTAGCAGGTGCAAGAAAATGTCGGCCTCCTCTTTTTCTGCGTGACGCTTTTTCATGAAAATTTCACTCCCGGGGTGGTAAGGACGTACCTAAGGGGAAAGGAAAGGAATTAAAGAGCGGAGGAACTCGCGAGAGGAAAGAGAAAGAAAGAAGATGAATTGAGGAGGTAGAGAAAAGAGGAGAAATGAATTACACGAAAAATCGATGCCCCTCAGGCTACCCACGGAACAAAAGCATAGCGAAAAACGTGGCGTAAAGTTTCTTCCTTTCACGTTTTAATTGGCGACTTTTCTAATTCCTACGAGGCCGCGAAAAAAATGAGTATGCATAAAATGTTTCCATATTTCCCTGAAGCTATTTACTCTGCAATTATAATCACTTTATTATTTTTTATTTCCTTTGTGTTTAATTTCATTTATTCATTCCGGCGGCGACGCCGGTGGTCGAGGTAAACTTTTTCGAAGCGGCGAGCGCGTCCCGGTGACTCATAAATGTATTCCGAGAGTTTGGGGGGTGGAAGTTGGCAATGGAGAGCGAAAAGGGTATAATAAAAAGGAGGAGCTAGGGTTCTTCAAAAGGATTCCGAAACGCATCGCTGCTCCGGAATGAGCTCTGCGAGGGACTAGTTAATTAGGTCCCCGTTCTTAGTTCCAAACGTGCTGAAAAGGACTTCCCCATGAAGTTAGACAGGCATCCCATACGACCCGTATAATTCAACCGTGTTCTGTTGCACTAAGGTGACAAAAAATGGAAGTGATAAGTTTCCTGTAATTGTCATCATCCTTGATGTTAGCCACGTGTGAAATAAATCAAGAAGTAGCTCCTGGTAAAACTATTTAAAAAGTACCAGCCTGTTGCCTTGATGGCTATCCCCTAGGGTACTGAAAAATGGTCATTAAAATGCTTACTAATTCTAAAAGATAAGGCAGAATGTGGTGTTTGGGGAGATATATGGTGATATTTTCCAAAAGTTTGAAAGTGTACAGCGCTTAAATAAAATTTCTGGAGAAAGGTTTGAAAATAGGGGATATACCTGTAAATGTATGAAAGTAGATCGTCAGATTTTTCAGAGAGAGTGATTGCCAATGATAGAATCAGTAAGAAATGAAAATTTGGCTCTATAAAGGAATGAAAAAGATTAAAAAGTACTCAATGTAAGAATTCCTTACGCTTTAAGGGATATGTTAAAACACATTAAACAGAGTTGATTAAGAGCTACATAGCAACATAAGACCAGCAACGTCGTACGGCGGATGCGCAGCTCGTGACTAGGAAAGTATGAGAAGAATCTGAAAAGAGAAAGGAATGGGTGCATGTTAGCAGTTTTCATCTGGTTAATTTATATAATTATTATATAGATGGTATTGGCGGTAACTTAGATGAATTCTTTCATTGTGAAATGATGAATTTCTTCGTTTTTTTTCTTTTGTGGAAAACTTAGCAATTCATCATTTATTATAGTAAGACCTAATAGTTTTGCCATAACTACAGCATGTTGTTGGTGACAGTGTATTTTAATGTCTTCACAGTCGAACCAAGTTATGCAACCATCTCTCCGACTCTTAATGGACGAGCTAAATAACCAGATATAGGTCAAATAATCGGAAACTAATATATCATCATTTCATATATCTCTCCCTTATTTTAATTCGAACCTTGAGAATTTATCGATCACTATCTCTACTATCGAACCCGAGGTTCCTAGCAACACTGCCATATGAAACGTCTTAGTTAAGGTATTTTTTATTATTTTTAACCATTTTACCATTGGATATTCCAAGTTAGAGAAAAGGCAGTTCCTTTTCCTTTTGCGTCCACCTGGTTAGCTGGTGTTGAAAGCATCCCGACGAGGAGCCGGCAGATTCCGACTCTCTCTTGACTATCGTACTTAATGGCAGAATCTTCGCTTGCAGTGATATATATATATATTTTTTAAATTAAGCCATATCGATGCAAGATGCTTATGTGCATTGCAGCGAAACGAAACTACTAATTTTTTTAGTATTTCCACCAATACGGAGGATGGTGGAGGGGAACGGTGTCGAGTGTCTTAGTTGGCTGTTTGGTGAGGCGACCGACAAACTACAATCATTTGCGCCAGTTGGGCGAGGTAGTCCTGTTGATAAGTGAAATTTAATTGAAGAATGGAAAAAGGTTTGAGAGAAACCTGGCGTATGCGTTAGCATGCTCTTAAACGAAAGGTGCCGAGGGTACTGCGATTTAACTTCCAACCCGACGTTTCCACGTACAGCTCCCGTGTGTTTCATTTGTCTACCATGAATAGTTTCAAGGTTTCAAGGTGTTAAACTCTTCCAGCAAATTCTCACCATCCAATTTTTCTCCTACGACCGAAATTCCTAAAACAAAATCACTGGTAAATTGGTGGTATGACATTCTATCAATAAAAAATTTATAACTTTTACAATTCCACAATATAAAGAAAAACTTCGGAACCCTAACGTCATTGCCATCAATGAGTGTCTGTTTCCTTCCCCTTTCCCTCTCCTTGAGGCTGTGACGCATTCTTCCCTTTCAACTTCTTACTAACCTCGATCCTTAAGTTCCCCCCCTCCAATTTTTTGCCCCCCACCTCCTCTCTTCCCTCCTGTCTCCCCTCCCCCTTCTATGGTTCTGTATAAAAAGGAGATTCCGACCATGACTCCTCACCTGAAGATGGTGCTCATGCATTGAAACCTGGTCGTGCCATTTTTCTTTATATCGTGGTATTCTAAAAATTATGCATTTTCTATTGTCCAAAATTCCTGTAATGACACGGCAGTTAGTTTAAATATGAGTACAAAAAACTGCAATCGACGAGTTTCTTTTAGATCAAGTTTCGTTTCTACACTACGACAAGCCCCATATCAAACTTTTGACGGCGAATGCAAGTGAAAAGATCAATATACGTTTTGGATTCTCATTTGCAAGTAGTTAGTGCAAATCAGAGAAGAGCGATGGAAGAAACGCAAAATTCTGGTGAGGGATTGCGCGTAGAAAATCGTTAAAAAGATATATTTGTGACGACATTGTACGCGTGAATACCCTTCGGCCCTTTTTGCCCTTTCGAGAAGTAAGGAGAGTCAGGGTTTGAGGGGATGGAGTGGGGGAGCACCGGAAGTGGGGTGGGGTTGACGGGATTGCTGTTAGGGACACTTGTGCGCCGAGAAGAATCAGAGAGAGGTGCATTGAGAGGGGAGAGAGAGAGAGAGTAGATAGAGGGACAGAGGCGGAGGAAAACGGAGAAAGATTTCAGGGATCAAATAAAGAGAGCGGAAATAAGGGTGTCCACCCTTCACTTCGTCCATCTAAAGAAGCCCCTTCGGACAGATACCTACTCCAAGGACAACGCTCCGAGGCCATTTTTTTTCTTTATTTAGAATGCTTGGCGTTATCACCAGAATCTTCGAGGGTTAGTTTTGACCCAATTTTATTTTTTATTGTTACTCCGTGAAAGTATACATCGTTGAATCTCAACAAAATGGCTGATTTTAATCTATCCGGGACTATCCACAGAGTTCCACTTTTACGGAGTCACCCGCAATGCACAATTGTGCGAAATTCCACGGAGAAAAAATCATCCGCCTTGACCGGGATTCGAATCCGGATCCCTCGATTTCCGGCCGTAAATCGAGAGATACAGGTTCGAATCCCGGTCTAGGCGGATGATTTTTTTCTCTGTGGAATTACGCTCAACAAAATGTTTCGACTATAGCAATAAAAATGAAAGAATAAGAGTTAAATTGTAGTTTTCCACATCTTTCAGACTCAATATTGCCAATAGTTTCAGTGTTTCACTCCACTCTCAAGTCGCTTGCCATAAATGTGGAGCATTTATACTGGTTGTGAAACCTAAATTCAATTATGTGAAAAACTGCAGTTCCTTTATAGCTCATCGTAGTACTGTTTCACCGCTTCAAAGCCTAGATACTATGTCAGTGCCTGTTCGAAAAGAGTAAAGTACCCATTCAATTTTAGATTCTTCTTTCAAAGCCATTAATCTGAGCTATAATTGTCTATGGCCAGTTTGAACTATTTGATGATGTCTGTTGAATCAGTGTCTCTGAAATAGACTTTGAAATGTCACTGGTAGAAACATTTTTGAGCAGTCCATAGCCGGATGAATAGAATAGGTACTACAAATTTCTAAAATTATGTTTTACTGAGACGAGAGCTTTAAAGCTTTACTTTGTATGGACTGCGTAATTCCTAGCCCCGTAATTTTTCCCGCTTGAATCGGCGGTGTTGTTTCGGTAGGGGTCAAATATGACCCCTTGGCAAGTTAAAGAGGGAGTAGCCAAGCTCAGCAGTTCCCTTGTTAAATTTTTGCTATGGGCAGAGAATTATATTCCAAGCATTGTAACTCCGAACTGGATACACCCGATCTCCGGAATTAAAGGAAATACCAAGATACGAACATCAAGCCAGGTGCCCTATTCAGTATGACTTCGAAATTCCCGAGCCTCGATAAAAATGTAATTTTGACCTCACAGCCTCGATAATTTTAAATGAGACCATTTATTCTAAAGTTGAGGGGTCATGACGTCACATCACGGATTTACCGAGGTTAGACCGTGTCGTGTCCTTCCTCAATAAGGGATGTGCTAACACGTGCAATTAGTTTATTCAGCCAGAATACTAAAACTAATTTGAAAAAAATAGTACGTAAGTATTCTTAGGCTGATGCAAGTAATAATAAGATTAGAGTTAGGAAAGCAAAACAAAGAAGGAAAGACTTTATAAGAAGAGATTAAAGCAAAAAACTCTTTTTTATGTTATTTTTTTTAATCATCACTATTCTGAATACAGTGCATTTGGCCAATGTGTACCGGGTGAATAGCAACAACGACAACATAAGAACACAAACACACATGCCCTAAGTGGTGATAATTCCTCCCCGGCGAGATTCGAACCCGCGATCCCCGGTTTATCAGGCGAGGACTTTACCCCGTCACCACAGTTGGATCCCTACAGTACCCTAAATCGAGATCATGAATATATATTGTGGATTTAAATGTTTGGAATTATTGCCTAGGCTACCAACTAGGTTCACAACAACTTAACTTAGCTTAAGCTGTTCCCGAGTGCCAATCGGGGCCTGAAATTTCCAACCAATCACAGCACGCCACGTTCAAAGTCGATATTACAATCGATTGATGGGCCTTATCGATATCGTAATACCCTTTTCCCTAGCGACTGTGTTAGTAAACCAGACCTTGCTATTGGCTAGAATTAAGAGAAAGTTGAGTATTGCTCAACTCCAAGACTACACCAAGTCGAGTTAAGCCACTTTAAGTTGTTGTGAACCAGTTTGTTGCATTCTCACGGACTCAACTCCTAAGTCGCGCGAAGTTAAGCCAAGTTAAGTCAAGTTAAGTTGTTGTGAACGGGGCTTACGTGTTGCCTAAATTTCCACTTTTATTTCACTCAGTCCTTGGCACCCTTTTGAATAAAGTCTTTTCAGTTGAATCGTAAATAAACGTTAATTGTTGTTAACGTGAGACTGTGGTGAATATTCAACGATCAGGAAGATATGAATTACTTGATGCTTTGAATAATATCTTGCTATTTTTTTGACATAAAAGTTAATTTGCAAATGCTAGAGAGGAAATATCTACTACAGGAAATGTGATATTTTCGGTTCTTGGTTTTGAAATCTTGTATCCGTCTTCTGATTCATTCCAGCATTTTCACCTCGCATTATTATTAAATTTCCGTATAGCGATATTCACGAAGTACAAAGAAGTTAATTGTGCGTTTATTTAATTAAATTTTGGAGAAGAATTAAGTATATCTGTAGACCGGACGATATTAAAAAGTGTATAATTACGTCCCGCGTCTAGTAATACATTTTTTATCCACTGCATTATGATTACTTGTAAGTAAAACCAGTAAGACGTATTAATTTACAAACTATCGACTGTATTTATATTTGAACTTCCGTCTTTCATTACTAGGCGGCACCACATTTCTATAAGTTGTTTGTTTACGGAATTCTAGACAACAGTTTTTGGCAACGAGATAGCTATCCATAATATATATTCATGATCGAGATAGTGGATTAGGATTCGTGAATGTTTTACCGGAGAGAACTTTGCACACAAGAATATATTTTCCTATGTTGTCGAGGTAGTATTTTGATCCACAATTTCTCAAACCGTTCTTCATGAAGCGAGAGTGGGAAATCGTCTTGGAGACGTCCATGACACATCGCAGGGATGTGTCAGCTCACAGAGGGTGAAATTTGAAGGAGGGGGAAGGAGAGGGCGTGGCTGTAGAGAGCAAGGTAGGGGGAGGCCCTCTTTAAAGGGGAGAAAGGGAGGACTCTGGGATTCCTCCTCCGGGGTCAGGGTTTCGCCCAAGGATGGGGGTGTGAGGGTAAAAGGAGTGTGGATGAGGGCATTTAAAAAAAAGAAGGAGCTCGTTGTCACGCGCATTCAGGCGCATAGAGGCAAGGATGAGGGGCGAGCGAAATTAGGCCCTTCCTCCTCTTTTGCCGCCGTGGTATGCCGGGGAAGGACGACAAGAGAGAGAGCGAATCGAGGAACGAAGGAAGAGAGCAAAGGAGAGAGAGGAAGAACGGTGAGGAGGCGAGCCGTTTCGCTGAAGACAGCGCAGAAGAGGATTATTAAGTTCCTCGACTTCCCCCTCTTTCCATCTGAGAGATAAGAAGAGAGAAAAAAAAGTCCCCAGAGGAAAATGTGGAAACCAAATTTCTTTTTTTTTTCTTGTGATCCCAGGAATCAAACAGAAAATACGGGACGCAGATCAGCATGAGTGCTTTTCAGCCGTGATTTCCTTTTATCGTACTCAATTTGAATAAAAGCCACAGTTTTCTACTTTGATGCTTTAAAGAGTTTTCCCGTTAATCGGATAGCAGTAAGAAAGGGAAGAGAAACCGCGATGCGATTTTATCAATGCTTTTATAATTCCCCTGCTTTAATTCATCGAGACGCAATAAATGCACAACTGTTGGCTGACTCAAAAACAGCTGAGTATCACTCCAGCCCTATATTCTTCCTGACTGTATCATGGAGCGTATTTAAGGTTGTTTCCTCAAGCTTTCTAGGAATGCACAAAATCTAAGAATCAAAATGTTAAGGCATGTTAAGTGTTTAAAGAGTCCCAAACTATGTTCTCAATTTCCTTTGAGTTCACGGCAACTAATTGCCTGGAAGTTAATCGAGATTTTCCGAATTTATACTTTAGTCTGTGTCAGAGAATATTGCGTAAAATACATGGAAACGAAGGCTAAAGATCAATATTACAATTCTCCACGTACCGTAATATCGTCCTATGGATTTCAAATTCGTAGGTTCAGTATTCGAATCTAAATCATGGTGATTGAGATTTTAACGGTGGATTACGCATATTTGTAGACGGTTCAATGAAACAACAGTGAATTGAATTCGTTTTCACATTTTTTGGTCCACGTATTTCACCTTTGTATTCGCTATCCGAAGGATTCAGTGAAAAGTTCATTTAGCCTCCTGTTTAATGGACAAAGTGTGTTTACTACTTATACAAAACACAACATTAGGAGGACAAAATAGATTGAACATTTTGTTCCTCTTGCGATACCTGTCTGAAAATTGTTAATCGGACCAAAGTACTGTGACGTCCTTTACATACCTAAACTAAACGCTTATGCATTGTACCCCTGTGACTCCGAGAGAAACTTAGAGTATAAACGAAAAACGAGATTATGAAAAATGAATTAGGAAAAGGAAGAAGAAAACATTTTGTAAGCCTTATATTCTGGATGATCCTTGGTGCAAACATGGTGCTCCTTAAGATACTTTGAAAATGTGACGGAAACTATTGTTAAGGCCCCGGTGGCGGCAGGGTAAAATCCTCGTCTGCTAACCCGAGGGTCGCGGGTTAGAGTCCCGCCTGGGTAGTATATGGCCCAGTTGTGAATCAACAGAGAGAATGGAATTGAGGGTAAATGCGTGAAAGACTGAAGTAGTAGTTTTTTATAAGGAGAATGGGTAGAATTAGTGTATGATGAGGGCAATGGTGAAGTAGTTGAACAAGTGGATGATTTTGTGTACTAAGGTAAGATGTTTGCAAACGATGGACGGATAGATGAAGAGATAAAGAGACGTGCGAATGCTGCAAGGAAAGTGGTAGGTAGCATGTGGAGCATATCAAGGAATGAGTGCCTGTCTAAGGAAGCGAAAATCGCCGTGTACAAAAGTGTACTTCTCCCCACTTTGTTGTATGGTAGTGAAACATGGGTATGTCAGGATAGACATAAGAGCAGACTAAACGCCGTGGGTATGAGTTATTTGAGCAGTGTTTTCGGCAAAAGTAGGATGAATAGGGTCAGAAATGAGTGGGTAATAAATGAATGTGGGTTAGATGCTCCAGTAATGGACATATATGAAAGGAATGTGCTTCGTTGGCTTGGCCATGTTGAGAGAATGGTTGAGAGTAGGATAAAGAAACATATATAAGAGTGAAATGAATGATGCGAGAGGTAGAGGTAGGCCGAGAAAGTTGAGGTTGAATGTGGTTGAGAAATTCTTAGGAGGAGGAATATTAGGAGTCTTAAAAATCGGAGAGCGTGTATGAAGCAGTGTATGGGGCTAAATGAGGCAAAAGAAGTTTGTAAGGATAGGTCAGTATGGAGGAAATTATTGATGCAGAGTTAGGTGTACAAATATGTATTTGTGAGTGAAACTTAGTGACTCTGCCTACTCCGGAAGGGAACGGCATGATTGGTATGTATGTGTGTATGTATGTAAGTTAGAATAAATAAATGAGGCATTTTCGAAATCAAAATTTTTTTTATCGTGTCACCCAATACTCTGCAATATATGCTAATTCATTGTAAAGATAAGGTGGCCATTTTGTGCAGAAGTGGTATTTATAAACTATCGTGTAACGATTGCGATGGAGTCAAGGTGGGACAGACTTCGAGAAGCTTCCGGACAGGGACGGGCCCCGGTAGCGGCGGGGTAGAGTCCTCGCTTGCTAAACCGAGGGTCGCGGGTTCGAGTCCCGCCTGGGTGGGTTTTTCTCCACCCAGGGCATGGATGTATGTCAAGTTCTGTTGGTCCGGTCCCTGGAAAACCTGATGACAGGCTCAGCAGGCTATCGGGATTCCGGGGACAGACGGTCCGGCAAGCAAAAAAAAAATCTCAGTGCTCTTAAGAGCAGTCATGACGGAAAGAGTAACTTTGCCAATCATCTTTTAACCTGTATCTACAGCGGTGATTTTTAAGTGACTGTGCTGCATTTAACAGATAATAAACGTGAGCTATATGCTTTTGAACAGCTCGATATTTTGAAAAGATATGGTGATCCAGTTCTGCTAATCTTCTGAATGAATTTTTGCTTCCTCACAATTCCTCTATCCTATTAGCCATTGTAAAACCTTCCCCCTTCTCCCAAATTTGTCCTCTCGCACAAATGTTCCCCCTCTCCTTTCTCTCTACTGGTAGTGTATAAGAGAACGAGATACTTGAAAAATCACCTGAAGGTGATGCTTAGCCATCGAAACCCGGGTCGCGTTGAAGTTTGAAATGCTCTGTGGTCTGTAAAAGTTTCAAGTAAATAACAAAAATAAATTAAAGCAGTAAAATTCATGTTTTTGAACTGTCACTTTGTATTTAATTTGACAGTATACTAAATGTAAGGTCGAAGCACACAGGTAATAATTCATGACATGCTGAGGTGTATTGTGGGCATTTTCATTTTGATAAACGCTTCAATTCTTCGGTAGACCTACCATAATCTTTTCCATTTGAGATCAGAATTTCCGTTTATTTACGACTCCCTTGGCGTGCCTAACGCATATACTCCTGAATCCACCGCAGCAGTCCTTGCCCCATTGCCTCTTCATATCGCCGAAAACCATACGCTTTAATCGTGGGCGCTGGTCCATGCCGGTGGAGCTGGAGGTTGGAGTCGCCGGATAAGGGAGTGCAGATTGACTCTCATTAAATGCAACGACGCGTGAGGAAATGGCGCATTCATGGTCAAGTGAGGCAGTGGTTGAAGAAATTTTTCCTTCGCTCTCCTTTAAAAGCGTGCTCTGAAGAACCCATGCACACTAGAGCACAAGTCTTAGTGCCCTACATACCCATTCAAACGTCGGCGTCGGAGCCATTTTATGGTTTTGGGTCCATGGATTACTTCGGCTCAAATTCCTCGCTTCATCGCTCTTCTCCCTCTCTTCTCATTCCTCCGCCTAAATCCGTCATTTTCATTGCCCACGCCCACTTTTCCCTCTGCCTAATAGTTCTCCTTTGGACGCTATAGTTTACCATTTTTCATCTCTTTTAATCACATTATCGTGTTATATCCGTAGCTCTAACTAAGGTAGTTCACAGCAAGAATTACTTCAAATTCATTTAATTCACATTCTTGCCTCTCGTAGGAAAGTTAACGCTCTATTTCATGTGAACAATATCTCTTTCCGATCTTTTATTAAAAAACTGAGCATGACATCACGTGACGTTAAATGAGAGAATGGCTAAAACCTGACGAAAAATGATGTTTTCAAGAAATAAAAATACGATTGGCAAGAAAAACTGTCAAAAAGTGACAAATTCTCAGGAATTGATTACGAATAAAATATGAGTAATTTATTCCTTTCATTTTTTTTATTCAGTAGCAAACAACTGCAATATGTGAAGTAAAAATCCACCAATTCAATTTAAACGCCTCTACATTCGGCTCTTTTATCTGGATGAAGTGTTCTTAAAATATATATTCACCGAGCGATCTAATATTTTGTATCATAACTATGTTCTACTTCCTATAATAGCTCAAACATGTGATCGGTGAAAACATTTTTTTTAGCAAACATAAAGGTTGAATTGAGAACTTGCTTTGACTAACTGCGTCGAGGTGGAATCTGTTTTAAGTAAATAATCAATGTCTTTAGGCGCCTCTTATATAGTTATGGGTGCATAAGTAAGAATTTTTAATGTTTTAATCACGGCGCGTAGACAGTCCATTAATAACCTTTCCACTCAGCTGAGGCTCAAACCTTCGAGTACTTTGCATTTCATCTGACTGTTAGGCAAGTATTATGAAGTATCGTTCCAGCTAATATGCAGTATCAAGCTATTTTGGGCAAAATCAAACTGTGTTGCTATAAACTGAGCGCATGAGAATTGGTTTAGGTGAGCCTTTTGGTTTTAATCTCGTAGTTACCCCGTCAATTTTAGAATATCATAAATCGTACTGTTCAGCTCTGTGGTGGCTGCACCATCAAACAAAGCTCTTTTTAATGATTGAAATTCCAATAATTTTTTATAAACACAAATCTACTTTCATACTTCCTTCTTTTTTATCTGAAAAGGTGAATGCAACGCCCTCATAATTCGTTCACGAATTAAAAAAACGGGTTGAAGTATAATTCTCAATTAATTCCCGCTCGTAACCATTCTAATGCAGACCTCGAGTTTCCGCCTCCTTGACGGATTCCTTCCTTCTCTTGTTCTCCCGATTTCAACCCGTCACTGAGAGGCTCTTTTTTAAGTATTTAGAGTTCGCCGTCCGCTGCACAGGACGTTGAACTGTCTGACCTCTTGGGAGCTCTTCTAAATCTCTCCACAGCTCTTCATCTCTCACTCTTTTTGAGTTGAAACGAGGACCCACGCGTAGCTTTCCGTCTGTCCCGCGCTCCTTATCCTCTCCCTTCACTAAACCTCTTCCAACCGATGAAAGAAAATGAGTAGAAAGATCATTCGAACAGCGGTTCGTGAAAAAGCTATGAATATACTTCTCTCGTTTCTCAAAAGTAGTAGTTACACTGTTTCATCTATTAATTTGGTACTATTATAGCGGATGACTGCCTCATACCTAGCCTTATACCTAGTGCTAAGTACTATGCATAAAATACTGTTTTTTTGCCGTTATACGATGATCACCGAATAGGTGAACTTACTGATGAGAGGATTCTGTTGATTATTAGTGCTGTGGGAGATACAATTTTCGCCATCATAGAGCAGTATTAATTTTGCAATACAGAGGAAATACCACTCTGCTTGGCCCAGTGTTGAGATGAGTAATACTTCGCAAGGCACGGACGATCAACGTCCTAAAACGGTACTCACGGTATATTTTACATTTCAGTCGATTTTATCGCTCTTCCGCAACGCAATAAATTGAGATTTCAAGTAGGTCTTGATTCATATCCCGATGGCCCGGGTCCAAATCCTAGCCATATTTCTAGGCTCCTTGTCAGGATTCTGATCCCTGGTATCCCTGCTAAGGGAATCGCTTCGAGAACAATTGTAGTACCCCGTCTGTCGAATGGGATGAAAAACTTAAGACCCTCTGACGCTTTTTGTAAAGATAAGACCCTGGCTGCCATCGTGGCGTGCCAGGTTTTTCTTCACTCTCCTTACATTCCCAAAAAACTCCACAAACATACCTCCACCAACTTAATCGATCTATTCTTGTATTATTGTGGGTAGACGAGGAGTATTGGGTTGAAGGATGTGCCCACGCTTTTACCAGAATTGGTCCGAATTGACCCTCCATGGGTCCGGTGGCCCCTGATTCGAGGACGTACTCCGGCAGACCACACGGCGTCTTCCCGGAAAGGGAGCCAGGAGGACACCTAATCCCAATTCTTTGGGCAACTTCCTTCTTCCAGTTCTCAAAGATGTGCGGAAACTTTTCGTGAAAACGAGACTGACGGTAACTCGTCTTACGTTGTTGTGTTAACCTAACTAATACGAGTACTTCGGGGAGACGGAGGCCCAATTGAGGTCCTTTTGACCTCAATCCGTCTCATTGGTGTCGGCATCGCTTGGTTGGTTGGTTTCGCTAACCTTCCCTTCCCATCCCTTCCTTCCCACTACTTCCTTGCCTCAGTCATAAGCGAGCAGCTTGATTCCGGGGTGGAAGTTGTAATCCTACGGCGAGAGCCGAAACACCTGTTCTTATTATTGCGATTGATTTTAGCGGTTGCCCTCATTAGTAATTAACTTAATATTTTCTCTTTTACCGGTCAGGTTAGGTTTTGATAGATTATCTACAGGAAACAAAAAGGTATTGAAGGATGGGGCGTCACGGGAGAAATTAACGAAATAAAATTCATTTCCTAGCCTCTGCACATCTTTTGAATATTTCTACCCCCAAGGGGAACAGCCTGATATATGGGCAAGTATCTATTACTCTTGCCTGGTTAGCATGAATTCCTTACACGATATTCCTCTTCATAGCGTCCAAAATTCTCTTCCTCTCTTCTGCAGAGGTCCACCCTCAGAAACTTCTTTTGGTGTCCCCTCCCATTTATCAGTTACTGTAATGACTAACTTTGGCTCAAATTTCCTCAAGTGACTTTTTCCATCTCATAGTTTATCGAGATGTATTTAGTTTTTCCATGATCGATAGAATGAATAAGTAGATATTTTTCCATTTTATCAATGGGAGATAATATGAATTAATGGTCTATTTGCTCAAAAGATAACGACTTCCACCGCTTTAATTTAATCACATAGTGATGGAAGCAGCAAGAGAAGTGTAATTTGCATCGTAGCTCAAGCAAAGACGGCATTTTAGCGGAAGTAGAGGTTACTTACAGCTCGGAATCGGAAGTGAGGATGCATTAAATTTCAAAATATGTTTCTATCTCTTCAAAAGTGGTGAAACGGTAACTGCTGCGGATTGAAGAAGACCGGAAACAATGGGAATGTGCATGATAGAGAAATGATGAAGAATGAGCGAACAGAGAGAACCTTCAAGTCTTACGAAGAGCTGGAGAAAATGAATGTACGATAAAAACTTTGTTGAATAATTTCTGTTAATTTACTTAGTAATATGTAATGTCTCAAACTTGTTCGGTTGATGAACTAATATTGTTCCGTGAACCATACAACGCTTTTTTCATTTAATCTGCAAAGAAAATAAGACTTACGTACTGTAAACATTTAAAAACTTTAAACACATCTTGAAAATATTCACTGATAGATAAAATTATGGGAAAAATTATTAAGAGAGACAGAGAGTGGAATACAACTATGAAATAGAAATAAAATTTATGTAAATATGACAAACCATGCAGGAATGAAGTGGTCAAATGAAATGATGATTAGTTTGAGAGTTGGAGTAAACTTCGAATCGTTGATTATAAATCTATGCTGTTATTTTGCTCTTAGATGTATGATAATCGCCCCGAAGCCGAAATAACGGTTTTTTCTTTGCTATCCAGTATTTTGTGCGGTATCAAAAAGTTGGTGTGCACTAGATTAGGCGGACGAAACCCACTCTATCTACTCCTCCGCTCTTTTTCTCGGAAGCACTTCCCCTCGTTCCGCCGTTCCGAAATGCCCCCTGAGATGAGTAATGCTGACCTTTGACCTTTCATTAACCCCCAAAAGAAGTTTCTTTTTATTGTAACGACGACTGAAAAGGACGTCGAAATAAAAAATGATAAGCGAATGGCTGATTTATTGGCCTCCGTGCTTTCCGACGCAAACACGAGAGAAATGATTTACCGTCAGCGCGCAATGCGAGGATTCGCACTCTTCTGTTTTTTTTGGACTCTGCTATTTTTTTTCTGTCCGGAATTTCCACGGAGTGCGCTTTCTCGTATAAAGCGGGAATTATTGTGCTCCGCTTTCGCCCGAAACATCTCCGAGTGTCGAAGTCGGGAATAGAAAAAAAAGAAGAGATACAAAATTATGGCGTACGTGCGCGTCTTCTCGAAGGTCGCTATGTAGTAACGCCCTCGGTGTGCAGCGGCCATGTTGTTAACGATGATTTATGGCGACGTAATCGAAGGCGAATGCTTTCATTCAAAAAGTTGGTCGTTTCGTCTCTGCCTTTCCTTCGCCGATATGAATTCTCGGCAGGACTCTCCGAAGTTCTACACGGATAAATGATGCGGAAATGGAAGTAATGGAAGTGTGGTGATATATTTATCAAGCTTTTTTATATTCCGTAAACGTCTTTGAAAATTGGAGGAATTGCAACTCGCACAAATTTTGTTGCTATTTTTCTCTGAGTCCTGAGGAAATGAGATTAGTTGATTTTTTTCTCTTCCATGTAAAATCGTCAAGCTAAGATATGGACATAGTTCATACAAGTCATGTTACTCAAAAGAGTTATAAAATAACGTGAAATTTTCAATAATTATTCCTTTTTTATAAAGTTCACATATTTCACATTTAAAATAAAAGATTTGTAGGCAGGATTTCTCGTTGAATGCTAATTTTTGAATCTGTTTTCTGTGACTTTTGTATGCGTGTTCGTTTAATTTGAGGAAATTTTTTATGCAGTTTAATGCCATTTTGCGACTTAAATAAATAATATAAATAATTCATGCTGGATAAAATTTCAGTGCATACCAATTTATTGCGTTGATGAAAAATGATATATTTTAAATGAATGATATAGAATTGATAGAAAACTACCTAACCTCAGATCGATGAGTAAAGCTTGTTATGTGTTAAAGCTTAAAGAGTGTTATGTATTATTAATACATTCGTGCAGTTGAATTCCAATTTAATGACTTTTTTAAATTTTTAATCACGGAAATGAGAGTCGTAATTCGATTTCTGAACTTGTTACGCTCTCTCGATATTTTTCCCGCACATGAAACAATTTGAAACCCGTTCCGTAGAAGCCTCGCGAGTGATATCGAATCTGGGGTTTTCGTAAACCGACAAAAGAGCTTGTATGACATAATGCGTGACTCCACGCAGTCTCGTGGACGCCGATCTGTTTCATGTCGGCCGCAGCGAGAAAAAAGGAGCGGAAAGAACAAAAAAAGAAGGGATCTGGGCGCACGGCGGGTGGCGTTGCGGAACGCGACATGGGACAACATCTCGTCTCTCTCTCTCGCCACATGGGGGGGCGCCAATCACCGCACCCCACTCACTCCCCTCTCCCCCCCTCATGACAAGACATAACAACTCCGCCGGCGCAACAATGGGGCGTGTGGTGACGAGAGCCAGAGAGGCACAAGAACCCTTGCTCTGCACTCGCCTACACGGGCCTTAAATTGGTGGAAAATCGGCCTGCGTATTCCGCCCCGAATCATTTCCTCCTTTCCTCTCTCGCGCTCTTCAGCTGTGATAAAGTTAAGGAATTGTATCTCCATGGGAAGATATCCAGATGTCCTTGCGGAAAGGCGGTTAATAAAAGAATTCCGTTCCACCGAAATCCTGATATTGTGCAGTGTTTAAATATCTTTCTCGGGCTTCGCACCGGGTAATGTTTTCAAAATCCGCCGACGTTTCGGAAAACGACTTGTTTTCCATTTTCAAGGCACATGTTATTTCCGCCGTGACCACTATAACACTAGTTATATTGTATACACTGGTACTACACTATATACACTAGTTATAGTGGTCACGGCGGAAATAACACGTGCCTTGAAAATGGAACACAAGTCGTTTTCCGAAACGTCGGCGGATTTTGAAAACATTACCCAGTGCGAAGCCCGAGAAAGATATTTAAACATAATACACCGGGAAAATCTTAAATCATTTATTGTGCAGTGTTCCTAAACTTATAATCAAGATTATATCTGCACCACACTGCAATTTTAGTAGCGATCTATACCTCTCTAATGCTCAAATGAATGAGTCCTTACAACAACCTGGTTACATTAATGTAAAATTTCTAATTACGACGCTAAATTCATGGTTTTAATTATATTAAAGTCTAGTACAAGCGAAGCTCTAATACTTTGCAGCGGTTCATAATTTTTTAATTTGGCTAATAACGTACCTTATGCGCCTCGTCTATCCATTCTTGTTGTGAAATGAGTACCTAACATCTTTTTTAAAAAATAGCCCCATTATTTATTCTTTGGATGTATATTTAATTTGCCTAATATAATTATTCACTCATCTTTTTGTGAAAGTTTGATGTAAAACGATGGCTATGAAACCTTTGCAATATTACTGTACTCGACTCTGCTTTGCAATTATACAATGGCCAAATTCATTTCGTAATGCACTCTTCATCACGCAAAACAATAAACTTAAAATTTTTCAATTAGACCCACAAGTTATGGATACAATTTAACTTGATTCACTTTGCTGTTATCATGATGCTGTGCAATGGTTTTCAAACTGACAATAAAGGATCCAACTCCACCATTCCAAAATGAAGTGGCAGTCTCGCCACGTATATTTATTCATTTGATTGTTTATCATGCCCCAATATTGATAGTATGCGCCAAATCACCATTTTTAATTATTTTTTTGTTTATTCTAAAAACCATTATCTACTCAGTCAAAAGGATATATTTACCTCGGATGTGCGCGCTGGTGAGGTAATATTTAAATCATCTGCGTTTTTTGCTCATAGCGTATGGAGTAATTTATAGAGGGTAGGTATATAAAAGATGCCTCACACTCTGGATAACTTTTTAAATTGTTTTTCAGATTCCATTACTAGTTTTTACAGTTATATATCGCCCCAGTTTTTCATATACACCTATGAGTGAGACTTAACTTTCACTATGCCATGGAAGACTGAAATTCCCTGAAAATGTCAAAATCAGGATGGCAGGTCAGATCCTGTATTTGTGTAGTCTGCGGTTTACAGTGGGAAATCGGTGTTCAAACAACTATGCAGATCAAGTTCCCACATTCAGATCGTTTTGTTCAGGTATTATGTATATTAAAGCACTGCTTTTATCAGTGCAACCCACATACTATGAGATAATATAGATAATTTGTTGATAGATCTAAGCTTTCAAGCTATTTTTAGGTCAGTGTTATAATATATAGTAATTGTTACATCCCCTGAAATTATGCAAGTCATTTGCTAATTCGGTGACGGGGGAATCTAATTCCTTGTATTTAGTCATGTTTCTCACATGGTAAATCGAAACTTTTAAACTCAAGTTACCGTTCTCTGCGAAAAGATGGCTTAATCAAGAGAGTGTATGGTTTCCTTTAAGTGTTCCCCTTAAATATGGGCCCCACCAATCTAAATCAATCATGGCTATGGGTTTCCGTCGAAATCAGTTCCCGGAAAACGCTTGCGGAAGGATTGGGAGGTGAAAGAATTCCAGACGTGATCTCATAAACTCCCTTCAATTAGTCGACCTACCTCTCTACCTCCCCCTTTCTCTCCTACATGGTCAGCGCTCATCCAAAACCACCTTTGGTCAGTGGAAATTGTAAATATTTTTGACCATTAAATTAAAGATTTCGATACTTGGGATCCATTTTGAACTTACGAAACTAACTGTAATCACCTCAAAGAGAGCCACCTCTGTTACAGACCTCGTATATTAATCCAAATGTGGCCAATCACAAATGTGATTAAAATTAAGTTTCTCTATCATCACTATATAAAAATTCTTCATTTTCGTTGTAAATTTAATCAACTTAATGCTTCTCGTGCGTTCTAATACGTTGACCATGGCTGAGACTATTTATCTTATTATAATCGTCTTACGTATATATTCATGAAAAATTATGCAAATATTCTTGGTTATTGTCAGTAGAATGAGTTACTTGTATATAAATTGCAAATAATTTCTATTTGATATTAAAGCTCCTTGTATTCTCCATCCCGAAAATTCTCCAAAAATGGAACTTCGTCAATAGTTTCAACATGCCCCGTCTCCCAGGGGTGGTAAAACTCAATTACTACCTAATTCAATTATTAGTAAGTGAAATTAGTTTTACGGACGTCCCCCTTTAGCCTTTCAACATTGGAAAGTGTATTGGTAGACCATGAAACGAAAAATTTCCAGGAAAGGGCAAAAGGAACAGTTGCAAAAACCCGTGACGGAATGGAGGTGGAGAGAGAGTGAGCGAGTGATTTTTTCTCGATAAAGTTATTTTTTGTATTGTTGAAAGAGAATTCCATTAATTGCCAGGCAGCTACCACAAATATTTAATGTACAAGCCCAATTTCTTTTTAAATCACGTATAATATCAATAACTGTCCTTGGAACGATGAAAAATTTCAATTGTATTAAACTTCAAGGGTACTCGTTCTTGTACATGGTTATTTGATGCACTACACTCCAAAAATGAGTATAACTTTCATTACCACCTATTATTAAATGATTTACATAATCTGGTGATGATGCAAAACTTTGGAACCTAGGTTGTATTTAACTCGAGGAAAATTACGCATTAATTTACCCACAATTCAGTTCAGTTCTAAAAATGAGTAGTTTTTTTACTTAAGTGTCAAGGCATTAAAGTCTGTGGCACCATATTGACAATTTTTTCAACCGTATGATACTGGCGACGATCTAATTCGTGAATAAAATCAGGATATTCCAATTTTTCGCAAAACACAATAAAATTTAGATGCGTCTATCGCCTTCCATCATTGTATCAGCGTTCATGTCAAAAGCTATGAGGTGATGCTTTCTACTCACTATCATGATAATCTGTCTTCGTTGAGCTTCGATCGATGAATATCCAACGATTAAATGATAGCTTCTTTTCTTCTTGTTTCCAGATAAAAGCGTCAACGTACGGTATCTGCGGATCAACATTTATGAAATCCACCGCCTATTTGATTTTGATCTAAAGTGCTTAACATTATATAATCCCTTTCTTAATGACTAGGATCTCGCGTCTATTACATAGTCATAGGTACCTATTATTTATTAATTGGCCCGGAATGTGTATTTTTTTAATTACCTGACTTATTGTAAGCAGGCGGAAGGGACTCGTATTCAGATTTTAAATGTTGTAATCAAAGTACGAGCCGTTAACTTCTGAAGCTCTTCCTGTTCTAACGGCCCCAAGCACTGTACCAGATGCTATTTTCTAAAATCAGAAAAAATTATATAACCAGTTCGAATATCTTCTCTTGGTAAAGCTAAGATGTAAGCTAGTACATTACTCGTTTTTATGAATGTTTATTTACGAAAAAGGTATTTTTCATAGGAATTATGTTCTCGCTTGACGTTCGACCTACCGTCACCATTGTTTGAACGACTGCCTTAAATTCAATGGAAGGATTTTAATGGAGAGAAATTAAGGAATGATTAACTGCGAAGTTTGCCAAGGCGTCGAAAATTCGTCATATTTAGACTTGCACCCATATTTTTTGTGATAGTTTTGTGCGAACCTCGTGCATACTCCATCCTATTACGTAATGTTAGTATAAACCCATGTTTACTGTAACTATGCAACGCTTACAAACTTTAAGAGAGACAGTGTGATATGGCCACAATTATTCCTCGATTGATTTTGCATTTGGCGTATAACTGATTACTACAAAATTGGTGAACTCATTACGGATGGTCGTGCGTTCTAAACTGCTTCGTTTCCCTGCTGTGCTGTCGCGCAGTCGGATTTTATCCATTGGATAAAATACTCCATCGTATAAACGGACACTTTGTGTCACTTTATTATCCTCCCAACTCCTAAAATTAATCTATTCTTTAAGGCGAGACGATCGGAGTTTAAGTTTGTAATGCATTACACTCGCTACAATTCTGCCTCCGAAGTTCTTTGATAAAATAGTTTCGTTTGACCTTCTGTCCCGGGGCCAAGGGAAAAATATTTTCAAATCTACTAAGCAGCTTAATTTTACTCCTCGCATTAACCCCATTCTTTCTCTCTTAGGACAAGGCGGTTGACGTTTCTGATACGATTAAAATCTTGCGGTAAATGCCACCGTAGCGCTCCGCCGAGTAAATCTTTCTCATCTCTGTGATTGAGGCACAGCAAGTGTTGTCCCCCTTTTTTACGAAAAGCACTTTGCAGGAGAGATTCGTGAAGTGTAATACATCGAGACTTACGGAGGTCAGATGCTTTGGCCGGATATTTTCAGGTGTCGGGTGGTAAATAAACTGAGCGTCGTGTGATAAAAATCGCCATGTCCAAGCCGAAGGTCAGGTCTAAAGGTGGAGGCCGCCCTCTCCTTGGCCTCACTGCTGGCGAAAAATCACAATTTCCGTTGGGAGAGAGGTTCCTTCCCCCAGCAGTTTCTCGGAAAAGCCTGTCTCTCCTACTACCTTATTCTAGAGAGTGGAGTGAATTGACTGGAATTGACTAAAAGCTCTATTGACCAGATTTTTTTCCTAATCTAATTTTTGACTTTGATATAACATACATACATACCCATCACGCCGTTCCCTTCCGGGGTAGGCACAGTCAAAATGTTTCACTCATAAAAACATAATTGTACACCTAACTCTGCTTCAATAATTTCCTCCATACTGACCTATCCTTGCAAACCTCTTTTGCCTCATTTACCCCCATACACTGTTTCATACACGCCCTCCTGTTTTTAAAACTCCTAATATTCCTCCTAAGAATTTCCTCAACTACATTCAACCACAACTTTCTCGGCCCACCTCTACCTCTCACACCATTCATTCTACTCTCATATATCTGTTTCGCTATTCGACTCTCATCAATTCTCTCAACATGGTCAAACCAACGAAGCACATTCCTTTCATATATGTCCATTACTGGAGCATCTAACCCACATTCATTTATTACCCACTCAATTCTGACCTTACCTTACGAGTTAACTCTTACGAGTACACTTGCCTTACTATTGTCATACATCGCCATCATAACATTCAATAACAGCCCATTCACTCCATAGTCTCTCAAAACTTTCCATAACATCTTTTTATTTACTCTGTCATATGCCTTCTCTAAATCGACAAACGCACAGTACACTTTCTTTCGGACACACATACATTTTTCTAACAACTCATACATTTTTCTATCTATAGACTGTGATATAATGCGTTAAAAATTCCGAGTTTCGGCACAATAAAACTTTTGGACGAGAATTTACCTTTGCAACGAGTGGAACTGGTGTAAGTGGAACCTTTGGCACATTAAATTCGCTTTCACGATTCCCTCTTTTTAACCAATTAGCTGTACTAGTCGATACAATAGTAATAGTAGTCGATAACCTATAATCGATTTCCTATGTTGATAAATTTTGCGCCAAGTTAAATTGGCATATAGTGCTCGTTTATCACGGTCATGAATATGGTTTACTCCCGTTCAATGAAAACTCAAATGAGAAGTAATTCTCTGTGGTTGATAAGTGTATTAAGGGAATACGTTCGAATTCTGACGTTACTTGCACTGTTAAGATATTTTAGAGAGAATGGTCAAAGGATAGAGGAAAGGCTTAGAGAAGACTAGTATTAGCTTACATACGGGGTAGTGTACTTGAAATGCTCTCCACAGAGCATCTAAGTCAATGCTGCTCAAAAATTTCCTCAATCCAGATTCCAGCTAAGCCACTGAAGTGTACTCTGGTCAACTCACAAACCTGATTCTCTATGAGGTAATTCCTCTCTTAGTGCGACCGAGCTTAGAAATATCAACAAACGAAGTAGGGAGGCTATGAAAATAAACCAGAAAAAAAAGTTGAAGCTCTGACGCGGTGGAAGGGTACCATGATTGATGGAATAGACACTTAGTGACTTACACACATTCCCCCTCCCACCCTCCTCCCCAAAAACTTGAATACTTAAACGAATTGGCTCCATTGAGACCTTAACCTGAAGATTGCTCAACGGCTGGAACCGTTCGTGTTAATAAAATTGAGTGAAATCACTATGGCCGAGTTCAAATACAAGTAGTTCCCTTAGTTTAATTTATGTACTATGAGTCAGTTATTTTTGGGAAGTACTAACGAAGAGGAACAGACAGCCAGCGCTCGTGCTTGGAAGCGGTCGCCGGCAAAGCAAAAACAAAAACATCGTTAACCGTTGATGAGCGTTATGTGTAAAGGTACTCAATCAAAATGAAATTATCTTCGAAAGAAAAGCTACTGAGATTTCTAACCTCTACTAAATCAATGTAAATAGTCCTCAACCTCAATTTAAACAACTGTATCAGGCACAGATGTAGAGAATTGCTCACTAGTCGAATACATGGTATTGTTTTTTCACGAACCCGTCATTTCGTAACTTATATTATGCGATATTAGTAAATAATGAGCGCATGGTATTTGCGCAAAAAACCTCGAAGAATTAATTCACATTAGGTCGATTTGAGGATGTTTAAAACTTTATGTAGTTTATTAATGTTAATAAAAATAAATAGAGCTAAGTAAGTTGAAATCATGCTGTTGATGCTGACGATAAAATAGTAATTGCAGGAGATAAGTACGATGCGGAATATATGGTGAGGAAATTGATAGAAACATACAATAACGCGGGCCTGAAAGTAAATTTCAACAAAACAAAATAAATGGTAATAAATGAAAGGGCAAGGAATCTGGAAATAGAAGGAAATGCCATCGAAGTCTGTAGTGAGTATAAATATTTAGGTGTAACGATTGGAAAAGAAGGAACCAGTAAAAAAGAGATAACAAATAGTATACATCAGTCAAAACTCGCAATAAATAAAATATATAGCATATTATGGCCCAAAGACATAAGTAGGAAAACAAAATTGCAAATACATAAAGCAATTATGCAGAGTATACTCCTTTACGGAGCAGAGACATGGGAAATGACCAAAAAGGGATAGGCTAGATAGATCGATGTGGATTGGAAAAGGACCTAATTGTCTATTTTATTTACAATGAAAACATTTAAAAAATCTCCACCCGATGCCCGCAATCTCACCAAGGTATTCGATTATTCGGTCAAATGCACTTTATTAAGTTTTCTCAAGAGTCTTAATTCGAGCCCTCGGCTGAGTCGACCAAATGATCCACCCTCTGCGCCTGCACGCCGCATTCCTCTTGAGCCAGGCTTCGTTATCCCGCTCCCCGAGAATCCAATTAAGTTGAATGCGTGCTGCGAAAAAAAAACTGCGTGCTCTATTCGTGTCCTTGGCGGTGGAAGAGAGACGCGGTTCCGTGTCCTCAGGGAATGAATTTCTTGCCTTCCCAGAGAGAGAGAGAGAGTGTGTGTGAAAGGAAAGGAGCGATTTTCCCTTTTAATCGCGGCCCCGACGCAGCAATTTATCTCCCGCTTACCATCTTGCTCGGTGGAGGGTGGATACTACGGCAGAAAACGTTTTTTTTTCAGACTGCTGGGTTTATCCTCGCCACGGTTGGATGCCAGGAGATATAAAAATCCTATTTTCACCATTCGGCGCGTGAAAGATGGAACAATCTGAAGATGCGTATGCTTCTAGTTTATACTGATCATACAGGAAACAAAAAAATCAACCTTTTACAAAACTTTCTGTTTTCAATGGAGCATTACTACGTTCAGTGGTTGGAAAAACAACTGACGTTTTCGTCATATTTTGATCCAAAATCACTTAATTCAGTTTATTATCGGAAATATCGGTTTCATGGAATGGTTGTAAAAGTGACAACCCAGGAAAATGCCAAATGGCTTTCGCAAAAGTTCATGGCGTTGCGCTGTGGACGATTTTGGGAAATCGGCTGCCGAACTTCCCGAGTCCTGCGAAACGGGGAGGACGTTTTTTCTGTGTGGGGCCGTCTAATTGCTGCCAGCACAAGCGCTTCGATAATTGTGATGACTCACAACTACCCGGTGTCCCGTTTTGACTCGTTTCACAATGAGACCTTAAGATTGGAACCGTATTTTAAAGTACTAAATGTTCAGAAATGAGTCGCAGTCTTAACAGATGGCTGAAAGAAAATGATGCAAATAGTCGCAGTAAACCCAGTTTCTTGTTGATTTGTGGAGAGGATAGAATAAAAATTGGGAAAAAATGTCTATTCTAAGTGATAAACATTGCAAGATGGAGGGAGAATTTAACCGAAACCATGAAAGGAATGGGAGAGGATATAAAAATGATACTGATGATGGTTTGATTTGAGCAACAATCTGAACACAGGCATTAAACACTTCAATACAGCGACATTCTGTTTGTTAGATCGTGTATGGATATTGGATCATCTTCAGGCTGAATTCAAGCTACTTCTCTTTCAATTCCTCCACTCCCGACTTCCAATTTCGTGCCACACACATCCGCCGAGATTATGATTCTCTCCGGTTGTTCTAATGGGAATGCTCAAATTGTCCAAAAGGAATTGACTCGTAAATGCGAGAGAGCATGGAACATTATCAATTCTCCACGTTTAATTTGGTTGGAGTAATCGATAGTCTCGCAACAATCTGATTTATAATGTTTGAACGTCATATTCATGTTAATAAGTAAAACTTTTAAGCTCTTAGCGTACAGTGTATATAAAATGTTTTTTTGGGCGTTCCCCATCGTTAAAAATCCTTCCCGAAAAGAATATTCGCTGCTCAATCGGTTTTCATCCGTCAGAGTTCAAACGTCACGTATTCGAAAGAACGCTCGGTGTCGAGCTTATTTTTAAGGCTCCGTCTCGAATTTTCATCTGTACGTACATCAAACTTTTTTATCCCTAAAAATCAGGTCACCCAATCCACGCAGTCTCAACATTCCTTGAAGGCATTCTCTGTACATCTGCGCCGATTCTAAGCGTGCTTTTATCCTGCGGAGGTCCCTTCAGTATTTTCCCAGTGAGAAAGTAATCCATTTTATCATGCCAAAAGGGTCCTCGAGCGATCGGGATAACAGTATCAATTACCACGAGTTATCGCCTCGAACAGCGAAAAAGGTTTGGCAAAAAATAAGTGCCGTGATAATGAACATTAATCAGTCATCTAGTCAATCTGTCACTGGCAGCCTTGACCCTGTAAGCCATCATTTTCTCTATAAAGGTCAACTCGGGGATATCGTGATTTTTTCAGAGTGCTCTGTGTCAGTCGGCTTTGATTACATCGCGCGGCATTTCTTGATTTTAAAGCTTGACAATTAAAAATTTTTAATTTTCTTCCAAACGAAATGAAATTACCGACCAAAGTACGTACGTTCGTGGAATGAAACTCATTCTAATTCCAAAGAAGTCCTCATATTCCGAGAAAAGGCATTTTCAACTGTGATTTCAGCGGCCAAATATTTTACCCGGAAGTCGTCCAAAAAGTTTTAATAGCTCTTAAGAACATTCGGAAAGTTTTAATTCCTCATTTACCTAATTATATCCCTCTCAAAAGTTCTTTTATTACGTGCAGGAAATTAACCATTTGAAGTTCCTCGAAACTTGAGCCATTAGGTTCGTCCCCTCTAAACAACAATGCCCCCGAATTCTCTCGCAAAAACGAGATACTTTATTGATGTATTTTCCGGATTTATTACATTTTAAATCACCGAGCCGAAGCATTATGCAGGAATGCATTGAACTCCACGGTAAGGCGTAAAGAACGACGCCGTGGTGTTAAAAACATAAAACTTTGGAGGTGATAAATTTGAATTTGACTCAGCCGATATTGGGTGATTTGATTCAATTAAAGCTATCAAATCTCGATAACTCACTCGTTAGTGACTCAATTAAATATTTTAATAGATCATTTGCATAAGTAACTGCATGTTCCCAATCATCTTTAAGAGCATTAGTTTGGGTTTAGAAAACTTGTGGTCATAACTTCAGTTGACTAATTTGGAGCATTGAGCTCTGTATAATGGTTCCAGAATTGTTGGAATGTGTCGGTTTCACGAGGAACTCCGGAAGCTGGAAGATCAACCCTTTCACTTAGCTATCCAGAAACCTACTTCACCAACTCTATATTATTAATTTTTCCATTTACATAAACTTTCAAAACCAAAATCTTAAAGGCTAAAATTACCTTGAGAAAATGTCACAAGAAATATGCTTTTACGTCAAGGAGCTCTTTTAGTTTTCTCCTCTACGGTCCAAAGGAAAGAATTAAACTCGCTGCTAATGTTCACTTTTTTTTTACCCTCTAAATTGTGTTCGACTTCAATTTGAAGTGTGAATATGTCTCTAATAAGTGGTCGCCACTATTAAGGTTGCTAAATTTATTACAACAAACTTCTAGTTTTAGGAGATGGTATTCATTACTATTGACGCATGCGATGCGTAGAAATTGCGGTAAGAAATAACTTCATCGTGAATCAAACCAGGTCCGGGCGAATCACATCTCGCTACTCATCTGGGTTACCTAATGGACCGCGCATATTTTCATCCTTCTCTTGAGGTAACCAGAATTAAACCGAAAACTGAAAATCTTGGTTAGTGTGATGTCCTCCATATTGCCTTGGCACGCCGGTGGACTGTGGTTCGATAATGGCTCTAGGAGAATTTTTTCACTAGATGACTCATATGTAGGTAAAAGTGAAAAAATAAAACTTTTTTTAGACATAGGGAATGAGGACGATTGATGTTAGAGCAACTACTGGGCAACTTTATATTCCCTTGCTTCAGGGTAGATGCAGCGGAAAACGAGTTTATTATTTCGGAAACATTCATAAAATGGACTTTTCTTTTTCCATGGTAGTCGTTTGTGTTACCTGGATTGACACTGATCTTATTCGCATTTGAATGTGAATTACAACGCAAATTTCCTTTAAGTCCAATAAAGATTCTGTTAATTTATTTTCTAGGGTATTGTTTCAATTTAAAATATTAAATTTTCATCCAGGTAAAAAGTTTTCGGCGGAAACTGGAAAGAATTATTAAAGGTAATTGGAATACTGCGGTATTGGTTTTCTCTATACCATTAAGACATGCGAATGGAGCCTTACTTTTTCCATTAAATAAAACTTTTAATCTATTTTCAAGAGAAAGGTCATCTGAAAAGGCTAAAGTAATCTCCATTCATAACTGTTTATCTCCTAAATATAAAAGCGCTCATACTCTGGCCTGAAGATGTCACCATGACATAAAACGCCAATGATATGCCAAAGTTCAAGAGTTCATGGAAATAATTAGGAAATTATGAACTTTTCTCTTCTACATTTAATAAGGTTTATTAATTGCCGTTTATTCACAGGGCTTGAGGGATTTCTTTAAAAGCTTCCTCGCTTGCACCACTACTGTCGCTGACGTTTTGATCGGTTAGTAATTACAGCTAATCGACCAAAGAAAAGCCATTAATTTCATTTTTGTAATCCTGCGTATAAAACGCAAAATAGATTTCATATTTACCTTGGAGTATTTTAATTATTAAATCAATATAAGTTGAAAATATTGGTTTCGTACTCATAGTTTTCTATCATAAGCACCGTCTAGAATCCAATAAACCATCATTTTTCTTAAACAGTTGATAAAATGTTTACATAGGCTACATTTGGAATGTACCATTTTGCAGAAATGAAAATTTTCTTCCAGTTAAAGGAAAACATTATTTTGACTTGATCCAGCAAATTTGTTCAGAGAATTTACCGATGAGTCAACTTTTTACTTTGCGAATCATTGCTAACTGAAAAAATCGTTAACATGCTCAGTTGCTTTTCTTACAAATTGCCACTTTGTTGTCAGAAGTCATAAGGTTGTACGTCAGTGCTTGCAAGAGACAACAAAATCTTTCGCCGGCCGGCCGACGAGGTTGATGAATAAATATTTTCCACGGTGAATGATGTTTTTGTCATAGAAGGTCGGACGAAGTACGTGCTCAGTAAGTGCAAAGCGTGTCTTCTTCTTCCGTGCCAACAACGTTTCCATGGCGCAAGCGCACGAGATAACGACAGCCTAAGAAAACATCTACGGTGAGGTTGGGAGATTGAGGCAGGGGAGCGCTTTTACGTATTCATTTGTCGTCGTCGTCGGTGTCGCTCGTGATTCTCGCGACGCCCTGCGGCGAGCGACGAGAGAGAGCTGTGGGAAGTCGACGCTCTCGAGATTGATGGGGGAGGGGGGAAGGACCAGATGGTATAAGGGCGGACGTGGAAGGAAGAGGAAAGACTTGTCACGTGCACGATATTTTGCGACACAAGGCCTGCCCAAGGTGTCAAGGAAATCCGTTGCCGGCCCAGCCCGGCTTTAAAATTTTTCGGCGTCGTTTGCACGTGTGCTATTCTGGTTAGCCCTTCTACCTCTTCACTCCCTCCAACCCCTCCTCTACTTTCTCCCCCTATCCCCCCACCGACACCCTTGCACGTCCCCACCCTCCCAGATGGGGATGCGTGTCACGTGACCCGACTTGACCCAATGACCTTCGCAGGCAAATCTTCTCCCCTCGCTCGCTTGGCGCTCGCATCCCCAGCAAGAGACTTCCATCCTTTCCATCGCACCTGGAATACCCGCCCAAGAATATTCTACCGTCGTCTTCTTTGCTTATCACCCCAGCTTCTTTATTAATCGATTTTGCTCCTCATATAGGCATACGATATTTTTTCTTTCTATCAGCATTTCTTCCGAAAGTTCCGGTAAATCGGTTATTGAATGAAACAATGCTTAGTGATTTGAATACTGCATCAAACAGTTCAAGCTGCCTCGGCTTTTATTGATCTATATTGATAAATATAATTGGGAAACTTAAGTTTTTCGCTTAGATATGACCGGCTAAAGCTACCAAAACTTCGAACTTCCGACTTAATCGAAAAGGCTGAGATTCACGAAGATTCCCCGGCGAGAAATTTCCCGGAAAGAATATTTCTTTTTCAGCAGATATGCAGAAATGCATGTAGGCACAAAAAGTGGTTGATGATAACAATAAGAGTAAATCGAAATAAGAGGAGTATAATGCAGGTCATTTGTCTGTTATCATAGCCAAAATATTATAAGAAGTGATTGGCTACATAATTGTCAAATTGCCCTATCATCTTATGTCACGTAAAACCTTAAGAGGAAATTGTAAATTCATGTTCATTAACCTAATCCTTTAGCTGATCAAGCGCAGAATGAGTTTCTCAAGCCAGCCATGATTGCATTCCCATGCTACTTGGCATAACTCATGAACAAACAATCCAGTGCAACGACTTTTCCAGCCTTACTCAACTTCCTTTCCGCTGATTGTATCAATGGAATTTTATATGTTTCCAAAACTTAGGAGGGTCAAAGATATCCGTGGTCGCTGAACCAATTTGTAAAAAACTCTACTGGAGCCTCTACTATTGAACTCGACAGAGGAAGGAGGTAGATAAGGAGACCAGTGGGTATTTCCTAAAATGAGCCAGACCGCCACTCCTCTCCATCCTAGCGCAATCTCCGAGACTGACAGCGTTCGGATGAATCCTTTGTCGCCTTTTAAATGAGAGACATTATTTATCATCGGATTGGTATATTGAAATACGATTGACAAAGAGTTAATCCCAATTAATTTATTAAGTTTCAGCTTTTCTTGAGCTTGAAACGTTATTCTTCTTCATTCACTTTTTTTCGAATTTAAGTGCTTCTCAACGGCCTCAACAAAATCAATAAAAGTACATTTTTCGACCAACTTGTTGTGAACGGCGACTAAGTGGCCATACTTTGAAAAAATTTTATCTAAATGAATTTGAGTTTGTTGAAGAATTATTTGTGTGTTCGTATTTAACCGAATACCTCATTCATCACGCAATGAAAAGTTTTCTTACGAGTGTCTCAATTCGCTAATAAACCATTAAGACGTTGGAGTATGAGAATTTACAATAAGATCGCCGTTTATAGCTTGAAGACATCGCTTAATCATGGCTCAATTTGCGTATTTATGAGTCAGAATGCGTAGTTCACAGCTTTAAAACCAAAAAAATACCAACCAGATGTAGCAAATATCTTGGTGCGCACCAATTGGTGTCGGTCTCCCGATAGGCATCGCACGTCATGTCGGTTGGCGCGGATTGGTCGTAACATCGTCCGTTTTCTTTGCCGATTCGCGTTGACCCATTTTCTCTCTCCCGAGCCAAATGTCACACTTGCCCAAAGCGGTCATAAATATTGCATACAAACCCATTCAGATTACGGCCTCCTCCCTCCCTTTTGGGTTATTCCTTTCGGCCCTTTCCCCTCCTCTAGCTGTCTCGACTCGACGTCTTCGGAATTTTGATGTTTCCGCATTTCGTCGCGGAGAATATCTCTGCCTCTCGAGCGTTCCTTTCCCTCTCCCTTTCTCGGCCATTCACTGGTAAGCGAGGTCGTTATTCGACAGACGCGTAGAAAGCGGGGATTTGAAGTGGAATGGAGTTAAAATGCCCCAAGTAGACTTGAGGGCGACGGGAAATGCATATTGAAAGAGCTTTCAGCTAGTTGACTGTGTGGTCGGGTGAAGACGTTGTACGAATGCACAAAATATGATAAGTTATTACGAACTTGGTAAGCAGTCAAAAATAACTTCGCGTCTTCAGACCCTCGCTGCAACAGATGAGGGAATTAGAATTTCATGTGGTCCAAACGTGGCAACACGTAGAAATCGCATCAGAATCTACAAATTGTTAAACAAGCTTACACTCAAAACTCTGAGGATGGGGTTGTGGTGGTGGCTAGCGGACTGGCTAGTCATACGGACGGCTACGGTTCAAATCCTTGCAGATAAGGGCATTTTCCAGAGGAAACCCGCTCCCTACGTGAGTGTCTTGTGGAGGGCACTACAAGTATAGTCCCCAAATTCGAATTTCAGCCCACTCTAATCCCGGCTGAAATAAATGATGAATTTTAAATATTTTACTGCGTCTATATTTTTACATAAACAGCCAATGTTTAGTAATTCAGCGCTATTGAGCTGCAACTCTGTTGATGTTGTTGCAACACCATTGTATTAAATTTTTGATAAAAAGACATCTATACAAACAATAATATCTTTTAATGCGATTGACCATAGAGGGCCAAAATTATGTAATTCAGAGTAAGTTTTACTCTCTCTCCTTCTCTTTCTCTAAGTTCTCTTTCCAAACTCTCTCAAAAAAAACTCTCCAAACTTCAAGTAGCAAAAATTACAAAACAGTATTAGTTACTTCTTTAAGTATCTTTAAAATTTATAATAATTTTTTTGAACCGAATTCGGTGTATTGAGTACTAGTGAATGTACTGAAAGGGATTCAGCAGCACCTTCCAAATACGGGACATTTGGCATGGAAAGGGTATGAAAAATATGATTCATGGTTAAGTTTACACAAATATTCAACCGCCCATTTGTTGATATTTTTCTCATTTCTAGGTTCAGTCACAGGCCATTACAAACACTAATAATTTCAAATAATTTTGCCTTTGGGAAGTCGACGAACAATTGAACGCCGTTGAGGATTAATGGATAGGTTAATGTGATGCAATCAAACAGTGTTATATTTTGAAGTCGCTACACATATGTCATGAGTCAGAGAGAGATGTACGCAAGTTGTTATAAATCCTACCCTTAAATTCCAACTTGGGAATTTGTTATTTCAACGGCAGGCGAGAAAAATCAAGACGGGATATTCATTCAATTTCCTGGCGATTCTATTTAGGATTAATCGAATACTTGGTAAGTTTTTCATGGTTTTAATATAATTTCGTCCATGGTCACGAAATATCGATTCAAATATCCGAATTACAATCACCATTGAACCGAATTCAGCCCATAAATCAAATTTATTCATAGGATATAATATTAATTTAACTCATTCATTGGATGCATATTGTGGCTCAAGGTGGAATTAGAACTTGCATGTTTGGTTAAGAGTCAGTTTAATACTTAGTTGTCCTTATGAAAATTTTAAACATGAAGTTTCCTTGCTTGTAAAAGATCCCTCCCAATAGAGGTGAAAATGGAAACGAAAGTCGTCTTATTTAAACCTTTTTGGTGACTCTTTCGATAGTAATGAGCGAGATTTTTCGATGGTAATTTTTTCGATTTGTACTTATTTTTAAATTTTGTAAACAAACTGTATGTTTGGTTAAGAGTCAGTTTAGTACTTAGTTGTCCTTAGGAAAATTTTAAACATAAAGTTTCCTTGCTTGTAAAAGATCCCTCCCAATTGAGGTGAAAATGGAAACGAAAGTCGTCTTATTTAAACCTTTTTGGTGACTCTTTCGATTGTAATGAGCGAGATTTTTCGATGGTAATTTTTTCGATTTGTACTTATTTTTAAATTTTGTAAACAAACTGTATGTTTGGTTAAGAGTCAGTTTAGTACTTAGTTGTCCTTAGGAAAATTTTAAACATAAAGTTTCCTTGCTTGTAAAAGATCCCTCCCAATTGAGGTGAAAATGGAAACGAAAGTCGTCTTATTTAAACCTTTTTGGTGACTCTTTCGATTGTAATGAGCGAGATTTTCCGATGGTAATTTTTTTCGATTTGTACCTATTTTTAAATTTTCTTAGCTAACTTATACTCAAACTCTCGTTTTATTTTGTTTTAAATGTAACGAATGGAACTTATATAATTTTTATGCGCAGGAACATTAAAGTCTACAATATCAATAAATTAAAAAATAAGTTATCACGACAAAATACAGAAAACGATGAATAACGGTTGGCACATGAGGCACGAGGAGTAAATGACGATTCTTCATCGCGTTTCATCATCTTCTTCGAGTGCCTCCAAATAAGCCTCACAGATTTGCTGACGTTCTTTGCACGCGACAATCCATAAGGTCTCACAAATGGTTATAGTCGAGTGAAGAGGGTGAAAATTCTCCTGAAGACTAAAATTATTAACAAGGCAATCGCTTTAAGATCACCACTTATATTTTCAGTTCAAATTTTTATGAGTTGCTAATCAATGCTTCTATTTCTGAGTGATTAGAAAACAAGTAGGCGATCTGAAAAGTACCGGATGGCACGGGTTAAACTCTTTAAAACTACAAAGATGCTATGATATAAGAACCGCATCCCACGTGATAATAATAAAATAATACGTTTTCATAGGTAATAAATTGGAAATTAATTTTTGTCTCATTGTTCAACCTTTTTTGCCACGACATTGTAAGGAAATTTAAAGTTTTCCATTAATTTTATAGCGGAATGTCTATCTTGCCTCTGATGGTGCCTCTGATGACCTTAATGAGTTTGAGTATAATTTAAAATCTATTTTCTAATTATTGGCTGCAGTAGTTTAACTTTAATACTTTTTTCAATAAAGGGAGCGTTATTTTGTAATGAAAGGAGATTAGTTATTTTTGGATTTTCATTTTTTTTTCAATTAAATTCATTAATATGCAACTTAAAAATCTGTGATTAAAGGGCTCTTGACAACTTTTAATCTAATTATCGGTAATCAGTTTCCATTCAGAGAGAATTTTTTGCTTCCCCTAACTGTTATCTCTGCGGGAGTAGATTATTTTTGAAGTCTGCAAAATAAAATTCAACTTGACAAATTAATCTAAATTTGATACAAAAAAATTTATTGCCTCATCGAGCAAATGTTCAGCTGCATTTGATGGATTTTCGTTTGTTTCATCGATATTCGCTGGATTGGTATAAAAATTTGGCCAAGTAACTCAATCATGACTTCATGCGCGGAATAATGAAATCTTACATAGATTGAAACTTTCAATCGGTAATTAATGAGCCCAGAGCACAATTTGTGGGGATATATTAGTTTTTTGTTCGGCGCGATGATAGCAGAACGACCAGAGCTATAGCCCTCTGTCCAATCTGTGAAATATTATCCACATAAGAACAGGTTGTCCATGCCCGAGATGATATACGAACTCGCAACCGTTGGGTTTCCAGAGCGGTGCATTACCAAGCTGGCAGTTGTGGTATAAATTTGCCTATTTTCCAGTCTAAAGAGAATTTACTTTTTGCGAAAATGCTAACAAAATGCTGCTTCTGCCTCTGCTGCCTCTGCAATAACTGCTTCTGCTGTTAGAATAGGATGTGTAAAGGCGGCGATTCCCAAAATGTGAGGCGCGGGCGATGTTTTAGTGGGTAGCGGAGCGACCGGAAACGGAAGTTTGCCTTATCCGACAGGGTAGTTATAAAATGAGGTAAACATATCATGTGAGTCACGCAAAGCATTCCTGTTTGACGTGGGTACTTCAAAAACAAAGTTTGGGAACTACTGCAATATGCTGTTACTTTCCCATTAAATGAATGTTCACCTAATGATTGCTAAGTAAGCTCAAACGCATAGTGTAAATGAAGTTTTTTCGTGGATAAGTGACATTTCAATTTAATAACAAGCAAACCCTCCGCTACGTTTCACCTGAGACTCACTTTTCTTCCATCAATTGAGATTTTTTATTTGGACTTTTAAGACATTTTATCATTAAAATTATTAATATCTATTGTATTTTATGCTTGCAATAGAAGAATAAGCTGATTGAAGTGTTTCATCGAATAGATCATTATAATTGAGGACGATTTCGTGGTATGGATTTTGTTTTATTTTCCAAACGTCAGGCTAGCGTTGGGTGAGTTATTCGTCACAAATACTTTTGTGGACTCCGCGAAAGAAGGAATTCCGTAATGACCTACCTCAACGATAACGATTGAGCGTTTATATTGTTGATCGATGGTGTGTGAGCGTTAGGTAATTGGCACAGCTGGATTTATTTACATTATATCCTACTACAAACCTAGGCCATGTTATGGGTGAATTAAGATGCTTACTAAAATAATTTGCGTTAAATACAGCATTAAAGTTACAAAAAACTATCGTTCCTTTCCTCCGTGGTCTAGCGTCGTTAGGATTTCGTTTTGGAGTTTTGAAATTTTACGAGCATACGTCGAAGAGAAACGCGACTTAAGGTCCGAAGCCAAAGTGTAATCTTCAGGCTCTTTGTCACAACAATATCTCCGTGATGCGATTAAGAGGATAAATAGGGAGGTGAAAAATGAGGGGAAAATGTATTTGGGAGGGAGGTAAATAAATGGGAGTAAAATTGACTCATGGACGGAAAAGGAGACGGGATGTAACGGGTTTTGTGGAAGTTTATATTTGTAAACAGTTGTTAAGTTTGCTTGTATATGTTCTTAAGTGTTTGTATTGTTTAATGGCCACTATAAAATGGCACCATAGCTGTATGTGGTTTTCTTACTTTAAATAAAATAAATAAAAATAAAAAATATAAATCTTTTGTATAGCGCAAATACGATTGTGACATCCATTTCAGATGTTTGCAAAAAGGTCGATGAAGACGGATTTATTCAATCTCGAAGGGGGGGGGGGTCTGTTCATGAGAATGAATACACAGCGCGTTTCAATTCTTTTCGGCGATGCCGGCCAGACTCCTGCATTTGAGATGTTCCGACTGCCGAATGAAATCGCTCGCATCTGATGCAGGCATTTCCAAACGGGTGGCGCGTGTCATTTCTCATTGTCACGGCCCTACGGCCTGTCTCCTCCCACTTCAGCCCCTCCCCTCTTATTGTTTTCTGCACTATGTGCGCTCTTCCTTTTTCAATACCAGCCGTCCGTCCGTCATGCGCAGACCTTCGCGGAATCCATTTCCCAATCTTTCGTTTGCGTAGTTGTGTGTGCGTGGGTTTTAGTGAGTAAAATATGCTCCGCGCGTCTGTTCTTTGATTCAAAATTAATGGGAGCAGAGTGACAAAAAAGCGAAAGGACGAGAAAATATAAACTTTTTTCTCATCCATATTAACCGCCGATTAGCGTTTACGTTGGCTACATTCGTTTTCAGGAGAATTATTAAAATCCTTCTTGGTTTTTGATCCAGTTAATCGTTTCGGCATCTCATCCTGGAGGTTTGATTGAAGATCCTAGGGCGTAATTTATATCTTTCTTCAAAGCCTGTTGTTTTATCAAAAGCTCTCCTTTTTATATCATATCTAGCTACTTTTCAAAAGAATTTCCTCAGGTCCATCCAATTTTTTCCCGATTCTTTTTCCAATATTTAAGGTTCTGTGGTATTTAGGTCAGTGTATACCACCTAATTGACTTCCATTTCGGCTCACAATTTGAGGAATCACTTCATCGGGCCATTTTCATCTTTAAAATTCTTCTGTAGATGCTGCACTTCTTGAAAAGGTAAAAATATAGTAAGCACCTTTGAATAATCGGCTTTCTGTCCATTTTGTCAGGAAATGAAAAAAGGTGCTCATCAAAGTTCACATCGAGTGAAATTTTTTGTTTTGCTTCATTATCGAAGTGAATAATAGATTAAAAAAAGGTCGGTCGCTCTTATACCAGGCAGTTGGTTTTACCTTTCGCTACCATGGCGAAACTATTGGTATACTACAGTGAAATGGTATTAACTCTTTGTAAAACATCCAAATAACACACCCCTAAGGAAATTCTCTTTGAATTAACACCACTATTTGGTAGGCATTTTAAATACCTGACCGTAAGTTCGATTTTGAATCTACGTCAATTCAATTGAATTTTTCATGATGCATTTCAACAATTTTATCCTATCGTGCCATTTTTGCCACGATTCTTTGTTGAAATTTTTTTTAACGTCAAGAGGGTGAATTAATAGTGAATTGTTCCAAATAAACGTCATTGGACCATCTTTTATTGCGAGGAAGCAAATGAGAGAAAACCAAATTACCTCAATAGACTCAGTATACTGATACGAATCTGATAGTTGTTCATTTTCAAAGTGCGGTGATTTTTTTTATAAATCAAGTCGGGGATGAGTTAATCAGTATTTCAAATATTTTATTACGCTGTGATTTAACAAGCTAACAATAATAAAATCATTTGAAAAAATTATTTTCGGAATAATGTTTGCGACTATTCTCTTTGTGCTTTATTATTTGTCCTGTATAAGTTCAATTTGAAATTTATCTATTTCTTAACTGATTCTCCCTCGCTCTACCTTTGGAAAGTATTTTAACATAATTATGCTTGTGATTACGCGTATCTTTCTATAGACGGTGACAACTATAAAGGGAAACGCTGTCTCTGCCATCAGCAAGGATATAACGGCACAATGAAATATTATTTAAAAATTGATATTCTTAAACTTGAGTAGTGTTTTGCAAAAGTAATGAAGTTGTCTTATAAATTCTGTCAGAATAGTAATTAGCATATGGCATTTATTTAGATGAACGGCTTTTTCTTTCATTTGGTTCTGGGTACCAAAGCCGCATCCAGTGATGATTTGTGATACTCACGTGAAATCAAAATCACTTATTAATTTAACATGATTCAATCATTTTTCCATGATTTCAATTATTTGTGCAAGAGGAGGTGAAAATTATGGTTACTTCGGTTAGCCGTCTAAAACTCGGTGTTTGGTGTTGAAAATATTGGGAAAATAATTTTTATTTCAGAGTGCCTGGGGAAATTTCAGCTGTCACTCGGTGATTGATGGTAAGACCTCGACTCTCACCAAAATTATATTATTTTGCTGACCCTATTTGCCAATAGGATCAATCGTAATTTCCAAGGAAAATCAGAATGCATCCACAGTTTTGGGCGAGGCCTTAATCTGGGTCTGGTAACATGGGCGTGTCACACATGAATCCTCGTTTTGTTTCGATCTTCCGTGCCGATAACTAGAAACGTTCCTTGCGTACTTATTGCGGCGTTACTAAGGTGAAAAGTGGTGCGTATTCGAGTAATAGTGTCAGTGGCGATTCTGCTAGGTGAGTTCCATCATAAGATACTTTACGTAGTTTTTTCATTTCTTGGTGCATCTCTAAAAATATGTTATCTGGCCACTTCTAAAGAAAGCTATCTTTTCACGCGATTAATTCCTCTAGATTAAATTTGAAATTCCATTAACCTAAGACAGCAATAAGAACAAATACATAAAAACGTTATTTTGTGCTAAAAATGGATTTAATAATTTTAAATTATTTATATTACAATTTCATTGGAACAAATGCATGTTATACCATTTTTCATAGTGTAATGCAGGCATTGCATTGGAAGGGATGAGGAGAGAGGAAAGAGGGTTTTTCTTAGATTTGAGGGTTCGATAAGTCTAAGTGGAGCTAGGGAAATCGGGATGGGGTAACGTGGACGGCAACGGAAGCCACCAGCTCTCCAAATTCGATGGATTCATTCCATAGGGATGCGTGAGAGGACTCCCTCTACGTCTTTTTCCACAAAAAAAGCTGCTTAGGAAGGATTCACTGCAACGGCACGAGTCGAATCCGTTGAGATAGATGGGGTGGGTGTTTGTTATGGTGTTCAATTCTTGAAGGTATAACGTGGACCGCCAATTTTGTTTCCCCTAATTTTCCCCCGAGCTTAAAGGCTTACGCACAAATTTAACTTAATCATGAAATCACCATCCAATTACATTTTAATTGCATTTTTGTATACATTTTTTCATTTATTTAAATTGCTAATAATCCGTATTCCCAGCAAAAGAAGCATAGTAAAATCGAGTAGAATCTTTAGCCCTTAGTAGTTAATATCTGAAGTTACTACAAAGTAGTCAATACAAAAGTTAATTGTCTAAAATTTACAACACAAAGTAGACGTTCATGCTCTATATCCACTTACGCGTCCACTTCTCCAAGGTAACCAAGGGCAAGGAAGGGAAGAGCAGGGTGAAGCAAAATGGTGGATATTTCGCTTGTCAGACTAAAGATTGATGATATCAAACCCACTCCATCTACCTCAACGGTTGAAACAAATACTGGCCTTATACCTTGTTTTTTTTCATTTAAAAAAATACCTCTTTACCTGATGAAGTGCCTCAGATATTTAAATAAAGGCAGTAATCGATAATGGAACGATATTAGTTGGCGGATTAATTTTTGATGGCCACTTTTTTCCAGCTATGGGAGCCGACTGTGGCACAATTTCTATTGAATCCATGCAATTTTACTTCAACTGTAGCAATAATTTCTCAGCAGCTAATGGAAAAGATTTTTGAAAAAATGACATTTGCACTTTATATCTAAATACTTTCTCCCTTAATTTTGAGGATACCCGGGCTAGCCTCGGTATTACTTTTACAGAGTCACTCACAAAAGCACAAAAGTGTGAAAAACCATAGAAAATAATTTCTTTCTCCTTGACCGGGACTCGAACCCGGATCCCTCAATATCGCTCCGAGTGCTTCAGCCAGTTAAGAAACCTTTTCCTCTCGGGAATGTGGGAATCGAGAGGGTTCACTATTTGCTACGCAATATCAAGATAACTTTGCGAAAACAATGGCAATGAAATGTTGGATTTTTCACTTGTTTGAAACAGAGGGCATGCTTTTCTATACGTGGCTTCACACAGTCATATGAATCAATTTACGATTGAACTACTTTGCATCAGCGTGAGTAGCATCGGTAGACTCATGATTTAAGTTCTCCGAATATTAAGAATATGATCGTAAACATGTAGAAAAACACCTCTATTTTCAAAGTACAAACTGTCATAAGCTTATATGATATTCCCATCTACAATATTTAAGATCACTGCCAGAGACAGTAATAAGCGATCATTAGGTTGACCGGCCAGCGATTCCCAACCTTGCTATCGTGCCAGAATAAATCACTATTCAAGATCTTAAAATTCCTTTTTACCACATCATGGTTCTACCTGTCACAAAATGTTAGGAACTTATGAGCTCATAAGCTTAGCAAGAACTGACAGGAAAAATTTGATACTTTCAGATGAAATTTTCAGTCTCCTTAGGTAATATTCTAGCATCTAATATTCCTGTGGTAATTGAAAAAGCTGTGAAAATGTTATGTCCTACGGCATTTAAAGCATTAAATCATCGCGACAGGTAGATTCAAATTAATATTTTTTGATGTAAGATTACCCATCATAATTACGCTTAAGGTCTTTTCAGCAGGTTTGAATCGAAATGAATCTTCTCGTTTTTGGTTTGATCTTCGGAGTCGATGGCGAGAAACGTTTCTTGTATACTTTTCGCGGTGTTACCTAGAAGCAAAGTGGTGCGGATTCTAGCATTAGCGTCAGTAACAAGTTATCGGGCACTGTTCAGTAAGTACCACCATGAAATGCAGCATGTCATTTTTTCCATTGTTTAATGCGTCGATAAAAATATATTATGTGGTCTCTTCAAAGAAATCCTTCTTTTCACATAATAATTTTTCGTCAAATAAAATTTGACATTCATTAACATAAGCCAGCCAGGGGATAAAATGATATAAATGGTGTTTGGAGTTAAAAACTGATTGTAAGGAACTGATAGACTTAAAATTGTGTACATTTCAATGTCATTGAAATTCACATACATTCAAATGCAATTTTTAATAATTTGATGCGTTGCAATAGTGTTTTTGCTACCTACATGTTTAAATTTGACGAAGAAATGGTATTTATATCGCAGGGACTCGATGTCTACAAGGACTGTCTCATTGATTTATTTGATATATCTTCAAATGGGTACGTGTATCGGTGATCATTCCATGGCGTATGCACGAAAACATTTTTTAAAAATTTTTAATGACAATCGTCATTAGTCAGTAAGCCGTTGGTGGTCATTAAATATATGCATTAATGAAATATGCGACCCCGCGAAATGACTGTGCTATATGGACATAAATGCGTTTATAATGGACGGGTAAAGGAACCAAGAGCATGTTTAAAGAGCTTTTACTCGTATAGTTAATCTTTTTTCCTTCTTCTTGCGTCACCAAGCCCGCGTTATGCAAATAAAACGCGCTAGAGTTTTATTCGTTGCGCCTGGAATTGCGAGCCGAATTAAGCGGTGTCCTCCAGGGATCGCAGTCGTGATGATGACGCCTTTGATCTGCCTTGGATTTAATTTTTTTCCGTGGACATATTTCCCTGCCGGCATCCAAAAGGATAAAATCGCTCCGCTATTCCTTCAGCCTCGTTTTTATTTCACAATCCACAACGCTCGAGAGAGTGGCAACTTAAAAAGTCTCGAAAAACGGATTGCGTTTCCTCTTTTGTGCTCCTCACTGCCAGGTCTTTTCTTTTCTGCTTGTCAGACGCTTTTCAAAATTTTGTCCACGTGAAGAGCTCTTCCCTCATTGTAAATGCACTCAAGTTTCAATGAAAATTGTATTGTTCATAGAACGCCTTACAAGTATTCTCCAGGATAAAACTCCGTATTGTGAATACCAATTGTTGAAGGTAATAACGTTGGCTTTAACTGAATTCTTATCGGGATTTAATTGATTCTTCTTGTCACGTTTGATACGATACAAAGGAAGTGAAGGGGGCTAAAATTGAACCAATTATAAGATGAAATTTTCTGTTTTTATTTCTACTCAATTTAGACATTTTTATTTTTCTTCAGTCTAGATATAATGATTCCCCTTCACATCCCGCCGTGCACCATTTCTTTTGCCAGTTGATAATGAAATAGCTAGGTTCCTGTTTGCTTGAAAAGATCGTAAATTAAGAATTTTAGCTCCGACGATGAAGAAATAAATAGAGGCTTACCACTAAAGTAAAATCTCATTTCACAATGCGTTACAAAATTTTCATAATCATACATACATACCAATCACGCCGTTCCCTTCCGGGGTAGGCATTTTTCATATTCAACCATGTCTAATTTAATAATTGCACGTGATTTTAGGCATAGATGGTAGTCACCTTATTAAATCATGTTTGGCTGACATTGCTAACTTTTTCTTCATCATAAAGACACACTTTCGACCCGCCAGTCTCCAAACTAAGTCAGTTTTTATTTTTCCCTTCCTCTGCCAAAAACTTGTCTAATTTCATTCACTTCTCTGTTGTCTCCTTTTTCTTACAATACCCATTAATTCTTCCTTATTTTTCATTTCAGTTAAATTTTTATCAGTTTCTTTCACCTTTTTTTGAACTAACGTTTATCCAGCGTTTTTACGAGTGATGTGAGCTCATTTTATTTCCAATTTTGATTGCAAATATTGGTTTGGAAAAATTTTGAAATTGATATTTAAAAGATTATTAACGACAGCAAATTGATTTTCCTTTACCCGCTGTAGCAATCATTTGAGGGTGACCAATGAGCTGCATTGGTAACCCAAAGGATATGGAATAGTTTTGCAGGAAATACGGAATGAACTAATTAATATTTGTCCGTACTTAATTATATTTCCATCGAATTCTGCAATAAGCCACGCTGGTTTATCGTGATTGATTTTTCCGTTGAGTATGAGTTATTTAACCGTACGGATGAGTGAAATGAAATCCGTCAAATGAAATATTTATATATTCCCCCAAATTTAATACAAAATATGCTACCTGATAGCGGTTTGAGGGCTTTATTCGTTTTTTTCCTGCAAGAATCCGGAGATTGGAAATTTATTTCTACTTATTAAGTCATATTCTGCTACATGGGGAACTGGGAACTGGCGTATGTGGTCAAATTCAATTTCTCATATCACAGAAAATTGTACTATTCCGTTATTTTCTTTTAAGGACCGCTCTCCAGTATCTCTAAATAATATCATTTTTTCATTATCCAAAAAATAATCTCCCAAAAATAAACTATAATATCTAATACAATTCATTTACAACTTTTGTAGAATTACTGGTCAACTGATGAGATTTGTACATACCATTTAGAGTAAATTGTTTTTCAGAAAAAAAGCTATTTCGGCGTTTACGGAAGAGCGGAGAGAAACCTGATGGCACAATTACCCTACTCTTGAATAATGGTGCCATGAGGTAAACAAGTAAACATACTACCCAATGCAAAGGAGTTCTAAACTTGAGTTATCTCCGCTAAGGACCCAAATAGGGATCAGAAACCTGCCGAAAAAAATCTCCGCCACCACGGGAATTCAATCCTAGATATTCGGGATAAGGAATCAGTAGTTTAGCTTCTACACCAACCAGATTCATAAAAATACTATTCTAGTGAAAGTTTAGTGACCATCGTGTAGCCATCAAACACCCACACAAACATCTTGATGAAGGAATATTTGGGCTGCAAGCATTTAAAAAACAACTGATTGGAGCATATGTTGGAGAATCACCATTTTCACTATCTTCAATCTATGTCACCGATGTCTGTCTCGTCTAGCTACCAAAAACCGCCTCAATAACATACATGCAGAGGAACTTCGATTAAACAGCCAGGCATGGCTCATGTTTTGCATACGATTCAGTCTTCGAATGGTGTTAATGAGCAAAATTTATTGCCATGCGTCGCGCCGCATACATTTTCGAATTTACGACCGCCTGCCTTCATTTATTCTCCTTTTGCCGGAACATAACATTCCACCGAGGAAGCATTGTTACGCCACTCCGAACATCAGCGATTGTTTCCAATGTTTTCGATAATGGCTGACTTGTGATCAATCGTTTGTCTCTCGAAGGGCCGTTAACGATTCATCAGGGACCTCTAAAAAAGTTTCTACAGTTTCGTTTCGTTGGATTGAAATATTTGTCGCTACCGTTTAGTTATGCACAACCAGGCATTGTGTTTGATGAGACGGCGAGAAGTTGATGCGTCAGTGTGTGACCGTGTATTGCATCGAAAATCCCAACGCCATCGGTGGAAGGTTCACTAAAAGAGGGGCGGGAGTGGGGAGACGGAAAGTGTGGGGGAAAAACACCATAGATACCAAAACAATAGCTCACTCACGAACTCCGTTGCAATTGTTCTGTTATACAGATGACGCGGCGCGCGGAAACCATGGACTGAGACACAGTTATGTAGACTGTGCCTGAGACGATGTGTTTTCTTTTACATTATGTCACAAAAATGAATTGGGGCAAGTATGGGCAGGATTTAATTTTACCATTGCGTGGTAGAAACTTCAATCTAACTATAGATGCAAATATCTTAGCGTCGATAAGCGGCAATGGATAAGTTTATCCCGGATTTAATTAAAATTTACGCAAAAAACGAGTGCTATTTTCATAATTTGCTATGGGCACTCGTAATGTTTAATATTTCACAAATATTGCGTAATATTATGAAATAGATGCATATTTTCATTATTTATTCTCCAAAAGATTTATCACTGAATATTATTCCCACATCATTATATCAAAATTTTCGATAAAAGCGTAGACTTTGGGAGGCGTATTTTTTCGTATCTTTTTATAGGATAATATAAACATAAGGAACTCAAACGAAATCAAATAAAGTTCTATTTGAGAATATTTAGATATTCTAGTATCAAAATATGTCACTTTTGTATCGATAGAAAAAAGTAAAAATTTGGCGTATTTGCCCGCTTTTTCGATTTCTGCCCACTGTGCGACGGCGGTGATTCCTAGGCCCACGGGTTTCTGCATTCAAAAATTATAATGAAGGGATAGAGGGGGGAGTTCTAAAGTATGTTTGAAAATGATTGGAGAAGTGTGAAATTATACTCAAAGGCAATATAAGCGTGTAAGGGGAAATTAAAATCGCTGAGTGGGATAATTATTCATAATATCAAAATTCATAAAATACCACATTTATTATGCGCCATATATTTTGTTTCAATTTAATAAACTCTTCATTTCCACGACTGGATTGTGGGAACACGAAAATATATAAATCACTGCTTCCATCACTAAAGTAACCCCTCACCAATTTCTGAACGCTAAATGGTTAAAAAAAGATCGGCGATTTCATTCGAAACTTCTTTTCTTCTCAGCTCTCCGCGACTCTCTCCTTTCGTTTTGCCTATTTACTGTTTCTATTGTTGAGCATCAGAGAGGTTGTTATTCAACTTGGCCTTTTTTATCATTCACAGTAGGTACTATACCGGTTTTGCTAGGCTTTGATAGATTGTTTCCATACAGTTTTGCTATAATAAAAGTCTCTTTCCATCTGTCGCTAATTCTCTCTGCTTACTTCATGCCTCTCTTCATCCTGTCCGACTCGCCAATCCTTTTTCCCTAATCTTCCTCGTTTTCCTTTCTACCTTCCTCGAAATCACCATATGTCTACTCTTTCGTTCATTCACCTATTTTACCCCCCAATCTCTTCCTGTTGCTTCCTTTTCTATCAAACCATACCAAGTACTTAATTCTCCTTCCCGTCAATCACATTGACCCCATCCTTCTCGGTGCTCATACTTTAAACGGCAACTATTTCCATTCTCCCTCTCTCACCTACTTTAGCTTCCATAAAGATGATTGATATACTGTGAAAAAAATATTTATTTATTGAATTATATAGCTTTCATCCGGTCATTTACCTTCATCTACATCTACGGAATACCGCGCAAGCTACCACGAGAGTGTGCGGCACGGGGCAGGCAGGTAGCACTCAACCCAACTGAAATCAAAACCGCGCACGTTCGCCCGGATGCCAGGCGCAGGTGAAAAGCAGTCAGAATAACAAAGTGCGGTCAAGCCAGAAACTTGGAGAGAGTTAGATACGTAAACAAACATGCTACCATGCAGTATACTATTTAAGATCAACTACTAGTTTGTACTATTAATGCGACTGAGGAATAGTCCTACAAGGTACTAAATCATGCAAAAGCTATATCTTGCCAGGAATTTTATGCGGAGTTATATGCTAATAATACTGTTAAGGTATTTAGCATTAGTGCAAATCCTACTATAACTAATGAGAGTCCTGGTCCCTAACGGGTTCTACGTTTCCTAGAACTGATCTATCGCAACTGTTATGGTCCCTAATTGTACGTGAAAAAATTAAATTCTAAGTCTATTTATTCTACAGTTTATTCCTTTATTTTAAGCCTGCGATCAACTCTACCATAATAGTTCGGCTAGAGCAGAATATTTTGAACGACCGGTAAGAAATAATCTACGTCAAACTTTCGCAAAAGATTTTATCTATACATTTTCCCTTCGATCGGATAGAGGTCCCCACACTAATTCCCTCAACAATTCACTAACACTGCTATGTTTATCGTAACATTTTTCACAAATCTTGCTGCTCTCTGCTGTATGCAATCTATATCTGAAACTAGACCTTCTTCGTAAGGTTCCCATATACTAGCTGCGTAGTCCAAGTGAGGTCTCACGAGAGAAAAATAACATATCACTTTTGATTTATCGTCACATTCCCCTAGTATAAATATTCTAAAAATTATTCCATGCTTAAACTGGACACAGTAGTCTGGCTTTTAAATCCAACCTCAAATGCCCGAAAAATTTATTGAGGATAGTCTTATTAAAAGTTAGCCTTCAAGTTATATCATAAGTCTTTTATTCAATATAAGTGGTGTGCCCAAGCCATTGATCTCAGGTTTCCTTTCCTTTGCAGTAATTTATTTGATTATGAAATGAATATACGCGGTAATTTCCACCCGCTTCCTCCTAATGAGTATGCCATCAGGAAAAGATAAACTCATGATCTGATTTAGCGACCGCTGCCTAAACCACTCGCATCCAATCGGTGGTTTCATGGCAGAAATGGGAGAGATATGAAGATAACTGGTCCATACTATGGAGGTTGGGAGATTTTCCACGCCTGAAAATGTAGAAGTAGAAGTAGAAGTACATGCCACCGAGTCGTAGAGGGGCAAAGACTCTTCAAGACCGTCGAATCCTACCTCAGTGGGCTGATGTTCATCGCTAAATAATTGTTGATCATCCGTGCTCGTGGTAAATATCCCTGAGCGCAGGAGTCTTAACTTATGCGTCTTTTACAAAACCAATTTGTTTTCAATCTAGAATTCCGAACCGTGAGCCAACGTTACGATCGTCACATATCGCTCTATCATTGTTTAAACTCTTTCTCAATCCTCTCTTTGTGAATGCTTCTCTTTTCCTTGTTTTATCCAATCCTTCTCCTTTTGTCCGACTTGATGATTGCAAAATCTTCGCAGGGATGTGAACTGCATTGTCTACTCTAGACTACTTCTTCTGGATTTTTTAAAAGCAATAGCAAAATTGGGTCCCCTTGCTTCTCTTCACTCCTTGATGTCCTTTATCAAATATTTTACATCTATTCCCTTTGTATTCCTGACCTATTATTTTGCTACCGAAATGCCCTGGCATCCTCAGAAGAGAAAATAACACTTGTACACTTCCACATTGTTATATACCTCCGATGTTTATTTACTTCTATGTTTTTTTCTCTCCTAAAAATGCAGATTATGAGTTTCCACAAAGTTAATACTAGTACTATTTCTTATGGTATCCTTCTGGTTCTACCCCATAGACTTGGGCGACCAGACATTTTTGGAAACAGACTGGCGAGTTATTTGAGAACAATTTTCTTTCCCATGGCAGATTAGAGCACTTTCTTCAGAATATTAGCGGTTTTCGAATCATTCTTCTAAATAATTGAATTGTCAATTACTGGCTAACATTTCGTACCCAGTGCAGGAATCGTAGATAGAGCTGATACCTTAAGATGCCCTTTGCAATGGGTTTTTCAAGAATCACCAATGTACATACGCAGTAAAATGACCCAAAAATTGATAGCACTCTAAAATGTTACTTCTTCAAAGTCCCTCTGGAGAACTTTGAAGGGCACCTGTTATTCTCTTGGCTGTAAGGGGTTAGTGGGGTGCATTCATAACCACGTCTGCATCGCGAGGAGGTCGTAAAAATCCTCCACGGTCAGCGAAGTGAAGTGAGCCGCGTTGAAAGAGAGCGGAGAAGGCGAGAACGGAAAGCGAAAAATGTGACCGAGAGGCCATTTGCTCATTCGTATACGTCTCCTCCTCCTCCTCCTTTCCCTGCCAACACCGTTTTGCCACCCGAGCTGAAAATCGCTGGAGTGGCACTTGACAAGGGGGAAGAAAGTTCCCTCTGGGGGACGGGCTTATGTTCCCCAGCCCTTTACAGCCTTTCTCGAGCTACTTTCACCTTCCCTTTTTTTAATTCCGTTGATACACGTAGAGTTGGCTGTATGAGTGACCACCAAGATGATCCAAGGGATAGCCGCACATTTCTGTAAAATTGCATACCCCTAATTTTGTTGTTTGGGTCTAAAATATGCAGTGAATTATTTTTAATCAATCTATTAAGTGAGTAGCCTGACGCTAGTAAATGTACTAGGTGAAAATGAGCAGTCGTTTCGAAATTCTTACCCCATCGTTATGGATCTCTGGATGAAATGATTTCTTGCACTAGTTGGTTTTCTATATCCCTGATGTTTGCCGTGGCCAGTTAATATTGTGTGTTCACATTACCTTTGTACTACGGTAAAAACCTGGGATCAATCCTTACATGTCATCTGTATGCCTTTTCGTCTTTATTTTCCCACAAGGTTTGGTGTTCGTGTTACATTTCCCCCTTTGTAAAAACCTCATAGGTTGTCTGTTAGGTTTTCATTTGGTCTAGCGTCATGTTGATTTCTTCGAGATTAACTTAGTCTGGCAATGAACAGAGCGACTTTTCTTCGTGTTTTTGTAAAAAATCACACATTTCTGAGCGGCGTTCAACTTATTCAGGAAATGTTTTTCTACATGAAATGACATAATATTTCAATACTTTCCGTTCATATTTCCAATATAATTAGTTTTGTGGCTCCATGTTTTTGTGACGCAGCTCTTCATTAAGTGCAATGGTCTCTCCTCAAATTGCCCCTTTGATTCCCTTTGTTTTGTCTTTTTTAATGTGTTAATTTTAGAGATATTTCTTTGAGTTTCCAGGTAATATCTGAGTGAAGGGTCTGAAGGCTACATTAATTTCCTCACCTTAGCAAAGCAGACTCGAGCTTTACCTTTTGTGAATCATTCCATTGATGAAAATAGTAAATTTTAAGGAAATGAAAATGTACCTACCCTAGGTAACGTAAAAAATGTGTTTGGCATTTAAGGCTGGATTTAAAAGTCTTGACTACTGCGTCCAGTATAAGCATGGAATAGTTCTCAGAAAACTGCTCTTCCTCCTCAAATGGTTTAAATTTGTTCTAGAAACTTAAGGAGTGCATTTCCTTCGAAAATGTTCCTTCGAGTACTTGACGCAGAAACAAAATTCTCCTCTTTTCTTCGATAGGGGCATATAAAGGGGTAACTTTATGGCGAATATGATTGGCGAGGCTAAAGCTAAAGCTGACTTTTGCTGACTACCGGAAGATTTTAGTTGCATAGTCATTTTACTGAACCATTTTTCTAACTTTCTGTCAGCACAAAAAGATGACAGTTATATCTCTTTGTTTCGTAAAACTTTGACTCTATATTTTAGAAGTTTGCTTGAAACCGAGTAGAGCACCCTGTCCCCTCATAGGAATTCCATGGCTGCTACTAATCTGTAGACACGCTCTCCAATTTCCTAATCTTTAATTCTGAGTTTTTAGTTTTCTAATCATCAAATGGAACATTTTCAATAGCCATTTCGGGTACTGTTTTATCTAATTTCAAATACGCAGAATTATACGGTCGACATGTTATAACGTACATGTAATCACAGCACAATGCATCCAGCTAAAAGTGATTGCTGGCTCCGCTAGTGATTGGTAACAGATTCGTTGCATTGATTATTTAATTCTCCCTGATCCTCTGGTGGAGCTATTTGGTGATTTTTGTAATGTTAGCGTATTAAGTGACTCCCATTAAAAATAATTTTCTTTTTGTTTTGCTGGTATACCACACGCGGTTGATGCGAAATCGTATTATCTCGCCCCTATATAGCGTTCGACAATTTTAATACTCTTGTGTTTTGCTTTGTTTTTTGCATGACTTAGTTTTTTTATTTGGCTCCACTTTATTAATTCAATTATGTGGCAGCCTATTGTGATACATCCACCAATTTTCCTCGAGTGCCACAAAGGGTGATGCTTTTTTTGCTATGAACAATTGGTCAAAAATTATAATCGCCCGGAGATCTATAAAAATTTTGTGAGAAACGTACATTCTCTCCATTTTAGTCAAAATTTATGTTCTCTTTTTTTGTTTTTCAAAACTAACTCATCACCAGTCCTCTCACATCTGAGGCCAATGTAATCTAAGCTAACAAAGCTTAGATACAACCTTAAACTCACTCTGAGGCAGCCCACTGGCTCCAAATAATAACTATGATCATATATTTTGTTGTTTTTAAGCGATTTGCAAAGCTTTTTCATGGTAGTTAACAAATATAGTTCGTAACCTGCAAGCTTATGGCGCCGTCGTTATCTGCCCTACTTTACAAATAATAAATATTTGGCAACTCCAGTTAGGATAGTTTGTCTTCGCAATACTTATTGGTGATGAATTTTTCAGTCTACTATGTAGTGTATTCATATCTCTCAAACGTAAATCAGAGAATAATTCTTCTTCTTTGAGTTTAAAATATAGAAAACGCTCTTCGCCGAAAATTATTGTGCGAGTTATTTTATTCAAAAATTGTTATCTATCAATTTAAGGCAGTTTAGCCCGAGCCTTGACCCATTCCAATTTATTACAGCTCTTATTATTAGAAAATGAAACTGTTTTCCCAGATGCTTTTTCTCGAATTTCACATTTTATCCTTCGTTAATTGAAATTAATAAATTTATAGAACTGTGATTTACTGATTCATTAATATATATTCATAACTCAGTAAATCACAGTTCTATAAATAATAAATAAGTCATGTACTGAGTATTGGTTTCCAGGGTGGAGCTAGTTTGATTTCCAGGAAAAATTGGCATAATGTTCCCTTGCTTGGAGGATATTTTGTTTGACTAGCAAATCGCTCTAAATTTGCAAGTAGAATCGATATGTGAAACTGTTTTATGAGAGAGCAAAGAGTGTGTAGTTTAAAGAGTCACATAGTTTTGCCTTATCTCAAATTCCTAATCTTGGCGAGAAGTATTTGTCTTTGATTTATTGCTGCCAGCAATAATATCTGCATTGTTTAAAATTCTGAAAATCGCTTAGAGGAAATATTCACTCTCCCGGATAACAAAATGAGCAGTAAAGCTCGGGTTTCTAGTCAGATCCTATTATCAGGTTCAGTTCAAAACTCTCACGTGCCCCTTTATTCCAAGATTTTCGTGTTCATTGTGGTGCTCGATTTTGAGCCACTTTTTCTGCAGTGTTACTGAACGGATATTTCTCAATTCTTTTTTATGAAATATGTATGTAATCGTGTTCACATCTCCTCGACCCACTAACATTTTCCAAGTTCCACTGATCATTTTATCTTCATCCAGTCTCTAGAACGACCGTTTATAAAGTACAAAAAAAATATCCCCTGGCTGCATACATAACCCTCAAAATCCACTTCTGCGCGCAATATTTTGATAGAGGGAAAGTATAAACCCAACAAACCAACGCTGCACTAGACCTGTATCTCTCGAGCATTAAAGCGTATAGGAGAATCAAGTCGGAATACATGTACGGTGAAACTTTCACAGGTATTACTACCATCGTTTTTAGGCTGCAGCATGTGTACTGGAGTTGGAAATAGTGTATCTATCAGGCAACTCTATTAACCTCATAGCACCTGATAAAATATCTCCGTCTGCTAATCCATCGATCTCACTCATGAATAACACTAATGCTATATCATCTCTCCTGTTTTTAATTATGCACTAGGTTCAAAAAAAGAAAGTCATCTTCGTTAAATGCCACGGACTCGTTAACGAAGTTTTTAATTGTGAAATATTTCGATATCAGTCAGTTAAAGGAAATAAGGCTCCAATGAAATGCTCTAATTGCACCAAATTTTATCTGAATTACCTTCAACTTGCTTGGAGTTATCCATACTTAAGCCATTGATTACTATTTGTGTGCATAAAATTACACGCAAATAGTTCAGAACAAACGGCAATAAAACAGTGACAAACGATCACCTATCGCAAACTTTACTACTTGCATTAATGACAGAGTTAATTTATCAATTAGAATAACAACATATTGAATGTACATCCTGTTAATATACTAAAAAGAAGGAATTAATGTCGGAAAATTTGTGTTAAAATGTAAATAAAAGACTGGAGATGATTCACTCATAGAGTGTACCGCTTTGTGGTGCCCAAACGTGGACTCCGAGAAAGGAAGATGAGAATGAGCGTCATGCGTAGGAGATGAGAGAGATGTTGAGGAGAGATGTGGAGAAGAGGGAACGATGCTCGGCAAGGGCTCAGCATCTTTGGGAAGAGGGAAGAAAATTACTCAAGTAAATTAGTTGAAAGCAGAGTAGGTGTTTTGGACAGATAGTGAGAGTCAAAGAGATGCCAAGTCTGCAATAGAGGGGAGGATGTTGGGCAAGCGGGGAAGGGAAAGAAAGAGAATATGATTTGTGGATGATATGAGGAGAGGTGAACGTATGCCGAAATAAAGAATAAAATAGTGCTTAGAAAGGAGGACCTTCCGCTGTAAAACATTGTTTTTCCTACCATACCCACCTCTGCAGGAGGATCAAATCTATTAACATAAATGCGGGCCGGGAGAAATGTGATAGAAATGGGGTATAAAGAGAACATTTCTCGATATTCGTGATAAAATGGGAGTATTCACTAGAGAGTTAATTTTGAGGGAATAATAATTCTTCGACGTATGTACGCTCCGTGTTCAGACAGAATTATTAGAAGTTGTACTCCCGGGTCACTCAGACTTTGTCAGTTTTCGGAAAACCTTCATATTTCACAACTTAACGAACTGTGAGTATTTTTATTTTATCCCATCTTCTTAAGATACAAAATCTGCGAGGTCGATTGTATCAATAGAGTCCAATAAATAAATATATCATTCTACTTAAGAAGGTGTAGCGTAGCGTAAGAAGAGTAGCATGAAGGTGCGTAGTATTGGGGAAGATGGTTGCATCTTTGGGCCCTGAAGTCCTATTTTTACCCCTTTTTATATCATTCCATATTTCCCTAGGAACCGATTACAGCGGAGGCTTGAAACGGTATAAAGTTGATTAAGAAGCGACGGAACAAAATTACGAGCAATCACTTAATTGGGACCGCGTGAATGTGAGTGGATTTCTCAAATGAATGGATGAGGATTGAAGTTCATGCAATAATAGGAATACTAAAAATGGAATTAAGCCCAAAGGAATTTAAAAAGTTAACTCAAATTTATGATCCTAATGTGGAGGTTTATTGGCTCTTTTGCGTGGAAGGAGCGTCGGGCTGTGGTTTAGTGTTCTCAAGTAGTTTAAGTTTGGATATCACTTTTAACCTGATATTGGGAGATTTTTATAAAGATAACTTTGGAGACCCATTTGATTAGGCAATTATAATAATAGAACATTTTAAATTTCGAAAAATGAGGCTTTTTTGGATCGAGCAAACTCTGTTAAGTCATCTCCAAATGATTGTCAGACATTAATTTTTTCACCACACGAATACACACATTTAAGCGTAACGGCTTTGACTCGAAATGCTGGAGTTAATATCAAGTTTTCAACCATCATGAAGCACCACATTTTCCTCATCATTTGTTTGCATTGGTCTTATTTCAGTAAGTAAAACCCCTCAAATATGGATATGGAAATCGATATCGACTGCAGCTTCTATCGCCTGATCTGCTTCGAGCATTCGTATATCCGGGTATAAATTTTTGCGTTTCCATGAAACTTCGAGTGGAGCAGTCTGCGAGTCATGTTAATACACTTTTACTCGTATTTCATTTTGTACGTCAGGGAGCGCTGCTCATGGATTATTCCCGAGCTATGCTCATGAATTTTTCGCTATCGTTCAGGAAAAGTATAGTTGGTCAACCAATTTTTCTTATTCAGTGACTATGTAATCACTTTAATTAATGGCCGTTTTAAATAATTGGTTGACTGGTGGATGAAAAATTTATAGCCAAAACCAGGTAAACTGGTTTGGGTGCCATCAATTTACGGCAATAGCTGGCGATCGACGCCACGCGGTGATGCTTTTCATTCAGAGATATAGCCGGCTATCGCTGGCCGTCAGTCCTCTTCAATACGAGCCTGACAAATGAAGAACAAAATGCGTATTCGTCTACAGCACAGGGGTAACCTTACGCGAGAAAAATGAAGCCACCAGCCTATACTCCTTGCCACCAGCCTTGCGCCTTGGCCATGTTCTGACTATGAAAACATTGCCTTCTTTCCATTAACTCTTCGTATTTTAGCGGTGCAATTATAATCGAATACGGAACCCAGGAGCTAATATAACACGTGAAATGTATGTATATATTAATATTAACCTTTGTACCTTACAATAATGCTTGATTTAATTCTTTAATTCACGAAAATTCGTAGCAATGAGAAAATAACATATGCCTACAACATCGTCTGCTACGATGCCATTGGAAACCTAATACATACTTGCAGAAAACCTCCCATTTCCCATGAATACCACATGTAGGTGTCGTTGGGGAAACTCCTGTGTATAAATGACAGTTCCAAAGCTTATATTTGGCTCCGTTTATCACAAATGGACGTAATGACGTATGTCAGGAATGCCTTAAATATCGTCTACTACGATGTCGAATAAAACCGAGTACCCACTGATCGTGTCCATTACGCATTCAAAGTAGTTTCAATCGTCGTCATAGAATTTGCTGGGTGCAAATGTTTTTTTCTTTTTCTTCAATATTCCTCAATTAATTACATATGCACGTAATAATGGATATCAAAGATTCATACAATTTCGTCTTCTCCAATACTAATTGTGAGCATGGTCTGACGAAAAGAGGCCAAGGACACGGATAGCAACTAGTTAGCAATCACATTGAATCATATTTCATTACAAATGACTGTTCGGACCTGTGGATTACAGATGATAAATGCAATAATGAAATGCAAAAGCTGCTCAAAACATGTATAGTGTACTCCCTGCGAATAGAACTCTACGGCAAATGGGCAACATTTTTTTATTAGCACACCTTTTGCAGCTATAAACATTCATTAAAATGCACCAATAATCATTCATTTTAACGAATTCTTAATTGAAAATTGAGGTGTTCAATCCCTTATGAGGCTCATCCCTACAAGACCAAAGCTAAAAGTATACATAAAATGTAACGCAGTCTACTGATGCAGAGAATAAATACGTTCAACACCAAGGTACTTTGGGAAAGACAATAATATTAGTAGCTATTTAAATGTCTTATTTATTTTTTTGGCAGCCAAATTCAGAGCAAGATGCCATTTTTCACGCACAGATGGCTGCTCGCGGCACTCGCCTTATTTCCCCAATTTACGATATAAAACGCGAGACTCAGGCACTTGTGTTGATTTTGGAGGCAGCCACAATCACGTTTTATTCGCTAATATCCTCGATGCACTCAATACATTCACAACTGAGCCGCAACACAGCCACGAAAGTCTCCAGATTTCAATGCTTTTGCATAGGATCTCCCAATGTTTTCATAATCACAACATGGCTAAATGCTCAAAATTCTGCTTCAATTCTCTCCGCTGGAGAGAGCTTCAAGGCTACCCCTGTGGTCTACAGTTATCTACTACGGCTTGTTTGAACACGCGACGGACTGCGCATGCGTAAAAGGCCGCTTTGAGTTGTTTCAATCCATTTGGGCTGCGGTCCAAAACTCGCTACGGAACGCTACAATCGCTACGCTCCAAACGCTTCCAAAAAGCGGTCCACACTCGCTCCAAGTCGTTCCCAAGTTTCCGCCATTGGACCGGTTTTGGAGCGTTTGGAGAGAAGTGTCATGGCGCAGCGTCGTACTTTCTCAAGTCTGGAGTGGGAATAATATTCTTAGGACTTCAAATAGCATTGGAGAGGAATCCTACAGAATGATACCATAGGAAACCCTAAATATCCGTGGTACTTGGTTAATTATGCCTTGCAGTTGACTAAAATAAAAGATAATAATCTGCAATTGGGAAATTGATACAGCAAGTCTTTTTGCACGAGATCTTTAAATGTTGATAATTCCTTTCCCCAAACTCATTCCATTCATGCAGCTATCTTCCATTTGTAATTATTTCTAAATGACAGTTAAGAGTTTATTCTTGATCGAAAGTAGGTACCTGCTGTCAATATACCTTATGCATTCTAGTTTTATCAGAAAAGTTCCATTGAAATTTATTACCGAAGTAAGGAGATATCAAGTATCTCCTAAAAAACAACTTCCTCTGTGAGGTTGATAGAACTTGCAGAATTCCTAAAACTGTAAACTGGCTAAGAGACCTTAACTGGCTGAGATGAAGCAAAAAAATTCAAGACGACTGGAGTCAACAAGTGATAAAAAAACCTGTCAAGTCCCATCAAAATCTGGAATCATTGATGTCAAATCACCATTTTTGTTGATTTCAATTAGATTAACTTCTTCATACGCACCATTAGAAGAGTCGCATTCTTCCCTTTAGATATAAAGATAGGCCTTGAAGGTATTACACACATCATCAGCATACACTACAGATTTAAGGAAGTTAATCGTCACAAAAACCGAGTAAAAAGAGAACAATGAGCTGAACATGGTGGTATTTACCTGGTAACAGGCAAAGGGTCAAAATAAACAGAAGCGTAATAAATCCTGATCATAAGTCTTTCATTTATTCGAATGTCTTAATTAAAAGCTTAAATGTCTCAAGCAACCTCGTTGCAAATAGTATGTCTGAAAGAGGCGAAGTCCTAGTGCAGAAAATATATCGTTAAAAATGCGGGTTGTGCGAAAACAAATACATATAAAAACAATTCATGAAATTAAATCAGTTCTTACTTTCGTGCGCTTGTTGGTAAACCTCTTCGTTTACCTCGTGATGAAACATAGTCCCCGTCGCTTCGTCGTACAGCTTAAGCTCCACCATCTTGCTAGTTTGACTTTCCCTCGAGAAATGATTCGCTCCAGCCAGAGCCACCTTATTCTAGGTGGCTCTGCTCCAGCAGACCCTAGTTTCATCCGTGAGCGTTGGGAGCGTGGCGGGAAAGAATGTGATGATATATTTGGTGACGTCACAGTGTATATCGTAGCACTCCGGAGGGAACTACGGATCGCTTGGAAGCTCGCTCCAAACGCTACGGAGCGTTTGTAGCGAGTTTTGGACCGCAGCCTTGGTCACCCGGCGATAGCCAATCCCTGCCGTCTATAGTCATGCATGATGGAATGCACCGTTTACTGATAACTGAGAAGTACTTATCAGATTTATCACCCATGCGCGCCGTGTAATCATTATTTTACTGAGTTTTATACTTTTACATACGTATTTGCGTGCATTTTTTCATTCTCATAGTGTACAATAGATAAGGTTTACAAAACATATGTGCATAAATCCCCGCTAAACATACTATTCTATTCCTCCTATCTCGTTCACATGCCATCTCATTTCCCTTCCATTTCTCCTCCCTCCTTCCTCACCTGTATTTTCTTTGCGTATCTACATCTCTCTTAAATAGGTGGGCAATAATGGGTACGGCTTTTATTTAGGAGCTCAAATCGATCATCCTGGAAGCTAAAATTAATTTAAAGGTCAAATTGAAACAATAAAAGTAATTTCGTTGATGACTGATTTTTTTGTTCTGTTGGGTTCGTATTATTTAAATTACACCTTCTCAGTTGATGCTTTTAGTTAGCCAAACATATTCAGGAGAGCACTCAAAAAGGGAAAATGGACGTTGCAGAAACCAGTCTGCAGCCTCTATTGAATAATCGCATCAATAAAGCTTGGTGGATATCCGAGGAAGATCGACTATTAAAATGCTCGCATTAGCGTAGTGGCAAATAGATGCGACGAGTAGAAGAATGTTAAAAAATACGTTGTAGCAAGAGGATCGTAAAAAAATAAGTATTGAATTCTGGAAAGGTCTGGAAACATAGGGAGGAAGGAGAAAGAGGAGGAGAGTCTCGTGAAAGTTGAGAAAGTGAATCTAGAATGTCATGAAATTTATTCTGAGATGTGAGAGGCTGCGATAGAATAAAAAATTCTCGCAAGGAAAGATGAAGGAGAGAATAAAAGGCAGTTAAAATGAGCCAAGGGAGCACGGGATAGCTTAACGAAAGTTTGAATAAAAGATGTCACGTTGGGTAAACAAAGTGCGGGGAGGAAAAAATGCTATGAAATTGGCTTTGAGAAAATAATATATACTTGATGTTCTGACTCTGCCTCGGTGTTCTTTACCCTTGAACTTTTCAGTTATATGTGAAAATTTGAATGAAAGAGTGAAAATATACTCGGGCGACAGGTTTATTTCAGCGAAGGAGGAATTACTTGCGAAGTCAATGATGTGTTATAATTTCCATGAATCGCCTACAATCCTTGCTACGATGATATGACACCTCTCCTTGGTGATATGACACCTCCTTCATGACCCAAGATAGTGTTTCATGGGATTCAAACCTCGCAAAATATCACAAGACGAAAAATACCTGGATATTTTTCCAGGATAGCATTTGAGGTTAGTTTTTTTAATTATTGAAGAAATTATATCACATATTTGGATACAGATAGTCTTAAATTCCTGATGACTCAAAAATTGTGGAAAGAGAACAAAAGAAATGTTCTCCTATGTCTTAGTCATTGCCAGAAAACTTATCCGACCAAATTTTCCCTTTCGGCAAAATTTTTGCATAATAATGATCTCATTCAACCGTAAAATCAAAGGTAATTCAGAAACTCTTATTTTAGTTAAATGGAGTGCTCTTAAGACGTCTTGAAGAATTATCTGCTTAAAAACTATCGCCGTATGGAGTAGAAATATGCTTTACGACAAGTGAGCAATATTACGACTGAAATACCCTTGCTGAGAAGCGAACTTAAAACTACATATTAATAAAAAATGCCCAGATAAAATAGAAATGTCTCACAACTCCCATCATTTGATACAGTAATGCCTTACGATCCACAATAATCTGTTAATATTATAAAGCAGGAAACGATAGAGATGTGAAAATAAACCAATTGATAATTTTCTTATTTTATTGAGGCGTATGTTTCACGAATCGTCTTGTTTTTTTAAAAGGAATCGAGTTCAATTTGGGTGAGGAAAGCCCTCTCACTCCATTCAACCCTCGGGCGTGGTTACTGACGAGTTGAAGTTTTAGATCTACACACCAGCGCGCTGCATGTGAGCGTTGGAGATATTGGCCCACGGAGGCATTCTTTCATTAAAACTTGATCTACTATCTCAGCAAACTTCATCCCCAAATACGCTGAACGAGGCTGAAATTCATTCCATATTTTGGTTTTATCATGCTCTTCACTCTAATTTAAACCGAAGTAATTAAGAATTTAAAACAAGTCTGATTACGTTTAAGAAAAATGTTTACATTGCATTTCACCTCGAAGGAATTTGATGTCCACCCTCCAGATTACTTGTTGTTCACCAGCAATGTACTCTGTGCTGGGCAAATAGGTAAATTGTGACAAGGGTACTTAGAATATTTGTCAGGTAATTCATAATCGATTTGATGTTATAAAGGAGCATTTTGCTATTCGGTGAGAGATTGGGGAAAGAAAATATCACTTAACATCTATTAACCCTCTATGGGCAGAATTATGAAACATCAGTATGAAAAGTACTGCTACTGTAATAGTTTTTTTAAGTGCAATTTAAGCACTTAAAAAAATACAATTGATTTAATAATCACATTTATTTTGAAATTTGACGTATTTGTACTGTATATGTACAATAATACTTTACATTATAATATTTACATAAGTTATACTTCAATATTACCTTTATAACGTACCTTTTTTTAAACTTTCCCAATTTTTTCTTCATATGACAGCTGAAACTATTTATTTCAGAGCTCCACGAGGCACGCCATCGCCAGTCAATAGCGTCACATATTCATCTATTCAAATTGTTGGAGAAACCGCCGAAAGAGAAGCAACTTTCCTCACACTTAATCCAAAGCGTTACAATTCTGTCTAGTGCTGCAACTAAATGGAATTGCCTCTTAAAAATTGGATATTTCTATGATTTTGAAGCGTAACAAATTTGACTCGCTCGTCCAAAGAGGGTTAAAGATTAGAATAAGAACTTTCATGAGTATACGGTGGCTGTGGTCCAAAAAAGAGCGGAAGACAATTGATTTTTATCGAATATTTTTTTGCAGAAAATTGTTTTCAGAAACTGCTTGCAAGCAATAATAAAGCTCAGAAATTTATAAACATAAATAATCTCCTTGTAAAAAATTTCAAACAGCGGTGGTATTAAAATAGGATGTATTGTTCATTACATTTCATTGCTTAGTTATCATCGCCATTTCACCTGTTCATTTTAAAATTATCAGAATGGTATGACCTAGCTTTATGGTGTTATTTTTTATTAAATATTTTTTCTAATTTTCGCGTGATGTAGGTCATTTTTGAATGCTGTAGCGAAGAAAAACCTTGATTGTGGTTTCAATGCGGCTTTCAATTGATATTGGGATTCGCCGGACTGAGTAATGAAAATCTATCCTTTGTATCGTTCCCAACCAAACGAAAAGCGGTTATTAATAAGTGTTATCTCGAAAGAAACGTAAGAGACGGTAAAGAGAAGGTCATGGCTGTGGACTCGGAGTCCACACGGAAAAGATAGAAAAAGGAGCTCCAACCTCCCAGTTTCCGGGCGACTTGAAAGAACCCACCACATACACGGCGTCAGGAGATCCGCCTCTCGTGTGGCATGTACGCTATCGTTTGCCTCGGGCCATCCCCGTATTTACGTTTCACTTTGCATCGCGTGTCGGCTTTCAGTCAAGTTCATTTTCGTTCATCTGTGACCCACATTTGGAATTCTTGGAGCGAAAGGAAATACATAGGTGGATATGGCTTTATTCCAGTTTCGCCTTTTCACTCAATTCATCCGAAATCTTTAAATGAGAATATTCGCTGGAGTAAATATGTGACCAACAAAATCGGGTGTCTCCGATAGGAATCTAAAATTTCTTCTAAAAATAGGCGCCCTCAATTTGATTCCTGGTATTGGTACAATTTTTATTCACCAAAAGTAAGGGAAAAATCATATTATAATGGAAACTTATGTGTGCTTCTAGATGTTAACGCGAAATAAGTAATTGCACGCCAAGAAATAACTATACAGAGTGATGATGAAATGGTAAATACTCTAGAATTTATCGAAAGATAGGGTTTAGAGTGAATATCGAAAATTTTTAATCCATCTGTTTATAATTTGACGCAAATATTTTAATGAATGATAAAATATAAATACTTAGAAAACAATGCAGTAGAAGTTTGAAAATAACACGTCAGCGTTTATGGCGTCAAACATTAAATTAAAGTAACTAGGAAATGTATTGCTATAGCTTCTTGTAATAAAAATTCAGAGACACATGAAGCTATCTCTAATCTAAAGGTTGATTGGTATGTGTCCAATAGTTGATCGTGTCATCTTCTTCACCATTAGAAATTCACGGCGCCCGTTTATCTGTTCGTATCTATCTTGTGGGGTTGTTTAGATTGCATATTTGAGCAGAAGCCGAAGCTTGAAATAAGCTTTGTCTCATCTGGTTACACGCATTAGCTTCCACTCGATTCACTCCGAGATTGCGGGGAGGCGTTAACCGGATTATCCTCCACTCAGAGCCGCGCGTAATGGGCCTTGCCTCCTCACTCGATGGGAGTCACTCTCCGAATTGACTGCAACGACCGCCACCGACACGATGGGGGCGCGGGTGGCGGTGGCGACTCCGAACTTCCGTCCATAATTTAGCCGGAAGGGAGCGAACGAGTCGAGTCGGGTGACGCGTCTGTCATCGCTTCGAGGCTCACAACACGTGCAGGTGACCTGAACGTTTAAAAAAAAAAGTCTGCAACGCGGTCCCGACGAAATGAGAAGAGGGGACGATCAGGGTAATAAGGCTTGGTTGTGGGAGTGGAAGGCTAAGGAGTGTTCCTGGCAACAGCCGCTGGAACCGAAGGTTTTCGGGAAGTTGGAGCCAATCTACCCTTCCGAGCCAGGAATATTGTACTGAAGGTAGTGGTCTAAGAGAGTCAGGTACTTTCCAGAAATTTTCGGCGTGGCTTGAGATACATTTTGATATATATGTGCGTCGAAAGCATAGATGTTCGGGTTTTGCTCAACTCCCATTGATGAAGATGAATATTTCAACGCAGCGGATAGAATAAAAGGTTGCGCATTCCCTTCATGCGCAACCTTATGCTGCATAAAACTTTGGGCGTTCTCAATATGACACCTAGAATCAGGAATTAAAAAGTTTACGCAATCACTGTCATTGAGGCTCGTCATCGATATCATCAACTTCAAACTTAATAACTATTGGCATCGTTCTATACTAAGAAACTTTATATGATTTATTTCACTCTAATTTCGATCAGTGCTTCATATCCTTGTAAGTTTAATGGGAATACTTTCTAACAGGTCACGGTTTATGAATTACAAGTGCTCACACACAATTCTCGTAAATAAAACACTTGGAGGTCTGAAAACAAGAAGTTTGAAAAATCTTGGAAAAATAAGAAATGTATCCGCCTCGATAATTGGTCACACACTAATTTTTATAATTTCTCAGCCTTCACGGAGTTCCAAATAATTTGAGCTGAGTTTTGCTGATATGCCGCCGAAATTTTAGTGAGATAAGAGTTTTGAAATCATTCTGGAAGCAGCCTGCAAATCGGTTTAAAGTTATTACCAGAATTAAATTAAAATCGTACTGATTAGATTAGCTACATCTAAATGAGTCGCAAAATTTATAAAATCCTGAGCTCACACCATTTGCAGAATTCTATCAGAGAAATAATCTCTCTCATTTTAATTACCTTTATTAAATTAATATTGTCCATATCATTATCCAGATTAATCGTAGGCACAATAAATACTACAGAAGCAAAATAATGAATTAATGTGAGGGTAGAACGTGAAATAAATGTATAAGAATTTATTCCTATATAAAATAATGTTAAAACACCATTTATAGGACAATATTCGATAAAATATTTCATTACCTAGGTAATAGTATCAATACTATTCTCATCAAAAATTCTATCACCAGATATGATAAAAGTTGATATCAATTGAATTTGATACATTATTATCGTCACTTTTCTATTAAAATAGGCGCAGTTCCATTTAAAACTAGAATTCTTGGAAATGTTTATGGGTTGTTTAGGCTACACTTCTTAATTTTGATAACATGACAACCATTGCACGTAAAGTAAAAATATGATATCAATTAAATACGAGGAATTTCAAAGTTTTATTATTTGAGTAGAAGTAACTGTTGGTGGGATTGGATGATTTATCTTTTAGCGTAATGCGCAAATAACCATGACAAGGCCTCAATATTAATTAAGGATTAAAAATGAAAGTTTCCATTTTCCCTAAGTATATTTCAACCACTATTTGGAAAAAATCTCAGCGCATCTTCCGGCCGAATTAGTTCCCTCTCTCGTGTGAGATGATTTCCTTCCTTGAGAGACTGGTTTTCCTCGGAGCGCCATACTGTCTTATATCTGCCGGTATTGGTTTTTTCATGGGAAAAACCGTGAGGGCATTCGAAATATAGGACTATTTCTCACGAAAATGACCACGCACAATACAAAATCGGTCGCTCATATATTTTTCCGCGCAGTTCATGACAATTTTTTAATGCACTAGAGCGCATTGCATTTCTCCTTCATGCACATAAAACAGCAGTGTTCTCAAGCGAAGAAATTTATCAAAAAGCAGATCACGTGATTGCCGAACGATTAGAGAATATAGGTTGGGATTGGAGTATAAGTGTACGAAAGATAGTAAAGGTTATAAGGGTTTTTGCTGAACAGAAAACCTATCTCTATCCACATTGAAAACGACCATAATTAGGGTATTTAACAAGAGGCTTATGGATACCAGATCAAACCATCAATCTACATCATTCTACATTAATACAATTACTGGGAACTTAGTTGGATCAATTTCGTTAATTATATTAGTTTTTATAGCAAACAGATGAAAAAAAAATCTCTGGATTTTCATATCCTTGCCCCGACTGCGGATTGAACAAGGAAAAAATACTCCTTTATGTTTTTACAGTGGTGCCTATTTTGGCGCATCATCGGGATTGTATAAGCCTCCGTAAGGAATTTATAATGATGAAAGTAGTTTTCTCATGCTTAACAGAGAGAAACCCCCTTTTCCCTTAAAATGGGATCAAAATAAACTTTTGAGAAATAACATAATGTATATGCTACCTTCCAATTCTTAATCGTTATGAATTCAAAAGGGCAAGATGTTTTCTCGGCAGTTCATAGATTTATGATGTAATGATGATCCCATACATTTAACACGTTCCTTGGAAAAGGCTATTTCTACTGATATTTTAGTTAGTTTTACTGTTGTATGTTATAAACGATAATTATATTCACTTATAACTGCTTCGTTAATTTAAATTTAACTCTTCATCCATTCCTTTCCGCCGTTCCAGGCAGCCACAGTGTTAATAATGTGTGAACGCAAAGTTCTTCGCAACTGCTGTACATGTGTCCTTAGATACAAATTGTCGTAAAGTTAGTGCTAAAATTGGCCTATTTGGGTCTATGACCTAAGGAGATATTTCACCTCATTACGCTAACCCATGTTATTCGTCGAAAGTCACAATATTATAGGTTTTCCGTGCATGCATCTTTTCCAATAAATTTGTGTAATAACTAGCCTACCTAAACTCCAGAACATTTTTTTCCACTGTTTATAGTATCAAGAAATGTGTTCTCGTATTGTCTACTATGTTTATGTTACGTGTCCCTTAAGTTTATATTTCATCCAGACGGGTTAACAGCGGGACCGTTACTTACCATCACACCATTCGACAGTTTTTGTGCTGACATTCAGGCAAGCAAATTCTTAGTATGTCTCTAAAGAGGATACGTAAACGTCTGAAACGAACGAGACGTAAGGAAGATGACGCGGAAGAATCGGAGACTATATGTAAATTTCAGTTAGCGGTAGGTCGTTCCGACTATGCCTTTAATTTCACGGGCAAGCACCAATGCTAATGAGACGTTTGAGAGAATTTATATACTATAGATCAGTAAATACATTTTCAACCTCATCTCACGGTAACTTGTTTTCGGTGCAACTATTTCAGCAAATGCCCTATGCAAAGTTAACGCCTGTAGACATTGTGATACATCTCAAAAGCCATTATTGTGTTGCGTGTAGCGTATATTCACGGGGCTGACACGCACTTTTATTCCCGAAAATGACCCAACAGAACTAAACTACAGCTCGAGCAATCTTATTATGTTTTCTTATCTATACATATATACGTATTCAAGTAACATTTGAATAATCCATTTATTGTTGTACTTACTTTGTCACATCATATGGCTCAGTCGACCAATTCATCTAGAGGCCCAGATCATTCTTAATCAGTGCCTCATTTATATGTCATAAGATCACATGAATTGAATAAATGTACATCGACTAATGTCCTCGAGTTATATCACTGGCACGTTGTGAGTGAATATGAAACTTCAAACACTCCTAGTATATTATGAAATGGTGTTTGGAATAACTTTTTTGAGATGTGCTAAGTTGGCACTGAAGATATCTTCTAATGCAGGTATACTTGGTGCCTAGGCGGAGCAGATGGGCCACGAATTAATACTCAGAATTGATAGATTTTTAGACTCCAAAACAAATATATTTTGTCACCCCTTTTACAATCAGTAATTATAATGGTCATTTGAGCATGAAATACTTTACAACCTTATTCAAATAAGTATTATTCTTATGATTATTGAGAAAATTGACCGATATTATACTGTCTTGTACATGAAATGTTTCTAAAATTTTGTGGTAAACTTTTTCAACATATGTTTTCAGAGTTTAACCTACCTTATACTCTGCGAAACTTTAGAACATTTTCAACATGGAAACTCTGCTTCTTTGATAAAGTGAGGTAGTGTAGAGGTAGAATAGTACTAATGATATGACTGGGTAATAAGGCATCACACTGTAAATTTTCCGTAAAATATTCTAATTTAGTCATATATTTGTTAGGAGGAATTAATGGTCATAACTACTGTGGATCTAAATTAATGATGATTATTTTTTTTATAGGGCAACTATGCAAAGTTCCTCAAGACCCTCCATGCAGAGCAAGTAGCAAAATTACAAGCAAAGAACCAATACGAATGTGAGCTGCTGGAAGACGTTCGGAGTTTTGTTATCAAAAGATCAGCCATCGAAAGAAGTTATGCAGAGGTAATGGGAATGGATCATGCTGTGTATAACTTCCTCAGGCTTAGCATTCCTATTGAAAGGAAGCTAGGGTCGAAAAGACATAAGTTAATAAGCTGAAATTTTTAGCATAATATCATGTTTTATGAATCTATTACTTTCATTGTTTAATGTCATTTGAAAAAGCAAAATGTTTTGTGTCTTAGGCACTGCTGAAGATATCATCAGTTTATTTAAACAAAAAAATACCTAATGTACCAGACATCAAAGGGGATGGAGGGGAAGAAAAATGGTGAGACCATCATAAATATATCATTATTAAGTTGTTATGGAAGCTGTTTTTTGTTGTTTCCCCTAAACCTTAATTTTAATGATTTAAAAGGCACTCCTGTAATAGTTACATGATAACCATTCATTTGAATACTTTCTAAATCATTTTACTTACATTTTTACTTGATTTAAGGAATATGTGGAGTGTGTGGAGAACAGTGCTTGAGGAGAATGAGAGGTTATCTAGAGCACGGTTAGCAGCAGTGGAAGTGTTTCAACAGCAAGTGGCTGATGATGCAAAATTACTCCGACAACATAAGATATCAAATTCTAAAAGAGTAAGTTTGAATGATATAAAATAAAACAATCTTTACTTCTTGTAGAATGTGTGGTACACAGAGCTTTCAGCAACTGCTTAGAGTCCATTTTTCCTTTTGAAATTTTGAATTAACTTAATGATCCAATTGGGAATTTAGATCACTGAGCTTTTTATACATGAATACTATGGAGCTTATTAATTCTGCATTTTTTTCTGCAGTGTCTGGATCAGTTAGCTATTGTTCAAAAGGAATTGCAGTTGTGTGTGCAAGAGCTGGATAAATATAAAAAAATATATTTCGATGAAGAACATTGTGCCCATGATGTTAGAGATCGAGCAAAGGACATAGAAGAGAAGTATGTTTACAAAATATTTCATTTTACACATGATGCAGTGTTCTTTGAAAATAATATTATTGGCATTTAATTTGTGCTAATCTCATTTTTCACTGTGCAATGCAGCATATTACCTTGTCAAAATATTTTATAGCTATAAAGATACTCTTTGATCACTTACGCTTTTGTAGCTTTTATAAATGAAATGCATTATTAAGATGGAGGATGATGCACTTTGCACAAGTTCTTAATTTGATACAGAAAAGTTTCTCTCAATTGAATGCATTCTTTGGGTTTGGACTCGAGACCCCATTTGACATTTGACAGCATTTCTCTCAAAGTGAATTAGTTTTGTTTAGTCTGTCTTGAGATTTCTCAATAAGCAAATGATTCATTTACCCTTTCATTACTATATGCTTTCAAACACATTGTGAGAAACTAAATATGTAATTTTTTATTTCTACTGATCCATTAATTTCTTCCTCCAAATTTGCATGGCCCAAAGTAAATAAGGTCATCATAACTATTGTTAATGATATGTAATCATATAAATCCATTGCAATGCTTGCAGCACTTAAAAATACTCTCGCATCTAATATATTGCTCTATTTTCTTTTCTATAAGATTGAAGAAAAAGAAGGGATCATTTTTCCAATCCATCACATCATTACAAAAGAATAGTGCTAAAGTAAGTAGCATGTACAGGTAATAAAATAGCTTTGAATGGTAAAGTGGACCAGATAATTTGAGAACTGAACTTATGTACTGGAATATTTATTTTAAATTTTTAGTTTTTGAAATTATATCACATTGTTTTATCTCTACTTTATTTCACATTATTAAAACAATCTGTTAAAACTCTGCTTGCTTCTCTTCATTTTTCCTTGTGTCCCTATCCTTCTTCACTTTTTCATGTATTTTTATAGCTCTCTTGAACTTCATGTCATCTTTTTAATTTCTCCACAATGTACTAGCCAATTATCTCAGAGTCTTTTTTATAAAAAATTATTATTGTTTTAAAAAAGTTTTAATCATGCCCATTGACCTTGATAGTACACCTATATAAATGATCTCCTTAACAGGACCATAGGATATACATAACTGGATAGAGATTGGTCTGATTTTGGCACATTTGACTTGCTATTGTGACCATTACCCATATAAAGAAGTCATGAGTCTTGTAAAATTAGTGAATGCCAGTGATTGTTCATGTATTCATTGTCAATATGTTGAGAATATTCTTCAAATCAAAGCTGCTCTATGTTTTTTCAATATGCTTAAAGAATTTAATGATATATGCAGAACATTTCTTTACATCTCAGACATGAATTAAAATTTGAAATTTAAATGTTTAGCATATGAATATCCAGATTTGAACAAATGATTAATACATGTTTTTATATGCAACCAAAGCAATAAAAATGACTTAGGCTAATTTTCTACATAGGTATTTATTGCCAGTCATTTGTGCTGATTAGGTTCTGCATTAACATGAAATTAGATGAAAATATAATCTGCCTCCCAAAAGGAATTGAAAGTTGAAAAAATACACTCTTCTTTTTGTAACTATGGCTGAAATAATTTGGCAAGAGATGAGATATAAGATCAAGAGATATAAAGAATTTTTTCTCATTTTTTAAAATAGTTTTTGTTGAAAATATAACTAAAAATAAATTGTGTGCAGGACTTTATTACACACACAATGGTAATCTTTCAGATTTCATCAAAACGAGATGCATCGGATCAAAAATCTGCAGGAGCCAGAAATGACTACCTCCTGTCACTTGCTGCAACGAATGCTCATCAAAATAGATATTTTGTAGTGGATTTGCAAAATGCCATAACAGTAAGTTTCAGCAAAACTTTTAATTTTAGTCTAAACTAATGATTAGAAAGTATGATAGCTGTTATTTTACAAATTGAATAAATTTATCATGACCATTCTTGAATACTTTTAGACAATGGAAGCTGGTGTTTATGAAAGGGTAGCTGAATATCTTACCTTAATTGGGAGGACAGAACTTTTAACATGCCATGCAATGCAGACATCTTTTGGCCGTATCAAGGATCAAGCTATGCAGGTATGCTCTTGGAGTTATGATTGACCATATCTGCGACAGGAATTTTAGTTCAAATAATTTTACAGCAATTATTCATACTGGGATAGTAATAACTCTTCTTCAGGTCTTTGTGGTTGATTGATAGAAGAAATTTTTATCTTTTCATTTTCACTGTTGATGGTCTTGCATTCATACATAATATAATGTTAGAACCATTGGATATTTCAATCTACAATGGCTGTTTGTTTGACATTAGGCTTGATCTTATCATGATTCAATTTTACTAATATTTGAGCCAAAAAAAGATAAGAACGGCATAAATTCTCTTTTAAAAATCATTCATAACTTTTATTTCCTCTCGTTATTTTTTCAGTTAACAAGGGATTACAACATTCAGTGTTTATACCTGTTATCACCATCATTAAAACAGCATATACAATACCAGTTTGAGCCTTGTGATGAGGACCCCATTACTACAGTAACCCCTCTTGAATCTGGAGGTCCATCATCAGGTGATACAGCAGGGCTGGCTAAGGAAGCTCGTCGTTGGGCTACACGCATTGGCAGGGAAACGAATACTCTGCGGGAAGGAATTAGAAAACTGAATGCATTGCAAGCTCTGAGAGATTCTGGACAAAAGGTCAGTATTGTCATGATGATTTCATTTTATGGTAAAAAGTGGTATGATGTGGACCTGCATAGAAGTTCGTTATATCCATTCAACCTGAAAATGAATTTTACTTTTAAAATTAATTGATATGATTAGGCCTTATTTTGCATACTTAATTTTTTTTATTAAAGAGAGTTGAAAATTTTCTGGAAACATATACTTATCAAAGGCTAAAATGATAAATTATGTGTACGTATATATATTTAATCTTGTATGAGTTTAGTCTTGTATTTATTAATTGTTGCACCTTTCTTCATTTAGACTGACCCCAATGATCCTAATGGACCAGATCTAGACACAAAAATAGATGACTTAAGACAATCATTAAGGAGGTCTGAGGTTAGTAGCATTATTGAAATCACAATCACATGTTGCATTTGGTGATGCCAAGCAATCATCTGACTAAATTATAAATTAATTTATTTTTATGATGATTCCTTTTTGGATGCTGACTCAGTTGATTACTCATTTCAGACTGCAAAGATGAAAGCTGAAGCAAGAATAGAATGTCTACGTACAGGAGGTGTGAATGTTGATGAATGGTTGCAAGATGTGGAGTCCCTAGGTGTCCTAGAAATACCTCGATCTGCCAGCTCACTCTCTGTTAGAACTGATGCCACAGGGGTAAGTTGAAGGGAATTAATTGTGTATATTGATTGATATAAATATCCAATGTGAGACTATAATTTACAATAACACCCAGTTACCTAATTTGCCACATGCATACAAATAACAGATTAAAAATTCAGAGATCAGAAACATGAAATGGGACTGGTCAAAATAACCTTAGAGCCACAAAATAGTATACCTTTGTTTGAAAAAAAAACTGTTCAGAAAATTATAGTTTAAGAGTTCTACGCAGGAGAAAGAGGGGATAAGTTCAATGTAGTCATTGAGATATTTAGTTATATGATTGTGCTGCTTTTCTCTTTTGAGGAAAGCCTTTTTTTGAAAGAAATAACCACTCAAAAATGATTTATAGTGAGGGAGATGTGTGCATGAATGTGAGCTGTTTTAGTGGAAACTCCTTATATAAGCAGATTTGTAATGAATCATTTCATTCAGGAGGGAGTGGCTCCCCTTACTGCCTATCCTTGGCCTTTCCATGTTTGTCGACATTTTTTTTTTAAGTATTTTCCATTAAAGCAATCAAAATTTAATGACATTCATCAGTAAAGTTTTTGGTAAGTAGTGATAGCCTTTGATGGATCATTATTTGGAAATGAAAAGCTTGGCTTTGTCTTTTTCCTCTAAGGTTTAATCTTTTCTTAGATGTGGAAAGTTGAAGTTTCCTTATGAAGAGATACTTACATAATGCAGGAGAAGAATTGATTCATGGTTTTTGGTAAACATTACAGCATTACGTCCAACTTGACAGTACATGGTAAATGAGTATCTACTCTACAAAAAAATCAATAATCCCATAGTTACCTGTTTTGCATCCATCAGACATCTGTGTGGTATGTGCATGCTGTTCCATGGATCATTATCAGAATTGAAACATAAAATATTTGCCTTCCAGGAGCCTGTTAGCTCTGATTCTTTCTATGATAGTGATTACAATGATGCTGGTTCGGAAGTGACAGCTGTTGAAAGAGGTGCTGGAGCTGCTAAGAAAGAAAGTTATGATGATGAAGATGAGGATGAGGGTCCAAAGAGAGGCAAAGGAAGCCAAAAGAAGAAAACAAAAACTGGGGGTTGGTATAATAAAAATCTAAGAGTTTATTGAGGAGGAAAAGGGAGAACTTGGCTCATTATTTCGTTCACTCATCATAACATTCAATGTAATCCAGATTGATTTCCTTCGAAATGACTTGTTCATTATGGTGGGCAAAATTTCCCGATTTTAGTTTTTTTAAATTTAATTTGTCTCGATGCTTGATTTTTTTCTCTCAAACATATTAAGTACCAAATTTAGAGTCAATCAACTCCCTGCAACCTGTGCAACAGTGATGCTAAATTTGCAATCCAGGAGGCAGAGAAATGTATTTTTTTCTTTATCCTCCCATACAAAATATAAATGCTGATATATTTTCCCTATGAAAGGCATATCCTTCTAGTGGGCACACATTTTGTGAGGCCAAAATATAAGTTAATTGCCATTGTCTTTAGCTGAATAGTGGTAATCAAAAAATGTACTGGTCCCAAGCTAAGCAACACACAGGACAAGTTCAATGTAATACTCTTACACAACTCTTTTCTCTGATTCATTGTACCTACTCTACTTGGTTAAATACTATGGCAGTAATCCTGAAGAAGTTCCCATTCCCCTTTCTACGAACAATCAGGAATACCTATTTATATGTGGGGAAGCTTATAATTATTAATAGCACACTGCCCACTAGTTAGTCATAAATATATAATGCAGTTAAGTAATTTATTTCCAAATAATTCATGAACCTAATAACCTATTTGATACTAAATATGGTTTCATAAAGTCTTTGAAATGGTGCATTCTGAGGGCTGATAATACATCAAAAGATTTTGTACCATTACATGTGCTTCACTTCACCCATGGTGTGTTACTCCTAATTCCCTTTTACAGTGAGCATAGAGCAGGAAATGGAAGGGAAAATAGTTGAAGATGAGGATGAAGATGAGGAGGAGGTAACTGAACAAGCAGCATCAGTGGTGGAAATGACTTCTGCAGCCACTGCTGGTTGGGATGTTGACCCAACACAAGTTGATTGGGGTACAGAGGATGATGCAGCTGCATCTGCTCCTACCACTGCCGCTACTGTAACAACAGCTGAGGAAGAGTTTCGAATTCAGGGACTGGAGGCTCCTCAGGGTCGCTCACCAGGCACAACATACAAATGCATTGCCCTCTACTCATACACTGTAAGTACACAGAATGGACGTGATTAAACTGGACTTTACCTCAATATCTGAATTCTGTTTTAAGTCCTAGAACTATCTCACATCTAATTCTGAACGAACTGATTAAGCTGAGTACATGGCATAGCCTTTGAAACATCGAGCAAGTACAAACTAAATAATTAATCCATTTCCATCTCAATCATTTGCCACCCCCAAGTAACATCATTTCCATCATTCAAAGAAAAACTGCATATTAGTGATGTTTCAAATCATTATAATTGCAGCATCAATGTTCCTTGACCAACGGGAGGCAATGATATCTTACCTGTCCTTTATGCATGCTTTTGTTGTTTGAATCCAATACCAGGTATTCCAATGCCTCTTTTTAATTGTTCATCTCTTGTAATTCACTTCTTTATGTGATTTTTCACATTCACATTTTTCATCAAGTTCATCTTCTCCAATATGTTATACTGCATAAGATGATGATGATTCATAGCATTAATGCACATGAATCAAGAAATAGTGGCTTAAAAAGAAAATGCACGGAGTAGGTACATAATTTAAATTTTAATGAATGTTTTCACATAACTCCTCTTGAAAAACTTAATAAGCTAAGGCTTTGCTTTGCCTCTGGTAGAATGCATTTTTTTGCTCTTTCTTTTTGCTATCCATTGTTCTCAAGCACAAAGAATTAAGGGTATTCTAAAAAAAATAAAATAAATGAATTTAAATTCCCAGCCCATACCCATCAAAGCTGAACACACCATCCTGATTTTTATGTTGAAGACAATACCTAATTTGGTTCATTATTACCGTACATGCTGTGCTATTATTCTTTTCAAAGATTTTGGGGGTTAAGTAGCAGGCCTTAAATCTGTTGGGCCACAAGTCTCTTGGGAATTCCCAGAATAGATTGCAGACCTCCCCCTCTGGGAGGAGAGGAACTACTTCTGAGCAGGACAGCTAGAGCCTGATGTTGCCAAGATTCTTATCCCTTAATTACCTCAGTCCAGTCAGGAAATCTCCGTTGCCCACAATGAGAGACCCTGGATGCTTACAAAATTCAGCCACACAGCAAGCAGATTCACTTAGTGCATCCAACAAAGGCCTGGGAGTAGCTGAATTTCTGAGGGCATTGGCCAAGCACATGTCATTCTAGTTGGCACACAATGAGTGACTTTCCCTTCACGCATTCCTACAAATTGTAGTCCTGCCTCACATTCCCCAAGATATTTGAAAAGAAGAATAAAGGCACAGTTTTTTGCATTCCAATCATCCAAATCATTCAAATCATCCAAAAAAGCATCCAAAACTCTTTATTTTTCCAGGCTCAAAACCCTGATGAACTCAGCATAGTAGAAGGGGAAGCGTTAGAAGTGATAATTGGTGGAGGTGGAGGGGATGATGATGATGAAGAGGGTGGAGGCATGGGTGGAGAGGGGGATGGTTGGGTCAAGGCTAGGAACTACCAGGGCGAGGAGGGGTTGGTGCCGCAGAACTACCTGGAGGCAGCACTGGACGATGGAGGTGTGGGAAGTGGAGGTGGAGACTCGGGAGGAGCCGGAAGCAGTGGTGGTGGGAGTGCAGGCGCCAGGTCAGGCTTCCATACGCAGTTCTCATTCTCGTCAGTGGACTACCATGTTGAGGAGTCAACTGCTACGCCGGCCGTGCAAAAGGCTGAGGGGAGTCCCAAGCCAATGGTGCCAGTGGAGGAGGAGGAGGTTGAGACCCCAAAGGTTGTTGAGGAGGTGCATACAAGAAGGTTTCAGCCACCAGCCAACATCTGTATCAATGGTAATTTTAATTGGATTTTCTGTTATCACAGACCCAGTAAGATTGACAAGAATTTAGATATGGCAGTGCAATGGAATTAAACCTTTGGCCTTGTACTTTCATAAATGAATTTATTTCAGTAAATTCATGAGATGGGCCATTCTGGACCTTTCATTTTTACTGTGGAAATTACTTTTCCTCTGGCTATTCCATATTATAATCAGAAATTCCTTGATTTGCCATCAAGATTTTAATGAAAAACAATGCCTAAATATTGAGTGAATAGTCATTGCTGCCGTAGTTGAGGTCAATATCATAAAAGGAATCAATATATATGCTGTTTTAGGTAAAATTACCCATTGTATATTTTATTTGATAAAACTACCTGGCTGCAATTTATTTTACTGTTCAGTCGATATACTGTCAACCTATGAGTTGGCACATTTATTGTTTAAACCCTGAGTCCACATATTTGTTTAAGTTTTTACTACCTTTCCATCAAAATGAAATATTTTACATTCATCTAAGAATATATACATGTACATACAGGTACTCCCTGGCTATTGACGAAGATACGTCCTCAAGACTTGGTCGTCAGTCGAGTTGGTTGTCACTCAGAATGAATAGGTGAAGAATAGACATGAATGGCTTAAAAATCTAGAATCAAACCACTAATGTACTGAGTGATGCAGCTTTGCTTTTAAAGATCGTGTTACTTTGATGATGCCATTTGTTATTCGGTTTTATGTGCAAGTCCCTATGTTGGATCTTATAAACCCTCTAGTATTTATTCATTGGCCAGAATAATTATAATGTAGACTGATTAGACCAAATTTTTGACCATTCATTAAGAAATAGAGAAATCTAATTCTACTATATCTGTTTGATATATCGATTTGTAGACATGGCCAAAAAGCAGCACAAAAGACAATTTGAAAAAAGTATACAGTAATATCCCTGTTGGCACATAATCGGCCGTTGATACCAAATTGACATCAAAATTGCGTAAATATCATATATAAATGGGCGTTGATGTAAATTTGACGTAAACACAACATTAACGCAAGGTCAAAAATGGCATCAAATACAACCAATTTTATGTAAACAGTTTAGCAGAGCCACCTACAGGGTTTATTAGGAAATAATGACTAGTAACCCCCTCGAATCCTACCACAGCAGACTTACGAACAACAATAGGATTTGCTATGCTAGTACATAACACGCAATTTTCATTTTAGGATCTTTTATTTCAGAGAAAATGGCAAATCCAAACAGCAACACAAACTTGCATTTGTATTCAAATAAATATATGGGGAAATGAAGGATGCACAGTGAATACAATAGTTAGGTTGGACGTCAGGATTTACAAGAACATGGAATAAACGTCACATACTAATCCACTGCAATCTCAAATATTTTTCATTGAAAACTGGCACAAGCGAGGTTATTTATGGATTATTAAGAATGAATGAAATCTTCATATTGTACCACTCGTCTCCACTACCACTCACTTGTGTTAAATTTCTATAGGGGATTCTACAGTCTGCATCACTTGTGCATGGTACCTATCATCTTCACTGATTACACCACTGTCTCCTAAATGGTCTCTATATAATCTTCGGAGAGAGATGGAAAGGCTAATTGCCAGACGATCATTGTGAAATGTATCACCGTAGATGGAATTCTCAAATAGTGGCCAATGACGTCTCACACAATTCAAAACACTTGAGTTCGTATATTTTTACATAATTGGCCATTCCATCAGCATACACTTCTGCATGAAAAGAAAAACCATGGTTTAGTCCAAAATGTAAAAATAACTTAATACCTACCTCTCTCAAGTAAACTCTTCCATCAATAATGAAGAGCAGCTAATAATAAATTAATGCAGTTGAGTAATTTACAACGGTTAGCCAATCTCTGCATTTATAAATAAAGTCTCCTGTTTGTGAGAAAATGATAAACTTGTTAAGTAATCAAAATATTAGCTCGAATCCAGCTCCATGACAGCTGCTGTTGTGAAGATGCATAAAGAAGTCATTCCCTTGGCTCACTGAATTGTCAAACAGACTTTTCTTCTACAGCGAGTAGTGCCCTGGATATCAATTCCTATTACAGCATTAAATGAAGCAAGCATCTCCGAAACAAGACTTTTTCATGGTGGAGTATTTGGCTTAACTCATAAATAACTCCACATAGCAACCTCATAAACACATTTCAAATGTAATTTTTCACTAGGAAACGAATGAAAAGCCAGAGGCAAAGTGAGCAGCTTATTCTGTGAGAGGGTGAAGATGCTCAATATGTGGATAAAAATGGGCCCATGAAGGCCAATTTACAAGCAATGAGCCGAATAATATTAACAAAAAGCTTTACTGAAACACGAGTAAGGTTTACCATGCCCATCCGATCCAAATAGCTAATATAACTACACATTTCAAGGGTTTTCTCTTAGTGTTGTTACCGCAAGTCGTTCATAGAATTTAATTTATGTAATATTGATACCCGCCATAATCAGTATCCTAATAGATTAATATTCTGCTCTACTCTGGTAATAAAAACTGCCAGTTAAAACTGACATGTACATCGATTTTGAACAAATATTTCTTGATGAAGTGTTGACATGGAACAGCTCGGAGGCTCGCTCAACAAAGGGTAAAATTGAACTCAATGTCGGATCAACGCTCTTGCATCAGCCATTTCCCTACAATTGACCTAATGTTTATGCAAACGGATCCGACTGTTCCAGCAGGGATATTGAGTTAACTCAAAAACTATATGGTAATAATTTAAGCAGGTTATCTGATAGAGAAATTCTGTCGGTACGTCTCTGATTCATCTCTTTGAATACTTTATGCAATGTGTTACAGGTGTGGGTGGAGATGCCCCAAGTTACTGTATAGCCTTATATGATTATGAAGCCACTTGTCCAGAGGAGTTGACCTTCCCAGAAGGATGTATTATGAGGATAATCAGGAAAAGCGGGACGGCAGCTGGAGAAGATGGCGAGGAAGTGGATGATGGGTGGTGGGAAGGAGAGGCACCTGATGGGAGGAGGGGCCTCTTCCCCTCACTGGTTGTGGAGCCTTGTCGACCCAATGGAGAGCCTCTAACACCACAGGTACCTAAACCTAGAGATGGCCCATTCTGAAAATTTCTGTGGTATTTTACGTAACTTACCACAGCTCCTGAAAATTTCATAATGTTTGGTAATATTCACTTCAGTCTCATATATTTTTCATACCAAGATATTACAAACATTATTTCAAGTCAAGTCCATATAGGTACATTTAGTAAAATCTTAATTATTAATAAAGGCATATCCAACTCATTTTTGTATTATTTTTACTTATGGAATAATTGTGGGAACATCATTTTCAATGGTTTGAATGAAAATGTCTTATGAAAAAAAAAGAATGCAGAATTGCTGTCCAGGCTGCCATGTTTGTTTTTAAATTTTTTTTATTTCTATAATGAATGAATGTATCAACAGCAACACTTTAAATGCCTTTAACCCCTTGCTATTGCTACTGGCTTACCCATTTGATCCTCTAATAACTATGAATTGGAGAAAATTAGAAATGACTGGATAATTATGGTAATTTTTTTAAAACTTCCATAATTACGATAGTAATTTACCTCAAATAAAAATTACAGTAATTTACTCATCTCTACCTTGTCCATTATGGAGTTATGATAAGATGGTACAAAGAAAAAAAACACACAAGAGGTTTTAGTCCTTCACTTCGACCTAAAGATGCTGGCAGGACTGCCAGCAAAACTGTTGTCCCACAAACAACTGACACGGAAGAAATCCCGGAAAACATTGAGAGATCTATATTTAGGTTTGGTTTGCTTTGATACACAAAGATTTGGCTAAATCTTTAAGTTAGAACATACATATTTTTAAATACGTCATCCCATTTAATTTTGAGCACTACAATATATGAACACTTGGTGGAATGACCTCGGAGCTTAATAGGTCTAAAAATTAAATCTTCAAAAATATATTTAAAGCTTACAGGACAAAGAAATATAATCTGATCTCAAAAAAGGAGAAAACCAACTGGAGCCAGTATTTATATATAGAATTAGTTTATCAATTCTGTAGTTTATTAGTTGAAAATGGGCATAATAGCCAAGGTATGAAAAGGATAGCAGCACAAGCAAATGAAGCATTCAGCAACACAAGGGAGTTTATAATGTCAATTCTGAGTTGGTTAATGTAGAGGTCAAACTTGATATGGATGTGATTTCAGGATATATGGCAAAATAAAACTTGTTAGTGGTATGCCATGAAGAAGGAGATGGTAAGCTTGTTGAGGTTTGATAGGATTAGTGAATAATACGTGGAAATTAAATGCACATGTTTAATGAAACACCATTCAGTCACATGTCTCCGGAACAACTTACAAACTGGAAGTACCAGAAGTGTGAAAAAGAAAAACTGTTGGTGCCTATCCGACAACATTATGTGTACTGATTGCTTTATGGCAATTGTTTAGTGTCTATATTTGTATTGTGTATTTTTTATCGCAAGTGTCTCTGCTGTATGGGTTTTTCTTATGCACACTTCCGGTACTTCCAATTTGTAAGTTGTTCTGGAGACATGTGACTGAACAGTGTTTCATTAAACATGTGCATTTAATATCTGCGTATTATTTGCTAATCCTATCAAACCTCAACAAAGCTTCAGAGATATATGGCTCCAAAATGTGCATGAACCAGACTCAAAAATTTAGTTTGCAGTACTTAATTGTGGAGTCACTGTCCAGAGGAAAGCTGTAATATTTGGAACTTTTAGAGAATACAATGACTTTGGAATGATTTCCTTTTTTATACCTACTAGAATGACCACCTTTTCCCACCAAATATGTACTGGGTTTGCAAGACTCTATAATGTAACTATGTACTCTCTTTTTTATCAGGGAGAAGAATCTCCGCCAGGATCAGCCCCACCTGTGTTCACACCACCAGATGTTCCCACATATTTACTGCCACCTCAGCATGTCTTTGTTACACAACCTACCCCAGATGTTGAAGAAATGCCAATTACTGAGGAAAAACCTCCAGATGAAAATGGCACCGAAGAAGAACCTGGTAATATTACACTTCAAATTGAGCCAGAGATAATTAATCCATTCAAATTCATAACTGTCCTCTACAAATTATGCAGTGGTTCTTAGCCTGATGATCACATGGGAAACACTCTGTCACTAGCAAATATTAATGCAGACTGTATGCAGTAATAAAGATATGTTATTTTGTATCTCTGAGCTCCTCAAGTATAAAAATAATGTCTCTCATTTCTATGTATAAAAATGGGGATTATAAAAGGTGACTAGATATATACCCCACTGAAAACACTGACCATAATGATATCATAGTCTACTTTCCTGAATCAAATATCAGTAATAATTGGTAGGTAACTCATGGAAAAAGAGTCACTCATCTTTGTCACAGATAAAAAGCTACCATTTTTTATGATTTTGCAATAATCTAATATTTTTCTTTAATTTGCATGAGGATACTTTTGATTTCTCTTGATAATGACATATTTGTCATGAAAGTGTAAAATTAGAGCCTAATTAATTTATTTTTAAGTAGCATTAGTGAATCTAGTAAAAAAAATAATTGATAAAAGCATTTTAACTGATTGTAGATTATTTTTGAAAACATTTATTTTCGAGATTGAGTATTATGTATTTTTGTCTTTGGTTCATGTAAATTCTGTTGTCCATGAAATACAATTTAGTCTTTGTTATATGCATGTCATTAATGCATAATTAATTTTGCACAGAAGTACACTTGCCAATGCCTGTGATTTGAGCATATCTGTACAGGATTTGAATATTATCGTGTACATCATGGTAAAATAGATTGGTGTTTTTCGTGATGTGTTCTATCAAAAAATGAAAGCACACCATAAATGCAGCTACACTTCACATTTTACAATAGGTAATAATGAAATACTTGAGCCTCTCTAGCAACACAATTTATACTAAGCTTCTCCTGAGCTGGTTGAGTGATTGATGAACCCAAGAATACTGGATGAGCCATTGAAAATGCCCTATTTGTTACAATATGTACATTAGGAGAGTTCCATGCAGATTTTCTCGCAAATAGTAAAATAGGAGTAAATTTTTTATGTATAATATAATCACAACTTTAAAGATACTACATGGAAAATTATTTCCCAAAATATTCATTACAGTCCAAAGAGAGGTTGCGTCTATGGGAGAAACATCATGGCACACTTGTTGTTATAATTGATTTTTGACTAGAACACAAATACAGTAGATCCTCACTTTATGACATTAATCCCTTCCAGAGGACCGATCATTAAGCGAATTCTATCGTATGTTGAATCAGAATTATTTCCGGACAAGGACTCGGTTTATAGAGCATCAGCGCTAATTCATTCAGTTTACACGACAGAACCAATGCATAGGAAATATCCTGGATTAAAATTATTTAAAATATTATTGAACTAATATTTAAAATTAACATTAAATATGCATTAATTATGCAGAAAATTGTCACATTGAATTTCCCTCCATGAACACTATTGCAAGATGTGCATCCTCACCCCTGTCATTGCTGCGGCAATGACGGGGGTAAGGGTGACGGGGGCAGTGTGCCGCCCACCTGTGAGCCAATTTCAGCGACTACATATTTTATCACATGTTGAAGCGATGGGAAGATAGCATGGATTAGAAAGTACCTACCTAACTTTGGCAATGAGGCAACTTTCTTTTGGTCCCACGCAATCATCCATGCATCACAATTACTTCAGCTGAAACCTTTCCATAAATTCAATTCATTCGCATTGCTTTCGTCAATCAAAAATTTCATTCAAAAGTTCAATATTTCCAAAGCGTCCCGACCGGCATGACCATTTGAGTGTACATCATGCATCTTCAAACAAAACAAACAATGAAATGCCTTCCTAAGGTAAGTGCGCTGCCACTGGCCAGCGTCGAGCATCCTGTAAGGGTTTGTTGTCAACATAATGCAGGTACAGGGGAGCATGGGTGTCTGGTGAGGGTCGACCGTATTTTGCGGCCGCTTGCAGGCCTCTTCAGCTGACTTGGCTCTTTGGGGTTGGGAGACTCAGGAATCCATGCAGCGAGAAACACAAAACACCTAAGAAGAGGTCATAAATGTTTTAATGGAGGCATTACTAAAAACAATTGAACTCAATATGCAAAACAAAGGTAACTTATCTTGCGATGTTTATATAAGAACAATGATAGGTAAAAAGTTATTTATGTGCAGGCTCAATCTGAGAGGAAAATTGTAGATTTTACTTGAAAAATTGATCTAAGGTGGTTTTTTAACCCTATCCAGATGAAGTCTTTTGAAGTGTCCAAAGACTTTATCTTCATAGTTGCATGACAGAAGTTCAGTTTGTTCTATATCAGGATGTTTCTTTAGAACCCTTCTCACTGTACCCCAAGCAGCGAGCAATTCTTTAAAGTCCTCAGAAGTCACCATATTCCCTTCTTTTGGGGAGTCATCCTCTCCGCTACCTTTTTCATCGACCATATTCTCCAATTCTTGGAGTTCTTCAGTGCTCAGCTCTCTTCCTTGGTCATCAATTAGCTCCTCCATGTCATCTTCATCCACCTCAAGCCCTAATGTATGACCGAGGTCAATAATTTCCTCGCCTATCACTTGCTCTTCATCAAATCCTTGAAAATTGTGAGCAATTTCCAGCCTAACCTTTCTCCACGCTGAATTCAGGCATCTGATGGAAACTACATTCCATGAGTCCACAATTAAACAAATACTCTCTAAAATGTTTAAGTGTGACTTCCAAAAATCATTCAGAGAGATGGAATTTGGACAGCTAGTCTCCTCAAAGCACTTAGCAAACACCTTTTTTAAATTGGCAATTACTTTTTGATCCATTGGTTGTAGCAAAGAAGAGGTGTTGGGAGGAAGGAATAGCACTTTCACAAAGTCGAATTCTGCTTTGATGGATGCGGCAAGATTCGGATCATGACCTGGGGCACTATCCAGCACCAACAATGCTTTAAGAGGCAGATCTATACTCTCAAGGTACCTAACTTTACCAAAGGTAACAAGGTACCTAAGGGCAGAACTCCGATAACACCCACTCGTTAAAAATTTGGCATGTCACCAAAGCTTTTTTGTTGCAATGCCAAAAGACACCCAAATTGTGCTTGTCCACTTTGTTTTCTTGAAGACCCTGGGGTTTTCTGTGTGGTATACAAGCATGGGTTGCAGTTTAAAGTTGCCTGAATCATTAGCTCCCAACAAAAATGTGAGCCTGCCTTTCATAGGCTTATGTCCAGGCAAGGCCGCCTCTTCCTTCGTAATGTATGTCCTCTTGGGCATTTTTTTCAAAAGAGGCCCATCTCATCAGCATTGAACACCTGCTGTGGGCAATAACCTTTGTTTTCAATAATTTCATTGAAGTGCACTACATATTTTTCCGCTGCTTCTGTATCTGCACTCGTGGCTTCGCCATGCCTTATGACACTTTTAATACCTGTTCTTCTTTTAAATCATTCCAACCAGCCTTTGCTTGCTCTAAATTCTTCGTACCGTGTAGCACTCGTTTAAGGTGTTTTGCATCGAAGATCTTCAAAAATTTGTTTGGCCTTCTCACATAGAAATTGCCCAGGCACAGTGTCACCTTTCAGTTCCTTTTCTCTGATCTACAATAACAGGAGTCTCTCCATTTCTGAAATCAATTCTCTTCCTTTTTACATAGAAGTGGACCTACTGGTCACTTTAATTTCTCTCAGGCTCTCTTTCTGTTTAATTATCATTGATATCATTGACTGCAAAAAACCGCACTCACCTGATAAAGTGCTGACCCGAGCACCCTCATTGTATTTTTTCACAATCTCTTGCTTTGTTTTAATTGTTATTTTCGGCTTGGGATGCACAATAGAGGGCATAATCACTGCAAAAACTCCTCGCAATAAACCAAAAATTTCTCACAATAAACCACAAACTTTTCACAATCTGGAAGAGTAAATGCAGATTGAAAAGAGAGATTCACAGTACGAACTACGGGCTTCTTCACCCACATCACTTCGCACGGAAGACACTTGAAGACTGACCTTGACAATATGGTAGAATGCAATCGGTGACCCAGATGGCAGTGTGACACTGCAATGCTTGGTAGTGGATGGAAGGAAGTCATAAGGGAATTAAATTTTGAAGCATATTCACACATATTAGCCATCACATTACAACCCCTCATTCATCATAGTGTTATTATTTAACTTGTTTCATTCACCTGATTCATTACTTAGCTACAGCTATATCCATTAAGGTATCGTATCACTTCTTTGGTAGGTAATATGCTTGAAAATGAAGTTACTCTTTGGGTGAAGTGTTCATTTTATAGAATTTCACAATGGTATAATTTTGTATGTATAATGACAAATGAAAGCCTTATTTTTCTTCCTAATATATTTCATACTGACTATGTAATGAATGTTGCAATGTCTCGTTGGAGATGTTTTGCAGTAGCGCTTTGCAACATTTATATACTAACCTCCCCAGTAGCTTTTAATTACTAGTAACATGGAATATGTAAATGTTGCTCTGTTCAAAAATGTGTTTCGTTAACAAATAAGACTTAGAATTATGAATGGATGACACATTGTGCGAGTGGAAACAAAATTGGCGAAATTTGAAATTTTAAAAAGTGCGTTCAAAATCAGCTCAGATCATAAGTCGAATCCATCATAAATCAAACCCATCATAAAACAGGGGTCTACTGTACTGAATGATGGGCTATTGATGGTTCTCGCAAAATAAAGGAAATAATTAACAGGAAGTCTAATTTTGCCTATTGAGGATGTCTATATGACTTGAAAAGTTACAGAGCAGTTTGAAGGCATTGGTATGTGATCAGGGGTGGATTAAGGTCTTGGTCAAGGTATGGTCATAGTGATGGCCTAGAATGGCAAGCATGCAATCCCTGAACTGACTCAAGCAGAGTCTCAAGGGGCTCAGCTGTTTAGGGGTTCCTGGGAAGGTCTGAGAGATTAGAAATTTGTGTAAGATGCACACCATCTTTTTCTACTCAAATTTTTGGAATGATAGGTGCACTTGATACACAGGTTTATACAGTACTCTTAAAGTCAGTTTTCCATGCAGTGATAGAGTTAAAAACATATGATTTACTCTTCCCTTGGGGCATTTTCAATGAGCAGTTTTCCAAGTACAAAAGGACCTTATTTGGTTAATATGAAACAGCCCTTATAGCTGATAGGCAGTTAAATTAAGTTCTAAATTACAAGACAGCAGAAAATTTCTTTGAGAAGTTCACAATTTCTGTATACACACTTATATTTTTTTAAATCCATTTTCCACTCCTTATTTGCACATCATAATTAATACTTAGTAAAACTATAAAATAAAAGATCCTTCACTAAATTGTTACACATAGATGCATAAACTTACCTGCGAGCTTGAACGAATGTTGAGCTTGAAATTAAAGTAATGAAATATTAAATTAAGCTTCTTTAAATGTATTCAATTGAAGGCTTTCTTTATTTGATGCAGTGAAAATTATTATTGGATGCATAGCATGTGCTGTGATAGGCTTTATGTTCAACTATTCATTTATTAAGACTTACATATTGTAGGTACATTGTTCTCTGAATGCACATTTCAGTGTATCAATATCCTTTGTGGATTGTTGTTATATTTGAGATTACACAATTTTATGTAGTGTGCAGAACTTAAATATATTCTTCAGGAAAAAATATAGGTAGGTACCTATTCTGTCAAATAGGTAGTTGAATTAACTATGCTGCAAACCCAAAGATGCGAGTGTTATGATCGACTGAACATTTTGACAATCATCTAAATGTAAATTCATGCTGTATCGTATGTTAAACAATTAACAAACAGAAAAACAGATAGTATCAAGGAAGAATGTATGATTTATTTGAGTACATATCTCATTTTCTCCAAACAGAGTTCATAAAGTTGGGAGAATTTCCCTTGAAATTCAATGAAGCATTGGGATGCTTTTGAAATGCATTGTTTACATTGATAAGTATTCCTTGTTAAAGAAATAATCTATAGATACGACAGATTTGTTAATTTACTGGTACATCATTTTTATTGCCAATGCAATATAATAAAAAAGCTTCCAACTAGGATGAGGTCAATGTACATCTATGATTTCCATGTTAGATATTGTGTTTTTGAACTCTGTAGCATCCAAATTTTCATTGATATTCACAGTTCAATGGGTTCTATTAGTAAAATAGTTTATAATATTTAATACCAACTTTTATTTGATCAAATCATGATGCCAATAGCCTCTTAATTTTTCCTGGCACCAGGCTGATATTTTTAATGTGATGTTTGACTTTATTTGAGCCACATCGCTTGCTCTTTGTTTTATTTGTGCATTGGATAGCTTTAAATTGACATGGCTCCTGCTTGCTCAACCATTCCTCACTTATATTACCATGTGAAAGGTCCCCCACCTCCACAACCCCCTCCAACTACTGGTTTCTCAATGGAGCTCGCCAAGGGGAAGCAGCATCATTATAAGAAGCAATTTGGTGACCAGGGTCAAGGAGAAAGTGAAAAAGATGAAGGTGGAGGTGAGGCTAAATGTGATGAATGCATGATGATTTGTTCATCAAATTTGGAGGTTTTGTAGCATAGGTGGGATTGGAAAGTAAATGGTGAACTAGGTTGATGTTGTTAAATGTACCTTTAATGTATTTATTTGTAATCTTGTGAATGGAATTGGTTAACCGATTGGTGTATGGGTGGACTCTACCCAATGTGAATAACTCAATGTTTATTCCATCCATTAGAGCATGAATCCATTTCTTTTTTTTGCATGGAATTTTTACATAGATGTAGAATTGCATTGACAACTCACAAGATTACATAGGTTTTAACTAGAGTATTTTACAGTTCTCTCTTGCATGTGTTAGTAATGCTTTTTTTATTCACATTCATCATTTCAGAGAGTATTTAGCTTACTTAGATTGATTTTTCCAGAAGACAATTGCTTCCTGACCATTCGAATCAATAATGTAATTAAAATTATGTGGTGTATTTCTTACAGACAATACACTTAATTACTTACTGTCAGATTAAAGAGTATTGCATTTCGTTTAATGAGAAGACAAAGACTTTCAAGGGATAAGACTTTTATTATAAAACCGCCTTTACACAACTATACTTCGGTCGGACTATTTCTCTCGGACTGCCCCCAGGCCAGCGTGCATCTGCCTTTTATCTCCCTGGCTCCCCTGGCTTCCAGAAGCTTCTCTGACCACCTGGGACGAGACATGGGGGAGGAGGGAGGATCCTTCTCTTGGGCTGAGGGCTCAAGCAAAGGAGAAGGAAGGAAATGGGAGTGAGAAGGGTTCTTTTGACTGCCACTGTGCATATCCAACAAATAGTTTCCCTGATTTAGCAGTATCTCTCCTCTCAAATTAGGAATTGAAATGCTTGGTCACCCTCTTATCAAGGATCCAGGTACTACTTGGAAGTAGCTTTGGTCAGAGATAGAATTGAACAGGCATCCCCGCTGGCACTCAACTGACCGTTTATTCCATTTTGATGTCAAAATTACATAAGCATCGTATAAATGGCTTCAGGCATTGATATCAACTTCACGCACATGTGATGTAAACACAAGATCAAAATTGGCATCAAATACAAACTGAACACGTTAAGACTGCAGAGCCACCTACAGGCCTTATTGGGAAATAATGACCAATAGCCTCTCGAATCCTCCTATGGCAGGCCAATAAACTACAATAAGATGCCCTGGACTAATAAATAAAGCAGGCTCTTATCATTTTATGATCTTTAATTTCAGAGAAAATGGCCGATCCAAATATATTAAAACTTTCATTTAAATTCAAAGATATTAAGCCTTTCGCACCGACATCTCTCAAAGGGAAATGATTTCCCTGCTATTAGTAATTAGCTATGAGTAGCACGAGAATTTTCTGTACTCCTCTCTACGGAGCTCTCTCGTGGCGACGAATCGCTCAGGTATGCCTTTGGCCCGTTTTGGAACCCCACTCAGTGGGACACCGTGCCCTTCCCCCGGGTACTCTGCTCGACCCCCCAACCCTTAGCAGCCCCTCTCTCAGCAGGAGGCCGCTGTAAGTTTGTTTCATTAACATTGTTTTTTTTAAATAATTCTTTGCTGTATACTTCAAAAAACTTATACCTACCATTAAATTAATTTCTAATGTTATTCTGAGAATTTTACAATTTTAAATTAAATTATAGCGTTAATATTATCAAATTTAGAGTTCTATTTAGAGCTCAAACTATTGAGAGTTCCACTCAAGAACTCCTTTACAATCAACGCTAGAATTTCATTTGAAATTCACTTAGACTCAACAAAAACAAATAATTCACTTCATAAAGTTAAAAATGTTGTCAAATGAAAAAAATAATTGCCTTGATAAACCATTGCAAATATAATAAATTAACCGTGGATTCATGCAGCAAGGAGGGCTACTAACTATGCGGAGGGTCGAGCTCACTTGCCAAGGAAAGGGTCTGGGCTGTTCCTGAGCTGGGTCACAAGGGTTTATTGCATACCTTGGATTATTGCTCCCGTATCGGTTACTTCCCTTCCCTCGCGTCCACTATACCTGACATTAGGCCTTTTGCGTTGGTTTTTCTCTGTCGGCTATAGCCAACATTCATTCGTTTGTGTAGGAAAATTCATGTCAGCTATAGCCGATGCTAGGCTCGAAAGGGTTAACATGGTAAGAAAAGGATTCACATAGAATGTACAAGTGAGGGTGAACATCTGAATTTACGAAATGGAAACTGAATAGCATCAATAGATTTTAAATTCATATCAACTGATATTGCTATCCTCTATCATGAGAAACTTACACAAATGACAGTATTACTGGCTTATGAAAAAGTGGCAATAATGAATGAAGTCTTAATATTATTATACCTTGATCACAATGTTAATTTCCGCTTGGCCAATTTATGAGCTATGCACCAGAGAATATTACAATGAGCTTAATTAAAACATGAGTTAGGCTCATTATGCCAGTCAGACTGATAATAGCTAAATAACTAAACATTTCAAGAGTTGACTATTTGTGTTCTTCCCATGAGTCATTCAGAGAAATTTAATTTATGTATTACCGATACCCACTATTGTCTGTGCCCTCATAGATGAATATTCTGCACTATTCAAGTGAAAAAAATAGCCAGAATCAACAGGCAAGGGCATCAAATTTAAACCCATATTTATTCATGAAATGACAACATGAAACGGCTAGGAAGGGCACTCAACGTCAGATAAACCATTGATGTAAATTTGATCTCAACTTTGGATCAATGGCTGTGCATCAGCCATTTCTCTAGCATTGATTTGATATGCTCAAAAAAGGCTCAACCATTGATGTAACATTGAGCTCAACTGCAGATCAATAGCCGAGCATCAACCGTGTCTTTAGATTTGACCTGAACATTTATGTAAACAGATCTGATTGTGCCAGGAGGGATGTATTTCATTCTTTTTTCCTCAAAGTAATGTATAATATATGTATGCTGTAAGTATATGCACCCACCATCATAACTCTAGGTCGAAACACTTACTAATATCCCGTTGAATATGAATACTGGTGATGTGTTAAAATGAGAAAACTTTGACAACATTTATAACTACATATCTTTGCAATAGTAACCATTGGTCTATAGGATTTTAGTTTTCAGAAAAAAGTTCCATGCTTGATTTTCACTAAGTATTTCAACATGTCTTTTTTCATATGAACTTGGCTTGCACAAATAGAAAGTATGGCAGATAAAAGACCCTGTAGAAGTGAAAAATATCAATATGGATGGTTGATGTCTTTTTAAGGAAATGAGCTTCCCATGAGCACTTAATATTTCGGAAATCATAAACTATAAACTGTTTCTCTCAAAGAGGACCCTTCACTTCTAGAACCTTTGCCCTAATGCTTGACTGTAATTTGCAGTGTACATTACCAAACTCAAAGGCTGAGTACCATGGAGGTTTAGTTAAAAATGCCTCAGCACAAGATTGACTTAAATATTTTATTGGAAATTAGATCTAATTATATCCTGGAAAATGTTGGATTTATTAAATGCAGTGAAATCCCTTATCACAGGCAGTATGTATTGAGCTGCTATTAGAAATATGCCATTGAAAGTTGAAAGTCCTTTTCCTCATTCTTTGAAATATTAATGATAACCACTGCTGGTAGAAAAATTTAGCCAAGAACACTTTAAAGGGAATTCCACTGCATTTCTAGGTTGCTTTTTCTGGTCCTGAGTGGTATCCAGTTCTTTTACGAAATGAGAAGTTTTTATCTCTGAAAATCAAAGCACTATAGAATGTATTAAATGTTTTGCACACACACAGAGGTAACTCAGCATTGTAATTAATGCACAATATACATGTAGTGTAACTTACTCAATAAGTTTATTTTTATGGGTATAAATGGTGCATAACTTGGTATAAGTTGACTTTCACTAATTATTATCTTAGAAGAGAAGACATCTGGAGAAATGCATGCTTATTCAAGTTGACTTAAAATTCAGTGATATTGTGTTTTATTATGAAATGTGGCCTGTGCCTTTCTTTCCATCAACTTTTTTCCCTTCTAATCGATTCTGTTTTTTCTTAATAAATATTTATTCTGGAACATCATTTGCAGGATATTTGGTGTGTTGGCTCTAATATTTTAATAATTCTTCTAGAATATGTATACCTTATTAGACACTTGCTGTTTACTGTTGACAATTATATCATTAACCCTATTGGGGATTGGGTTGGGAGTGGTGGCTACAGTACTGGCCTTACTTCCTGAGGGTTAGATTGCATCCTGAGAATAACAGGGCTTTTTTAGAGGAGTATCAATCCCCCCTTAGATGCTATATGTGTATAACACCCCAAGCATTGTACACCATCAGTAGGATGGGTTGTTAAACTGTGATCCCTTGGGCACCTTTTGCTATGAGTGGGCTAATCCTGATATCAGGTTTCTCTCCACCTGCAATACGTAAATAGTCCATCCTTACGAACCCGCACCCACCACTCCGTAATGATACAAACTTCACTTATAAATATTTTTATGGAAGAATGCATTTGTAAGGATACCATGGCCTCATATCTACTTTAGCCAAGTGTACTTACAAATTGTTCCATATACTTACCAGTGCCTATGTGCATGAATAATCCTCACTTTTCATATTTCCAATTTGTCATTCCTTTTCTGTGAGTGGGTGAAACAAACAGAATCCTAAGGCCACATCTGGTCAGGGAAATGAGCTAAATTAATCCCCAATTCCAGCAATATTTTAAGATCAACATAAATTATTTTGAGAATTCTAATTTATCTAGTGCCACACTGTGTTACTCCAGTACCTACCTCAAGATTTTGGAACATCTTAATAATAGCCTTTATTAAGTGTAAGTGCACTACAGAATATATTTTACAATTTTTTAAGTATGGTTCTTCTTCATTTCATCTCTCTGCTATCCAGAACCCCCAGTTCCTAGTGTGTCAATTGTAGCAGAAGATGGAACCAAGATGGAGGTGAGTGCATTTGGGAATCTTTGGAAATACCTACCTAGAAACCTCTCAATAATGGCTAGCCAAGTTGTGGAACTTCGGTATAGAAAAATGAACAAGATGATCCTATTCATTAATATAGGCTCTTTGGGTAAAAAATTCAATGTAATGAATGAAATATTTGATGGGGTGAAATCACTTTTTGGTTCTGATATTCAGATTGTTTATGACCATAGTGATGTGTGAGCATCAGAGTTTTCTATGTCTTTATAATTGGAGGAGTTTGCTAATCTTTAGTTCAGTAAAAGGTCAATTGTATGTACTTGCATGTAATTTTGCCACAGACTTAACATTTTTTTGGTTTAAAAAATTCATCTATAATGAATTTAAATTTAGCAATTTTATGTGATTTGATCAGCAGTCTGTACTTAAGCCATCAGCTTTAAAATGTAGGTATTAGGTTTGAGCATACATCACACATTGCATAAATGAAAAATTAAATCAATGCCTAGCCAGTAGTTATTGTCAATGTCTGTGAATTAGCATCCCATTTCTTGCAAAATATCACTTGTCAAAATTATGATTATCTGAGCTTTTTCGAGCAAAGGAATCTTTCAGATCCCATGTCAATTGAGAAAATAATTGAAAAAAATATGTAATAATGCACTATTGTTGAAAAAGGCTTCTGTCGAATGGCTTCATTAAGACAGGTCTTCCAGGTTCTCTTCCACATGAGTTTATAATGATAGACAAAATGTTTTGCAAATGTTCCAGTTTGCTTTGGCAGGTCTGAAGGTATTCGGATATAGTTTTGGTACCTATCATTTTATAGGTCTACCTCAGTCTGGTGCTGTGTTTTGTTGGCATGCAATTTTTGGGTCATGGGCAATACATTTCAAAATGTCAGAGAGCATGTTACTGTCTTCTCCATTCAAGTTGTGAGGAGTGTTAGTGGTCTCGGTGGCCTCCCTGATTATTCTTGGGCATGAAAGTTTCTCTTAGAAAATTAATTTGGCTTCTTCCTAATTGATATACATAGTGAATTGGCTCACTTCAGGTATGTTCCGTAATTGCAGAAAAAATGGAATTGTCTTCTATTCACCAACCTATTATATTCCATTTAAGGGTTCTCAAGGTTTGTCGAATGTATATGCTAGACGAAATTTACATTTCACCTCATACATGCCTTCATTTATGTTTTTGGGTCATCTGTCTTTAGCTGTACAGAGTAGATACACTGTCTCAGTGATGCAGGAGTATCTTGTCATCATATCTTTTCTACTCTGGCTGTCAGAAGTACTTAATATATATGGTAATGTCCGGATGCAGAAGGCTTCTTCTGTTGAGATATTGGAGGCTTTATATAGGGCTATGATTTACGTCTCTTCTTCCTTTCTGGTAATCATGAGGATGAGTTCTCCGTGGAACCTGTCTCTGTAGAAGGTTTTGATGAGGTGACTTTTTCATTGGTAGGAGAAGCATTAGACATGGAGAAAGCCAGGTGTAAGAGTGTCTTGATCACTCCAGCTTTCTGTAGAGGATAGTCTTGGGATTTAGCATGTATGTATCTATCCATGTTGGTATTCTTTTGGAAGACCGAGTGACCCAGAGTTCTATCTTCTCTCAAGGTAAACAGAACACCCAGGATAGCAAGTTGATTTTTTCCTCCAATCTCCATGTAATTTGAGTAGGCAGATTTAGTACATTCAGGTGACAAAGGAATTTGAGTAGTTCTGCTTCTCTGTGAGGCCATATGACAAAGGTGTCATCCACAAAGACAAATAATATGGGTTTCATCACAATAAGTGTTAGGGCATTTTCCTCTCAGTTTTTCTTGGAGATATTGGTGATTATGCAATGCAAGTTACTAAAACTTGACGTCGCGAGTGAATTGACCACGAATGGTGGGCGGAGATGAGAGAAAAATAACAACAACCTTAACCAGTTTGATTAACTTCAAGCAAGAACATTTATATAACAAACAAGTATTACAATTGAGAACAAGCCCGTAGGCTAAATACCATTAACTTGGTCTATAGAAGACGAATACAAATCACAACTGCAGCACAGCAGGTCCTTTCACGTCCACGGTCAGTTTCAAATGAGGTCGAGCCCAGCAGCGAGATGATCCGGCAGGAGATTGAGGGGAACCAGCTGACCAACGCAGGAGTTGGGGGTAGTAGGGGAAATCCTTGTCCTTGTTGATTTGTGGAGGACATGGCGCTAGCGTTGAGTCACTCGGAAAAGAGTGCACCACTGTCACTTTCAGTATAAAATTGAGTTGATTGTCCCATCGCGGACAGTGAGCGCGAGACAGTGAAATGCGCGACCACAATGCGCGAGGGATAGTCGCGATGGTGTTTTTTGGATTGGCGATTTTTTTGGTGATGAGTGGTTTTTCTAGCAGAGTGGTTTTGCAGAGTGGGAGGGGAAATTTTGGCACAATTATTGGAGACAGAGAGAACACAGTAGATAGTGACCAGGAAGTAAGCTTTGAAGTTGTTTTTGTTGCTTTCCTCTTCTCTAACATTCCTATCAAGGAAGTTATGGAGACCATCAATGACCTCACCAAAGATGGTCAACTACCAAAGGACTTTCTCAAGTGGGTGGAATTCTGCTGACTGAATCCCATTTCCATAGGAATGCGAAATACTCTAAGAAAATTGAAGGTGCTGCCATGGGTTCCCAGGATGGAACTCATGCAGAAGAGAGCCGAGAAGACCTGTTTCATGATGCCCTAATGTTACAAATATCTGTAACAAAAGTCTCAATTTCAACAATTTTTGAAACCTTTTCTTACTCGATTAATCTTTCTTCATGGTGATGTTGTAACAGCTGGGTAGCACCTCTGTAAAGATCTTATGCAATCCATAGTACAGTGGCATCATAGGTATTTCCCAATTAATGTGATCACATGAGTTATGCATTGAAAAAGATGAAAATTGTACTTATGTGTCATTAATAGATCCAAGAATATGAGAACTTTTTCTCATTTTACTTTTTTCCTACATGATGATGTTCTTACATTCTGAGCAGAAAAGTCCATATGCAACCTGCAATACAATGGAATTGTGACTATTACTCTTAGGATTAGATCTCAAAACACGGAATAGCAAAGATAACCAACATTATTTGATTTTTAAAACTAATTAATATGAAGAAAATTCATGATAGGAGAGAAAATAGGAGTTCCTGCCACTATTTTCATACCATGAGCTTAAAGATTGTTTTCAACAAGCATTATTATTGAGAGTGATTGATAGAGGAACAAGAGAAAAAACAAGAAGTGAAAAGAAATTTGCAAAACAAATAAATTTTTTATATGTAAAACTGAAGAGTTTCAGCATCATCATTTAAATTGATACATTCCATTTATGTTAGTGCCCATTTCATTTGAGGGCAATTATGTAGGAGATGGTATGAAAAAGGATGCCAGTAGGTATTATTTATAGTGAAAATCAATATGTATAGTGAAATGGAAAAACTTTGGGTCCTATTAATTTCACTATAAAGAAACAATTTTACTTTTTACATTTTTAAAATATGGAATTCGACCGGAATGGCCGAATGTTCAAGCTGAAGATTGAATTTAGGGGAAAGAGAGATAAAAAATATTTTTTCTCTACACTCCGTACCCAGTTACATCCAAAGAGTACGCAATCTGGGCAAAAGCCATGGGCAGCTGTTCATAAGGTCAGCCTGGTTGTGGCTTATTATTAATGAATATAAAAAGGGGGCAACAAAAATATGAGTCAGCTAAGTGATCAACTTTCTGCATGTATTTCCATCGTAGATGAAAATCTTAAGTGTATGGCAAAAGTGATTGATACTCAAAACTAAATTCAATGAAAAAGAAACCCACAGACTAACAATTTCCTTCATTAGCATTTGGTGATATTGGAAGTAACTGTGGTTAAAATAACGCTATAATTTGCAGTTGAAATCAAACCCACATACAAGAAGGGAATACATATTATGTAAAAATATCCCAATCAACACTTTACCTCATTAAAATTATAGCCTGGAGACAAAAGAGATAGAAAATAGAGCTTCAGGCAGGAAAGGAAGATCTTACTGTACCTATCTCTTAAATTAACGTGCAATTACAGAAATCACAAATGGCAAATAAATTCTTCCTTATGGGCAGCCAAATAAAATTTTACCCACATTGGTGAAATAGATTAGGCCAGCACTGTCCACACCATCATCAGTCATGGCAAATTCTGTAGGTTTCCTACACAACAGTGAAATATTTTGGCTGCCGATGCCTCGTATCATAATAAGGGCCATCAAATTAATTTTTTCTCAGGTGCATCAGTTACTATTATTATCAACTGAAAACTCCTCTTTGATTTATATTGAGAACTTCATGTATTTCTCTAATTTTCCAAGTGTATTATCCAATGATGGAGCTATCATTTGCCTTATTTATCAAAGCAGAAGTTGTTGCCTAGTTGGAGCTTGTAGCTATCATACTTTACTGTTCACTTAGACCTCATTTACAGGTGTACATCAGTATTTCAAACCATAATTTTGCAGGGAGGTTTTGAAGATGACTTCACTGGTGATGCTGACATGGCTGATGAGGATGCTGATGGAGGGCTGGGAGTCGCCCAAATTGTGATCACGGCAGCAACTCCAATGATGGAGGAAGCGGAGACACCATTCCCTGGCACGGAAGGTGATGCCTCCAAGGGTGAGCAGCAGGAGGAGGAAACAAAGAGGGATGGCTCATCTGAGGAGGAGGAGAGGCTGCAGGATGAAGGGACAGAGAGTGACAGATCTCAGGTTGTTACAACAGTGGAGAAAAGTCAAGAGCCTGAGTCTGAGTCGGGCATGTCAACTAGTGCAATAGATGAAACTGCCTCTGATGGGAGTAAAGGGACCATTGAGGAAATGCCTGTGGGCGATTCTGTTGGGGATGTGAAAATGGACTTTGATGGGGGAAGGCAGGAAGAGTTTGTTGAGCTGTCAGATGAGTTGGAGCCAACACAGTTGGAGAGGCTCCGTGGACTCAAGGAATCTGATGCTTGAATATATATTGGTTACTTGGAGAAATATTGTTTTTTTGCGGCAATGTTATGTGAATATTGAGGTATGAAGTACAATGTTTGGATTTGGTGGATGCCACACTTCCAAAATGAATTGTGCATTGATATTATAATAATCCAGAGCCTTATAATGTAAATATCTCAAGGAGAGGAAGCTAGATATATCGTTTCAATTGCTAAAGTCAGCCCACCTAAGCTTGGCCAGGGGAATGGAGAAGTGTGTCAACTCATGGATGGATGCTAATAAAATAATTTTTGAGCATAAATAATAATGGACAGTAATTGTTGACTTAACTTTAATGGTAGGAAAGTAAATGAGTAATTCAGGAGACACCATTACCAAATGAAAGAGCAAATTATATCCAAGTCAGAAAAGAAATGCTACACAAATTCAGGAAAGGGAAGGGTTCTCTTCTGACTTCAAGCCTTAATAAAATGTCCTAAGCAGTATAGGTGATAGTGTGTGTTTTCTTATGCAAGGACAAGCAAATGAAAATGAATACTCAGAGGTTTCAAGAGATGAGTTATAACCAAAATTTTGTAATGCCCAGATAGTATAGTCAACTTTTGTGAATTTGTGTATTTCACAATAAGTATGTATTAGATGACTTATACTTGCCTAATATCAGTTTTAAATTCATTCTTATTGCCTGAAAGAATACTTTTTCTTTCATAACCCATAAAAAGTTTTATTTATTGCCCATTGTTTTGCCAATAACAGTTGGTCTATGTCTTCATATAGAATCATCTATTTTATGTCAATATTTAAGGAATATCTGTTGTAACTTTAAATACTCCATTCACGCCTGTTGCTTCAATAGTTGGTACCAAATGGGTATGCAGTGGTTAAAGTTAAACAAAATTAAAAGCAATAGTTATAAAGTACCCAGTAGAAACAAAGGAGAACTTGGAGATCAAGGTGTTGCTCTCTACTTTCAAGTCCAGTTAAATGTGCTTCTGTAATAAAACCATTAGGAAGTATCCAAAAAGCAAAATGAAATATTTTGAAGAATGTTAATGGTTGGAACTTACATATTAGAAATGTGCTGGTTGCAAGTTAGTAGTTTGAGAGCAATAAGAGAAAAGGTGGTACATGGTTAAGCAAATGATAATAATCGACAATTTAGTGAAGAAAGCCTATTCTACCCTGGTTCTCACTGAATTGACCCTAAATAAACATGGGAATGCAACATTGTTCAATATTGAATGTGTAAATATATGATGTTTCTTCAAGGTTAGGCTTCAAAAGTGACGAAAAAGAATCTTCCAAATAAACCACAACATTGTCTGGTAGAAGTAGATCAGAAATGACAAATATATATAAAAATATATACATGTATATTTATGATGAATTGTTGATCCAGAAATAGCACAAATGGGCCCAAGGGAAATGCAGATGTAAAAAAGGTTTTCATCCTGGATGCACACCAGGACAAATATGCTGAATGTTGTATTTATTACACTTAATTATAGAACATGCAGTGTACAGTGATTCTGCGGTGGAAGTTGTCATTTTACTGCTGCAAGCAATTCTCACAATGCCGTCGCATGGATAAAAAGAGAGGGCTCCTTATATTTATAGGCGATTATTTTCACTAGGATTTCCCAGATTACAAAGAGTCTGTGTGCAATAAAATTTTATTTATTCAGTGATAAAAATAAATGATGGCTTCAAATGTAAATAAAACTGTTAGCATCATTGCTATGGGGAAATATATCCCAAGAATGATGAAGTATCAGTTGTTCATACCACAGTTTGCTGTACACTGCTATGACCTTAATTCTTATTTGCTATTGAACTGGAGGAAATGCTCTTGTTTCTCTTTGTGAAATATTGGGAAAATCAATATAACTTTTTTCCATGTGGAAAAGCTCTCAAGTTGCTGCTAAGAACTTAACAAAACTAAATATCCCTCATTTCAGTAGGGTGTAATGACATTTGTTAAGTGCATACTTGTGTTATGTTATCTGTTATTGTTATCATGAAGGATAATACTATTAACATTCCTTTCCCCTCTCAGCGGTGCCTTCTGAAATGTTGTATACCCAATGTCAATACTCTTTTCCACAGTGAACAACGTCAAAAATCTTTGAAGAATTACTTGTTTTGTATAGATAGCCCTTTCAATGAGATATGAGTGAATTTATGAATGAGAAATGTTATTTGTGTGTGCGTGTACATAAGCATTTTTTTCACTTGGGAGCACGAAACATGATTCCAAATCTGATAACATTTTTTCATCATTGCATTAATCTGCCAGTTAACACTTAGCGCCAACATCATCCAAAGGAGAGTACATTTTGTGCACACAATTGTGATCATACTTGATCATGAGTTAAAATAATATGCAATATAACTGTTGAGAGAGAAATTGTTCTTAGAAGAAAGAATGATATTATATGTATAGAAGACTACGGTGAAAGTAATAATTGCTGCAGTGATATGTGTATAGTAATAAATTTTCTTATTCTGTTTTGTCTTTTGTCTCCACTAATTTACAATTGTTCAAGTGCCCGCAGAAAATGTGTGATTACTCATTCATTCATTATGTATTAATTTTTTTCTGTTATGTGGTCACTCTCATGTGCAATAAAAACTGATCCAGAAAGCACATTAAGAAATATATTAATTAAACAACTGCTTCTGTCTAGTTCAGCAGCATTCATTTCAATTGATGCTAGTTAATGCTAAATATCCCTGGGAAATTTTGGGCAGGTGAGAATATTCCCACACATATATGTATGTGAATAGGAATATCCATTAGAGTAGATGAAGCATGCATGAGAATGGACCATGAGGACACTAAGTGATTCTGTGGCAATATCTATCTACTGGCTACTGATGCTACCGGCCAAGGGCTAATGAACTTAAAAGATAATATAATCGTCTCCATGTCTATGATGAAATGGAGCGGATAAGTGCAAAGACTTCAAAACAAGAAGCCCTTCTGCTCATGGGTTGATTCTATGGCCAGAATTATATGCAGGAGGATGGGACAGAAAAGAGAAAAATTCATAGATGAAGACCAATTGGCTTCTTGGAAAGATGGAAAATAAGAGAAGCTATTTGTTTTGCTATAACTTCTATTTCAGAAGAAGATGCAAACAGAAATGTCAATTCCTTTGATGTAATTCCTTGACTTGGAGGAAACTTTTCAATATTTAGATTCAACCAAAATCTTCATTTCATTGAATTGCATTAATGTGTTATTTAACAACAGAAAAATGGTATGCAAGTGGTATAAAGAACAGCTGGCAGGGATTAAATGAGGCAGCAATATGGAAGAAGAAAAAAAATGAGAAGTTGACAGCAAGTGTAAGTGTTACCTATATTACTCATCATTCATGTTAGAAAACCAATAAATGAAATAGGTAAAGGAAAACTTATAGAACAGGAGTACACATGTAAAAAAGTCAGCATGCTACGATTTGCTCATGACTTGATAATTCTAACAAAGAAGCAAGATATGATGAGAATATTGATCTGTACAGACTAAATTATGAAGATGTACAACTCACAGATAAACTTGAAGAAAATAAATACTATGGTTATGGAATAAATCAAACAGATAAAGAATGGGGTTAGGGCAGAAAAAAACGAGGAAGTTTGCTACCTGTAAGTAGGATGAGCAGTGATCGAAGAAGCATAAGGAGAAAATTAACAGTGAATAAGTGTCACAAGCCATTAGAGAGCTATCTACCAAAAGAATTGACTTAGAATAAATAAAAAAGTTTGATAGTGGCTGAGTCAGCCATTGCTTTACATGTCCAAAGATAAGCCCCCAATTTCTGCCTAAATATAAGCCATCTAAAGTGTGAGGGGGCTGTTTTCAAGCATGGAGAGATAAATATAACCAAGAAGTCCCATTGCTAATGATCCAAAATAAGAGAAAATAAGGCAATGATGAACTCAAAATAACTTCATACAAAAATAAGCAATGATATTGAGAAAATTAAAAAATTTAAGATGTCAACTTTTACTAAAACCACTTGATTTATTAAACAACGACCCAGGTTTCGATGTGCATTCACATCATCTTCAGGTCCTGAAGCCTGAAGACCTCTTTGACCTGAAGATGATGTGAATGCACATCGAAACCTGGGTCGTTGTTTAATAAATCAAGTGGTTTTAGTTAAAGTTGACATCTTAAATTTTTTAATGATGGAATACCACCAAGTGAGACTGACGAAAGTGAGTGAATGATATTGAGATTGTATAAAAAGTTTTTATTATTCAATTGATCTTTCTTCATGGCAATATTGTAACAGCCAAGTAGCTCCCTGATAATTGCATTATGCTACTGAATTGTGGAAATATTCTATTCATGATTCATTCATTCAAGTATTCTACTAGCTGATGACTAGGTTTTTTGACAGCAGTTATTTTAATGTTCAAATTTCTGGCTTATAGTTCTGTTTTCCCTCCTATAAATGATCCACCCTTAGAGTCCTCTTGAATCCCTTATATCATCTTCCTCTTCATATTTTGTCCATAATTTTCCATACTTCCCTAACGATCTCCCCTCTATTATTCTCTTCAACATTCCCTCTCTTTTCAATATGTCCTCCATCCATCTCTTCTGCTTCCTCCAAACCTCTGCCACTAGCTTCCTCTCCTCACCAAAAATATCCAATAACTCCTCGTTTGTCCTTCTTGCCACCCAGCTCACCCTATCTATACTTATCCACACTCTCACACAGTCTCAAAAGCCTCTAGTCTACGTCCATTCGTAATTACCATGTCTCTGACCCATACAGCACCATGCTCCATGTTAGTTTTAAACACCATTTTATTTGCATCTCTACCCAAACCCCATTTCATCCACTACCACCTCTTTGAAAATGCTTCTTTGACCATGGAAACATACATCTTAAGTCCTCACCACTAAACCCATTCACCAGCATAATAGGATGGAATTGGAAAAAATCTGCTAACAACCCTTGAGAGATCCTCTGAAGAGAGACGAACAATTTTATTCATTCAACTTTGGCATTCAAAAATAATTTCAAGGATTTGTGGGCTTGATTTCAATCTCATTAGTTTTACTTCAGAGTAATTTTTTAACAGATTTTTTAAGGTGTAGAAAATACCAGTCCATATGCAACCCATGGTACAATTATTGTGAATATTTTTGCATGCATTTGATCCAGGAATGTATGGAAAAATATGACAAATGTTACATAGAATAAAACGGAGATTAATGGGATAACATTTTTCACCTTATGTAATAATTAAATTTCATTGTTTTGATCTGGCATGATTAGCCATGTGAGCTTGACAGTGATAAAAAAAACTGATGAAGTAAATAATATGAGAAGAAGACCTATTTCTGGGAAAAATATTTTTGTTATCTCTAGCATTCATCCATCAACATTAATAAATGCCATCAATGCTAAGGCCTGATTCATTTCAGGGACATGTTACTCTAGGCTTCAATTCAAATTCAATATGTAATCCATGATAAAATATAACAACAATAGTAATATTCACACTTTAATGTACTACTTCAACACCGACCATGGTTTCGACATACTATGTCATTATCAAGGTGATGGGACAGACACACTCACATGTATTTATACCAGAGCCAAGGTAGGAGGAGAGGGTATATGGAAGAGGCGTGGGGGGGAGGAGGGGGAAGGAGGGAAAGTGGGAGGGGGAAAGAACAATTTGGGTGAACATATGGGGCCGATGACGTAAAATGTAAAAAATAACGTGACGTAAAAATTTGAAATTGTCAATAGCCCGGATGAAATTTGCAACGATGTTTTATTTTGTTCTGACTCACCTTTGTTAAAGCTAAGCCTCCCTATAACAAAACCCTGACCTTCACCCACACCCCACTTTGTCTCTGTTTTGTCCCACTTTGAAGTACATATATTAAAGTGTGGATATTACTATTGTTGTTATATTTTATCATGGATATATTGCATTTCCACCAAGTTAAGCCTGAAACGATTTCATACGTCAATATGTAATGTTAAAAGGAAAAATTTTGGATACCATCTATTTTACTATGAAGTACTTGATCCAGGAATGAAGTACCCCATTGTATTTATTTTCCAAAAATATGATAATGAATGATAATAAATAAAAGTCCTAGGAATTAACTACTTAGGGGGTTGCATTTCCAGCTGTGACAGAAGCTAGATCTACACAGTCATCACCACGTATAAGCCTTGAACTACAGCTGATAAAGGGACAATGAAGAAGGAAAATGAGATAAGAACAATCATCATTGAAACATCGAATGTTCAGATAATGAAAATGAGAGCCAAATAGTTGGAAATTATTACAAAGATGACGGGGAATGGGCATATGCAAGTTATACTGGGTCTTTGTGAGGAGGAAGGACAATGAAGACTAAAGGGGTATCAGTTCAACCCTTAACTGCTAATGTCGGGTCTTTTTTGACCCGACGTAGTTTATTTTTTTTTGTGGTAAAAGGGCCGCTCGCAGCAACCTTGGCTACAATGTAATCCTAGGGGAAGGGTAGCAAGAGACAGTTGAACTGGTGACAGTGAGGGTGATGGTTTTTGTTTACAAGCAATTCGAAAACTCAGGTCAAAAAAGACCCTTGGCTGGCATGTACATGGCCAAAAACCACAATTGTAGTTAAGGGTTAAGGGAAACTTTTAGGGGATGCAATTATAGTCAACATATGGAATAGCCATTACACTGTATTTGTCCAAATATAGCCCCCAAACAATTGTTAGCCCCCCCCCCCTATTTTCAAGTTGTTCAAATAGTTGGAAATTATTACAAAGATGACGGGGAATGGGAATATGTAAGTTATACTGGGTCTTTGTGAGGAGGAAGGACAATGAAGACTAAAGGGGTATCAGTTCAACCCTTAACTGCTAATGTCGCGTCTTTTTTGACCCAACGTAATTTGTTATTTTTTTGTAGTGGTTAAAGGGCCGCTCGATTGTACATGGCCAAAAACCACAATTGTAGTTCAGGGTTAAGGGAAACTTTTAGGGGATGCAATTAGAGTCAACATATGGAATATCCATTACACTGTATTTGTCGAAATATAGCCCCCAAGCAATTGTTAGCCCCCCAATTTTCAAGTCTTACTTTTGGAAAAAAATTAAAATCTATAATTAGTATCTTTCTTTTCAGGTTAAACACATTTTTTAAGTCAAAAATAGAATATGTACTATATTTAGGTACTCCAAGTTTAACTGAATATCTGAGCAAGAGAATGAAATACTCAACTACGTTGATCTTTTGGATGCATTTACACAATGAAACTTTGGTGTTAACTTTTGTGGTAGGTACCTGAAAATATACCTGAAAAAGTAGGTACCTAGGCCAATATTTTGTCAAAAAAGGGGCTTATATTTAGAAAAATACAGTACTTGTTGCTCTCAATTGAGGAAAAGAAAGAACAGATGAGCTAAAGGATTTAAATAGAATAAGACTGAACTAGACCAATTGTTGAGGATCATGTATTCAGGCCAACCAGTAATCTGTGGGAGAAAGATATAGATGGCACGAATAACCAACTGGAAGAAACTACCAGATCTTGCTGGAAGAAAATGATATAAGTACCAAGAAGGATAATCTTTTTTTTATTGGGTTAGTGGAATAGAGTTTGAGGATAAATCAGGGATGTAAATGATGCAGATGAGTATGAGCCTCCAACAAAAAATTGCTGCAGTGACAGATGCATTGATAGATGTAGATAGATCCTTGCCTTACTCGAGTACAGTACAGTACAGCTGTTCACCCTGCTTCAACATCCTCTACCTTAATTAGTCAATTCTGATTCATCAACAGAAATTTAATGTGCCATCCATCATACATGTCAACTGAAATTAATTTCAATTAATTTCTTTCTCAATTAATTTCTTAGATTAAATCCAGTTTATTCTGTTGGATAGGTTGGTTTAGGACTAGGAGAGTGAAATTTCCAAAAAAAGCAGGATTTGTTAAATTTTGTGAGTGTCATCAGCATTGTCTTGAGTAGGTAAGCATTTTTATCTTACCGAACATATTTCCCAAAAATCTATCAATAAATTATGCAAATTGCATGACTATCAAATGGTATAAACAAGATGATCTTTATTCTAATGCTTGTACAATCTAAAAATTAAGTTTTCCATTGGATTAAATCCAATTTACTCCTTTGGATACTTCAAAAATTTCATGAAATACACGAACATATCCTGGCTGTATTCTGTTTCTTTCTATGAGTATTTTTATCACTCCTATTGCATCTAGCGTCCCTTCACATAATCTAAAAAAAAACAGATCACCAGCAAAATATTAGTAATCTCATGTCTCTTAACTGCTATTGATGGGAAATTAGAGAAGATGGCTTAGTACTACCTATGCCCGAATATGAATTTCCTATTTATTATCATATACATGCAGTAAAAAATGAGGGGAGGGCCACTTTTGAGCATGACCAAAGAAAAACACTGAAGAAAAACTTCTGTGGCTTATGACCCCAAATAGCAGAGAAAAATGGATGACAGAGTACGAATGTTACTCATATCAGTAAATAGACAATTAGCATAAGAATTTGCATAGTATTTTAAATTATCTCATTGTTTTTCTTAAGGACAGTATCATGATAGCAGTGTCCTAACTCCAAAGGGCATCATGCAATTCTCAACACAAGTGTGTCATAAATATTTTTATTCCCATGAACAGCAGTGGTGTAAGTACTTAAAAAAAAGGCAAAAAAACCTCTAAAGCATTCAACAAGGACTTTATGCATATGCAATCATCTTATTAATTTTGCCTTAAGACAATGTTGTAATAAGTTACAGTCCATATTATGGTGCAGTAAGGCATTATGCAACCCGAACACAAAAGTGCCATAATATTTTCCTAATATATAAAGGGGTTAAATTAACAATGAAAAATTATGACATAATGATATATATGATATAAGGGATAATGACAATATGCCATAAAGTGACACATGAAGAAATATGAATGACAAAATTTTCATTATCATTTTTCCTATACTCCCTGTTCCATATTGATATGAGTAAGTCCACAAAGAAGTCTATTGACTTTTTTAAAATTAAGACTTTTGTGTATTTAACGACAAATCTTCACCAATTGTGTCAAACAAAGCATTTTTACTGTGCTTTTTGATGACCTTTTTTGACTCCTACACATAAGGATGTTTATTTTGTAAAAAAAGGACTTTTTGAACTTTTAGTTTAAATCACTTTTTTTTACATTTTTTCACCACCTTTATGATTCTAAATGCTTATGGAGGGGGAATGATAAACTATGAACTTCTTGGTTTGTTTTGGTGTTCTCTCCTCTTGTGTTTGCCAACTTCTGAGTACTCAGAAAAAACCCTAGTGATCAACAAATTACATCTTGGTGCTCCCCCAAAATTGATGTACAGTATCCGACAGTTGTTTGAGGAAAAATCAATCAATGCTCCAGGGTAAGTAAGTATTAATTACTTCTGGAGGTTAAAGAATCTATTCCTTATGGTGTTCCACAATGCATCTAAGGTCAGTGGTCTAATGCACCACCTACTTTGAACCCACTCATTTTGTTGAAAAACAGACCTCCTTACACTTTGGGTTAAAACAATAACCTTCTTGAGGGAATTGAGGGGCAAATTACAACAGTTACATCCTTGATCATGTTCAATTACCTACAAGATTCACTCAAGTTACAAAAAGGCTCTGTCCCCCAGGGCAAGCAAAATGTCCTTGGTACATACATGACATGTCAAATCATCGTAATGGAATGGTTCAAGAGATACTACAAGAAAATTTTTGATAAAGGATAGGTCTCAAAGTACCCACCAGTTCACTTACAACTATCAATTTGAAATTTTAATCTTTCCATTCCACACCATTAAGTATTTATGAATAATTTAATTATACTATTAAGATACTTCAATCTTCAAAGTCCATAATTACAAAAATGTAATTCTACATTAAAATATACCAGTCTTTGAAGCTGTACATGAAACAGCACATTGACAGCTGTTGTAAGATTAAAAGAAGTTGCAAATCCTCAACTTGAGAAAAAGAGCTATTGCTTGCATCCTCCTATGATATGTTTGGTTTGTATTCTAGTGAACTTCTTCGTTAATGCGAATATTCTTACTTAAACAATTTCAACATTCATCATTCACATCAGTTGTGGAAAAGTATAGAAGAACTAAGAAGATAGTACTATCTGCAATATCTGAGAAAAAATTACCAACCCAAATTCTGCCAAATGGAATAATTTTTGAAATTTTCATTATACTCTTGTGTTTTAAAAATATTTCATGCATATAGGAGGCGTGAATCATTGAAGTTTTGATGTAATAAGATTTTAGAAGACAATGGAGCTATAAAAATGAAAAACTAATTATTATATGTAATTTTAATGAATTAATACAGATAGTTAATTAGAATTTGATGTTTCAAATAAGTGAAAGACCATGTATAGAAGGCTAAAAATAAGCTCTTTGCCTCCTATCAATATTCCATCCATTAGTTTTCGTCCAGACCAGCTCAGATGGCTGATGATGCTTGTGAGCTTTTGAATGATGACACGTTTCCATTGGACATGACATAAATTAAAACTTGATTCAGGTTTTCAATCAATAAAATCAAATATCTTGAATCTTCACACCTTAGCGTAAATGATTCAGGGTTGACAAGTGCAGATGTAAAGAAGAAACTTTTGGATGCCATAGATACATTCATCACTCATATTCATAAGAAATTATTTTATGCATGGAGTAAAGGCAAAAGACAATGTTAAAGAGTAGAGCATCTCAAGTTCTTTAGGACTAAAAGGGAAAGCCATCAGAAAAGTTGTTGATAATCATCATTGGAAACTGTGATACTCAGAGGCATATACCTTAATCGAGAGCAAAACAGAATTTTCTGTACATAAACTTATTTCTAGCAACCATCACTCATCTTTCACTATGGAGTACATTGACAAATATCTTTTTGCTACCACCTGATGACGTTCTCTCTAGGGAATGACAATGAAAATTGTATGAGATTTTTTAGCTAAGGCTAATAACTTCTGATGTGATTTTGAAATATAAAATTGGTTGAATACTGTTAAATAATACACCACGCCATATTCCACAAACAGGGGCTGGGCAGGAGATGGAATGTTTTTAAGAAGGTCAGGGAAATATGAATGGTTAATTAAGTCAAGTTTTATTGTGCACCAGGGGAAAATGTGATGGGGAGACTGGGAGTGGACAAATGTTTAAGGCAGCTGAGTAAACGTTTGCCTATCTCCACCACTCCTTTCCAGTCTTCCCTATGACATACATTGAGACCTTGACCATACTTGTTAAAGCCTTCCAATTTTTCTCACCTTCCAAATGAATAGCTCCCCACCCCAATGACTCCAACCCCACCTCCCCCTAATGTATGTATTTTGATTTACATTAACTCCCCCTCCTGTATTCCAATACATGTATATAGGCCAGCCCCTAAAAGTAAACACCTTGATAATAGCATGCTGAAACCTTGGTTGGTGCTTTGTATAATATTTGAAGCTTGAATATTCCACTGAGTTACACCAGACTTTTACTGACACTAAACCAGTCATTCTATAGTTATGATAAACTTGATAAAATTTATTATACCTTTCACTAATCAAAAAATTTAAAGGGATTTCCACAATTGTGATAAGAATAAAAGCATTGTGCATTGAAAATAATTTACCTCTCCTAAAGTCTATTTATTAACTGGAGTTTTATCCAAAATACACATGAAAGTATGAAAAGGAAAGCTCATGATATAAGTTTTTCTGAAAATGGAGATAATTCATTTTGAGGGGAATGGATCTATATTTGGACAGGTCTCTATTACCGCATCTAGATATGATAATAATAAGACATTTGAATCTATACAGAATAGACCCAATGACATGGCATGAAGACTTGAAATTTACCTTGGTAAATGAACTGCAATACACTTTTTACAGAATAAATCACACCAACACCATATCCCTGAAAAGGGATGGGTAAATATAAAGAAACCAGATGAATTCAAATGCCTAGGGTTGGCCATTATTTCACACCTAGCTTGGGGGAAGTATGAACAAACACATTTATGGGTCTGTTTTAAGGACACTAGGGTTCAACAAGCTAAATGTAAGGTCATCAAGCAAAATCTAAGAATGTCAGAAATGTCCTCAGATGAAAAAATGAAATGTAGATACTTTTTTGCTCTGGTTAGGCCACATCTAATATACACTACGAGTATTCAGGACCCCACACAGAAAGATGTATGCAAGGTGCAAAAGAAATTTAACCCAACACTATATAAGCTCCGTTAAAAACTACTGCAAGAGAACAGAGTGTAAGACAGGTGAGGAAGAACTTGGCTGGTAGCTACTGGACACAAAACCAATGCTTAGATTACTTGAAAAATTCAGATTGGTAAATGTTGTTATGAGACTGAGTATATTCTTTTCACCCCAAATTAAATCTTGAACTGACAGGTGAGAGAAAATAAGAGATACACTGCCTAATTAATAAATACTAAAATCCTTCTTCCCAATCCATAAATACCTATGGCACAAATAAGAGCATGACACCCAGACACTGGATTAACTTATGTTTCACCTTTATCCTCTCTCCCCCTTCATTGTCCCTTCTCAGTAGATGGCTGGTGGCCTTACATCCTTGCAACATTCCTCAGTGACAGCTTGAATGTAAATATACTTTTCCCTCCTTAACAAAGAGCAATGGCTCAAAGTAGAACAAATTCCATTTGTGACTTCCTTAAAAACATCTGCACTTTCGCAGAATCCAAGGTGGTTCACAAACGGAGTATAGACCTATTTTATTCAATGAGACAATATTTACATAGCACAAACATTAATCATGTTCCTTTAGAACAATATTTTCAATTTTAAAAGGTGACAGATGCTACTTACAGGCCAATTTATCACTTGACACAGTAAAAAAGCTCATGTATAGGCCAATAAAGTCCAAGCAATTACTTTCATGAGACAACAAAGACTTGTGAGAGTGATTTCAAACAGAAGAGTAGCAACCATCAGCAAAATAATTTTAGAACTCAGCCCAATGGCAGCAGGGCATACAGTGATGATCTCTGTTGATATGATACAGACACATAATTACTATAGCAACATGAAATACATATTTGGTATAATACGTAATGATAACTTGTGTTTAACTGAAACTAATAGCACGAAAATAGTCATACTAAATTTTTTAACTGCTTATACAGCTGCTTACCACTAATGTTATGTAGGTAGAAAGCATAATAGATATTCTGCTTTCCATAGTGGGAATATCACAGACTATAATTTTTTTCTGTATAATTGTTATGATGAAATGAAAGCCACCAGTTTCACACACCAGGGCCAACTACCACACAGCAAATAATTAGAAGGCATCAGTGACCAAGGGTGCCCTAAAAGCTCAGGTTGATCTATCCTATTGAGTATTGCCTGATAATTTGGTCTTCAATACTTCTAGGCAACCCCTGACTACATAAGGCACAGATAAGTGAGGGTTTACATCACCTATTAGATTTCTCATCAGGATTTGAAAATCAAGGATTAATGTAGTTTTGAGAGAAACTAAATTTATGTACTGTAGTACTTCAAACACTAAAGATAAGAATGCAAATTTGGAGATAATTTTGTGCATGCCACTCTACCAGTTCCATTAGAGACATCTTATAAATGGATATATCCAAAAGATGCCCACAAAATTAAGATTATGTTCAATCACGAATCAAATGAAAATTTTAATGATTTATTAAATAGCCACATCATTATTGTCGATATAGATTTTCAGTCTCTGAGTTTTGACATGTAGAACAAGCCTATACAGTAATCAATAACTTAAAAGCACACATTCAGATGAATGAAACAACTAGAAACAGCCACTTTTTAAAATGGTCCAGGTTTATATATGTACATTGTTCTAAACAATTAATTTCACAACCTTATAGCAGTATAGTATCTGGTAATAAGTGAGTCAAATTTTACAAAAATCAGTACAGAACCAATGATGTATAAAGCTCCAAGCAAACAAAATTATACATATCTAACCAAATAGTAAGTTTTTCCATTACACATTTTAGCCAAAATGATGAACAAAACAGTCTTAACTTAAGTAGGCAAATACTTTTGCATAATAAAAGCTCAACCTTCAGGTACCTTACTATTCAACAACATGAATTACTTTATTACACAACAAAAGCTTTCGGTGATTACAAAAAAATAACAAAATTGGAATTTCACAATTATTTGTCTCAAATCTAAATGCAAGCAACTGATGCACGCCAAGGAGCAAAAGATCCTCCTTGGTAATCACATGAAGTAAAAAAGCCAAAAAACCATAGATGTGGAACACTGAAGAAACATACGTGTTTCCATTCACATCAAACCAGAAGATAACACTTATGCAAAGTTTTAAGCAAAAATAATCAGAAAAGTTCTCTGGAAGTTAGTAAGCTTAATTATTTTTCAAAGTTGAAGGAAGACCTTGAGAGCAAAAATTTGCCTTTCAGAAAGGCCACTGCTCAATAAATCTCCGATAATTAGACCATTCCTGTTCCGAAAAGCTGACTATCTGGTGGGATTATTGATTTGGGATGAATGCAATGTTGATGTTGCTGAAGTGGTCGTTCCCAAGTTAGGGACTGCATTCTCAAGAAATGCCAAACGCCTCTGCCTTATTTCTTCGGCATTTACTTGTGGTTCACCTTGACCACCAGAACAACCTGAAAAGATAATTAGGCTACAATGACATCATAAAGACTGAAGTACGTAATTATAATATTTAAAATTTGCTATGGGATTGAGATTCATGGTAACCTTCTCTAAATAATTAATTGCAGACAGATTCACATACCTACTCAGGTAGGAAGAATTAAGAGATTGGAAGTCTTTAGGGATGGTTAAATTGACATTACTATATTGAGTGCTTAATGCTTAACTCATGGAAGTGATGGTCACTACATGCATCAAAATTAGTCACAATATGAAAAAAGACCTATATTATTACTGAGAGGAAGGGTGTTTAGATCATTATGGAGAGATAAGTCTACATAAAAGCTGTCAGGAAATTTGGAAGAAAGTTCAGTTAACTTCTAACATACTAGGAAGAATGGCAGAAAATTAAAAACAAAATTAATGAAGCGCTAACAATTATCCAGTAGATGATCCATGAATCCCATTTCCACATAGGTACTTAACAGGGAGAAAGAAACACTTCACCCTTTTAGGTACATCCTTCAAATTGAAACCTATCAACTCTTTAATTTGTTTCAACCCACTTAAAATGAGCAAATAAATGATGTTGACTAAGCTTAAAAAAGATTGTTTGATCGAGGGGATGACTGAAATTAACAAGGCACAGATCCTTATTTATTTGGATCTCTGTAATCAACTACTCCAATAGTAGAAAATTTAAAAAAAAATTACATCAGAAGCCAGATATCTACATACCTCAAAATCGATGAACATGTTTCTATTTAAAATTTTAAATGTGGATAGCCACAAAAAATAATGCATGGCTTTCTTTAACCATGCATTATTTTTTGTAGTTTGAATAATCTTTAACTCATGAATGATTACATCATATCTTTGCCAATTGTGGGGGTTACATTGCAAAATGATGCCATGTGAAGTAGTGGAGGAATGATTCATCTAAAGGAAATGAGAGGGCTGCATTCCACGATGAATAAAAAAAATAAGGCTTTCAGATATTTTTACAATACTTATTTAGATTATCAGACTGGCAAGCACATATTTCTTCACAAAAAGGTCAACAAATGGCAGAATATTTAATTTTTTTTTAGATTTTTTATTTAGATTTAGATTAGAATTTAGATTAGATAGATAGAATAGATAAATTTTAATAGCTAGAGAGTTTTGTCATCAAGCAGAATTAAAAGTTAATGTGCTGACATAATTTTACATAAGTCCATCTCAGTTTTTAAGGTCCTTCTCATCTTCTGCAAGTGCAAACATATTTTTTTTAATATTTCCAAGTAAATATTGTAATAAATACCAGTTAATGTGTGTGTTAACCCTTTGAGTGCGGCATGACATGATATCACGTCATGGTTGTCTTTACGCTGGTGCTGATGCTATTATATCACATCAAGGGTTTTGTGAGCGTTCCAGCTTTCACTAGGGAACATTCACTAGGCCTCCTAGTGAAAGCTGGAACACTCACAGTACCCATGACGTGATATCACGTCATCAGCACCAGCGTAAAGACAACCATGATGTGATATCACATCATGCCGCACTCAAGGGGTTAATTACTTTAAGTCATCTTTGTCAAGAAAAAACAAAATTCTTTGGGAAGGGTTAACTTTTACTGGAATGGGACCCAATGACACTAGGAAAAGTTTTTAACTCCACCACTTATACTACAATTCTTATTGTTGATTCCTTTCACTACAAATCTCAGCTAAAGATGAAGCTTAACTTCCATTCTAGTTTTCTTCTTAGCTTCTGTTTTGCATTCTACTTTTTAATTTGCATTGCCTGATATTCAAGAACAAGTTTTGTTTCATATCACGCATACTTATAATAACACATCTCTAGTAAGTGGGTTACCTCCACCAAATTGTATCTGTAGGATCATGAAATTTGCAGCACTACAAGACATAAAACTATGAATCAAACCAGCGGTCTAAAATCAGAATTTATCGTAGTTAATTTTTATTCCCAAGTTTAAAAAAACCTATAGATTTTTGGATAGTTTAATAAATAAAATATGATAAAGCAGGATCTCAGCTATGAATCAGTAAACATATACTATGTGAAACTGCCAGGTTTGATGGCTATGTACACCACGGACATCATGTTCCGTGCGCTTCATAAAATCATTATATTATCCAACGACAACTCATTCTCTCCTAGAAGTTATACAATCATCCATTACTTACAGTTGGGGATAACTCGCGCAAGAGAAAATGATTCCATTTTCGTACAGGCCACTGTTATTGCTATCGCCAACATGTTCCTCAGAAAGGAAAATGCATTAACTTGTGTTCCATGACAGACAGAAAATGACCGGTTTGCGCAGGGGTTCAATTTTGAGGACTCACAAGGTATATAATAAAAATCAAGGGCTATGTGAAGAATTATGTGACAAGAAATAAACTGTTTATTATTAGGCATGTTGTGAGATATTGTAAAAATATTTCCAAGATGCAAATCATGTGCATTGATGAACCTCTGGTGTACTGGTGACCACGGGTCATTTGGAGATCTCACTAGATACATATAACAATAATATTCAATGTAATGGTGAATAATTAAACAAAAAAAATGCCAATGTTTATTATTAGGCATATGGCAAGATGTTTTTATAATATTTCAAAGCTACATGTAATGCGCATTACTGTGATTCGAGAGTATTTCTGACAAGAGGACAATTTGAAGATCTCGTTAGGTACATATAACAACAATATTCCAAGTAATGGTTAAGAATAGGACGACAAAAACACAAACCTTTACTAGTAGGCACATTATCAAATGTTCTTAAAATATTTCTGAGCAGCAAATCATGAGCATTGCAGAGAATAGTGTATTAATGACCAGGGGTCACTTCACAGACCTTGCTAGGCATATAATATAATACTTCAATTGATGGTTAAGAATAATACGACAAAATAACAAACTTTTATTATTTGGTGCATAGCAAAGTGTGATAAAGGATACTGCTGAGTTTAAATTAAGTTCATCGAAAAGATTTGGGAGAACTTGTTTGCTGAAGCAGCATATGCCTGAGAATTGGCTAAAAAAACTAGAGTTGATTTGATTGACACTGCTCATATTCCTTACACAAGACATTTATACAAAGAGATAAAAACAGAAATTTCAATTATTTATCATCTTTCATAATTTAATTCACACTACTACTCATCTGTCCCTCCTAACAACCAACAATCCCATATCAGATACATGTCAAATTACTTTAAAGTAATTTTACTTTTATCAAACAAATTGCTCTAATATGAAATCCCTATCAACAGAATGAAACGTGCAAGAAATATAAAAACATTGTGTGCCAAAATTGATGAACATATTCATCCCCCTTCATTATATTAAAGTCAATGTTTGTTTGCATTCATGATGACCAACGCTAAGTGATACTTAGTCGTCTAGTCTTGTTTATTTTTCATTGATGATGACGTTTCATTCTTTAGAGCATGAAAGAAAGCTTCTCTTTCAAGAACAAAGTTTGTGCTATATTAAGGATCACTAGTTGGAATGTACATTGGTGAGATATGTCATAGTAGTATGGGCTGCTTTCCATGCACCACACACCTATATAACTATTACAGATGAGCTATTCTGAAAATTACTATGGTTTTTTGCCAAATTGCATGTGGGCTACTGTATTTATTTTGAAGTGCTTTCCATTTATCATACATTAATGACTTAAATTCCTTTAGTCCATTGCTATGGGCTTTCCTACTAAATCCACTAATAGCTATTGATTGCAGAAAATTATAGTAATTTTCAAAAATTACCATGTAATTTACCCATATCTAATGACTATACAAATATGTATTTGTCAGCTGAAGACAGGATCTTTACAATGAAGTTACAAAAACATCTTAATGCCAGTTCTGGTCGAATAGTCGTTGAAAAAAAATTAAACCTAAAACCCAAAAATTAAACCTGAAATATTTTTGGGTCACAAATTAACATGTGAATGGCTGAATACAGAATGGTGTAGAAGGTGTTAAAATTTAGTTCTTAGTGCTATTTAATATAATGACATTCCATACATCAGGATCACATAAATATAGTATTACAAATTAAATCTAGTCATTATCTCTGGGGAATGGCAAGCAAATAATAGGGAGTGAATAAGTCCATGATTTTGGTTTCTGAGAGAATAAATACTATGAATAAAATAGCATGATTAGAAATGGTACAGTGATTGTAATCAAATTACATCTAATTTCACCTCTGGTTTTTAAATCTACAATAACTTCCATATGCTGGAAACCATTACGAATAGCAGTTAGCATTTCTGCCACACTCTGTTGTAGTAAACAAAGAAGATTTCTGAATGGTTTGAGACCTGGGATCCACTTTGAGCATTGGAACTTGTATTTTATCCTCTTACCTTTTTAAAAATGTAACTACATAGTTTGTAAGAAGAAAACACAGCATACTGAATTCTCATAACAAATTCTACTATTGTGACAAATACATAGGTACATAACCAATATACATGGGAGGACTTGTTCAAGTGTTATTAAGAATATAAATATAAGTGTACTTATTTCTGTTATGTCACCCTTATTTTGCTGCGTGTGCCATCTACGTGATGAGTGTGAACATGCATGCACATGCCTTAAAATGCATACGTACATTCTAAGCTCATTTGCAAGGCCTTTTGTAATTCTTCATCTCCCTCGTCATCTGGTGTTTCCGTTTGCAACCTGGATGAAGGCTCAGGAGACTCATTTTGAACTTCTAGGCTTAGTCGAAGGGCTTCTCTCAGCTGCTGATCGTCTTCAACACTGACCTCACTTTCCAACACCACTTTTGGCTGAGTTTCGCCTGCATGACCATCAGCTTCTGCTCTACTGGCCCTGAAATTTATTATGGTACCTTAATAAGTTACTTCACTGTTGAGATCAATCAAAGAGAACCATTTTACAAGAATAACAAAAGAGATTATACAGATGAATCTGACACCAAATATTTTCCACACGTGGGATGCTTTTGGACAGTACCCAAATTAATTGGAAAAATAAGAAAATATAGCAAAAAGCTTCAGGAATAAAATAATTCTCCATATGAGGAAGATACGTTACATAGAAGGACCTTGAAATGGGTCAATAAGAAGCCAAGGGCCAAGAAGAAAAATATAGGAAGAGGTACAACTCTTTCTAAATCAAGTATGACAATAATTTAGTAATACGAATAAAATGAACACCTTACTGATATTTTCCAAGCCTTACAATAAAGAGATAAATTTTGCAAACATAAGCACAACATAAATAACCCAGTAATATAAGAGATGGCTATTCATAATTGATGGTTTCACTTTATGCCACAATCACTTGATCAATGAAATAGATCTTCTCCACTACATTGCCTATGCTATAAGAGTACACAGTTGACAGGGCTGCTCATTTAATGTAATACACTTCTAGATATGAGAGAGCAAAATATCTTACAGCAGTGCCCTTTGAAGTTCTTCGTCATCATCCTCTTCCTCACACAATAATGCACTTTCCAGCTTACTTGAAGTTTCACTTCGATGTCTTTGGAAAGATTCCCTGTCATTATGAGAAAGACTAGTAGAACCACCACCAAGAACATTTCCTACTCCTCTAAATACAGATGTAGCACTACTACTTGACTCTGAATTGGAGTTAGTAGTTTGAGTCTTAGGGGTTTTACTCAAAAGTTGAGGTTTTACTGTTTGCACAGCTGGGCACACACGAAGAAGATTATCAGCATCACTTTCAGGCAGGACTCCATTTACAACAAAAATGGAGTACCCTGAAAAAGAAAGTCTTGTCAACAAAGTTTTACTGGGCTCAAAATCAACAAATTGACAGCACTTAAGTTAAAGACAGTACCTTCCTGTTGAAGTTGAGCTAAGAACATTGCAAGGTATGTGTTGGACAGAAGTTCAGGCCCAGTAAGCATTGAGTTGAGATTGAACCACTGGTTACCCAGCCGACGTATAGTAAACCAATGATCACGATAATTGCAAATATAAGCTTGCATATCCCTACAATGAAGTCACGAATAATGAACTGACACTTCCTTAATTGCAGCAGCATGATCCAATGTATCCAACAGGGGGCTAAAACTAGCAAAGGACCAGCAACATGACCCCTTGTTTCTATACTATGTGGGAAGCAGCGAGTGGTAAAGATTTACTGCTGCGATTGTGTTAACTTGATAGCTTAGGAACAGAGGGTCAAACTGCCAGTGTTAAAAAAATGAGAGACCTCCTACACGGTATGGCATTGTAACTCTCATAAAGTTTCTTCAATAAAACAAGGAGAGTGACAATACCGACCGTCAGGACCTCTATGAAAGAATGTATAGTCTAAATAATCCAAGTAATATTTATCACGAAAGTGAGGCAACATGAACAATTATTGCATCACACTTTTCCTTTCGCAGATTTTAAATAATCATAAAATCAATATAACAAAAGAATACAATTTACAACATTATAATCTACACCAAACCAAATACATACAGCAGTACTGCTGGCTTACAATGACCAGAAATGACTAATGACCATAAATATTTTCCATTAGCCGTTATAATTCAATTCAAGGCAAGGAAGATGAAACTTACGTCGGGCATTTTTGAGCTATTAAAGCCACTTGTTCAGAGCTACTATAAGGAACTAGTTCAAGCCCCCAAACTTCTAATGCACTGCTGATTACTTGCACGGAAAAATATCCACTGTCATCCATATTTCCAGAGGGTTGCTACAAAGAGAGAGAGATATATATAGATAAGGTGATGAACTTAAGGAAGGAATACGGGTAGGGATATGGTAACAACTAATATCAGGTTAACTTCAGCTAAGATGAATGACAAGTTAATGCTCTGTTTACCTACAAATCAGGACCTATAAGCCTCAGAAGACGGTTGGTAACGACATACAGTGAACACAAATACACTGTCTCACAAGACGACATTAAACTAGGCATTTTAAACCGAGTCTAAGAGATGGATGTCAAGGCTATCATAATGTCACTGACAGTAATTTATGGCAACGTAAAATTAGCTGCACTAACCTCCAAAAACTTTCGATAGTCATCGCTGTCCACTCCGGATTCAGCCATTCTTTTCCTTTCCTCATCATCCATTTGTTGAGCTAATGAGGCTAACTCTACAGGACTAAAGTAGGGACCCTGGAGAAGGGCGTTCAAGCAATGTTGAGCACATAGCGAGCCTTCTTGCTATAACGAACAAAACATTTACATCTTAAACACAGTTCAACAAGACCAGTGATAAAGCCTACAGCGAGCAATGATAGCCAAAATGTTACCTTTTCGTGAAATATAACCTCCATTATACAATGTGTAAAATCTGAATACACAAGTGATATAACCTCACTTTTCGATATCACGCTCTTCAGAGGTTGCCAAACGATAATGGTCACGTAGGTTGGGAATCGAAGAAAATCACAAAATTATTGCGAGGGAAATAATCAACATTCGACATCATTTGCACCACACCAAATTTATTTACTGCGCATATCGCCGTTACGCAACCTAGTGGACAATTTGAGAAACTGAAACCCACAAACAGTTGATGAACATCGAACGTCCGATCTTGGCAAGGGGGTGAGAAGATTTGTTGTACGTTGTTAGTCAGGTACGGATGGAAGTGTTGTGAATTCTTTACTATAAATTGTGGTTTAATCAGCCTTCCGTTAAATGGCCAAGGAAAGCTCAGCTTTAAAAATCTTGAGAAGGTACGCGCTAAGCATAATCTTTCCTTCCGCTGCAGCGACTGCTATATACCTGGACCTCTCTCGAACAAAGAAGTGGAAACAATCGCTGGCACTCCGTAAAGATACAGAGACTTTGAACTAAAATAGGTATTAAAATTCTTCAATTTTTATGTTTTTGCGCCAATGTGACGATCATTTTCGTCCCGAAGTATGGGACCAGTATTTCTTAATGTATTGAAGGTCTATGCACATTTTAGAGTTGATAAGAAGCATTAATTTTAGTTTTATTTTAGGATGGCGTTGTTTGGAATCACCCGAGAATACATATGGATAGTCCTGCCGCTGTCAGGGTATTTTTTGGGAAAATATTTTGATGATTTGGAAACTGAGAGAATGACCTTATTTCGTGATAAAAGTGCACTTTATGGAAGAGTGCTGCAGCCAGGGGAGAAGCCTTCTTGGCCTTGATTTTCAGTGGACTTTTGAGGTTTCGTAATGGGTTGTCCCAGATTCTGGTAGAATGTTGTATATTTAATGCTTAATAAATGTAATTGTTTTTTATGGTAACATCTATGTTGTGAAAGTCAATTTCTTGTGCGTCACAAATCCTCAAAGTAATCAGGTCGTTGGTGGTATCTCCAAGGTATAATTGATGGCCTTAGATTTGAAAAATTTATTGTTAATATTTTTATGGTAAGAAATATGAAAACAAATTCCCGGGGGTATTCACGGGGTGTACCCGGATTTAAAAGCTTTAGTTGGTCTCGGTTATACAGTTTCTAATTGACATGCGGAAAGCCTGTATTTTTTCTGCCTGCATAATACAGTATTAGCTATCACATGTGCTTATGAAACCATTATTAATGTCTGTATAAAAAAGGACCTGCTGTTGGTTGAGAGAGAATGGTGGACTAAATGTTGGAGAATTCAACCAGAAAACACATTATTATACCTGAGGGGGGGGGGGGTAGAGAAAAATCTGGCAAATACATGATGAGTTCATTTTGTATTAATATTAAGTTCTTTTGCCGAGAGTTTTCCTTATATATTGATACCTAGTACTCTGTAGAGTTATTTTTTTCTGTTCATATGAATTGAGCTTCTCCTGGCACTCCTACAACAGCCATATTTGCACCCTGCAGAGCTAAGAGATGTCAATAATAATGCTATGTGAATGGGGCCTGATGTCCCTATCTCTTTAATGGCATGTCCTCAGTACTCTTACCTTATATACAGTCCCATGCTTTATAAGAGGAGTAGACAGCTTGGTTTCAAGTGCTTTACAGAAGGCCCTTGCTAACTTTTTCTTGATCGTGGAGATGACAGTCGAATACTCCTTGGCCCTGAGGTTTGTATACACACATGTATCTATCCCTGGTACTTTTGAAGGAAGGTGAAATGTGGATGTAATATTCCGTCTCATCCCATCTTGGAGATAGGATTTAACTTCTGTAGTTCCATACAAATTTCATGTCAGTAATCAATTTATTGTCATTGCACTGATCAATTTAATTGAAGTGCAATGTTACTGTTCTTACATTATCTGCCTCCACATGAAGTGTTTGTAGATCCAGCAAGATATCCAGTGCTCTAGGTGTGGTGGTTCTAAATGTCTCCCGGAGTTCATGAGGAGGCCATTCTTCTTACACGGTTAAAGTTTTCCACATACATTTCTGTGGATATTTTCTCAACATTACTAATGAACATTACATCTACTCCAGAGGTTATACTGTCGTAGTGTAGATGTATCCAGTTCATGACTCTCAGGATAGGCTGTTTGGTCTGGATTAATCCTTTGATGTATCATGACATTATGATTAGAAAAAAATAATTCACAATTTTCCCAATTTTTATTAGTGACTGACTCCACTAGTTCCTGTACTTAACATCATTATCAGATATTTGTAGTATTAAAATCAGTCTTGTCTGCTTTGTTGAATAAGGTGGAAAATTACTTAATGCTGTTGTGCAACATGGCAGTTTGGACAAGACAGCCACTGACTTTGGTAATATTCAGATGTTTGATTGACCATAAATATTTTTTTTCATTCAAACAGCAATTTCAACCTAATCACTATTTAATGAGCTTCACAGCGATGGAAATTGAGTCATTTTGATACAATTGCTTGCATTGAGTGGGATGAAATTACCACAAGTGCTCGATGTCCAGGGCCTCACACTATGCAGACATTAAAAGGTCCTGCTTGCGAGGGAAGATACAGGGGGCTGGTAATTATTAACAGCTTTTTACTGGTAGTCAATGTTGTGTGTTCATGTTTAAAATTGCCGCCGCACTTCTGCCGCTGTTCTGGAACTTTCCCGAACTTCCCCTTCCCTTCCCCTCCCAGGGTATAAAAGTGGGCGAGTCGCCGAGTATGGGATGTAGTGTATGCCACCTGCGGTTGAATAAAGAAGGTCAGCAGAGAGAGAGTCGTTTCATTTCGAGCTAACGAGACATGGTGACAGCGGACTTTTCGGACTCAATTTGACCGCCGATCTACATGACGACTACCAGCGAGCAGCAGTCAAGGCCGCAGTGCTTCCAAGCGATCCAACTTCAGCCGCCAGACAAGTTCTCCTTTCGATCGGAGGAGTGGACGCGGTGGAGCACCAGATGGGAGCGGTATCGTCGCGGAAGCGGGCTCTTCGCACAGCCGGACGAGGAGCAGGTGAATCAACTCTTATACATCATGGGTGAGAAAGCGGAGGATCTTCTCCTGGCTTTTAATTTAACGGAGGAAGAAGCCAGAACGTACCGCACCCTGATGCAGAGATTCGACGAATATTTCGGTGTGCGAGTGAACGTCGTCCTTGAACGCGCCCGTTTCAACCAGCGTCAGCAGGGAGAGACTGAGACAATCGACGACTACTTGCGGGAGTTACATCGCCTAGCCGAAACCTGCAATTACGGGGCGATGAAGGAAGAATTGATACGTGATAGACTCGTCATCGGCATGAGGGACAGGAAACTTGCCGAAGCATTGCAACTCGACCCGGACCTGACTTTGGGCAAGGCGGCCACCAAAGCGCGGCAGCGCGAGGAGGTCAAGAGACAGCAGCAGCTGATCGGCCAGCCATCAGGGGCGAGCGGCGGTTCGGCAGAACCGGACGTGTATCGCGTTCAGCCAGGAGGAGCTCATCCCCGGACGAAAAGGACACACAGAAAGAATAAGAAGGGGGCTACGGCACCGTCGTTTGACCAGCGGCAGGGCAGTAAGACGTGCAGCCTGTGCGGTCGGTCGCCGCAACACGCTTATTCTGACTGCCCAGCGAAAAAATCTACCTGCAATGCCTGCAAGAAACGCGGCCATTGGGCAGTCGTATGTAAGTCCGTCCGGACGGTGCAGTCGAGTATAAAAGAGTACACGGAAGGCGATGATGACTTCTTCCTTGGACGGGTGCAAGCTATCGGCGCGAGACGCGGGAGAAGACCGCCATGGGAGGTTACTGTACACGTCGAAGGACGAGATATACCATTTCAGCTGGATTGCGGCGCGGACGTGACGTTACTCTCATCAGAGGACTTCGGACGGTATTTCCGGGCGACAGCGATGCAACCGTCGGGCGAAACGCTGCGAGGCGTCGGCAATAGGCAGCTAAAAGTCATGGGAGAAGTGCCCATCACCGCAGAATGGGCTGGCAATAAAGCGGAAGATATTATCTACGTGGTGGAGGAAAAAACACCACCTCCTCTAGGTCGACCAGCCATAGAAGATCTTCAAATTCTTAGGTGGAACCCAGGCGCTACCATCGCGGCAGCGGTGTCTAACGTCACGGCGTTGACCAAGCCAGAGGATGAATTTACGGAAATCTTCCGAGGCCTAGGTTGCATCAACAAGGATCGACCATATAAAATCCGTCTGAAGGCGGGAGCCGAGCCGTATGTTGTGACCGCGCCGCGGCGCGTTCCTCTGCCGCTTCGAGATCGAGTCCGTCAGGAGTTAAAGCGGATGCAGCAGCATGGCGTCGTTTCCCTGGTGGAAGAGGCGTCCGATTGGTGTGCACCCATGGTGGTCGTCGCCAAACCTTCTGGGAATGTACGCCTGTGCGTCGACTTCACGCAGCTAAATAGCAGTATCGTAAGGGAACGGTTCGTCATGACAACTGTCGAAGAGGCATTGGCCCAGCTGGCGGGGGCAAAATGGTTCTCTCTACTCGACGCAAATAAGGGATATTACCAGGTGGCGCTGGACGAAGGATCAAGAACCTTAACAACTTTCATTACACCATTTGGAAGGTATGCCTTCAACCGCCTTCCAATGGGCCTGTCATCCGCTGGAGAGGTTTTCCAGAAGCGGGTGAGCGATATCCTTTCAGGATTGGAGGGGGTCGTCAACCTGGTAGACGACATTATGGTCCATGGCCCCACCATTGAAGAGCATGATGAGAGACTCCGTGCAGTGCTTAGGAGGCTAAGAGACAGCGGAGTAACATTGAACCGGAGCAAATGCAGAATCCGACAACGAAGGGTTAAATTCTTGGGGTACATTGTGTCAGCAGACAAAGCAGTTGAGGCAGATCCTGACAAGGTAGCAGCCATCGTGAGAATGGAAAAACCAAGAACGGCGACGGAGGTAAAGAGGTTCCTTGGGATGGTTCACTACCAGTTGAAATTCGTGAACCATTTGTCGACCCTCACCCAGCCGCTGCGCGACCTTCTGAAGGTGGATACAGAATTTGCGTGGACTACAGTGCATGACCGGGCCTGGGAGGATATTAAGAAGAGGCTTGTAACAGCACCAGCCCTGGCATTCTTCGATCCTGAACGGCGACTTAGGATTTCTGCGGATGCATCAGCTTATGGCCTGGGGGCTGTATTGGAGCAATTCTACGAGACTTGGGAAGGCGAAGCCGGCGTCTGGAGGCCAGTCTACTACGCATCTAGGGCGCTGACTCCGACCGAGCAGCGGTATGCCCAGATTGAGAAGGAGGCGTTGGCGCTCACATGGGCATGCGAAAAGTTTTCGCAATTCATCATAGGGGCACCTGATTTGAAGCTTCGGACGGACCACAAACCCCTAGTTGTACTGCTAGGAAATAAACCTATCAGCGAACTGTCTCCACGCTTACAACGGTTGCGCATGCGCTTAATGCAATGTTCTTATAAAATTGAACATGTTGCAGGAAAAAGCATGATGTCGGCGGACACCTTGTCAAGGGCCCCGTTGCAGACCGTATCATCTGGCGATGGAAAAGACGTCCTGCATGACAGTGAGGTGGAATTCTACGCCAGGTCGGTGGTCGAAGAGATTCCGGCATCCGACATCACTTTGGAGAGGATTCGAGATGCCCAGAGAGCGGACGAGACGACGCTTGCTTTGCTGCAGTTTGTCAGGCACGGATGGCCCCACTCGCGAGATATTACTGCAAGTCTTCGGCCATTCCACGACGAACGAGGCATTTTGGCGGAAGTCGATGGACTGCTTCTGCATGATTCCCGCATCTATGTTCCGGAGAGCATGCGGAAGGATATCCTGAGTCGACTACACCATGGACACCTGGGACAAACCAGATGCTTGGGAAGAGCTAAAACAAGCGTTTGGTGGCCGGGAGTAGAGAGCGACGTTAGGAATTTCTGCAGCAACTGCCAGGTGTGCAGCGAGCATCAGCCACGACCGGTGGAACCTTTGATGCCTGCCCTCCCGCCAGCACGCCCTTGGCAAAGGGTGGCTGCAGACCTCTGTGAGAGAAAAGGACTTCGCTACTTGGTGGTAATAGATGCCTTTTCCCGCTACCCAGAGGTTGCAAGATTAAATGACACCACTTCTTCTGCCGTTATCGAGGAGATGAAGAAAATATTTGCAAGACATGGGATCCCTGAAGAAGTAAGAAGCGATGGTGGTCCCCAATTTTCTGCTGCGGAGTTTCGTAGGTTTGCGACGGACTACGGATTCTGCCACATTATTAGCAGCCCAGGGTTTCCGCAGAGCAATGGCCAAGCTGAGGCGGGAGTAAAAATTGTGAAGACTATCATCGAGAAGGAGACAGATCCCTACCTCGGTTTGCTTGCTTACAGAATGGCACCACTCGAGACGGGAATCAGCCCTGCAGAGCTACTGATGGGTCGCAGACTACGCACCACGGTACCGTGTGCATCGCAGTCATTGGAGCCCAAGTTGCCAGACTTGCAAAGCCATCGCCAGAAGCTATGGCGGAGGAAAATGCGGGACAAAGCCAACTTCGACAGACGTCACCGCGTCTGTACGTTGGATCCAGTTCAACCCGGGGAATTAGTATGGATCCGGGATAAGAAGTCATATGGCACGATCATCAAAAAGCGATCTGAGCCCCGATCATATGAAGTGCGATGGAGGGATGGAATTCTTCGCCGAAATCGGGCCTTCCTCATCCCCGCCAGGAGACAACAGATGGACATAGACTGGGATCCTTTGCTGGTGGACTGCATAAACCCTCCGAAGGAAGAGGTACCAAGGGACCCACCAGACGAAAACCTTGAGCCAGGCACCTCAGGACTGACAACCAGAAGCGGTCGTCTTGTGAGACCACCGAGAAGATTAACATATGATTTCTTTTAGTCTTTCCTCAGTTTTTTTTAGTATTGTTTGCATCCAAAAGATAAATGCCTTAATGTTCACATTTTTTTTTTCTAACAAGGGGGGATGTTGTGTGTTCATGTTTAAAATTGCCGCCGCACTTCTGCCGCTGTTCTGGAACTTTCCCGAACTTCCCCTTCCCTTCCCCTCCCAGGGTATAAAAGTGGGCGAGTCGCCGAGTATGGGATGTAGTGTATGCCACCCGCGGTTGAATAAAGAAGGTCAGCAGAGAGAGAGTCGTTTCATTTCGAGCTAACGAGACAGTCAAGACCATGTCCCATTGTGTAATTTGGATAATTATTATTTTAAGAATTTGATACAACAGATGTACACCTTGTACAGCAGTGGAATTGTATCCATTCAGCTTTAGGTCCTAAGGTTTGTATACAAATCTTTTTTAAACAAACAAATGGAACTTGCTTTAAATTTCCATCCAAGTATATGGAGTGATGGTAGAGGTACTCATATGGTTTACTCGGGAGGTTAGAGAGATTCCAGGAGATATTTGAATCATTATAAAAGCCATAACTAGGCTTAAGGAAGGAAATTTGATGAAATACTATGATTGATTGTTTTTTTCTTACTTTGCCATTATATGTGCGATTTAAGGCAGGTAATGATGATCCTGAGACATGACAACCAATTTGTGATTTCAAGCTTCCTGGCAAATCTGGTCGAAAACCTCTCGGTTTTTACTCCTGGTAAGAAACCTCATTTTTTCTGAAGTTCGGAAGGACGACTTCCCAGAAGTCTTCAGGTATCCTAGAAATCAATGTCATTCAATCACTTAAGCCCGGTTACACGATACATTAACCCGTACGAATGCATGAATGATTGAAAATTCATCGGGAAACCACACCAACTTGTACAAACGAGTGAAGAGGGAAATAGAACCTGTTCTATTTGGTTCATGCATTCGTTCATGAACATGTATGGGTTAATGTATCATGTAGTCTGTACGGGTTAAGGTATCATGCCTTTAGTCCAGCTTACATACATTCATGATAGGTTGTCAGTGTTAGGTCGGTCACCTACTTTCTCTCATGCCAACTCTATCTTGGTCTTCTGTTGTCTGCATCAGGAAATTATCCTCATAGTTTTAGCGTATTATAGCTTTATTGTTATGCATATTTTGTGCCTATAAGGTTGTCAAACTTAGGATAAAAGATGATAAATATTGATTATTAAGAATGACTGTATTAATATATTTAATTTTTGGTAGAAAATTGTGTTATCAGAATGTCCAGTTTAGGAATCTGGTGAATGTATGATATATATTGTAAATCAACTTTCATTTTGAAAAGGGCTAAATATGTTCAGTAAAATATTGATGTTCATATAACGTATTGAATCATACAAAGCATAAGGATGAGAACGATTGGGAAAAAGATCTCCAACATATTGAAAACTAGCAGTATGTACCCATTGAAATTCAATGCATGTGAAAAAACATTGAATTTACGTTAAGAAAAAACCACAAAGACTGAAGAATACTGTCAGCATTTGAGGAGTTAGTAACCTATCTTGTGCAATGTGTTCTTTGTAGTAGACACAGTGACAGTTTTCCTGGTGCACGGAGAGATGAGTGCCTGAGAGAGGTTGGTCCTCTTTAGAATGGAGAATAGAATATTTTATTGGTCCAAAGATTTTACATTGTAAAATGTAGGACAAGTCACAAAGGGAAACAAGCATATATATCATGAACTTAGTAAAATATGGGTGATTTGCAACAAGTACATGCATGCATATTAATAGTTATAAACAGTCTTCTAAATATTAATATTGCTCTTTTCAGGTATTTCCGTCGCGTGTTTGGTTTTTTTGACAACAGTTTTTCCCCTCTTCCTGGGGGCGTCTTCAATTACATTAAAAAATTACAAAAATGTCCAATTAAATTACAAAAATGTCCAACGGACCTGAAGACGCCCCCAGGAAGAGGGGAGAAACTGTTGTCAAAAAAACCAAACACGCGACGGAAATACCTGAAAAGAGCAATATTAATAATTATAAGAGTCGCGGAAGCCTTCAAAGAAAAGTCTTCTAAATAGTCCTTGACACTGTAATAACATTTGTCTATCAGGAAGTTTTTCAGCTGGTTTTTAAATGAACCCCTTGAAGGGGAATTTTTAAAACTGGCAGGCAAATGATTATATAATTTGATGGCAGCATGGAAAGGACTTTTATTTAGCCAGTGGAGTGGCTAAACATATGAATATCCACACTGTGGCGTGTATTGTACCCAGGACGACACATGTACCTGGGCATTGATGGTAAAATGATTTGTTATTCACCAGGTATAAACATTAGTATAAAATGTATAAACAAGGAAGAGTTCAAATTCTTAGCTTCTTGTAATATGGTTTACAGGATTCCCACACTGGAATATTCGCTAAATATCTAATAGCCCTTTTTTGCATTAGGAAAACTTTATGGGAACCAGTTGATGCCCCCAAAAGATAATACCATAGGTTAAGCGTGTCTGAAAATTACAATAGTAGACCATTTTGAGCACATCCAAATTTATGATGCCAGCCAGATTTCTCAAAATATAACCACATTTTGATAATTTGTAGCATAAGATATTAGTATGGATTTCCCAACTTAAGGACTCATCAATTATCAGAACTAAGAACTTTGTGCTGCCCACTCTTTCAATAGATTGTCCATTTATGCCTAAGGCCAAATGAGGCTCTTCTCTTCTTTTACTGAATTGGATGAAGTTAGTTTTCTGTATATTTACTTATAGTTTATTCTTCTTGAGCCAATTTTCCATGAGTTTTAAGGAGCTATTCAGTTTAGTTTGTAATAGTTGGGGATACTTGTGACTTACTGCTTGGGTTGTATCGTCTGCATACAGCACTATATTCTCCTTTGAAACACTATTTGGTAAATCATTTATATATATCAAGAATAAAAGGGGTCCAAGGATGCTGCCCTGAGGCACTCCTATATTTGTTGTCTCAAGGGAGGAAAAGTTGTCTGGTATCACATTATCATCACCAATGCCCTCAATTGCCAATATCTGTTTTCGATCCTTAAGATATGATTCTAACCATTTACTTGGAATGCCCCTGATTCCATTACGTTCACATTTTGCTAGGAGAATTTTCTGGTCCACTGTGTCAATGCGTGAGATAGATCATTAAACACACCAACTGGGTACTCATTAGAGTCCCAGGATGTCATTATCTTCTTTAAGAAACTCAATAGAGCATCATTTGTACTTTTACCTTTCTGGAAACCATATTGCTCAGCATGCAAGATTTTACTTTTGGTGATAAAGTTTGAACTCCTGTCTCTCGCAATAGTTTCAAAAATTTTAGAAAAGTTTGATAGTAAGGAACACGTATGGGAAACCAAAAATTGGGCCACGCAAACTCATTACTACTTAAATAGCATCCAAGTTGATGGATGGTCACCTCGTCCCTCTGGTTCTTAGCCTGATCGCTTTCCTTGTTAAACTTGCAAAAAGCTTGATCGCTTCCTTTGTGTACATACCTACTACATATATTTGCATTCAATGACTTCATTGAGTTGAGCTATTCAACATTGATATGTGCGTTGAGTATCTTAATCAGGATCAGAGAGCAGGGTACAATCCTGCAGCTGACAACGTCAAAAGGAGCATTTGCAGCAGCAGCCATGTTTATTTGACCTATGATTCCTCAATCTCCCAGACTGTACCTTCAGCATAAAGGTAGCCATAATCATTGATTTCAGTTACTAAATCCAAAATCTATGGTGATTGTTAGTGCACTTGCCAATTTTCATGCACAGTGGTCGTTCGTTGAGCAGCATTTCCCATTCTTCATGCACATTTTGGAGTTGATTAGAGGCATCAATTATAGTTTTATTTTAGGATGGCGGTTTGGAATCACCGGAGAATACAAATGGATAGTCCTACCACTATTAGGTTTTTTTCTGGGAAGATATTTTGATAATTTTGAAACAGAGAATGACCTTATTTCGTGATAGTCATTCTCTGTTTTTGTAACAGTGGAAGAAGGGTTTGGGTAAGAGGCATATGGTCACATCATTATAATTTCTGCTATCTTAAAATAGATTGAAGTTTTGAAACAGATGGGCCTACATTTGAACCAGATTTATAGCTGGTTACCCGTCTTTAGGTTAAGTTAGGATGAAATTTGTGTAGTATCTAGCATAACCCAAGAAACACCACAGGAGGTGACTAACTTAGTTTCCCATTTTTCTTGATACCTCCTTTTTGCATTTTTGTTATTTTTTTTCGTTTTATGTTTATAAACTGGTCATTAATAAAGCATCTGCTATCAACTCATTAGAAAATACACTTATACACTATATTTAGATTTTCCCTCAGGAGTGTTGATAAAGCATTAATACCATTACTATTCGCTGCATGAAAGTATTCTTGCACATTTAATTGCAAGTGTAGTCTATTTAATCCCTTATGTGCCATCCCTTATCTTTTACTACATGATTTTTCCCTCATATACATGCAGTGCTATCGAGAACTACTTTAAGAATAGACATTGAAGAGTATACTTGTTGTAAATATGCATTGAATTTATCGATTACCCCCAGAAGCAATCTATCTTGGGGCCCTTCTTTTACAGACTCTCTTTCTACGTGCTATAATGAGCCTGCAGGAAAACGTGATATTTAAATGTTAGAGGCGTGAATATCCTCTGAAAATCAAATCTCTGGTTGTCAAGGAAATATGCTATTGTTGATTTCAAGAAAAATATGAACATTTTCAGCTAATAACATGATTTTCAGACAAATACGAAGCATAAAAGAAAATTGATTGAAAGAATTTGAAACTTTATTTATTCAGCCATCCGATAAAAAAATCCCAGCCCTCTACCTTAATTGAAGGTAATTTTAAAAAGAAAAAAATGAAACCACGGCACCAAACTAAATGCTTAGAATGGACCACCAAGGACCCTGAGGGCATTTTAATACAGCCTATGTTACCATTTTGTATCTAAATGCCATATTTCAGCTCAATTGGTCCAGTAGTTTTTGTGTGATGGAGCAACAGACAGACACCATTATTTTTATATATTAGTAAGGATAGATCGCTTTTGGATGCTATATCAACCTTCAGACATATTCACCAAACAACTGTGAATTATGTGGCTTTCATTACAGTTTAAACATAGTGACAACATCGTTGAGAGTAAAATTATTTCCCAAGTCCCAGTTGGCTGACATTTGTTTATTATTTGTTTAAGGTCAATTTTAAAGAAATGCTTGGCCACTGACCTGAAGTTGAGCTCAACATGTCTTGTAGCTAACCCTATTTTGAATTCCCCTAGTTGCCTTTGCATGCCATCCAATGTGTTCGCTCAGTGATGGAAGGAGTAGGTTGGGAGCCTGAAGGCTACTCACTCAGCCTAGGTTACTTGAAAAATTAAGATCAGATAAGTTTCAGTACTAAAGAGAGGATATTATTTTGACCCCATGCTGTATCTTGAACTAAGAAAGACAACAAAATAAGAGATGCAATGCCTAACTAATAGGTACAAAAAATTCTATTATACATACAGTATTAGTGATGACGACAACAAATGGCATGCCATAAATATAAGGCATCATTAAGATGCTAATTCACCTAGGTCATTTAGCATTCCATCCCTGCTTGTTGTCCATCATGTCAATGGTTGCACCCAATGTTGATTCTAGCATTCATTATTACATTGTCTGTTTTTCACTTATTACAATTTATATTAAGGATAGAGTTATACATATCCATCAGAAAATTTGACAAAGCCTTCATTACACCTTTGGTTGGTCTTTCAGGTATATAAGTTGAATGGTTAATGTTTGTAAAAATATGACTGCCATGCTCATTTCTCATATGATGAAAGTGAAAATACTCTGGCTTTAATGCCCATATTTTTAACAAGCGAGTGTGAAAAAATTACTGTAATGATGTCTACAATTAATTAGAATCCCCACATTAATGTTTGATGCTTTTTTTGCAAGGGAAAATTACATTTCACCTTAACTATAGTAGATGATGTTTAGTGGTGAAGCAAGTAAATATCTTAAATCTTCTTACCTCGGCAATTATCCTGAAAATAGGGGAAAAGTCTCAAAAGAAATGAAGTATATCATTATTTGATTTTTTCCAAGTCAGGTTTATTATAAAAATATTTTGTGAGGTATAGCTCGTGAAATATCTATGGTAATCACACTACTGAAAGTAACAGCATCAAAATAAATCTACACTGGTTTGTACAGAGCAGTACAATAATTACAACAACAGATAATTAGTCACAACCATTAGCACCAAAATTGAGTCAGTGGGTATAGTATAGAGACTTCATAAGTTGTGTGAACAAAGGCAAATCAGCTAGCAGCTTCTGGAGGAACTTGCTTAGCCCTAAGAGGATCTTGCAGTAAAAACTGGAGCCAAAATGCCAAACCTCAACCAGAAATCTTTATTGGCTTCTGAGAAATAAGTGTTAAGAAGACAAAAGCCAATGGCATCAGCTGAATGAGTCAAAGCAGCTTACTGTGTATAATGCCAGATGTTGGAATATTGCATGAGGGTAGAAGCCAATTTTTCTGAGGTACTTTTTTATTTACAGATTGAGCATCAGGAACTTTGTTTTCCTTACCCAAATTCTTCTCCCTATAAGCCTGCTTTTTGGACTCCAACCAATAATAGCTATCTGACCATGAACTTGGCCGCACAATACTGTTTGCCTTGCCATTGGCAGCAGATAATATCCCAGCATTCCTAGTATTGTCAACTATGGAGGGATCTTGGGGAAATCCATCAATCAACTGGGGTACATCTTTAAGGTCAAATGTAACTTTCCGTGTCAAAGACCATGATGGTTTGCTGATAGCTCTTGGGTCAAGCTTGGTGGATGTCTTTGCAATGGCACTTGTCTCACCATGCTCAAGGTCCAGGGAAGAATCTGCATCTGGGAGAGATGGAGCTTTCTCACTCGGACTCCTAGATCTCATTGTAACCTTGGTCACTGTGCTAGCAGTACTCCCTCTTCCACCCTTGCAGGTCTTCAAGTAAACACAAGCACGTCCCATTGTTTCACGAGCCAGGCGAGAAGCCAATGCAGCCTCTCTCTCCTTCTTCTGGATGGTTCTTTCTCTCTCATCGAGAGTCAACTCCTTCATTCGAAGTTTGGCCTCTCTTTGCTTCAATATTTCAAGTCTTTCAGCAATAATAAGTTTTTCCTTTTCAACTTGACCATGAGGACCTTGTTCATGTTTTGTAGACTGGGTGAAATTGTCCGGTTGAATCATAGTATTCAATTTATTTGAATGATGGACTGCTTTCTTTTTAGGTGGGAGTGTCAATCCTGGACCTTGTACTTTGATGGACTGTTGTTGAGGATGGCTATGGGAATCCACATTTCCCTCGATTTTTGAAATGGGGTTTCCAATCTCAGCATAAACAGGAGGAGGATCAGCAGCACAACAATCATTTTCACAACTGCAGAAGATCTCATCCAATACTTCTCTGGTTTTTGTTTGCTTCACTATTCCAGTGGGAGTGCTCAGATTACAACAATTTGATTTACTCAGAGACCATGAGGATATGTGAGTTACCACACTTGGATGATGAAGAATTGTATCCACGCTTGGTCTCACATCATGGTCAACTGTCAGCATAAACACTATTATATTATGAAGTTCTTCAGAGTAATGAGCAGGTATCCTAGAAAACCTAATAAAAAGAACCATCATTTAAAATATACATGAAAATGATTACAGAATAAGAAACAGAGGGATAGGTAATGTACTTACTTTCCCTCTTTAATCCTCTGAGCCAAGGCCTTAACATTCTGGCAAGAAAATGGCGGGCGAAGGCAGCAAAGCTCATAAACGACACAACCAAGGGACCAAATATCTGATTTACGATTGTATTTACTTCCTCTTACCACTTCCTGAAATGGAGAATCACTTATTTAGCATGATGGTGTTCAGGTAATGGTCAACCTAAAGAATGTAATAATTTTAGCCACTGATCATAGGCAGTAAAATATGATTTCAATAGAAATGTGATTCAAATGATAATATAAGATTTTTTTATTAAAAAGGAAAAGCTGCTACTCTGGGTCAGGATGGGCTTAAGCTTGTTGACCTTGGAATCAAAGACAAGTGTACATCAATATCATGGAAGTTATTTTTTTGAATGAATAGAGTAAACTTTGTTTTTCCACAAAGAATTTAATAACTTGCGATCATGGTTTTGACGATTAACATCATCATCACCTGATTGAGACGTTAATCATCAAAACCATGGTCGCAAGTTATTAAATTCATAGTGGAAAAACAAAGTTAACTCTATTCATTCAAAAAAATAACTTTCCATGATATTGGTGTACACTTGTCTTTGATTCCAAGGTCAACAAGCTTAAGCCCATCCTGACCCAGAGTAGCAGCTTTTCCTTTCTAATAAAAAAAATCTCATATTATCATTTGAATCACACATCAGGTGATAATGACGTTATTCGTCAAAAACATGGTTGCTAGTAATTAAATTCATTGTGGAAAAACAAAGTTTACTCTATTCATTCAAAATGGTTAGTAAATTCCATAAAGTATCGCCGGAAACCACCAACTTCAAGTAAGTTACATAGTAAAAATTAAAAGCAAGCACAGATTAACAATTAAGTACTAGTTACCATGGATTTATCATACTGATGCTAGCTGTAATGTACTAGCAAGACTGCTGAGGAATGGGTTATCGTATTACTTTAGGCAGTACCAACTACTGTAATACAATATTCATTCATTGAAATTCTTCCTTAGATCGTTTAGTGATCAAATGATGATAATATATATCTTGCTAACAAGGAAAATTAACCAATTGACTAATGTAATGAGCATACTTCTAAAAAAATTCAAGGTGTTTGAATTATGAAACTTTTTCCATAAACAATATTTTAATAATGTGAATATAATTGACATTTTTAAATAATTGCATTAAGGTCAAGTGAGCTTTGGTACCTTGCTTGCCATTTAAGTGGCAAGCAGAGAACAACCTTTAACAGAATGCTCGCCCTCGAGAGAGGTATCATTAACCACAGATTCCTGGCGATGCTAGATTACACTGTTAAAAAAGTACCATGTCAATGTAATTGAAGCCAATTTACTATTACAAATGCATCACATAACAGCTAAATGAATATCAAATGAAGAGAGAATCACTTAAATTTGGTCCTATTGACTAAAAGGTTGCAATACAGCAAAGGGCAAGGAAAAATGTCAGCTAATAATTTACCGAGGGGTACGCAACTTCAAAAACAAGTGTACACCTAATTTCCATTTCAGCCATTTCTATCCATTACTGTCCATTTCGCGACCATTTCTTAACAAGCGTACACCATTTCTCAGAGTTGCATACCCCTCGTAATTTACTTATGCACTGAGAAAGCACAAACACGATAAGCAGCCAGATTTACAGCTGTGTGTTGCCGGTTGCCTAACACAGAGGATACATTAATGTTGAAGATGTTAGGCTTACTTCTAACGCTACTTCACCGGAGCCCGGTGTTTCCTAGATATAATTACTTCCCCTAGCCCAGTGCCACTTTTATGAGTAGCAACACAACTTCAAGTGGGAAAGAATTTAAGCAAAATGTAATGAGAAGAAATTGCTCAGGTTCACTGATGCAGATTAATGTGAGGGTTTTAAGAAAAACTTAGACAAGGTCGTTCTGGGTTGGATAAAATTTCTTTACTCATTATTTGCTCTCGCATTCACAGAATTTATTACATAAAATTAAAAAACAAAAAGGCAGTGAACATGCATAGTAGGATTGTACCAGCTCAGAGGTACTTGGTGATTTAACATATCTCCCATTTTACCATAAATGCTTAGGGTCACTCCGTTGTTAAAAACCCTATTTTTGCCTTTTTTTTAAATATTCATGTCACATATAGGCTGTGAGATTAAAAGACTACATATTATATAGATACCATGCCCAGACTTGACCTTGCATGGAAGTCAAAGGAAGTTTTTTCAGCATCAAATTTGCAAAGAAATACTTTATGGCCAATGACTGAATTTTATGTAGCATATGAAAATTTTGCAACAGCATTTGGGGAACTCACAAAAATGAAATACAAGTTATTACTTTAATGTCAAAATAATAGCTCATGCACTCATGATCAACATGACTTCTAGGCTTAGCATAGACAAAAATGAAGTACATACATATATAATTATACTCATCCATTCATCTCAAATGCAATTGCAGGATAAATATGAATGCTGCCTAAGAAATATTTATAGCTATTAACTATGGGGTTAAAATGAGGAAATTACAGTTAACAACCATAAACGAAGTTGAGATTCATCTTAGTGAACTTAATTTCTTGAACCACACAAATTAATTACGATCATGCAAGCTTAAAACCTGGAGTTTTTTATCCACTAGCCTGAATTGTTTGTAGCAACTCACATTTTATAGCAAGGAACTTCTTTGAATTACATATGCACTTTTGCAAAGCAGCTGTTAAGTGGAACGAAAATCATACCTCATAGTTTAATGTCAACTTTTTACGACACTTTTGTAATAGTTAAAGTGCTCCAGATATGGTCCATTTAGTACAGTATTTTAAGTATAAAATACCTACATATCCAGTAACAAAATATTCCAATTTGAATTCATTGATGCCTGGATTTTGTGTATAGTCTTGGAATTTTCCACCAAGAGGTTTGGCCACTAACACTAAATGACATAGTTGAACTAATGGTGAGTAAGATCAGGAAACTGAAAGACCATGAGCCAGTCATTGAATATGTTACTAAAAGAATAGATCCAAGAAAAAAATATAACTCATTGGTAGAGGCTGATGAAGAGGAAATACTTGTTTGTGTGACTATAAGGATTGTTACGTTCCAACTCGCCTTTCCATAGCATGAGTTCAATGAGTTTCCATAGCATGAGTTGTTTGGGCAAAATTTCAGTAGTTTGTGCCACAGTTTGAGGATATTTGAGTGTAAATATTTTATGGGATTTTTGAGGAAAACAACATACAAGCCAATGAATGAGAACATTTTCAACCTCCGATTTTTGGTCTTAAGGACAACATTTTTCCTGCAACTACAGCCCTCAGCATACCAAATTCCATTTTCAGTCCCATTCTGGCATATTTATAAAGGTGAATGTGAACAGTTGCTACAATTGGAGTGCAAAGTAGTTACTAAAAATATCTTGAAATTTGAAAGGAATATTTCTGCTCTCATTGTTGCAATCTTGAAATTACATCATATCCACAGAATGGTCTTAGGCATCTGAGTGGAGGACCTCATCTTAAAATAATAATTGAATACGGCTTTGAGATAAAAAATTTTCAAGAAGAAACAGTATTTAGATTATGGTAATTTATCACTGTGATGAGTTCGTGGTAATGAAGTGAGTGGGTGGCATTTCTGTCAATGGCAGTAATACATACACATGGTACATTCCTTATTTTGGCAACGATAGACACTATATACAAGCCCTGAGCTTTAAAATTAGAATCCAGTAGAACCACTGCATTTAAGATAAAAACAAAATCTCCCAAAAGCAAATTTTTTCTAAAATGTTTCAAGTGTTTCACAAGTAAGGTCTTAATACTTAAATGAAATTCAAAGGTTTTGAGTTAGCATACATTCATATTTTATCATATATCTGATTATGTAAATAAGGTTTTAGGAAGCTTATTAAGCTAGTATCTACCAATGAATCACAACATTATCTACATTTTGTGCCATTATCCCTCAAAACCATGAGGTAATAGGTACTAGTGTTAGGCCAACAAATCAAATATACTATGTAAGTACAGGATAAAGTCACACCCAAAGTAGCCTTTGAATTTTCTTCAATACCAATTAAATACAGTTTTTCCGGACTTTCTCCCTTTCCAGAATAAGAAAAGAACAGCTGGCTAATTCTAATATCTCCAGAAGAGCCCAAAACTGTCACACTGTGTGTGTCAGTGTACACAAAAAGTCACACTGTGTGTGTCAGTGTACATGAACTAGATTTTAAAAATGGAAATTTGGGGAAGGGGAAATGTGTGTTAAAGGACTATACAGATGTTATGTGATGTTCAGTTACTAGGCACATTCTCCCCAGACACCTGATAAAACGTATTTTCATGCAGGCTAATGAATTTCTTAACAAACCATACAGATAAACATTAATTGAAAATACTATTAAATCCCGAATGAGAAGAAAATAAACATGTTCTTAACACTGGTAGGAAAAGAAAATTGTAGGAGCATTAAAAACTTATGACGACCTAAGCAGCTCTTTCTCCTTCATAATATTGCCACTCTTGTATATTTCTGATATTTTAGACAATCTGCAGTATATTTGGTATTTCTTGGAAAGGAGAGTTATTTCCATAAAATATGTTACAGAAATGTTTAGGGGAAACTTTAAAAGAATAGGTATCAAATGAACCTAATGGTCTAAAGTTAGATAAGTATTTTACGCTGGTGAGCAACTTGACCTTTATAATGAAACATGGATATGTAAGATAGTAACCTACAGATCACCATCAGGATTCATTTGGGCAATAAATAGTTAGAGGTTTAATCAATCTTGAAATCAAATACTTACAGGGCTCATGTAAAATGGAGTTCCTACTACTGTCTGAGCATAACATTCCTCCACATCATCTCTGTTCAAATCAACAGAATTCAATACTCGAGCCAATCCAAAATCGCCAAGTTTAATATTAAACTGTGCATCAAGGAAGAGATTAGCTGGCTTGATATCCCGGTGAAGCACTGGACGACCAGGGCCATGGCAAGCTTGAAGTGCTCGTGATGTTTGGTAAAGTGTTTTCCAAACAAATGCTTCATCAACATATGTATGCGTCCTTAAATAAAAATAAAAATCGACTGAATCTTAGATATACAAATCATAGTGACCTGAAAACAAACTTCAAAAAGTAAAATGAGGGATTAAGGACCAGAATCATAGCTCTCCATAAATTAAGGATTGACAACCATATGTGGCTTTCTCAAATTATGATAACAATTTTAATGGTGAGAATACACATAGCTAAAAAGCCAATTTTCATGAAATCTAATGCATTCCAGGAGCATCTTAAGCCTAGAACTAGTAATGTTACTATGGGTGCATAATTGAACCATCATATGCACTTCATGATGGGAGAGCTGACAAACAAGACCTAGGGCTGGAATTAATAAGGCTAATGAGTCAGATTTCACTCATGCGCTACTTCCCTCTTTCGCATAGCAGATTCATGAATCTTTCGAAGGCCGTGTACTAAATTTCAAAACAAGAAACATATGTAACCTAACAATTAATAACCAAGAAAATCTGGACGACGAGAACTTAACGCAAACTTTTATCCTACACTCCTTTTGAACGATACAGAATTCGTCACATGTTATCCATCTATATCTTACCTTCGACATTTATGTATTAAAGCCGCCAAATCTCCACCTTCGCACCACTCCATTATAATGTAGATAGTGGTACTTTCTTTATGAATGATCCTATCGAAGTATCGCACAATATTCGGATGTCTGAGTTCCCGCAGAACGTTGACTTCTGACACCAGCAGCTGTGAATGAAGAAAAACCAAATCAATAATTACTACTGCCGGTTTTTCTTTCATTCGCTACTTCTCCAAGTTATAAGAATTACGCATTGCTAAGCTCGAACTTTACCTTTTTTCTCTCCTCGGACATGCTTCCATAATCCACAGCTTTCCACACAAACACATGAGGGGTATTCTTTTTCCGCACTTTGTAGCATGTGCCAAAAGACCCAGTTCCAATCACTCCAAGAACCTCATAATCTTCTATTCTCTCGGGCATGTCGGCAAAACACCGTTAGAAGTCAGCAGATTTCACTGAACAAGCGTTGGAAGCACTTGAGATCAATGAATAGCACACCGTGCTGATATGCCTCTACGACTTTTTTAAGAATAAATCCTTCCAAACACCAAGAGCATCTTGATTACGCATACAGATACGGATGAAGGACCGTATGAATCTTGACAAGTTTTGCGAACACAGTTTCTGCGGTTTCTGTTCGTATTTTGAATCAAAACACAACATCGGCTGTGATTGGTCGTTTCACAGCTGTAAAAACTGGTAAAGCGCCCTCTGCTTGCTAGTGGGATGAGTGTGCTCCAAGTTCGATCAGTAGAATCAAGTAGAATAACGGTATCCGTCTACAGCATTTTGTTTTGTGAAATGTGACGTCTTTCATGTATTTCATTGAGTCCCGTCATAAGGCACCAAAAATAATTTAACATAATGTACAAATACTTTTTATTTCATCTGAGTTGTTGTTAATCATGGGCTGTAAGTATACACAGCAAATTGGTGGGCTAAATTCTGACTTACCAAGTGTTACGCATTTGGTAGCTAGTCAACATTTTAGTTTTAACTTCGTAAATTTAACTCGACAAAAATATGCATTCTTTGTGGAAACTTATGCTAAGGGTTATGGCTGGTTAAATGATTCTTGGTTCAGTATCATGTCTTCGTAACATCGTGAAGCAGTTGGTAATATGTTTGCTGTGTTTATCTACTATGAAGTCACAGACCAGCGACTATGAACTTCAAAATCATCGTATTGCTTTACGTGTAGTCATTTATTAGTACTATCACTCACAGAGCACTTACTTTTGATAACGGGAATGTAAAGACCTATAGCTCTTGTTGGTTTCTGATTAGCGATCATGAATTCGTTTCCATTGCTTTCTTGGGGAATTTCAATTTGTAGAATTATTTTCAGGACTGCAGTTTTCGCTGCTACATGTTCGTTCACTGAGGCCAATCAACGAATTTCACAATAATGCACCTTGAAGAAAATCAAGGCGGAGAAAACGCTGAAGACATGGGAGAAAGTTCGTCGGTTTTCGTAATTTTGTCGATTGTGATGAAATTTATCAGTGGGCGTGGTAATGATTTCCTTTTCTCGTATTTAGAGAGCCCAGCCGTTTTAGGTGCCGGTGGAAGTGTTTCAAACAACGGAAACCCATCTTTAGGATCCGGAGAGACAGATTCCGTGCAAGGTAAATACTTGAAGCGGATGACATTTCAGTTATTATATTAGTGCTAAAATGTGCCTCTAGTGTCTCTTTGATGGAATTCAGCAAAGTTTGATGTTCTGCATCCGGCAACTGTTAGCTTGCCCCGTTCTTGGAAAACCGACGCGAACGACGACCGACTTCCGATCAGTAATGAATTGAGATTGCGTCTTCGAAAGATATATCCGTACCAAAATGAAAAAAAAAACTACCTAGGAACGTTTTGGCTATTTTATTTAAGTTTGCATTACATAATAAGCTAAGACCCTTACTTAAAGCTAGGAATAGCCGGAGGCTTTTGGCTCAACCAACCATTTATAAGGCTTCCCATCCTTACTTCACAATGCTTCCTCCCTTCCCACCCTGCTTTGGTTCCTTTCCCCTGGTGTCCTTACACCCTTGCCCCTTCATTATCCCTCACCTGACGCTCCCAACACTTGTCAGCTTTCTTTTTCTTTTATTTTTCCCAACCCATTGAGCCAATTCTTCTCCATTTATTTTTTTCCAAAAAAATTCTTTCCTGCTCCATTTTTACCCACTAAAAGGCTAAGTGTCTCTTCAAAACTTGATGTAGTTGGTATTTCTTTGTCATGAGAATTCTATTCCTAAGTTCCCTTCCTATTTGTTGTATATTTCCATCTCTCTGACATATTGTGGCTCATCCCTTGTGTACTTGAGAAACATGTAGAGCCAAGAGGCACTTTGTGCTTCGACACCTGATCTTTTAATACTTCCTCGCCCATCCATTCATTCCCTTTGACTGAACTTTAAGCATTGACTGTGCTCTTCATTTGGATTTTTTCCTTCCAACTCGTTTTCTTTCCCTCCCCGTGACACCCATCATCCCATGTTCTTTCTTTCCCCATTCCACCTGCTGTTCACTTCTGCCTTTCTAATCCCCCACCTCTGCCCTCATCCCCTTCCGCATTCTCTGTGTCAACCCCTCCACCATTGGGGCTGCCAGGGCCCCTAGTCATTTCCTGCTTACTGATGGCTCAGGTTTCTCTCGGCTCTGTCTTATGACCATTACCAGTGGTATTGCTCCTGTGTGTGGAAGGTTCATTTCACAGAAGTCAAAGAAATCTTTGTCTCATCCATTACATTATTTTGCCCTTAATGTAATTTAGGAAGCTATCATAGAGTGTCCATGGGATTACATTTGTAATTAGTGAAATGACTTTTGATGTTTTTGTGCTTGTCTTAACATTGGGATGCACTTTCAACGGAGTTATGGGGAGATATGAGGATCTAAGTGAGGTTTGCTGAGGAAAGGTGCTGTGGTTGCAGTCGCTAATGATTGAGAAGAATTTATCTGTGATTATTACTCTTGATTAGTTATCATCCTTGGTAATTGGTAATAGCTTGCTTGAATAATGTTTGGTGATTGTAGATGGCTAATTTTAAATGCTGTGTGTTAGCAGAGCGATGATTGAAAGATTTATAGGTATGTACTTTGTATCTTCTATTAGCTTTCAAACACCCTTCAGTTAGTTGAATTATTGAGTTAACATTTGGGAAATCGTTGAATATAGATCACTTATTAAAAACATTTTATGTTGACTCTTTCTGTGATAGTTGGACAGTTTCTTTTTCAAAAGTTTGGATTGCACTGCACTTCATGTATGTTAGGAATGTTTATAGGCTCATAATAGGAAAAATTATGTTATAATATGGAATTGTGAGAATAAAAGATTTATGTCAGAGAGGAACATGGTAATAATGATGATCTTCTGACTTATATTTCTAAAGAACAGAATTAATTGTAATCATCGCAGTGAATCCATTAAAATTATATGTTAATATTGAGAATTGAAAAGTTTTAAGTGAGATGCCACAACTTCTTGTTGTCAAATATTTTATTTAATGTATTGAAATGACTTAAAGATCCATTATGTTAGATTAATCTGATCTGTAATAATCCTAGTCTTGATTCACTGGTACTTTTCCTATGTATGTCTTAGTATTCACTGTATTCATTCACCATAGCTCAAGTAGGGAAAATTACCAGTAATAGAAAAACTATATGCCACTCCTTAGAAATATAGGCTAAACCAAATGATTGAATAAGTTTTTATTTTTCCCTTTTTCATTTATTCAATTGTCTGAAGAATTTTCTCCCATGACATACCTCATTATCATTGCAAAAAGTGGAGAGTTTAGGTATAGAATGTATTATGTGTATCTAGTTTTTTTAAACCTATGTGTGAAGAAGAGACATGAAATATTTATAGTTTCAGGAAACTTAATTTTTTTATTGGTGGTTTGGCATAGATAATCTCTCGTTGCCATCTCTGCCCATTTTCCCAGATATGTTCTCATTCAGCCAGGACTATCTAAAGGGAATTTACTTGAGTCCAGAACTTAGGTTTTAAAAAAAATTGTGGTCCAATTATTGCTTGTGTTTTGTAGTGATGGTAATTGATGTGGTTATAATAATTGTGATGAGATCACACTTTCCTCACATTCGGAATATGGTTTTTCAGCTTTGCCGTGGGCCTTGCCATTGTGTTGTTCTTGAATAGGGTTGTTTATATCATGTCCTTTGCTGTTGTATATGTCTTGAGACATGTTGTTTTACAGTTGTATGAAATGGTAGTATTTGGGGAACTTAAAAATCAATATCTCTCGACTATTTGGAAACCTTCCATAAATATTGTTCAAAAAAATCTTTCAGCACTATGAAGGTGATTCATGGTGCATTAGAATTAGAAGTCATCAAGAAATCTTATTTTGTATCGAATTGTCCTCATATCCAGTGGAAGACACATGTCAACTTAAACATATTCTTGAACTCAGAATATGATATATCTCCTTATCTGCCCATAACACTGAGATCCCAGTATACACTGAGGCCTTCAACCTATTCCATGATCACCCCTTCCCTTACCTTGCCCTTACCATTTCTGTCTTGCTCTTCTAATTTTTTGTAATTTCACTCTAAACTGTAAACTGGCCTGTATATTACTCATTTGACACTTCATTCCTCATTCGCCTGTGATAATTACCATACTTTGGATTTTAGCCCTTTTCTCTCCATCACTGAATCATAATTTTGTATTTATTTTGAATGGCTTTGGAGTTGGTGGAAACCCAGTGAGTTCCATTAAATCTCTATATAAACAATTGCCAAATAATTCTTGTAGCTGCTGGCTGGGGTTATAGGTGCTCTAACTGCTGAGGCTTCATCTTTCCATATTTTTTAAGACAAGTATAAATGGCATTGAGTGGGAATGAAACATGCGATCTTATGAAATACTGGTGTGAATCCCAAGAACATCTCATATCTGTGATCTTATGGTTGCCTGGCCAGCATGTCACTGACATAGCAAAAATGGGTGGCCCAAGTATATCTTGTCATTAAAACAAGATCCTATAACATCTCATTTAAAACTGTGCAAAAATACTGTTGGAAATCTTCAAGATCCCCGGCAATTTTCCTACCCAGTCCCTTTCGCCAAAGTTTAGTTATTACCTGTCGAATATTATTATGTCTCCTTACCATTGCATATGACAAAATTTCTGAAGCATTTTGAATATAGTATTGATTATGCTGAATACTCCTTTGGTTGTTTTACTTAGTATGTGAAAGGACAATTGGTAGAATTTTCTTAAAATAATTTTGTCAACTTTTTCATAGCTATGAATTTAAAACACTGTCTACAAGCAATGCTACTGTTATCAAACCTATGCCTTATTGTAGTTTTCGTGCAGTGTGATCTATTAGCTGAGTTGCCACAAATCTTGGAAACCTGGAAATTCATGGGGAATGAGGAATTTACCTTTACATTTTCTTTCCCAAGAGAAAACCTGATTTCTTCCAAGTGAGAAGCGCCATTTTTGCTACAAACCGTTGACGGTATGGGTTTTGGGAAGGGATTTGAGTGCCTTGCTTAAATGAGGCAGTAGAGCTCTTATATAGTGCTTGGCAATTGATTATGCTCCTAAAATTTAATTTTAGGTCTTTACCCTCATTTTCCCTAAAGGTGAGTTTCATTGAAGGCTTATCACGTTTAGGGCTGGGCAACGATTGTTAAACTTACTTGATGAGCTAACATATTTTTTAAGCATACAAGTTGTATTTGACTTATGCTAACATTCTATGAAAGAGTATTTAATTTTTAATTTGTTGAAATAAAAAATTATGTGCAACACATTGTCTGCTGCCTAGGAGACTGGCCTTATGCAATCCTTCAATTCATGGTGATTCCCTATCTCTGCTACAACCCTGATTAATTAGGGAAGAATTTAGTTGCCTACAGTTACTTAACATCCTGTGAGGGTCATTGTTCATCAAATAAAGTAATGATTATGGCAATTAGCCGTATAAGGCTAGATGGTAATGATTTTTCTGATAGGCTAGGCATTGGTGGGCTTATCATTGGCAATTAAGGGTGAAAATGCAATGAGTTCTAGCTAAATGAAGCAGTGTAATGTCCTTAGTTATCAATGTCTTTAAATGGAATATCCCATCTACCATGATTAATGTATTCAGTTGTAGATTCTTGCATAATTTATGGCTTGAAAAATATGTGATTGTTGGCATCATTCAACTTACATATTCTACCATTGATATACCCATAGATTACACATATTGTGTGTGCTATGTGTCTCAGAACCTAACTTGGCAGTAGCTATCATAGAGAAACACATTATTTTTGTTTCCTAGAATTATTGCATCTCTAAGTTAGAAGCTATTGACCAAAAATTGAGCTCTGGTAGTAGTGCAATGCATTGCCTTGTGATGCATTTCCTGATGGGAGTGTTCCTTTTGCAGATGCCGGCAGTGGAGCTTCAGCATCTGATTTTGATGGGCGGCAAGAAGAGAGGGAAGGTCACTCGGGAGGAGTGGGGGAATCATCCCGTGAAGGTCATGAGCCTCGGAGTGGGGATGTTAAGGGAGATGTAGTGGATGGTACTCTCCTGGACTCCCGTGATGTTGGGACATCTCTTGGGGAGCCTTCTTCCTTGGGGACGCACACTAGTGGAGGGAAGACAGGAGGGCCTTTAGGTGAGTAATATACTCTTGGCCACCATGTAATTAAATGTGTAGGTAGAGTATTGGTAAACCTGGCCCCTAAGTGCTTCATTAAAACATCTAGAAGTAAAAGCATCATCTTAGGTATTTTTGGTCAGCTGACTGACCTGTCTATAATTTCTCTTACTTTGGGAAGTTTTCTGTAATTCCGGTGTGAAACTTTTTTTTCTGTAAATTCCTTTCACTTTAACTCATCATACCTTTTGCTTCTCTTTTTACTGTCCAAGTTTCTTATTATTCTCTCTCAATCCCATGTTTGTACAACAGTCTATCCTTTTGTGCCTTATTTAGCTTATTTTTTCCACTTAATAAGTCCACTTACCTTATTAGTTAACCAAGACAGTTAATTCTTGAGAAGGTCTGTACAAAATGTAAAAAAAAATGAGACCTCTGACCTTTATTTTAAATAATTCCAGTTTCCAGCTCTGAAGGATGGTCAAAGTAATTAAATGGATGGAGTGTGTTCATCAATGTTGCAGAATATCATGGTTGTTTTAATTGTGAATGTTATTCTATTTTATCTCATGCAATACCTGTGCTTCCACAAAAACCACCCCAGTGACAGTTGAATACAAGTTTTAGGTAATTTTTTGGACTTTATTTTCATCAGACTACTTTCACATGGCCATCAGAAGTGCTCTGTACCCTCAGGGTCGTATTCCTGAAGGTTTATCAGAATTGTGGAAGAAGACGATGATTCAGGCTCCATGTAGTCTAATCAGGAATTGACTTTGACACTATGAAGATACTTATAGTGATGTTAAATTATTAGAAGTTGCCCTCTGCTGAGCAAAGCTCTCTTTACTTGGAGCTGTTACCTTATGCAGTACTTGTTGCATCATTATTCTTTTGTGCATATGCAAATCTGAGCAGCTCCATTGTTTATGATGTAAATACACTCCTCTTAGATGTGGTACTGCCCATGGAAATGGGCGTGTTGTATTATCTAGAGTTGGAATTTTTTGAAAGTATTGTAGGATCTGAGTCTCTAAGTTTTGTCCTTAGAACATTACAGAACTCATATTCACAAGGGATAATAATTATGCATTTATGGTTGGATGGGCGTGTTGTATTATCTAGAGTTGGAATTTTTTGAAAGTATTGTAGGATCTGAGTCTCTAAGTTTTGTCCTTAGAACATTACAGAACTCATATTCACAAGGGGTAATAATTATGCATTTATGGTTGGATTAAATGTTCAACTTATACCATATCCATAAAATGTTTTGGAAATATTAGTTATGTGTATATTTAAGAGGAAAATTTTTTTAAAAGGTTAAAGAGTGGGTTAGACTGTCATTACCATTGCAATTGTTTTTGGCATACTCAAAAAAGCCTCTCCAAACCAGAATTGATGAGCCAGTCTTGTCACTTTCCTCGACTGTGTCTAAAGCAGTCTTCACTGATATCAGCTCAGCTGTGCAGATGCTACACATTTGGCTGAGCTTCACTTTGATGGCTGTGTATCATGAAGCATAGGCCATACTCTGACTCTGACCATCTGTTAATAAAGGGGTTAAGTCAGAATGGCAACTCGAGATCTCTCTGGAAAGATGATATTAAAAGAAAGATATTCCCTGCTGGTGGTCAAAGACTTTGTTTTTCTGAAGGTCATTCATTACTGGAAAGTATGATTGTATTTTCTGGTGTGCACAAATGTTCATTTATTTTCAGTTTCAATGAACTAGGTAATTAGATTCTAAATTTTAATTGACACATGTTATTTTGAACAAATCATTAGCTTTTTCATTACTCTATGGCAGTTATTTCATGTTATGAAGTTCACTTGGATGCCACAGCTTTAATTGACCTCTTTTCTCAATTGGTTTCTTTTGAAAAATTGTAAAGCTGCCTTAGATGTTTTCTGCAGGTACCTTGACTGGTACTGTTTTGGAGATGGAACAGCCTGCTTAAAATTATTTCAATTGGGAGCATATTTCCAATAATATTGTAGTATGGAGGTGATTCCTGTTTGGCAGCTATGATATTTTCCTTTATGATTGTTTGGTTTCATTTTTGTTTTTAAGGAGGTGGAAATGATTAGAGAATAATGGTACAGTAGACTCTCCTTATTACAAACAATGTTTATACGAAGTTTTCGTTCTTATGAACCAAATCGTTGGTCCCGACGATCGGAGCATCTAAATGTATGGTAAAGAAACGATATTACGAAATAAGGGAGCTTAGTCCTGGTCCCCACAGGAACCTAAAAATACTTTATTACGAAGTCTGTCACATAAATAATGGCACTCATTCGGCTATGTACGACGCTGCATTATAAATCAGGAAGCTTTGCCACACGTACTGTGCCCAAGAGCTTGAGAACTAAAATATATACAATGGATACTTTGCATAAGCTGTTTAACTGGGTTGAGGGTACAGAACTCCCACTGGGTTACTGCACTTCGAAAGGAGTCTGAGAGAGCATGAGAGGTCGAGGAGGGGTGAAAGGGAAGAAACGAAAGATGAGGACTTTTTGTCTTCCCTTTCACCCCTCTCCAACATCTCATGCCTCTATTGTCCCTCTGAAGGTCACTCACCCAATAGGGGGTCCTACACAATTCCCTTCACTCCCTTCTCACTCACACTCCCTTTTCCCGTCCCTAGCTCCCAACCTCCTCTCCAGTTTGACTGTGCTGTGGGCGAAATGTGTCCCTCTTCCCCTCGGGCAGCGGCAGCTTAGCGTTATCACTAGCAATTGGCAGGGCAATCACTCGAGTCTGAATTGGCAAAGTGTTATCAGTGCTTTGTAATGACCTGGCGAAACCCTCTGCCCGGGCTTGTGGGAATGACTATGCCGCATGTGAAGTTTCAGCATCTTATTTCCATTGCATTGTTGAAAAAGTATCTCCGTGCATACGGAAATTCTAGCCTCAAAATCCCTACATATTGTACGTATGCATTGAAATATTATGAAATTGTGACACACTTTCGTCCATCTGGAGAGAAAGACGTCAATTCTTCTATTTAGATGAGAAAAATTTGTTATTCATGTCTTAAATTTCGTCAGTGAGAAGGCATAGCAAATAAACTCCAGCAACAGTATGAATGATGAAATTTGGCATTTCTCCCTTTCGCTACGAATGCAACCGTGCTTACACACCTCAGATTTTTCAACGGAGGCAGACGAAAGTCGTTTGTAAACGATGTAGATTTTGCCATGCACGAACAGCAAGCCAACATGCCTTTGCGGCTGAGTGGAATACAAGCAAGCGAAAGAATGTCCCAGGGGTAACTAAGCACCACATCTCGTGTTATGCCAGACTGTGTCCATGGTCCATTGTTTTTTTATGTCAGGGATTTACTAAGACAATATGTTGAATGTTTGATAAATATAAGCTTAGAAATTGTCTTGAATGTTCATTATACAAGAACTTTTTATCAATGAAGATAAAATTCCATTTAAAATTGGTAAATTCAAAGCAAAACATAAGGATTGCACATAACATTAAGGTAGTAACGAATAATTTAATCATCAGCAAAAGTGTTATCGATTGAAAGTTAAACGTTCTGGCATTTAAAAAAATAACAAATAAGTTGAAAAGCTAACGAAACCTGTCTCGGTGAAATTTAATCATTAATCCCAAATATGTTAAGCGAATACACAGAGGATTCGGGCATCTAATCCCACGGGGTAACTGCCTCCGGCACGGCAGGAAGCTTTCGCTTATTTCCGAGCGTGGGTGGTAGTGGGAAAAAGGAAAGGGATGCGAAGGGAAAGTTAGTGAGCCACAACCCCTTCGAGGCCGACACCAATGAGGCGGATTGAGTTCAAAAGGACCTCAATTGGGCCTCCATCCCCCCCCCCCCACCCCTGAAGTGCTCGTATTAGTTTGGTTACCCAAACAACTGAGACGAGTAGCCGTCGGTCTCGCTTTCGTGAAAAACCTACCGCACATCTTTGAGAACCGGAAGAGGCCGTTGCCCAAAAGATTGGGATTAGGTATCTCCCTGGCTCCCTTTCAGGGTTGACGCCGTGCGGTCTGCCGGAGTACGTCCTCGAGTCGGGGTCATGAAGGGTCAATTTGGACTAATTCTGGTCAAATCGTGGGTACATCCCTTCTCTCAGTAGTCCTCGTCAACCCTTGAGCAAATACACAGTTGGCCACGGGCCATGAGTGGAGATGGTACTGAGACGAGGGTCGTGATTGCCTCTGCCACACATTTGAGGAAAGTGTCTGGCGTCCCGCTGACTTGTGTTCTAAGACAATGAGAAGCATTGGTGCCTGTGCAATTCCTTGTCGCGAGATAGTTGTATGCGGAGGACTATGCTCACAGCGCTCATGGCAAGGGTGGAATTTTTCATTGCATGGACCGAGCGCGAAAGGGTAAAAAAAACTCAGGTAGCATACGATAACATCAATTGTAATTATAATTTATTAAAAATCGTCATTCTTGTTTTGAACTACATTATGTTTGCTGTTGTTATGAGCTGGCTTGGTTCTTCAATTCAATTTATTAAATGGTAAAGCCAAACTGTATCAACTTCTGCTCAACAGCGCGCGCCGGTGAGATGACACGCTTGCTTTTGGAGGACCCAAAAGCGAGCGTTATCTCTTCACTCGGAACAGCTGAGGAGGTTTATTTTTCAAGGTCAAGGTTCCAGCGCAACTGTCCAAGCGTAAATAAGTAAACACCATGAACCCATAACTTTTTGTGCTGAAAGACGGGAGAGTAAAATAATAGATAATACCATTAAAATGCCTCATATTACCTAGGTGCAGTTGAATTTCATGGTCGTATGGAATTATCATGAAGATTTTCATTAAAGACGGGTAGGAATTTGGCCGATTTTGCCGGAATTTCCCTCACTCTCTAACTTGCGCAAAATCAAATTTTCCATTAAATCGATGTACTTAGATTCGGAATTCTACAGTATTAATTTTACTGCATAGTAATTGTACAGGTAGCCGAGCAGTTTTTCTGTAGAATTAATCTCCCAGCTGAATTAATTTCCTGGCTTGCGACGATTACTATAAAAAATAGCGTGATGCATGATTTTCGAACAACAAATTAGACTGTATGATTTCACATCTTTGCGCATAATCTGAATGTTATTTACATGTCTGATATCATTGCACAGCACGGCTGTAACACACAAAAGATTAAACTGGTCAAAAAAGAGCAAATGGATATGTTTTGCAATGTTTATATAAAAACTACGTTGATGCGAACAACTTTATTACGAACCGCCGATATTTTGGTCCCATGAACTACGTAATAACGAGAGTGTACTTTAATTCTCCAATATTTATTCCTTCCCCCTCTGCCTTAGTGGAATTATTATTGTCACTTCCTATTACTTGTCAAAAATGGAGTGTCCACTTTTGGAATTGGTGTTTGATCTGTTATTATATTGCAGCGTTGGTCAGTAATGAAGACAGACACAGCCAGATAAACATGCCAAGGGAATTATTTTTTACAAATGCATGTGTTATATGTGTTAACTGGTGATGCAAAGCATATACCAGTTTTCTGGCAGTATGGAGCAAAGTCTTCTATGAAAGACTCTTGTGTGGAAAGCGTTTGAAAATAAGTTTCCATTTGCACTAAACAACTCTGTGCATTTATTAACAAGGTGGCAGGCATAACTACCCTTTATTTTTGCCCTTTTCTTTCTTTCTCATGCAAAAATGCTTCTTGTGTTGTGCATGGCCTTGTGATTGTCATGACTTAGAGTCCATCCAGTTGAGAACCTAAGAGGTTATTTAATGGAAGAATCATTAACCTACTCCACAACTTCCCTCTAAACCACATCCTATTCTTTTTCTTCAGAAATCTTGGTGCCATAAATGGCTGAGAGCTCCCTTAACTTACCAAATAAAGAGTTGGCAATTAAGGATCTTGTTTAACTGAAGTACATATCTGCAACTGTTGTTTTTACCTCATGAATGAAATAGTGAATCGATACTTTTTCCATGAGAGTGATCACTTCATGACTTCTTTTCATTCGTGCTGAACTGTTGTCTCTGATTTTACATCTGGGAGTTGGCATAAAAAAATAAATTGTAGCTGTTACAACTATACTTCTTCTGGTATGGCAACGGATATGGAATATGAGAATGATTAAGAACTAATGGTGCTTATTTTACTGGTAGATAAAGAAGAGTCATGTACATTAATGCATGAGATGTGAGTGAATGGTGAGTAACTGAAGTCCAAGGCTTTGGGTACTTAGGATACTGGTACTCTACAGTTATATTAATTGAGGATATTTTATGAAGATCAGCTTTTGGGTTTCCTCCGCATGTTGTCTTTTATTGATGACAGTTTCTCCAGCCATCCTGCTTTTTTTTCTGGCCAGAAAAAACTTTGACATGCCCTATTATTGGAAGCCCCATTGGACAGCAAGCTTCTTGAGTCAACTAATTGATCATAGAAATGATTTTGCGGAGATATTGTTTTTGCAGAACTATGGAAAATGTGTATGCACCACAGCTGTTAATACTGACTGAATTTCCTCGTGAAAATTATTTGTGACTAGCACCACATAAATATTATTTAAGCAAAATCACTGCAATGAGGTGTCCCATTGAGTTGATTTCTAATGGGCTTAGCTTTATATCCATGAGATTTTCCTTTATATCTGTAGGATAAGTTCAGAGACATGAATAGCGTGGGGCTACTCAGGGTAATGGGGAGATATATCTGTGTATTCTGTAGTAGCCAAATGGCTAAGGACTACAATAATGTATCGTCTAACATTCAATACAATGAAATAGGTCAGTTACTGTCTTAATTGGTGTAATGTGGCTCTCGAGTCAGTAGTTAATTATGGGCTTTATTGATTCACTTTTGCTTGGCTTAGTCTCCTAGCTTTAAAAACTAATGACTGGAAACAGTGTTGACAGTTTGAATGAAACATACATTTTGGGTGTCTCTCTTAGAATTGCATTGGAGTTGTGTCTAGTATTACTGTTGGATGAAGTACAGTTTCCTCATGTTGGCCCTGATTTTATCAACTACAGATGCCCAAGCTAGAAATATAGGCAGCAGTTCATCCAGTTCTGGAGCGGGTACTTCTGGCGGCACAGGTAGTGGTGTTGCTGCTGGTGGGGGGCCATTATTCCTGCCCTGGGGAGCCCGCAAGGATAGGGGTGCAGCTGGGCCAGGTGCTGGTCTCCTGGGACCAACAGACATGGATGCCAGGCCTGGGGAATTTGTTATGCGCACTTTGTTTGCTGAGTTCACTGTGCAGGCTGAAAGGAAGATAGAGACTGTGATGGCCGAACCACCGGTGAGCCAATCTTTTTGTTGTCTTTTTTTAGTTCCCTCTCTTTTTCTGATTCTTGTGTTCAAAGAATTTCACTGGACCAGACTATGAGAGTGTATCTGTAAACTAAAAGTTTGGTATTAAATAACTCAATGAGGAAAACAGAACACCTACGAATGTAGGAATAAAGTTTTTCCTTCTGAATGTGGTTTATTTTTCTGTTTCATCGTTTTTTTATAGTGTATTCATATGATTTTGCCAATGCAATGATCATTGACTTATGGCATTTGTTAACTGGACCATGAAGAAATAGTTGTTTATGGATCCTTTATTATATAAATGATTTTTGAAGAATACTTTGACAAATATAGACCAAAGCTTTTTTGATCACAAGGTTAAATATCGAAAAACTTAGGGGAAACAATGAGGAATTTTTTTGCAATTATTTGAAAAGGCTAAAAAATTTGGAACTCAAAAATGTAAAGTGCCAATTAATGGTTACATTGAATTCATATTAAAGAGTTTCTGCTTTATCACTTAGGTGGTTCAATTATTGATAAATGGAAGAAATATGGAGTGTTTAGAAAAAATAAATTTACCAATTTTGATGTGTGACAAAATTAAATTACCTTTTGCAAATAATGCCATTCTGATCAAACCTCTTAGTAGTTGTAGTTTTCACATATTGCTCTCTATTATTTAATAGATAGTGTAACCATTATTGTTGGTGATATTATTCAGAATAACATTATAAGAATTTCAGTTCGTCCATTAAATCACCGTTGGTCACTGCTTTTTTGTGAGTCTTGGTAGTAAAAGGTTTATTAGTGGCAATTCAAGCTGCAAATACAACAAATAAATTTGGATAATACAATTGCATACATTCTTGTAATCAAAACTACCAATTTTGCTGACATTAATTTAGCTGTGGATGCTAATTTAATTTTCTGTTTGGAATACATGTGCAATAATTAGCAGTATTCTTAAGTAGAACGCATGGTTAGATAACAGTTCTGCATTAGATATTTCTGAAGGACTACTATTTCTGAATCTACTAACCTTAAATGTCTGATTTATGAGTATACTGAACTCCACATCATAGCCACCAAATTGATACCCTCTACATGTATGAAACCTGTATATCGCCAATCAGAACGTATTCTTATGACGCTTGTAATAGTGGATATTTTGGGATGAAATTGGAAAAAACATCTTTTTTCAGGAGCGTCCAATATCCAAGTCTTTGCAGCGTGGTGAAGACCCTCAGTTTGATCAGTTGCTTTGTGCTTTTGGGTCTGTTGCTGAACACTGCCTTCCATCATTGCTGCGTGCTTTGTTTGCTTGGTATGACCGACAGGTAAGGACATTAGTTTTAACTGAGGAATGTGAATGGGGTTAGTATTGACAGTTTGTAAGGATCAAATGAATTTTTAAGGGTTGAATGAGACAGGCTCTACTTCAAAGTAAAAATGATCTCTCAAGTCAGTGGACTTAATTAACCTTTATCTTCCGAGTGTGTCTCTCCGGCACAAAACTTTTGTCCCTAGACTGCCGAGTGTGTTCTTTTGGCACATTGATGTACATTTAAAAAACACTTCATTTAAAAAACCCCGGCCAGCAAGGCTTACGACTACAGAAGAAGTCAGCAAAGGGTAAACTTGTTTGAATTTTCTCCTAACTATTTTTTATCAAGTTGGGTAATTGTTTCATTATTTTATTTTGACTTTTTTTATGCTTCAGTTTATATTTCTGGGTTAATTTTTCTATTGTGTGTGGTGGTTGAATTTACAGTGAACTATGTGGATAAGATGTGAGTAGTCATAAATATGTAGTTATTATAATGAGTTATTGTATTATAATATAAATGATACATGAATAGTATGAATTTTATCAATTAGCAAAGGTTCAAAGTATCAAATCAAGCCTCTTCTATTGGCTAAATTTTTCTTTGGTCTGTTATGCTTCCTTGATAATCATCAGTGATGGATTCCCTAATAGGTATTCATTGCAAATGAGTTTTCTGACGCATGTATTGCCATCCATTCTTAATTCTGTCTCCGAGTACTTCAATTAAGGCTTCAAAATAGTCATCCAGTTTTCTTTTTGACAGACATATGAGCTGGGCTTTTTTTCGAACGTGGAAGTTTAATAAAGAACTCGATGCAACTTGGCTACCCATTTCATTTTAAGCATGTAGTTGGCATGGTGGAATTAGATTATCAGATCCAAACTCCTGCTAAATCTGTTCTGCTCTTGGATTTTAAATCCCTCAGCTAGGCTAATCGATTGTCACAGGGACCATTCCATTAATGTAATAACTGGATGGACATGAATTTTACACCCCTGGGTTACTTAAATCAGTAAGGCTGTGAAGAAAGATTTTGAGGTTTAGACTGTTGCTGAAATTATGGCCTAAATCATTGTGTCACTGATGAAACGAAGAACCAATGCCTGTATGTGGTAGTTGAGTTGTGGTATTTGCTATTACTTGGTGGTTGTGGCCTTATTTTTGTGCTAATTTATTCTCGAGTCTCCCATGCATATTTATTTGGAATAGGTTTTTATTCTACTGTATTTCCAATGGTTGATGAACAATTTAGTTATTTACCTGAAATATGTAATCCAGCTGAAACTTGTTTGTTAGTTATGTGAATTCATCTTATTTTAAAAACACAATGCTTAAAGTTCTTGTTTGGCACATATTGTCCCCTGTAATGCAATGCCTCCTGCTAACAATAATCCTTTTTTCATGTATGGAGGTGGTATGGGATCGTATGACATTATGCTCATTGCCTCTAAAACAGAGGATGGGAAAAATAAAAGCCCCTCATCTTCGTAATTCTACCAGTCACAGAGAGGAAGCTGAAAGATATGGTTAGACTCTCAAGTACCTGTCACCCTTCCTGCAGTTAGCACTGCAGTTGTCTTAATGGTAAACCAACTGACCTCATCCTTTTTTTTGTTGGTTTATAAAATTTTAATTACTCTCAGTACCCAGTCATCAGCATTTTTAGCTTACCACTGTTATAAATGACATACCTCACCAGAGTGATACCTCTTCTAGTCAGCTATCGGCTATGTTATCGGCTTTTTATTGTCCTGTCAATGGTCCAGGGCTGGGTGTACAAATGGCGGCACCCTAGGCCAGTAACTTTTCTGAGCTCCTCCCATCTCCCCTCCAAATTTGTTTTTGACTTACGATGTTTTTAGTTTTTTTGCATTTTATTGTTGCCTTATGAAATTTAGAGTCCATAGTATTGTATAAATTAGCAAATCAACCGATCAAGGTGCCTGGGTGCCCCCTTTTCTTTCGGTGCACTAGGGAGAGGCCTACCTGGCCTATTTATTATATAAATGCAATGTTCAATTGCTAAGAAATTTGTTGGCTCTTTCTTCTGTAGTCCTCATATCAAATAAGATTCTAGCATTTTAAATGCATGTAGGTAATGTCAGAATTTTTTAAAATCAATGTGTTTCAAACCCTCTATGTTTTTATACATGTATGCTTGATCTCCTGATTATTTTTATTGTATTCTCTACATCATTAAGGTTTATTTAACTTTCATTTTTACCATACTGTCCAGGAACTGAAATAAGAAATCACAGTCATTATATGGTTCTGAATTCCATCTGTGGATGCAGGATCAAAAATTAAGTTTTGGATCTGAAACAGTGCATAGCAGTTAAGGGGGCAGTTAAGTCATTTTTTCTGGCTAAATTTCCATAGGACCATGTTATGGGAACTAGTGTTGAATTAAAAATTAAGTTTACAAAAGATTATGTCATCTCTGTACATTAAATGTATGAACTCTCCTTAGGTTCTGACTTGAGCCAGAAACTCCATAGTTGACAGTGATTTAACAAATGGTATTGAGACATAATTATCAATGGTGCCTTTGAGGTCAGGGTGTAAAAGAAAATATTTAGTAAGGATCCTTGCTGCTCATGGTGTAATTCTACCCATGGAAACCCATGTTGAAGATCATAATGAGAGACAAGAAGAAAGGAAAATATGTCCCTAGATGTACGAATTTAACTATATATGGTTGGGTGATCGAATTTGGGAGGAAATACACCACATTTTATTCATACTATTGAGGACTGAATAATAGGTTGGTATGGGAAAGAGTTTTTGGAAATGGTTGGAAATTTGAATTACCAAATCCCCGAAAGATGTCAGATCCCCTAATGGTGAAACTTTTGGTGGCCAATTATTTGATTTTACCCCATAGTGCCATGGGAAAGATGAAAGAATCAGTCTGAGAAATGCCATTACTATGGATTTCATAGCCTTTATGAGAACCTGTAAAGAGTTCAGGCACTGTGTTGTAACCTAGATAGTTGATGTCTTGACTCTGGTCACATATAATTTAACCTACCTTAGTAACCTATTTTCTGGCTCCACATCGGCAGAAAATAAATAAAATATAATACCAGACATAAAATCATAAAATGTACATAGAAAACATTGAACATGCAATTTATTCTCAAGGACATTGGCAATATACTCGTGCACGCTAATCTTTAGGTTTGTTTAAAAGAACTATTGGACCCAATTTTACAAAAGTAATTCAGTAATACAATTATTTCACAAGTTGGATTAATGTTCTTTGAACTAATCATTCACTATTGATGCATATAAATATATAACTTTGAACATTTAAATGACTGCTGACTATGACTGCTTTTTGAGTTGGAGAGTCTTATCAAATTTTTTTGATCACTGTTATTATTTTCGTTTTGTGAATGCCTGAGTGTAGAGTTCCTTTAATTATTATTCAATATTAAGTTTCGTGAGTTCACTTATCGTGAATCAGGTCCTAATGTCCCCGGACGTAAATCCTCTGCTACTTGTTTCTCAGCCTTTCATCATTGCCCAGGACATGGATCATTGTGTTTGTCTTCATGGATCATTCAATGCCCAGGACATGGATGTTTGTGTTCATCTAATGAGTTTATTGTAAGAAAGGACTCTACAGTCCTAAATTCGCTTGAAAGGCAAGTTATGATTATGCCTTCGGTCAGATTGTTTCCTCCTTGTGTCCTTAACTCCTTCCTTGATTATCTGCACTGCTCTTCCAATGGCAACCCTAAGATGTGTGTATTCTAGAGGTGTGCGAATATTCGAAATTTCGAATCGAATCAAATTCTTTTTTTTGTTCAACGAAAATTTCGAACCGAATCTAATTTATTTTGTTTGACCAAAATTTCGAACGAATCGACATCTGCAAAGCTTCAAATCAAGTATATATTAAAGTTACTGAAATTCTTTTCATCGCTCTTTTTTCTTTTTCAGTACGCATAGCTCGCATTATTGGCGTTAACGGCCATACTGAGCCATACGATCATTGGAGCATCAGTATAGTGGATCTATTCATGATATTATATGTTCATGGGCATAGTATTGCTGTGTCGAGCATCATAATTAAATTTTACTATCATCGTGTCGAGCATGAAATGCATGCTCCTTTGATACTCAAAACACGAGCGTTCTTCAGTGCAAGGTTTATATACACATTGCTTCCAACACACAATTAACATTTTCTGGCCAGAGACATTTTCGCAGCAAAAATTAGGAACATTATGAGAGTATTATAATATAGGAGGCTTCATTATGACCTGTTCACACAGCCATTGTATTTACCTAAGTACCAAAGTAACTGCCTATACGCAGTCAGACGACACTGCCTCAACCATCTTAACTCAGTGCTACCATACTGCCTGGAATCACAATGATCAAGTGAAGATTAAGGGAATGAAATAAAGATTCCACATCCCTGTTACGTTTTGAATCTTTTTATGTGAATTTCAAATTAAAATGTCAGTCATCTTTGCTTATTTATCCAAACAACATTGCACTCTCTTAATTCTGATTGCCTAGTGTGATTATCGTACTTCATCTACTCCGATTCCCACCAACGAAGATCACTGGTTGTTTCATACATAAGAAGTGTGAACAAGAGATACCTACTGCTGCTGGTGTACTTAAAAGTAAACTGGTATATAGTTACAAAGTTATGGCGCCTTGTAAGTGCAAAATTATAGTGGATACTAACCTGTAATATGCAGTTTATCTGTTCTTACATCATAATGAAATTTATATGGCACATTCTACGCTTCTTAACCAAAACTAATTTTCCAATAAAAGTATCTATAATTACAAAATTGTATCTTTTCAGAAAAATGTCACTACTTTATAAATTAGCAATTCTCTTCTAGCAGATGACGATGATAAGAAGGAGGCGACGAAAATACGAGCTCCAGTTTGGGAATTTTTTGAGAAGCAAGTGGGCAAAGCATCATGTAAAATTTGTTGTAGGACTTTTGCAATCTCAACTGGTACAACCAGCTTCCTTAGAAGTCACCTTAAGAAACATTCCTTTATTTATAAGAGGTTTGAAGCCTTAGAAAAACAAATAGAGGGGCATTTAACACGTTGAAGTACCAATGCATCATTTTTAGAATGTAAAACCATGGAAAGCTTTGGGTTTATTAAATACTCCAGAGACAACCCTAGGCAAATCAAGATAACAGATCTGTTAACGAATGTTATGGCAATGAATTATCAACCATTTTCAATTGTTAATGGCAAAGGGTTTCGTGCCTTACTGGAATATCTTGAACCCAAGTACCGAATTCCGGATAGAACCACCTTCAATAGAACTGCAATACCAAAGTTATACAGTAAAGTGAAGGAGGACGTTAAGAAGAAGTTGGAAGATGATTTTATTGGTGCAAAAGTGGAGTCCTTTTCATTTACAAGTCTTTTTACACATTTACACACAACATTTACAAGTTACATCTATGGACATCTAAGGCCAACCATAGCTACCTGGCTCTCACCCTCCATTACATTGATAGTAATTTTTCTATGAAGGAGTTCACATTGAATATCTCACACTTTCAAGGTACGTGTTCATTTATACAAAACTGCGGAGTGATTCTATATCGTCATTTTGTAAATATATGAGAAATTGGGTTATACATCAATCTTATGAAAATTTAGGTGACTAACCGCTGATAGTCTTGTTACTCCACTAAAAGCTGAAGTGAGTTGCCAAACAATGTTTTTTTTTAAACAATTAGCATTTTAACAAAATTATCTAAATGCTCCCTCTTATTCTCATTGTTATTTTCCTTGGAATGCAAACTATGAGTGATGTTTTGTTGTAGGTTCTCACACTGCTGAGCATATCTTAGAAAAGATTGACTTCCTTATCAATGAATGGAACCCTCCTTCAAGTTCAGTTTTCATAGTGACAGATAATGGGCTTAACCCATTTATGCCCAAAGGGCATTTTGATGCCCACCCGATTACAATGTAGCCTCGCTCACCTGTTTGGCGCCACGCGTGTGTTTTTGTATCGTTTGCAACAAAGAAGGTCTGCTTGACATGTTCAGACAAGATTCAGTCAAGCATTGCACCCACCGGCGGCACAGTCGAGCACTGAAATCATCATGGCTTCGCGATCATCGCACGCTCATCATAGAGGGTATGTATTTCTTAATCCTAGTCAGTATAGTTATTAATCTTTTATGGATTATTTTCGGTAAGCACCTATGTCAATTCATGTGCCATTAGTCTTTGATGACATATGCTTATTATTTTTTTATTACGAGGGAAACTGAAAGTGGGCATCAAAATGCCCTTTGGGCACATGCCTATACTAAAGATTTTGATTATCCATCGACTGAGTTTATCCGTACAATTGTGCCTACTTTGTCTCCACAAAGTCATATGATATTAGTTAATCTAAGCTAATTAGGCACGGCTTTATACGCAGTTGGACATTGATTAAGTGTCATTCATGGAATATTTTCCTTCCGTCATTTATTTATATTTTACCCAATGTAATGAAAAATGGTAACTTTAGTCATCAATCACATATCAGCACATGCATTGAAACATTACTACAGGGGTGCATATGGACATTTATTTGACTGAATAATACGTGATATGTTATACTTTATAATTTTTTATTGATATTCTATTTTCATAACCCTTCATTTGTTACAGTACAAAATACCTATCCCTGGCAGAGGTGATAGAGTATCTGGAGAATGCCTTGGATGAGGATGTTGGCGGTGATTCTGCTGATATATATATAGAGCCACCTGACAATAATGCATCGGATGAGGACTCAGGAGATGAAATGTGCAACAATCCAGATTCCCTGCCTTCCTGTCAGCTTCGCGCCACAGCCGAGTTTCGATTAGGGAACTTCGAAAAAAATGCTGAAAGTCCTGAATCATCTCACCCAGATGTGCAACCTGCGAAAAGGAAAAGAGGACCGCATAAAGTGCCCTTAGACTTGAGCTGGAGAAAAGGTGACTTGTGCGTTCCCATCCAACAGGCAAACAGCACCAGTGTAAATCATCCAGATGCCTCTAATCTTACCAATGAAAATCACCCCTTAGAGTTTCTTCAAATATTTTTGAACGAAGAAATTATTTCTGAAATTGTTAAATTTTCTGTAATGTATGCCACTCAATCAAATCATCCAAACTTCCACCTATCATTGGAGGAAATGTACACTTTTCTAGGAATCTTGTTCCTTAGCGGTTACGTCACTTTGCCCCGTAGGCGTATGTTTTGGGAAAGTGCCGAGGATGTTCATAATGTACTTGTGTCTAAGGCAATGCGTCGAAACCGCTTCGAGGAAATTCTGAGGTTTATACATGTTTGCAACAATGAGAATCTGCCATCAGGTGATAAAATGGGAAAAGTAAGGCCATTGCTAGACATGCTGAACAAGCGCTTCATAGTCAATGCTCCTGATGACAAAAACCTATCAGTAGATGAATCAATGATTCCCTACTTTGGCAGACATGGATGTAAGCAGTTTCTTAGACTTAAACCTGTGCGTTTTGGATTCAAAGCGTGGGTAATGGCACAAACCAATGGTTACTGTGTTGAGGTAGAACTGTACCAAGGCTGTGAAGAAAATAGAGAGCGTCCTTCTGATCAGGGTGTTGGGGAATCAGTGGTGATGAATTTCTGTGACTCTATAATGGCTTCATTCCCAGGAGTCAAATTTTCATTCTACTTCGATAATTTTTTCACTAATACCAAACTCCTTTGCTCCTTGTCTGCTAAAGGAATGAGTGGGACCGGCACGGTAAGAATAAATAGATTGGCAAAATGCCCAATTTCTAGTAAAAACGTAATGCGGAAAAGAGAGAGAGGATCAGTTGAGTCGTATGTAGAAAGTAACAAGGGAATTGTTGCTGTTGCTTGGGTAGACAACAATGTTGTGTATGCATTGTCTAATGAATATGGGGTACAACCTGAGCGCCAGGCTCAGCGTTACTCCATCAGAGAGAGGAAAAAGATACTCATTACTCAGCCATATGTAATATACAAATACAACAAGAACATGGGGGGAGTTGACTTGTTGGACAACAATATCGCTAATTACAGGATAGGTGTGCGTGGTAAGAAATGGTACGTACCAATAATTATGTGGTTGTTTGATGTATGCATGAGTAATGCCTGGGTGCTTGCCAGGAAAAACGGGCTGAGTGCAATGGACCAGTTAGCCTTCCGGCGTGCATGCGTCCAGGCACTTCTGCAAAAGTATGGTACCGCAGGTATTGTTCCTGGACCCATTCGCTACTGTGATAAGATAGCCAAGCCCGCACGAATGACGCACGGTGGGCATATTCTTGTGACTGGTAAGCCCCGGCGAAGATGTGCATTCTGCAAAAAGAACAAAACCCCAATCGCCTGCCAAAAATGTGAAATTCCTCTTCATACCCATTGTTTTGCTAAATTTCATGCTTTGTGAACTTAAACATGAATAACATTGATACTTTTATGAATAAAGCTTTATACATAAGGGGAATGTTTTTATATTTCACTCACCAATTCTTATTTGCATTCCATGAGTCAAAAAATATAGATTGTGATAAATTTTTGATTAATTCCGGCGAGAACATTGTGAATCTGAAAAAATGTTATTAAAGGAGAAAAATTATAAATGCATAGGTAATCTCATTCAATTAAGATAATTATGCAATATTTAAAAAAATAAAATGAAAAAATAAAAAAGCTTACCATTTGGTACTTACCACGGGTTCATGCCCAAAGGGCATTTTGATGCCCACCCCATTGCTACGCAACCAGATGTCGTATCGTAAAAAAAATCATATCAGGCATGTTCAGAAGACCTGCTTTCCAAGATCCGTGAGTTTAAACAGAAAATTAGGAAAAAAAAGTTCTGGGCATAAATGGGTTAATATAAGTGCTGCCATTGCCATGAATGCCTGTGGATGGCAGCATGTTTCACGTTTCAATCACACTTTACAACTTGCCATTGGAGATGCCAAGAAAATGTATAATCTGGAAAGTATTTTGTCTAAATGCCGTTAGATAGTGTCACACTATCATCATAGTTCATCTGCCAATGAGAGGTCAGTGAGCAGTTTCAATTATTACAACATTACAAATACAGTGAACTGATGAAGTAGTAATGCTTATAATATTCATTGGCAGGCTCATGAAGTTATCACATCAAAAAAATCTAAAAAATTAAGTTGGGTGGGTAAAAATGATGTGTGAGACCAGATGGAATTCAGAATTTCTTATGTTGAAAAGTTTGCTCTTAAAATAAGCAGTTGTGAATGAGGAGTTACCTAAATTTGGGAAAATTGACTCATTGACTTCATGGCAACGGAAGCATATTGAAGGCTTAGTTTAAGTTCTGGAGCCTGTTGATGAACTTGTGAAACCATTTTCAGGTGGGAAATCCTTGATCTGTGGGTATTATTTTATGTACCTAGTGGCGTCATTGCAATAACGTTTAATGGTAATTTCAGGTGACAAATATGTATCAGTATCATCAATAGTACCAGCTATTGATGGCCTCATTATAACTTTAAATGAATATGATGGAGAAGGAGTAACCTTTTCTAAGTATCTGGCAGTATCACTGAGGAAAAGCTTCAGCAAATTTAGGGAATTATCAATTCATCTGAAATCAATGTATTTAGATCCAAGATATAAAATTGTATGTTTAACATCAGGAAAGCAGCAGGTAGTTAAAGATATGATGAATGCAGTAATTGATAGTATTAGGAAAAAGCTCCAGTCAAGTGAGTGTGTCACAGCATCTACTACAGAAATTTGCAGTAAATCTACACCCGGTAGGATTACTAACAAGAGCTTGAAGTATTATGCCTTTATTTGCGAATAGGTAAGAACATTTATGATACTTGTTCCTTGTACTTTTTTTTAGATGATAGACTTGGTATTTGGAAAAAAATTTGATGGTAAAAGCACTGGAAACTCAATAGAAACTTTGGATGAACTAGAAATGTGCTTGAAAGAAGATCTGGCACCAAGATCAACCAATCCTCTTTCATGGTGGAAAATTGGGGGTAGAGATTACAAAATGATGTGTATTATGGCCAGAAAATATTTAAGTATTCCAGGGTCTGAGACTTCTAGTGAGAGAGTCTTTTCTGCAGCAGGAAATGTCATTACAGATAGATGTGGAAATTTAAGCCCCACTCATGTAGAGCAGCTTGTATTTTTACGTGATAACTTAGGAAGACTGTGAAGAAGAAGAAGTTGTGAAGAATTAATCTCAAATGCATTTTATTTTTTGTAGCACAACTGTGTAAAACTTTGAAAATGAATAAATATAAATAAAAGGCAAATAACTATGTGTATACTCTACTGTCTCTTCTTAGGGGCATGATATATTGCAATTTAATGTAAGAAATGTTATAATTATTGTGACAAAAATGCAGTAATAGCTGCTTTCAATACCAACATGTTAACGAAACTTAAATTTGAATTTAAATTCATAAACCATACAAATATTTAGTCGCTTCGATTCTAAGTTCAAATAATTTTGCCAATTCGATTCGAAGTGAAAAAGCATGATTCGCCCATCACTAGTGTATTCCTTCTTCGGAAACACTTTTAGATTGATTTCTCTCCCTCTGCGTCATACTATTTCTCCATGTATTCCTGTCCATCATTCTTGCATGCTTTTATTGCTTTCCTATCTCCCCCAACACTCTTTGTTGCATATTTTTTATTTATTTTCATCTCTGAGTCTTGCTATCTTGGTGGTTGTTATTTACCTATGAACCCTCAGTTTTGTATTATTACCTTTAAAATATTTATATTGCTATTTTTACTCATTTATTATGTCTAACCTTAATGATCATGAAATATTAATAAATTTTCATGGACGTTGGGTGACAAAGGAGAAGTTTTTTTTCCTCTAAGAAGGATAATATAGCTGATTTTCAAACAAATGAGAGTTAGGCACTTATTGTTATCATGCATTTGCTCATGACAGATTGGGACCCCTTTGGAGTTTCAACAGTTTCGATCTCACCAGCATCACCATAGGACGCCAGCATCTGCCCTTCTCTCTTCTTTGCCAATCTCCACTTCTTCTTCAGCATGTGGAGGCTCAGGCATGACTTCGTCATCTAGTTTAGGATCACCTGTACCAGGTGCAACTGGGACTGGATCTGCTTCAGGTTCTGCTTCGGGAGCATCTTCATCGTCTACGCCTGTGGCTTCATCTTCCAGTCCAGGTCCTCATCATCAGCAGGAAACTGGTGTTCTGAAGAAAGGCGGGAGGATGTGAGTAACTTAGCAGCTAATGAACCTCAAGCAGTATTTCTTCTCCTCTTTGGGGGTGTTTTATGTATAATGCATTATTTTTCCATTTCCAGTCTTGTAGAATAATATAGGGCTGAAGTGAAATCATCTCATATGCTGTATTCCATTGTGCCATTTTAGTTTTTGCCCACTAAGTATACATTAAGGTGGCACTTTTTTCTTGAAATGGGGTAAAATAATTTTTTCCACAGTTATGCTTGACTGAAATCTTTCTCCTGAATTAGGGATTTATTTGTTAGGGTTTACAGGGGCAGTATCTAAAGTAGTTTTTGTCTCCTCCTGTCTTTGTATAAATAATTCATACATTCATGGATGAATTATTTATTTATTTCTCCATTTTTTATGGAAAAATATGTCTGCAGATGAACACCAGATTTTCTAGTGTGTGAAATTCACAGTAGAAAAATCATCTCAGTCCATCTTTATATTGATTTTTCCTCTGTGAATTCCTCAGCATTTTGTGACAATGAACAGGTTGCTCTGTTACTGTGTAGATTGTTCTACTATTCTCTGGAGGAAAAAAAAAGACTCCTTCATTGCAATAAAAATCTTGTTTTCAATTGAGTGCGAGTATCAGTGCTATATTTGATGTTTTTAAGAGAAAGTAAAGTTAGTCCCGTAAAGGTCATAAAAATCCACAGGGAAAGAGGACGCCTCGGTAGCTTAACTGGCTAAAGCACTCGGTGGGAAATCGAGGGATCTGGGTTCGAATCCCGGTCAAGGCGGATGATTTTTTCTCTGTGGAAATTCGCACGAAAGTAAAGTTCTTCAAAGCCTATTTAATTTAGATTAATTTCTTAATTATCATCATTTCAACAAATGGAAATATACTGAATATTCTTGGAACTTTCCTTAATATAAATAAAGGACTTAATTTGAGAAAGAAACAATCAGAGTCAATATATTTGTCATTTTTAAAGATTTTTTCCATTTTTAGGCCTTATTAATTCGATACAACTTGCACTTTTAGAAAATAAACTTCCACCACAGTATATTTGTGGTGATCAATAACTTTGCATGCGTACTTGTGATACAATACTATAAGTGAAGCTCATAGAATTATAGTGGGTTGATCAAGCCTGGGCTGATTGATTTGATTTTTTCATAGTCATCAAAGGACTAATACCATTGATATTGAACGACCTTCGATCAAGCTTAGAGGTACCTAAGTATGGGTGTAGTTGGTGACTAGTGACAACATGTAAACTGCTGTATTACACACTTTTGGCGTGTAGTTTCTTTGAAAGCTCACGGATTGTGAGAAAATTGATACAGCTGCTGTTAGGTATTTGATTGTTGAATGATGCATTGAGTAACAATCATTATATTTTCCAGCGTAATGTATCTAAACTTGGATACATTAAAAAATAAAATTGAAGCATATGAAATAAAATTGGATTTCTATCGTAATTTTCAAAATTTGTAAATCCTAAAATTGGATAATTCTGTTTTCAGCCCTGGCTCTGGTGTCATTGGAGGCCTTTCAGTCTCCCTTGGAGATTCATCTTCAGGTGACAAGGTGTCTGGGAGTGGCAACTCTGGAGCCAGTGGTGTCAGTGCTTTAGTTAGTGTGGTTAGTGGTGTCTCAGACAAAAACTTGGGGGACAAAGGAGATTCTGGTGGGTCTGGGGGCAGCTCCAGCTCTGCAAGCACCATTGTGGCCTGTGGAGGATCCTCAGGTGGTGTGGCAGCCCATGGTGGGGTGGAAGATGAGCAAAGACGTACCCTTGCAGTTGAATTTCTCTTCTGCCTGGCTCTCATTGAGGTCCTTAAGCAGCTGCCCTTTCATCCAGGCCAGGATGATCTGGTGGCTCACATTGAAAACTTGAGTTTTGCTCACTTCAAGTACAGGGAGGGGTATGTTTTGATTCGTAATTCTTCTCAAAATTTGAAGTTCCTTTGAGACAATGTTTTCCTAATTATCAGTAATAGATGCTTAATTTTTATACCTGATGTAAAATTACTTATTGTGCAGTACAGTGTTTAAAGTTATGATAATCATTCTTCCCCCTTTAACCCTCATGCTTTCCTCATGCCTTCCTCAATTTTTTAGGAAGGATTTAATAAAATCTTGAATCCTGCCCTCATGACTAGTCTTAAATCATTGTGGAGCAATAATGTGAATTTGCTGTTTCAGAATATGTTGAATGTCATGATACTATGACCTTCATGTAGATTATAAAGTAGAGTGCCGATTATCCAACATCAGATTAACCATCTGTCAGATTATCTGACTGTCATACCGCATCAACCTCCCCCTCCCTTACTTTCCGTCTGTCTGCCCTTCCTCTCTCTTTACCAGCTACCTTTTTAATTTGCCCTCAAATCCAGCAGCTGTGTTTAAGTCACCAAAACTGCTACATTTTGTCCACACACACAGTTATCCTGCTGCAGGCTTTTCAGATATGCTGATGACAGTGTTGCTTTATTGTTAGTCTCCAGAATAATTGCTCAGTGTTTGCACAACCCGGGTGCGTGAGCTTTTATTGCTTCCGTGGCCAGTTTGTATTTACGTCCCCTTCAGCAATATAATTAATATAAAATATCTAATTCTTTGGTAAAGGGGAAGTACTTTATGTGAGAAATTTATGTGAAGTTGAAGATAACTGAATAGGAGGAAGATCTTTGCTTGCTGTGGCACATCGGAAGTATATCAGAGAATTGGTGTTGTTGGTGATCTTGACTTGTTTACTTCGAGAGCAGGCTGAGTTAGCACAATGATAGGGTAGGCTGGATCGAGTTAGGCGATACTTTGTGAAAAAGTGACATATTAAATAAAACTTGAACGATGTATTTTTCACACTTTATTTGGAAACCCTACCAGTTTCGATATTCTCAGTCATTGTCAGAGTACCCTTGAAAATGACATGAGAGTGTCGAAAGCAGTAGGGTTAGCAAATAAAGTGTGACAAATATATCGTTCAAGTTTTATTTAATACGATGATAGGGGACTTGGAACTCCTAAGGGGTAACCACTAATTGCTACTGAAAAGACAGATGCAGAGATGATGTTCCAAGGTTGGCTATAGTTTGGGGAGGAAGAATCTGATTCTAAGGAGCCGTAGTTGTGCTGGTGTGAATCTGCTGTCTAGATGTGAGTCTCTGAAGTTAAAAAATGTGAAGCGAATTTTGCGTGCATTGACATCCTTAGATATCCTCACAATGAGAGTAAAAGTATGTTTCCAGGATTCATGAACCCATGCATTTATATGGCTGGACATGCATGAACACATTCTCCAAATTAGAGCAAGAGCTATTGTATGGCAATGCATTGAAGCATTTACACAATTTTGTGTATCTACGCAATGCAAGGTGAATGGTGAGTATTTTCACACATGTACTTGCAAGGGTAAATGCATTGTGTAGACATGGCTAAATATGTTGCGATCATGAATTTGAATGCTTAATGATGGGCAAATATCACAAGTAGGTGTAATAACAATGGAAAAGTGTAGCTGTGGAATGCATTCCAAGTCTGAAAATAAGGGTCACCTCTGCAAATACCCCAAATCGACAGAGCATTTTAATGGCACGTGAGCAGCTGATATGATTATTAGCTGGCAAATCATTTTGGGGAAATAGATGTAATGAACAGTTACATGATAAATGAAATTTTTTCAGTGGAAGACTAGTATTTCTTCATGATAATTAGAAAATCCTATGAAAAGGAATGGTGCTGATACCAAGGCCACAAATACCAAACTATTGAATATGATTTGATTCTCTGTTGCTTTTGATTATCTGATTGGGCTTCCCCCTCCATTAGCATGGATAATTGGTGCTCTATTATGTATGATCCTTTGCAAACAATTTACAAATCGTAACTTAAGAATGTTGCTTGCTTGTTCATGGCTTTATTGCTCTTTGATCATTACTTAAACATAATGAAAAAGAATTCAATGCTAATGTAGTGGTGTCTCTCCTCTCAACTGTCACATTTAACCTTACGAGCACTTGAAGAATAATTAAGCTCACTATATAAAATACTGGAGAAATGAATATTATCTTACAATTGCTTGAGACTGAAATAAATATTGTTACTTAATTATTTTTCAAATATTTCCTTGTTAGGTTTGATGATTTATATGTGTGGATTGCTTGACATTTTTTGCAGCCTACAAAGTGGACCTAATGCTGGCAACATTCATATGATTGCTGATTTGTATGCTGAAGTTATTGGAGGGCTGGCTCAGTCACGCTTTAACTCAGTGAGGAAACGATTCATGACTGAGCTTGGTGAGCTCCGAGCCAGGGAGCCTGGGCCTCACACCACGCAGTCTATTATATCTCTCTTAATGGGAATGAAGTTCTTCCGTGTAAAGGTGAATAATGTGCAGGCTATGAGATGATGAGATGAATGAGATATTTCATTTATAAGTTTAAATTACAATACATGTGCTATATGAACTTTATAGTGAGAGGCCATTCAAGTATTACATAAGATGTTTTTGGGATGAAGGTGCTGGGCTTTTTTTGCACTCTCTTTCATTTTCATACCAAGTAATAATATGAACTTCCTAGTGAGTATATTCTAAATTTATCTAGAATTAAAGCTGATGTGGTCCAAACATTTGCTGCCTTAATATATCCTCAATTCTTGTTTATTATGGCATAAGGGAACTATGGCAGTTCCCAGTGTATTTCATAAAATAATTCCCAAAACCAATTTCTGCATGCATAAGCTGGAAGAGGGGTGGGCAAACTATAGCTTGGCTCACGCTTTTTGCACCGCCTGCAAGCAAAGAATGGATTTTTCTTTTTCAAATTTATTTAAATTTCAAAATATGTACTACAATGACCGACAATCAAGTTTTGAGAAAGACTTGAAAACTCTGGTAGCTTTTCATTCCCATGCTCTAGTGGCCTGTGCTATTACTCAATACAGTTTCAGTATCAATTTGGCTGAGTTTATGGTAGCGCATGTATTGCTATTCTTTTCTTGCTGTCTTACTGAAAATCTGTTCCAGTTCTCTGCTCTCTCATTTTATGTCTCATAATATCCAACATGTCTCTGTCAAAGCGAGTAAAGATGAGAAAAGTAGACTTTGAATACAGTTCTTTTAAGGTGGAGTGGTGTTTGAATTATTTTGTTATTGAATGAGAATTAGATGGCCAGTCATTACTTAAGCTCTCCAATGAAACTAAAGCTGTACTGAATGAGTAAAATGTATGTTGTCATCACAATACAGATCACCATTAGCAGATGAAAATTTGCAATCAATTCTAATAATAGGGGATGCTAACTTTGAACCGCACTGTAATGAAATGTGTTAAAAAAATTTCATTCATCCAATTGATAGAACTCTTTTTCAAACTGTTGTAACTTATTTTTATTCATCCGTAGTTTTTGTTATTAATCACAGATAATATATTTGCTAATGGGCACTATCAATATGATTATCATGTTCAAACAATGTACATATGATGTTTGAAATTAAATATGTATTTTTAGATATTTCAGAAAATTTTAAAATGTCTATCTGCAGAAATATAATGTGTGCCCTTTTGCTCATGGAAACTAAAATATTCTCCATTTGGTACTTTACAAGAAGAGTTTGCCAACTCCTGTTCTGAAAGTATAAGTTGATCTGCCTGCTCCTGGCAGCCAAATTGTTTGATGTTGGCAGGTGGCAAATACCAGTTCCATTGCTGAATAGTACTAACAATAGCCTTCAATATTGTGTGCTCAGGTATCCTATGGGTTTCAAAATTGCAAAAAAATAATTTTCTGTTAAATTTCATGTGTTTGTATGTATTGCATAAAAAATCTGTGATTTCTTGCATAAAATTAGAAGGGGTGAGGGAGGTTGTATGATATTGTACATTGTCTTGAATTGGATAGAGGGGTGTGAAAAAATGGGCTACATTGGCTTTCATATTATTTGAATGAGAGTGTTCAGTCTGCAAATAGCCCTTTGTAAAAATTACATAAGAGTGTGTGTTGGTTAACTTGTTGGTAGTATTTGCTAATGATATATGAATATAATCATACTAATTACAATTGGCATAATTGGATGTTACTTGTTACTGTTTCAATTATTTGTAATTTTTAAATGTTGTTCATTTCCAGATGGCACCAATCGAAGAGTTTGAGGCATCCTTTCAGTTCATGCAGGAATGTGCCCAATACTTCCTTGAAGTGAAAGATAAGGACATAAAACATGCACTGGCAGGGCTCTTTGTGGAAATTTTGGTGCCTGTAGCAGCCGTAAGATATTTGTCATATTCTTGTCTCATAGCTTTAGATTTCAAGCTTAATTTTTATTGTTTAAGTGTTTTATTTCTGGAATGCTAAATTATGGCTTGATAAGAATGAACTTCGTTCAAATTGATTGAGTTGTCTTGTAGGCATTGTGCATAGATTGTCAAATGGAAAAAAATTATCTATGATCTCCCAGTGTAGTTAGCTGGGTTTGAGATGAGTGAAAACATACACTTAAGTATAGCATTTCATTATCAAATAAGGAAAATGTTATGTTCACATATCAGTAATAGTGAATATTGTGAAATTTTTGACAGGCTGTGAAAAATGAAGTAAATGTGCCGTGCCTTAAGAACTTTGTGGAAATGTTGTACGTCACAACCCTGGACATGTGTACCAAGTCCAAACATCGTTTGGCCCTGTTTCCCCTGGTCACTTGTCTACTCTGTGTGTCTCAGAAGGCATCATTCCTGCAGAACTGGCATGTTTTTCTTGCTGTTTGCCTCTCACACCTGAAGAACAGAGACCCTAAGATGTCCAGAGTTGCCTTAGGTAAGGTGAAAAATTTAGTAAATAAGGTCTCTATTTAAGTTGAGATGTTTCAGTGGAGTCATTTTGTGAAGTATGTCTGAAGTTCTGTTTGTAGAAAGGGTCCTTGCCTCTCTGTCCCTGTACTTCATTACAAACTTCCCCTGGAAACTAAGGATATATGCAATCGTCTCCGGCTTAACTTTGTGGAAGTGAGTTATATTCATGATAAAAACAACTTAGTTTCAGTCCACACAATTTTATTAGAAACGACCCAGGTTTTGGCACCTTCGTGCCATCATCAGGTCACCTGAATCAATATAAATAATAAAATTGTAATTGTGAGAAATAATGAAATTGTGTGGATTGAATCTAAGTTGTTTTTATCATGAACTAAGGATATTGCAGAGTTTTTTAGAAGAGGGTTTCATAATATTAATCCATTTAAATTATTTATTATTTTTGAAAAATACAAGTTGGTAAGCATGTAAACTGTGCCTGTCTTTGTTCTCATTTGTTTTTATATGTATTGACAAAGCCGTGCTAATGTATTGTTGCCAACTGTGAGATCAGGCTGATGATGAGTATTTATGGTATTTTTTTCTTCCAGAATCCCTTTATCGTTTGCTGTGGGTTTATATGATTAGAATAAAATGTGAGAGCAACTCTGCCACTCAGTCACGGTTGCACAGCATTGTGCATTCCCTTTTTCCAAAGGGTTCCAAGGCAGTTGTTCCTAGAGACACCCCTCTGAATATCTTTGTGAAGATCATTCAGTTCATTGCTCAGGTAAGTTTGTCAATGCCAAAAATTTGAATGCAACTTCAAATTCTGTAGTGTTTTGAATCTAACTGCACATTGTGGTGGAAAACAAATTTTTCAGAAAATATGAAAGCAAAGTCAGACCCAGATTTAACAGAATGAACCGTGGTAATACTATTGTAAGGGAAAAATTTTTGCTTGAAATCACACCCAATTCAGGGAAGTCTAGCTAATAGTAAGATAGCAGGGTAATCAACTGGCATAACCACTCAGAAACATATATGTGAAATTCATTTGCCAAATGTGAAACTGCTTCTCTCAAATATATTATTGTTTCAAGTTTTTATTAAGTGAACATTGAATATTAATCATAATTCTTTTTTATTGAAAATAAACAAAGGAAAAGTCAATCTGATCAAAATCACATCTTTTGCTGTAAATGTGACATGATTTCTGCTTCCCTTTGACAGTGTGTGCTGTTATGTTGGTTTTATTTTCTCATTGAAGATTGGCTTGAAGTATGTTTTCTCATGTAGTTTTTTTCGGAACATCATTGGATATGCTCTTCCATGTTGTAATAGAGATCCATCAAGTAAATAATTCCTCTTTACTTTTAGTTACCTGATAATTATGTCCTCTTTAGTTAAGTTTAATTTGTATCAACTCATTACCTATGGCCATATCAGTTGCCATGTCACATTTCTGGTACTAATTTATTAATCTGCAAGATTGTTCAGTAATCAATACCATTATTGTTAGGTTTTACATAGTTGGATTAACCTTGAGTAATATGTATGTTGAAGTGATAGTTTTATTTATTTTATTTCTATGAATAATGTTTTATTTAAAAAGTTATTATTTTTCATCTTACCCATTTCGAGGTGATATTCAATTATTTTTCACAATTCTTAAAATGTGCACTTCTCTGTAGATCTTAATATTTTTTATTTTCAACATTATACTGTACCATAAGTACTTTGGCCAGATTTGGTGCTGGCTGACTTTTGTCTGAATTGCAGTGTCAGTTGCTATTAGCACTCAGTAACTTATTACCCTTCTTCATTATGGTTTTAGGAAAGGCTAGATTTTGCAATGAGGGAAATAGTTCTTGATTTGCTGTGTGTAAGCCGTCCTGTCAAGGTTATAATAGCTCCAGAACGCATGAGTGTTGGCCTTCGAGCTTTCTTGGTTGTTGCTGACTCACTGCAGCAGAAGGAGGGGGAGCCACCAATGCCTCGCTCCCTTGGAGTGCTTCCTTCAGGGAATACGCTCAGGATAAAGAAGACATTTCTCAATAAGGTGTGACTTTTATGCTTTTTGAATTACGATATAACAATACTTTGATCAAAGTTTACAGCATCAGACTGAGATTTAGATTTTTAATGTGGGATAGTGGAGATAAGAAAATGAAATGGTGGACTTTCGATAGGATTTTCTGTTGGCTCTAAGAGTTTCAACATGTGTTAATGTCATTAGATTATTGAATATTCCAGATGAAAGGGGTATGATATTCCTGGATAGTTGGAAATCTCAGTCTATTCACTTAAGATGCAAAAAAATTTTGTTGACATATGTTGATTTTTTGTTATTTTTCATTAAAGGTTTGCTGAATGTAATTTCTTGTCATAATTCATGCTCAAGCTCTATCTGTCAACCCAGTTTATTTTTTAACTGTGTTACCTGGCTTTATACATTCTACCCAAGAAACTTTTGGAGACAGTAGTGTTTATTAAACTTTAGACATAAAAAAATAAGAAAAAATATTGCCCAGGGTTGCCTAGTCACGAGAGAAGTAATTTTCCAGTATCTCTTTGGGGTGATTAATGAGTTTGAACTTAGGAACTCTCTGTTTCCAACTTAATGTCTAAAAAAATCAGCTTTTGATCCCAATTGCCTACAGATGTGAGGGAAAATAAAATGGAAAATATGTATGAACTTAAGCTTACTCTGATTTGAGTTAAAGTTGGTTAGTATATGAACTTGATTTTTCTCTTCATTCACCCTTGGCCAAATGGTGCTGTTGTCTTAAGTTTTTCAGCTTTGATGCTGTCAGGCTGTTGCTCCAAATAGGATTGAAGAGTTTCAGCATGAGTTAGAATGGTGCTGTAACTAACTCTCTGCTCCTAGATTAGGTTTTCATTAATTTAGTCTAAATCATCAGCCTCTGTTGATGCGTTTTTAGCTGTAACTTGTTGCAGACTTTCTTTGTATTTAGTACTTTCCCAAAAACCAGCCAAATTTTGTTCAGTAATTAGTCCTCAGTTTCTACAGTGGCTGTTTCTGTTATCGGTGTAAATGTTACTGATTCTTCCTCCATCTGTCATCTATATTTTACTATTAGGAACTTCAAACTCATCCTTAGCCTATTTCTATCATAACTCAATGTCTAATTTGTGTACATATGTACATTATAAACATAGGTCACAACTCTACTTTCTATGTACATGTTTCTTCAGATATTGTTGAGGTAATTATGATGTAGAGATGATGACATGGACCTGAAAGAAAGATGCCTAATTGCTAGAGATCCGTGAAATTCGCGAGACGCGATATCGCGAAATAAAGCGAAATAACGCGAAATACCGCGAAATCGGTAAATAAAACGAAATTTCTCTTTTTTCGCAAATTTTACGTGAATTAGTGAAAAAATCACATTTAATGAGTCATAATCGATTAAAGCCTAAGCCGTCATTATTTAACGCTGCTCACGTTCATTCGCTCTATCTCATTACGATTCAAAGGTCAATTGGCTTGCTTTGTCTCGCGCATATCGCATTCGCGTAAATTCGCGCACTGTAGTGATGTCCCGGCCGGAGTTTGCCGTTAAATTAATCACCGCCTCTCTCTTCGATTCACATTTATCAATCCTGAAATTCTCGGAAATATCTAGAATGACGCGCTTAGAAGAATTAGATATTCTGAATCAATAATGTGTTGAAAGAAATTTAACACGGCAGCGGAAGAGTGGAAATATAAGCTCACGCGCCCGGCACGCGTCAATGCCGAGCAGTAATTCCGGTGACTCACCGCGACGCAGTAGACAGCGTAATTGGATAACTTGTTGCAGGAAAACCTTAAGTGTGGGCCTAATGTAACAATTTTGTATACTTAAATACGGCCGCTGGCTGGGAACGGAAGCGCTAGCAGTTGGGGGAAGGAACAGAAAGGATAAGAGGAGAGGGGGTGCTACTTATTAGCGGACGGATCGTCGGATATTCGGTGCTCCACTGAGCTTCAATGAAAGAAAAATCATTTGGACACACCCCCAGTTTGTTTCTTCGTTTCCGATTGTGTTTAGTTATGCGTGCTTCTTTCACTGCCTTTCTTGACCGATTGGCAACAGCTGAAATCAAAACTAAGCGATTTTGTTGCATCTACCTGCTACCTACCTTCCCTCGGCACGACAAGAAACATTTTGGCCAAAATGTAAGTTATACATCACTCATGGTTATACCGTAGCTTCCCAGCACTTTGTTTGAAAACACCATCATGAGTGGTCGTGTTTCGAGTTTGGACTGTTTTCTGTTCTCGCGGTACATCTTTAAATATCAAACGAAGGAAAGGAATTTTAAAATGCCGAAACCTAGTGTTACCGTTCATACCAGGGTGAGTGAATTCAGCTCAGAAGGATTTTATGTGAACGACAAAGTATTACTGTGCAAATTTTGCGATAAGAGACTTGAATTTGAAAGACGTGACACGTTGTTAAAGCACATCGGTAGCGATACACATAAACGTGGGAAAGAAAGGGGCACCGCAAAACGGCAGCTATCATTTGAACAGACAGTTACTCAGTCAAAGAAAGCGAAGGAGGAGAAAGAGGAGTTTGTTGTCGCTACTACTGAAGTATTTTTAAATGCTGGAATTAGTGTAGAGAAACTCGATAATCCAAAAATTCGGGAATGGCTCTCGAACTACATGAAAGGTAGCGGGGATTTGCCGTCTGCCGATCGTATTCGCCAGCACTACATCCCGATTATAGGGAAAAAGAAGCAGGAAAAGCTTAAATGTTGTGTTAAGGACAAAAAGCTGTTCGTTTTTTGTGACGAAACAACGGACAAATCAGGAAATTGTGTGTTTAATGTGTTATTTCGTTTACTGGAAAATAGTTAATGCCAGAGCATTTATTTAGTTGCAAGTGTAGTTTTAGATGTTGCAAATGGTGCTTCCTGCTCACAAGCTATTGTAGATACTTTAAATCGATATGAGGTCCATTACCACAATGTTGTTGGTGTTGTTACAGATTCTGCACGTTACATGAGTGCATGTGTTAATACTTTGAGGGGGCTTATTGGGGACAATCTTGCGCATGTGCAATGTTGGGCACATAAAGTTAACTTAGTGGGACAAATTTGGCAGTGCAATTTGGATGAAGTGAACTCAATAGTTGCAAAAACAAAAGCAGCATTTCTGAATGCAAGAAGAAGGAAACATCTTTACTTGGAATTTTTACGTGGGAAGTATGAAGAAAGTAAAGTAAAATTTTTTCCCATGCCAGTGCAAACTAGATGGAATACGTGGTTTCTGGCTGTGCTTTATATTCATGAGCACCTAGATGACATAATGGAATTTATGGAAAAAATGAAAGATGAAAACAGTGGTGTTCATTTCCTTAAAAACTTAAATTCAAGTGCTTTAGATGTCATAAGAATCCAAGCGCAGTTTGTTGCTGACAACTGTGACCGCTTTGTAAACTTAATCACTTTCCTGGAAGGCAATAGCTACCCCACAGCTCATGTCCTGCATTCTAAACTGAAGGTTCTGCAGAATATGCTGGGTCTAGTCACGAAGGAGGTCTTTTCTCCAGAGCTCAATGCCAAATTAAAAACATAGAAAACCATTAACAGAGCTGAAGTTGTAAATGCCTTGAAGATGACTGCTCAGAAGAGTCTACTGAAACTCAACCAACTGATGGCTGAAGACCCTTCAAGGTTAATTTTTGAAGCACTTAATAATTTGTTTGATCCGAGAAGTCTGTGTTCCCCAGTCCAAACGATTGATAGCATTTTAAGCAAGTTGAAGAAGTTGTCATATGCTGCCCCTATTAGTCCTCAAAAGTTTATTGAAGGCTACACCATGCTGCAGAAAATGGCCAAGGAACAGTTGTTGCAGCCTGATAGTGCTCCCCTGGATGTTTGCAGCCTTTTGTGTTCCATAAAAGAAGACTACATGGAATTCACAACGACTGTTCTGCAAGCTGTTTGGTACCCTACGTCCAATATAGATGCAGAACGATCGATATCTTAGTATTGCGTGGTGGTATCTGATCGAAGGAGAAGACTGAAGCCAGAGAATGCTGAAATCCTCACCATGGTTGCATTTTCCTGGTATTTTATTTCTATTCTGCAGTAGTCTGGATCCATAGAATTTGTTTCTGTGTTTTTTCACTTGAATAAGTCTAACTTCGGTTTTAGATCTGCCCCTGGAAAGTTTTTGTTTGAAATGACAGACTTCACTGAAAAGCGTTTTTCTCTTCACATTGGTCTAAATTAATACAATGAAATTGAAAACAAATTTCAGTACCATTTGGTTATTTTTGCTCTAGTTTTCCTCACAAAGACAATTACTAAAGTGAAGTGTTCACGGTGCACCTTCTCTTGCTCACTCTCTGATATTAACACAACTTAAACCATTTCCTTCATTTGGTTTTATCAGAAATTTTGTACAATCGAAATTGTATTAAATGTTATGTAAAATGCTTAATAAAAGTATAAGCATTCACAAAACGTGTACCAAAAAATAATAAAACGCCTAGAAATGTGCAAAAATGGTAACATTATAATAACACCGCCAAGATTTTCTATAATACCGAAATCACATAGTTTTAAAACGAATTTTAGCAAAAAATAAAACCACTTTCACGGACCTCTACTAATTGCCGATGCCTAGTCGATGGCATAGGCATTATATTGAGAATGAATAATATCTATTCCATGTTCTCTTCCCATTTCTTTAAAATGAATTCAAAAATTAAGTTGCTGAGATAGGCATGCAGTTAGATGGCGAGTTCAGGAGTGAGGTGCATCTTGCATATTTATGCGAGAAAATTGGATGAGTTGGCAATGTATTATATTTTTTGTTAAGTTTAAATTTATGTTAAAAAGCATTTTTAATCATTTGATTCCAGCATATTTCATACATATACTCTCTTGTGTTCCCCAGAATGTCCTGGCATTGATGTAGTTGAACTGATCCTTCATCTGGTAATATGCCAATTCACTCTACTGTAGAATCCACTTTATGAGTGGCCCCATGAAAAGGATTGATATCATTTTGTAAATTCATTCTGTGTGTGCATCCATAAATGTTGTCAATGTTAAAGCCTGGTTTGTAGAATGCAGGTAATAATTGAACAAAGGAAGGTAATTCTCCTTTGGTTGCAGTCTAAATGGAAAGCCTTTTTCAGTCCCATGATGAATTAACTAGTTCTTACAGGACAGTTTGATTATGTTCGTGTGTTATGTATGCTGGATACTCAAGTGAATCGTTCAGACATTAAAAAAGAATTCTGGTTCACTGGCAGTGAATTAGTATTTTCTACTTCTTTAATTTGTAAAGAGCATGATTTGCAAAAAAAGTAAAGCTCATCGTAGAAATTAAGTATCGTGACTGGGCCCGGCATGGGAGATGGAAATCAAAGACGGTTTTAAATCAAGGGTCCTTGCCCTTAGTTTTCAGTGATTGATTACTAGCTGCATTTTTAGGTAAAAAAAGGAAAGGCACTTTACCTTTTTTGGTGTCTCGGGCCGGTGGGAGATAGGAAGTCTAGGTGCGGGCGGCTGGTAGTGTTGGTAGCGTGGCACCAGGTGCTGACGAGGTGCTTTTGGCGATGAGCTTGTTCTAATGAGAGTCGACCGATCAAACTGTTAGGAGCATAGTGAGAGATCGCTCGACAGAGATGGACAGTTAAGATTTGTGGAGCAATACTACCCTTCCTTGCAACTATTCGTTACCCAATCCGGCAGTGTAACGTTTTCTGAACTCAACCCCAAACACAAGCACACTTTCTTTTCCTTACTGACGGCTTATGTACGATTTATGTCCTGTGACATCCCACTCCTCTCCTCCTATTGGTGGGAGGAGGTCATGGGTCCCCAAACTTAAAAATAGAAGGAAAGTTCACTCTGGGTCACAGTGCTTTCCCCATAACATATTATCCTCCCAAAATACTCCTAAATAGCGGATTCTATGGTGAGAGCTCATGTCAATTTCCTCCAGCCACCCTTCCCGACACTTTGGACGCTCGCACTGGACTTTGTATAGCAATCGCAAGCACTTACTTTTGCAGTTACTACATAAGTACCTACGTCTAAAAATGGCAATGAAAAGCTGGAGAGGATTGTATACGAAGTGGGCTATACTCGTGAAATTATGGTAGTTAATACTTTGGTGTGGCCCAGCTTCTCTATGGTTTTGTCATGGATGACTAGCTCATTTTCCTGTTTATTTTACCCTTCCTAGTTTCGGAAGGGTGCTTTATTTTCAAAGTCTAGGAATTATTGGAGAATGCTTGTGCCCTCAAAGAATCTTCGGATCATTATTTGTTTAAAAATTTTTTATCTTAGCTCTATACTGTGGTCATATCATGGTGTTACTTATATGAAACTTCATTATTTTAGATGCTGACTGAAGAAACAGCCAGAAGCATTGGAATGTCTCCATATTTTCCATATGTACGTCGAATTTTTGATGATATTTTGAGAGCCTTGGACTCACAGTATGGGCGTCCGTTGATGATGACAAATACCCAGAATGTTAATAAGGTGATTGCTTAACTATTTCATCATATAGAAATGTTATTCTTGAGTTACACCCATGTTCAACCAAACTTCATGGCTCTTGCATGATGTGTAAGAATGATATCAATCTTAAATGCTATGTGCATGAAAAAGGGTTTATAAATTATTTTAGTTGCTTATCTTAGCCAAATTGCATCATGTACACATTGATGTGGTTTCAAATTTGTGATTTCATCCTGAATCTTAGTTGATTTTGTATCTGAATCAGCAGTTTCTGTCTGAATCGATCACCAACTTTTTCATCTAAGAATGAAAACTTGTTCTTACTGATACCAATAATTTTCATTTCCATGTGAATATTATATTACTTTAATTTAAATTCCATTTTTTTTGGAAATAATTTTTCTTTAAAAAAGCCATTTTTCCTCCATAAAACTTTTTTTGAGTGATCTCAGGATAACAAACATCCATGTAAAATTGATGAAGTTAGTCCTATTGGCATTTTAGTAGATGAGGGTAATTAAATGTCATGCAATGAATTGTTACTATACATGTATGACTAATGTAGTTTTTTCACCTACCAAAGATACAAGGATGCTTTTTCGTTCGAAAATGTCAATATGATATTTTCAGTGATATGATTCCTTTTGTTCATATGTCATTAAAAAACAATCTTTGTTCCTGTAGTGAAGCTTGTTTCTTTTAAATATACTCTAGTCTCCCTATCTTCTTATCATCTTCTCAACGTAAAGTTGGTAATTGCTATAGATATCATGTATATCTGTCCTTTAGAAAAAATTGTTGGCTGGATCAATGATATTAGAATGCAATATTTGATGTCCTATGGTGTCAACCTTTAGGTATTCTTTGAAGCTTTGGTATTGACTAAGATGGTTTGATGTGCTTTGTGACTGAGTACTTAATTGCCCACAGGAACCGGATGAAATGATGAGCGGGGAACGTAAGCCTCGCATTGATCTATTTCGCACATGTGTGGCCGCAGTGCCTCGCCTCATACCAGATGGTATGAGTAGTCCAGACCTCGTGGACCTCCTTTCCCGCCTCACCACTCACCTTGATGCAGAGCTTGCTTCTTTGGCGTTTCACAGCCTGCAGACTCTTGTCATGGATTTCCCTGACTGGCGTCATCATGTTATATGTGGTCAGTGTCATGCATTTGACTGTTGGTAATTCTGTGTACAATCACTGTTTATATACTAATGTTTTGAATTCCATTGTCTATTTTTTTTCTTAGCCCAATGAATGTCCTTTAAGTTATATAGGTGATGGTCTCATTTACTAAGAAACCATTATATTCTTTGTGATCCCCATTTGCTACTGAATATATAGACATGTATATGTTGTGATGTTGCAGAGCAAACTATGTTTCTCTGGTAATGTTAAAAGAAAACCTAAAGTCAACTGGTATTCAGAGTTTCTTTGTAAGAGACTACTCACCCTCATTTCCGAAGATGCAGTCTCTATGGTAAAGGGAACCATCATTGTGATGAAAGCTTTTTATCGACCAACTAGGTATAGATTCTTCTTTGCGGCAACTGTGGCCCTTTCTCTGTGAAAGAATACAGTGGAACCTGGTTTGAATGTTCCTCCTAAGCATGTTTTCCTCCTTATCACATCAATTTCTCATGGTCCCAGCTCAATTTGGTTAAAAAAGGTAATATTATTTGGTTACCAGGTGGTAATCCTGGTTAGTAATGTTCAGTAACTTGCTGAAAAGCGACCTGGAGGTCATTTACCAAGAAAATTGTAGATGTGTAAACAACTGAGTTAATTAATTAAATATCAGACCTTGGCACTTTACTCTGTATCCATATACATTTCTCTAATTTTGCAACATGACGTAATACAATTTGTGGCCAATTAGTGGGAATGTAGGTCTTGAGTGGCCAGTTATTCATATTCATGCATTGTTATTGTAAGGACAGTTATAATGGAAAGTAAGCGAGTTGTGAAGCAGATTACTACTGCAGAAAAAAATTAAAGTTTTGGAATTTGTGGACAAATTTACTCTGATAGTGAACTGGCACAAAGGTTGAATATTCCTGTATCCACTTGAATCGTCGGTAATGGAGAAAAATCATTTGTCATGAAAGATGCCTCTTGTTGTGGCATTTAAATTGTTATGTTGTGATAAATTTATATGGTGCATGGTTGCATGTTTATTTTTTGTTATTAATGACTAGTAATTATCCTTTCAGGGTTCATTCAATTCCTTGTTCGAGATGTCCTAGATACCTTTCCTCAGCTTTTAGATAATGGCATTCGAATGCTTTTACAACTGTTAGTTTGTTGGAAGAATGCCTTAATTGGTGCAACAGTTGCATCTTCTCAACAGCAAAGCTCTGGTCCTCGGGTTATGCAAAGGGATACATCTGTAAGTTGTCCATGGTTTAGCTGTTTTAGGCTAATTGAGTGGTATACTTATTACAGTGATCTGATTCGTAACATTTTAAGTAAGAATGCTTTTATTTGAATTCTCATGCTACATACCTATTATATAAGTCATAAGTGGGTTTTACTTTTATAGTGTTTTAATCCTGTTTATTTTCTTTTACTGGAATGCCAACAGAAGCAGTCACGTTTGGATCAGGTGCCAGCTAAACATGAAGCTCCCGCTAGTGTTGGTTGTGGTGTCTTCCATTTTGTTGAAGGCTTTGCACTGGTAATGCTTTGTCAGTGCAGACCCACTCCCCGTAGATTGGTCGTACCCATCTTGAGGGAAGCCAAGGCCTTGCTGAAAATATCGGGTATGGAAGTTATTTTATTGACAAAATTTCCCAACATAGTTATTAAACCATCTAAAATTTTTATGAATGGAATCGAAAGTGTAATTAACTCAAGTATGATTTTTAGTGAATCCTGATATGAAATTAGTCTCTCTAATGTAGAAATTTCTTTTCAACAAATGATTACCCACAGTTCCTTTAAAGTACATTCACACCCAAAGCAAATCCAAATCCAATTTAACATAATAGTTTTATATTATGAACCAGTTTTCAGAGGTATGAAAGAGTTTCAGGCGTGACTTGGTGGAAATATTCAATATTCATACTGATAAGAATGAAAAGACGATAGGAAATTTCCACACTGTTTAGCACGTTCAATGCCCAAGTATGTTCTGGAACGTCCTGTGAGTGCTATCGGGTGACTCAGGACGTTGTAGAACGTCCACATTCAAGCCATTCTTTACGGCCAGCCAGCGGACTCAAGTCACTCATAAGGTGATTGCGATTTCCCTGGTGTCATAGCTTAGGCGTAAGCGTTTTCTATGGTGTGCTGCATTCTGGAATGCGTAGGTAAGTTACATAATGGCAATGCTTTAAACTTTTTCAATTTTTATGGTTTGAATCGTTCAATTAGAAGTGTATCTTTGTTGCTTTTACCATTTTTCTTTCGTTTGTTTTCATTAGATTTGATTTTACAACATAGATTCGACAAATGCAGGATTTAGATAAATAAAATTTTGGCCTTGGAACTAACACACTGTGGATTCGAATCCTGTTGCGAGTGTAAATATTGTTGCTGTAATGTTACCCATAGGTGACATAGTTCGATGTAACTTATATCATTGGTGAATATAAATCAAGCTATAAAATTAAGATTTTTGATCTACAACTCAGCAACTAATCTACAGCATTTAACAATATTTGGATGTTCAGTTTCTACAGCACTTGGAGCCACTTTTAAGGTGTATGTTAGGGGGTGCTGTGGCATCATCATAAGTATTTTTATGGCTCATATGGCTGTGGCTCATATATGTATTTTCATACGTCCACAATTTTTATTCAATCTATTTACACATATATTCCATATTAATGGAATTACAGTAATAATGAAAAACAAATACAGTGAAACCTCGATTTTACACTTTTGAAGGGACCGCTTTAAAAAAATGCAAAATCGAGGAAAGTGTAAAATTGAGGAAATTAAAATTATGCTCAACTGGCCGTGCCATAATTATAAACTTGGTATCTCATCTCATATGTGCATGTTTATCTATATAAATAAACATGAAATGCTGTTCGTTGGTAAGCGCATCATTTGAGAATGGCTGGACCAATTTGGCTGATTGCTTTTTTAAATGTTCGTAATGGTCCGAATAAGGTTTTTGAGAAAAGGAAAAAATGGAAAAATTGGAAACTTGGGGAAAAACTGAAAGTGCTTTTGAGTCAATGCTTTTCCATAAGAAATACAAGAAATTTCTTTTTTAGTAGACCATTTTTCATTTGAATATTTAAATTAGAAATAATGGTTTCACAGAGTTGCAACAAAGACCATAGGAAAGAGAGTTTAATGGAAATTCTTTTTCGTGCAATTAATTTTTGTTTTCCAACTTATTTACTGTAAATTTTGAACAAACATTCATAAACTTGCTGGAAATTCGACTTTTTTTGCTGTCTCCTTAATGACCAATAGCATTCTTGATGCCGATCCTCACATGGACATATGGTGTAAAAGGCCCATAACGTATCATTAGAAATAAAGAGTAGCTTTAATACCATTGGTTGGATTGGATTGGATTTGATATTGGGAAAGTAACCAACAACTATGGTAAATTGAGCCATAAGGGACAGGGAGAGGGGAAAGGTGTAGAGAAACTCCGCATTAGCCTGATCTTAATGAAAAGTGAACAATCTTGCCGGTGGCACAGGATGTTCTAGAATGTCCAAAGTTTAAACAATTATAGTTACACAAAATATGCTTCAAAAATTAAAATCCTTTGTAACATGCGTCTTATTTCATTGCGCTGAATGTAAAGATGGAAAAAACTGAACTTCGTCACCAGGAAGGAATCACAATTTATGCCTAAGCGTTGAAAGGGTTAATAAGCACAGATCATGGTGTCGACACTTTGCCATTCTCAAGGCACAAAAGTTACATATTGAACTGGAAATTTAATTTTTGTATCTTGAGAATGACATAAAGTGTCGAAACAATGGTCGGTGCTTATTTAAGTGTGTGGAGATTTACTATTGTCTCTTTATTCTTATCAGTATGGAACCAATTTACCGTTTTCCCTCACAATCTTAGAAAAATAATAAGCCTTTAATGATAATGAAACTGAAGAGAAATTTCAAATGTACGTTAATGGGTATTTGATTAAATTTATATTGAGGTGCAAAGTGAAAAGATGTTTTTTACTTTTTTTATTATTAAATGGAGTATTCTTTCTCCATCAGGTGCTAATATGTTTATTTTTAGTGACTAAATAGCTGGCTGGACTGAAGGCTTGTAAAATGGAGTGTCCTTACTCTGTCAGGATCTAATGTGTTCCTTTTTTACGTGGAAACTTGCCACCAGTAATGAAGGCTTTTTTCAAAAAATATCATTGCTAAAAAATTGAAAGCATATGCTTTTGGCATTGAGTTTCCAAATCTTTCCATGGGCCTTGAATTGGTATTTTTGTGTGAACATTAATATGTAATGCACTTTTTGGTGATGCCCCTGAAAGTCAACCAAATGACCATACATTCCTGGCTGGATCTTGAATTTTCATGATTTTTTGCAAAGAGGGAGATAATGAAGGAGTAGACATTTTGGGAAATGTCGGCAATTAATATATAGAAATATAGTAGATAGAGTAATTTGAATATGGCAATTTAGTGCAGAAGAGCATGATGCAGCCTAAACTGTGACTCCTAGTGTCTGTCCACAACTGTTGGATTTCAAATGTCAAGTCCTTTTTGAATTTTTCTGAAGATGACAACCTGACTGATTTGTTATCTTTTGGCCACATGGGCATTTATTCCCAACCCTTATCCCAGATTAATTTTACCTTTATGGAGTGATGACTCCTTATGGGTTAATAGGGTGCGAATTATTATGTTTAGAATTTTTGACCTTATGTTGGGATTGCTAAATCATGGTATGATGGAGCAACAGTTTGGGTAAAGTGAAAATTTTGTTCTCTTACTGCATTAAAAGGCATTCTGGACTGAGATGTCTCTCAAAATTTCATTGAAAAAAATTAAAGTCAGTTTTTGGGTCCATTGATTTAACCCATGAAAAGGAAAACCTTATGGTATCAAATTAGTGGGTTGATTATGAAAATTGCATTAGCTGGTTGTGTGTCCTAAGCATGTGCTGAATGCTAAATTTCCCGGTTAAATGAAAAGTGACTAATGTCCAAAACTCCTCTCACATGTTTGCTGTGATTGATTTTCTGGAAAATTAGTAACATTTTTGATGCGAAATGTCTTCATAGCCAAAGGTGGTATTTCAGTATTGAGATATCAAGTGATAGTGTTAACCAAGGCTTTGTGGATGTGTTCTCTTTGTGATTATAAATGGCAATTATCATGTAGCAGTCTTTTCTGTCAATGACTCCAACCCTTTAATGGATCACCAGCTTTCCTTCTGGCGGCAAGCCAAATAAATGTTTATTAGCAGCTAGCTGTTCCCAGCTGCTTCCTTCAGTATCCCTGTACATGATGAAAAGCAGTCAGTTCATATGCCTCCCAGACAACTGATATTCAAAGATTTCTTGAAAGGATTTGTTTCAATCATGAATCCATAGATTCATTTAAGACTAAACCTTTTTAGAATTTCCTGGGATCAAGGCAGTGCTCAAAAGTTGCCCATCCTATTGGAATAAATAGTATAAAGTCGGCAGTAGTGGCTGTGGTCGCTGCATAAAAAACTGTCTTTTAGAAGTTTAATGGAAATTAGAGAAATCATATTTCAAGTTCGTGTTCTACTTTTTTAAATATATTTAAGTCAAACACCTGAATGCATGATATATTTCCCTAGTATTTTGATGTGAGAATAAAATATTACTTCATGGGTTTTCTTTATCTTTTTCTGTGCTGTTTAATCAAGGATATGAACTATTCTCTGCAGTCCTGAGTAGATGTCTCCCTTGGTTTTTGATTTTCTCATCAATTTTAGGTGGTGATGAACAATCATTGGGGCAAAAATGGAAAAGTGAAATTAGTGGGATATGTGAATGATGAAATCAAGAGATAGAAAGTATTTGAGTATGTAAATATTAATGGGAATGCATAGCCATTCTGTATTTTTGCATTTTGCTTTCAGGCTGTAGCTTAGATGAAGAAGCCGTGATTGATGTTATTGATCGGTGTTGTCCCAAGTTGGTAGAATCAATTTTAAGCCTGCTCCCCCCAGCTGAGAAGACAGCTGCTCTCACTGCACCTTGTGTGGATCTTCAGTGGCTAACAGAAAGGAGCTCCAGTATTTGGACAGCTGGTAAGTTGTCACAACATTTGAGTGTATCAAATTCTTTGAAATACTATTTATTGCTTTTCCTGATTTCTGGATATGAATGGGAGAATATCCATTGATAATTTTCCTGTCAACCAAATGTGACCTTATGTAACCAGGTACAGGTGAAATTAAGGAATGTAGTTATCAGGTGGCTGCATGTGACTTTTTTATTGCCAAAACTTGAAGAATCACTTAGTTCTTTCTTTCTTCTTGAAGAATGTTATGTTCAGCTTCTTTGCACTTAAGTGCTAACAATGTAATATTATGTTTCTTGAACCGCTTCCCTGATGCACCTTAGAATACTCTGGTCCTGACGAAGTGCAAATTCTGACATGCCTTAGTATAATTGGGCAAGCTTGAAAAATATGTCTCTTTCTCCTCATGCCCGAATATTTCGACAGCTACTGATAGTTTGTTTTTCTGCCATCTGTGGAACATGATAGCGCGCTCTAGCCAAGTGGCGTATAACTCAAAAAGCAATTTCAAGGTTATATACGTAATGGTATTTTTCCTGATATGTTTCAGTTATTGCAAAGGCGTCAAACTGCTTATAATTGTTTCAAAACTAATTTTATCCATGGTTTCTTCAATTTCTTTTGCATTCCTTTGTAATAACCTCATTGCTGCAAGTTTATTTTCACTTGTAACAATCTGTCTACAAATATTTTCACGATCTTTTTACAACTAGTACCCATAACAGTATCAGTAAAGCGTGGAAAGAATTTCCCTTGGTGCATCATCAAGCGTCAATCCTTTGTGCTGGAAACCTCTCCTGTGTATATTTACGGTAAGTGGGAGGATATAATTATAAATGATCGCAGTCGCGTGTGTAAGTCCCTTTTTCCTAGAATTGAAGAAAAAGGGCAATGGAAATTTTTTCAACAGGCATGGACAGCAAGCCCCAAACCTGTGCCACACCACACCGCAGCAAGGGAGAGTCTTTGCGCCTAGGTGCAAAGTAGGTTTCTTGTCGCAGTGTCTTTGTTGCTTGCTGTGTATAAGTTCTGAATGATTTCGGTACCCGTGAATCTATATGCGATGTGCAGAAGTTAGAGGCTGATTGAGCCGCAAATAGATATGTATAGCCCCTGTGTTGTCCCCCACATGAGTGGATAGGCCACCCGCAATGACTCATCCACAACACCTCGTGGAGATTTCCAGACTTTCAAGCAATTCCTCCAGACAGAAAAGTAACCCTACCGAACAGTGTTTCCTATGTTGCCGAAAGAGAGGCGATAGAGAAAAGGAGAAAGGATATCACTGTCCCTATCACCTACTGTTTCTTGGCGTAGCTTCTTGTTCCAGGATTTATCACATAGCAATAAAAACATGAGGACTTCATTTTTTGAAGTGCTTGTATTTCATTAGCATAAAATAAAAGTTTTTTGCTATTTTTTCTGATAAAAATAAATATTAAAAAATTGTTTGAAAAATATAGAGAAATTATGTCTCCAGTACAAATTGTGGTAAACATAGGTAAAATTCAATAATTTTGAAAGTTAAAAAAACATTTAAAAAAGGATTTAGAGTGCTATTATTTGCACATCCGTCAAAAGCCAAGCAGAACACCTTACTCAAGGCACACTGATAAGCCCATGCATGGATGTTTGTATCAGAATATGGAAAAGCATGGGTTATCAAAAGAGCTGATCTTTGCCTCTGCTCTGCCTTTGCAAAGTCCAAGAGTTTTGTCCCCATGATCCAGGATGGTGTCATAAACACTTGAGTATCGCTACTCGAGTAAGGTGTACGTTGCAAACACGAGATACAGGGTGAGCCAAGACAAGTGTCCATTATAGAATGAAGTAAATGAACTGACCTCACAGAAACTTTAAGAATATGAAATATTCTTGTTCCATATGGACAAAATGAAAGACTCAATGATTCAAATGCAGAACTTGGTAAATGAGGTTTTGAGGTAGCCATATTCTGCTGTATTAATATTAAAGAATGTATTTTTTCTTGTAGGGATCCAAGAGGAAGGACAACCCAAAGTGGCTGGCAGTGGGACTACAAGCAGCCAAATGGATGTGAACAGTGATCCATGGTTCGCTTGCCTAATGGGATTTCTGGTCTCTCGTGGAGTTGGTGTTTCACCCACTGGTGTTGGAGGGCTTCTTTGGCAGTGCCCATCTGCTGTTAGCTGTTCCTGGCCAATAGCATGTTCCCGTCTTCATTCATTATTCACTGTGATAGATCCATCGTGAGTAAATGGAAGCTTTTTATTAAATTGGATGTAATCATTTGAATTTTTTTCATTGAGCTGTGTATTGTATAGGGCTATGATTGAACCCTGAAGCAATGATTGACATGGACAAAATTTTATGTCTCCTATAAATTACATGGGTTCTGATAAAGTGAAACTTTGTCTTTATGCCCCTGAAATTTCAGTTTTTCCTTGATTTACATTTTCATGATGCCCCAAGCATTTTTTTTAGCTGTTATTTACTATCCTCCATTATACTTACCATTTAAATTTGTCCATCCTGTCTTCTTTTAACAAAGTTTTGCAAGGATAGAAGAATATCCAATTTACTTAACTATATACTCTAATTATATGTCCATTATCCTCTTTCTCTGTGTGTGAACTGAAACTTCTGTATGTAGGATTTCACTTCCTCCCGGTGAATGACTGCTGTGAATTCTTCTCGGATTTCTGTCCGGGTAAGATGCTCCATCTTCTCCTATGCCGACGTTTCGATAAATGACTTATTTATCGTCATCAGGGCCGTTTCGATGAATAAGCCATTCATCGAAACTTCGGCATTGGAAAAGATGGAGCATTTATCCAGACTGAAACTTGAGAAGAATTCACAGAAACATCAGTAGATTAAGGAGGGATTCAATTTCAATTTATCTGTATTTCCTTGGATTAAAAATTTTTCTCAGATTTTAGTCCTGCTATTTCTAATTTCCACTGTTATGTACTCTGTAGATCTGAATTCCTTTTAAAATATGATTGCAGTCTTTCTTAGCAATACCAATTTTCTCTCTGTTTTTGGTGGCTTTTTAAACTTTCTATCTCAAGGGAACCATTATTTTTCTTTTGTCCAGCCCGGTGAGTGACAATAGGGCATCGCTGTTAAGGAGCTCTGCTGCGGTGAAAAAGCCAGCATCTGAGCGAGATGTACACATGATAGCATGGCGCTACATTGCAGCGTTTGCCTTCCGAGTTGTGCCTCCTCAGCCAAGTGCTGCCGCTGCAGCTGCAGCCATGCGCTCCGCCTCTCCAGATCTGAGCCTGAGGTTTGTTGAACATTAAGAGAGGAACCCCTGTTAACCTATGTACATTATAACTCTTATGTTTTATCTGCTAAGCCCACTTTCATAGATTACCGTTGTAAGAAACATCCGTGGGCATTTTCAGGTTAGGCTTCTGAATTTAATGGGCTGTGGTTTGTACACTTTCAATAGAGAAAAGTAACTTTCTAATAATGAGGAAAGCATAAACCTATGAAACAATGACAAACGGGTGTTCTATGTTGATTCTTATCTGAGATAAATTGCCTCAGACAAATTGTGGTCATACTTGTAAAGATCATTTTTTTATTGCCGTCATATTTTAAACCATATAACTCTCATTTACATTAGCATTCTCATGATAAAATACCTTAAATTTAAAAAGTTTTAATTTTAAGGGTAGGATTTACCTGTACATTCATAAAAACCTAAATATGTGAATACCTAAGATAGGTGTTGTGGTGGTCACGGTGGCTGTTTTTGACATGGTTTGTTGTGTTTGAAGGTAACTGTACATGCTCATGGTCATTTGTGATCACGGCACCATGTTGTTGACAGTGCATGGTGAAAAGTTATCTTTTCTGCATTCCCTACTTATAGGTTTTTCTCAAAAAGCAAACATTGGCTGCTGGAAAGCGGTACAATGGACCCTCAAAGCATCATCTTTCTGGCCGATCTAACTAACCTCAAAGTCATGTGACTCTAAGGCTCCTATTCTGAATGAGATAGCGTTAACGCTAATAGCCAGAAATAGCTTTCGTGACACTTTTGTTCCGAAGAATAGCGTCAACGATGCTTTTTGTGCTTCTGAATGCCAGACTGATGCCTGGGAGCAACGCTATTTTAGGCAAAGATCTGATCACCGTGCTCTTTTAAAGCATCACGCTATTCTTAAGTGAAACGGCCACCTGATTCTTTATCACACGTTATCTAAAGAGGATTCTGCAAAATATGCACTGAGAATTGTTCCTAAAAACAAAAATAATAGTAGGATTGACTAGTCAATCCATATATTCAAGTAAACATAAAAAATTCTTCTCATAAATAGTAGACAAATGTGCCTCGCCTACGTACCCTGACTCGCCGATTTGAAAGCCATATTTTCTGTGGTGCATGAGGTCAAAGGCAATGCAATTCCCCTTGAACTTCGTTAAACATGCTGTAGTTTTGTTGTAATTAATCAATTTGTAATCGGCAATATCAGCCCTAAGTATAAAAACGCTGGGAAAACATTTATTCTCAATAACAGAGGTGGATAGTGGTTAGCGTCGTGTATTCTTGCTGGCAAAGGTGGTAGTTCGCAGTTGCTGGTGGCCTACTTTTTTTCCTTCTTCATTTGCACGACCAGATAGAAATTTTTCCTCCGAGTTACATATCCTATCATAGGACTTCACTTCGCTTTTTTCCTCTTGACACGTACCACAAAATTTGTTTTCCGGTTTGAACCTTCAATAGTAAATGGTCTCTCTGGGGCCGCTTACGTGATGGACCGCTTATGAAATGTGTCAATCTCTCTTTAAAGTCCGTGAGTTACAGGATATTCATGCTTAAACTCAACAATTTCATTCAAGTGTATTGAATGGTATAAGCATGAATGCCTTCCTTGACATTTCCTTTTCCCGTACCTCTCATTGTGGATTGGTATTTTTTTTTGACCAAGTCTCATTGCTTTATTCTTGCATTGCATTACTTTTCCCATCTCTTAGCCGGGAAGAACAAGTTTAGGTAAAATATAAGAAATCTACATGCAAAGGTTGAGTATTCACTCTCTCCGTTATGAATTGTATATAACATTGCCGTGGTATTATTTAAACAAATGGGCTCGAAATATTGCTCACTTCGCCTATTCAAATTCACTTCCATCCACACATTCCCAGCGGTACCAAAAGATTTTCAAGAGGCTAATTGCATATCTAACCATCTTATTAAATCCACAGACTATTAAGAATAATAAATTTCAAATATCTGTGATGAAATAATTGAAATTTACCATCACATCACTTTCCTTGATACACTTACACATCATTATTCTCAATTCGTATGCATCCAAATGTCGTCTACTCAGTCGTGTAAGTGGTGAAAATAAAATAAATATCCCAGAGACTTTCTCTTTTTTTTGTTGAAATGCTTTCTTTCTCTCGAAGCGCTTATTGCTTTTTCCAAGTAACTTAAATTATTATTTTTTTAAATTAAATTGTGGATTCAAACTCCTTCCTGGTATGTTATAAGCCTATCATGCCTTTTCTTCTTGTTTACTGAGGTGCCATCACCAATGTCATGTATAAGAGCCATCTTAGAAATAAATGGTAGTTGTCACAATATACTTATTTGACACTGCCATGAATTCTACCTCTGAGATTAATGGAGGCCTACTTTGTTTTCTGTTTCATGGGCTCAGATAATGGCAGAGGACAATACAATGAGTCATACACCAAAGGATTGGGAACAAAATAACACCATGCTGAATGGCATGCATTTTATTTTGGGTTGATTTTTTAATGACATTTTTTACTTCTACTTTCTGAGCAGTGTGAACTGCAGTTATGGGAATAGTAGACGCCGGGGCTCTACTGTACCAAGGGAAACTTGGTCAAATCATTTTGTGATGGTAAATGGTGCTACACTGTGAACTGAGTGAACCTCTCTCCTTTGTACTCTTCAGTTCATCTCCTGATAGCTTGACCTCAGATCGAGGAGATAGCAAGTCTCCAGCTGTGGCATCATCTGGTGTGGACCGAAGTGGAAGTGCTGGCTCAGTGAATATGGTGTCCGGTTTTGGATTTGGTGTTACCTCATCAAATCCTGGATTCAGTCCTTTGTCCATGATGGGATCAGCATCACCATCCTCATCCCTATACAAACTAGTGATTCCATTGCTTCGTTATGAGGCCACTGATGTCCGAGATGCTGCAGTGAATGCCATTGGCAGAGTCAACCCGGAAGCACTTAAGTAAGTGTGCCAATTCATTGGATGGGATCTCATCATTGTTGACCTAAGGAATCCTTTAACTGTAAATAGATTTTCATATCAATATATACTTCCAAACTTATTAAAACAAACAACAATTGCACTATTATAATATATTGTTGTTTCTGTTTTTAATATGACAAAATTCCATGATATCTCGCCTGAACCTGTTGAAAATACTTACAAACATTGGTAAAATAATAGCCATCTTAATCAACTTATGGAGGCAGTACTTTTTTCTCATAAGGTTACTTCAAAGCTTACAAATCTATTTTGTGATGTATTCGAATCTTCCTTATCAGACCTCTCAAAGTTGAAGTTTGATATTCTTACATATTTATGTTTGTGAACTCATTTAAATTTGTTAATTTATTTGTCAGGGTGACTAGAACTATGTGAACGAGAAAGGACAGGATTTTTTTGAGGATTGATCATTTAATTATTGTTTTTTTCATTGTCCCAGGGATGTCATGGAAGAATTAGTGCCTTGCATCAGGGAAGTTGTGGACCGCAAACAAGAGAACATGCGCAGGAGGAGGCGAAGGGATGCTCTCCGGTTGCAACTTGTGCGTGTACTTGAACTAATCGCCGAAAATGCAACCTTTGGCCTCAGGTAAATGCTTAGATATAAAAAGTATCTCCTCTTTTTACACACATATCTTATGCATGTTTTGCATATTTTTCCAAATGTAGCCCCTACTTTAAAGCTCCTTCCAATTTTCATCTCCGTCGTTGGAGAAACTAATTTTCCGTCTTTTGGTGTCCTTGTCATGTGATGTACAGTGGTGGAAGAAATTGACGCAAAATTTTTTGCGCGCCAGAATGCGGCATTCTTGGGAACTTCTAGGAGCAGCATACGCTTACAAAGACTGGCAACACTGAGGAAGACATTTGAAATCCGCAATGGAACTCACATTTGCCAGAGGCTAGAACTTACTCATTTATCACCTCTTTTTCGAGCTTTCTTCTTGTATTATTCATGCATTCAGTCGCAGTTTATTGCTGTGTATATTTAAGCATGTTTCTTACGTTTAACGTTTATTGCTCCCTCACGAGAAACAAACGTTTAATGCTCCCTCAAACGAAACGACCCCAAATTTAGATGCAATGTGGAACATGGTGGAGGAAGAACGGAAAATGAACCCAGTAAGATGATGTCAAAATTTGGGCAACTCCATGTCTCAGAGACTTGCTCAGGAAATCGAGAATGGAGGGGGATAGATTGATTTTTAGGCTAATAAACATCCTCATCCTTTATATAAATACCAGCTCAATTCTCAAAGTTAAATTACTGTGGTCATGTGCATGACTCAGGTTGAGAGACTTACGAATACATCTGAACCTTTTACACTTGTTCTATATAAAGCTGTATAGTGCCCTGTTCAAAATTCATTAGTGCTAAGAGATGAAATTAAACACCCTGTGAAAAGTCTTCTAATATCTTGATGTAGGGCACATATAACTTTAACCTCCGTAGAACCAATGATATTTCGACATATTTGAAGAAGAATAGATTCTTTACAGATGTAGTAATTGTATAATCATTGATGGTGCACATTCCTAATATTTACTCCATTGACAACTCAGCAGATTTATGAGTATACCAATGGACATACAGGAGATATCTAATTACTGCTTAGTCGCTACATGGAAAAGGTGATTTTTATTACTTTATCCCTGTAACTGGGGAGATACGCGATGCATTGTTGTCGGAGTATTACTTACGGGTGAGTGTAAGGATGCTCCTCATATAATTTAACTACGCAATTTCAGCGAAAAATTTTTCACTGGGAATATTTTAAAAGGTATTTAAATGATTCAGTAATTTACCTTATCCTCTAAGTATTATCCTCCATACTCTAAGTTGAACTGTTAAACTACATGGCTAATTTATTTCCCATTACAAGCCTAAAAGTAATGCTGGGAAAAATTCAAAAAACTCTTTTAATGATGATTTCAAAATAATTCCACACTTATTTGATCTCTCACACAGATAAGTAATTTACAAATTCGGCAGATGGAACCAAACTCTAATTCATAATAAAAATATTTGTCATCTTTACTAAATCATTTCAAAGTAATTTCAAAGTGAAAGTAGCCTCAGGTAAGTTCACTAAATCGAGTAATTGACACAATCAGAGATCCGGTCAATTCCCTCATTCATGAATAGCTTTTCATTGATTGATAAATTGGCGAGTGAGTGGATATAAACATCAGAAGACAGGCAGGACGTAGAAATCATGTGGGGCCGAGAACCCGAGAATGGGATGTAAACATTTCATTTGACGATTAAGGAGACCGCTCTGATTCCTTCACAATACCCGAATACGTGTAAAACTCACACACACTCATGGTTAGGGTCAATATCCATTCTCTGGGTCTTCCACAAATCCCTGCAAAGTTTTGGCAACAATAAAATCACATCATATAGAATAATTACAAGGGCACGAGAAGAGGCCACGCCAAGATTTGAACTCCAGACTTTCGTGGCCACAGATGAACGCTCTCCCTCTAGGCTACCGAATCAAGCAAGATAAGTCCACGTCCAGTGGTTCTTACTATAGATTGAAAAAAGGGAGTGCCCAAGTTTTCTTTAAAAACTGGGTCAAATATGATGTCCTGGACTTTTAAAAGTAATTTTCAGAAAGTAAATAACATTATGTTAGTAGGATTTAAGAAATTTAAGTGTGTGAACTACCTGAATGCACAAGGGCAGAATTTTACGCTAGGGTACTTTTCACAAAGGAAATGGTGCCAGGTTTGACTTTGTGGAAGTAATTCAGAGTAAATTAAATAAAACTTTGTATACTCCACTACAGGTTTATTAACACGACCCAGGTTTCGACACTTCATCTACATCTACATCTACATACTACCCCGCAAGCCGCCTCAAAAGGCGTGTGGCGGGGGGTGTTAGGACACCAGCCGTCAACAAAAAAAAATCAAAGTTCCGCCTAGCATTTATTGAAGTCCTTAATTGTTCGGGGGAAAAACGAATTCCCATACCTATCCGTTCGGCAAAATATCTCCCTTAATTTATCGATTCTGTCGGACCTGGAAATATAATGTGGTTCTAATATGATGTTCTCCGTGTCGCTCTGAAAGATATTCATTCTCAATTGCTCAAGCAATCTAAGCCTAGCGCGTAGCCTCCGAGTCTCTAGCGGCTCCCACCCTAAATCTTTCAAAATCTGTGTAACGCTTTCTGTACGGCCGCAGCTGTACTTCGTGTCATCTTCAGGAGATTTTCATACCTGAAGAGGACACAAAGTGTCGAAACCCAGGTCATGTTAATAAACCTATAGTGGAGTGTACAAAGTTTCATTTAATTTACTTTACATAGGGTATTAAGATATTGGAAAAAAGAAAAATTTCTCCTCATAGAAACCATTCTATTCTACCAGATATCCCATATTTTAACTTAAAAATCACAGGATAATATGCCAAAAAATTAATTGCAATGTATGATATTTTTCGGAAGTAATTTGAGGCCTATGAAACAATGGTCATCGACAGCTATTTCCTACACGCGGAAAAACTTTTTATTGTAAGTGGATTTGATTGGGAGAATACATATGTTTTGTGTCCCAAGTAATAATTCTTTCATCGTAACTTTTCTTAAGTTTCAAACGAGAAAAATGTTTTTAAAAGGGTCCAAAGCTCTAAAATAAATGTGGTATCTCTACATAATTGACTGCAACTGCGTAACCTCGACTGGCTGCAGGACGATGTGAACTCATCACGTTTATAACTCCACGACGGTCTCGCAAATGTGAACCTTATTTGTATTCCTATTTATATGACGCGTAAAATCGTAAACCATTCATAGAGAGTTTGAATATTCCTGGTTTCTATTGGCTGAATCAGTGTTGTCAAGTTGTTGAAGGAAATGCGATTTCAATTAGTTCCTGCGTATGCCGCATTCAGACGCCAATGAGTTTTGCGTTAATTTTTTCTGCCATGGTACACTAAATGTAAAATATATCAAAAATACTTGGTACTAGCAAAGCTCAAATTATATGTCATGAAAAAGCTACTGAGGAATGGAGCATCCACTTGGTGTATATTTATTGCCTTCCAAGCTGTCCTATTTGGTCTTGTTAATGTATAGATCAAGAGGCTGAAGCGAACCTGTCATTTTCAAGTGAATTACAGTCAAATGAGTGAAGGAAAGCAATTTTGAATTGTATAGCCAATGCCATTTGTATAGATTCACTTAAAGGACACATTGTATGTCTGAGAATAAGATTCACAAATAAATGTTCCATGAATTGATGGGATGATTTAAATGCAAGCAATTTTCAGGCATTAGACATAAATTGACATACATTTAATGGGTGATATGTTTTGAAGCAGTAAATTGAATTGGTTGGTGCATAATTTGGTTAGAAAACACAAGTATTTGAATGAAACATGCACAAAATATTCAAAGGATGCATGGCTCTGAAAACAACGCCACTAATACTAGGAAACTGAATATTCATGTATCATCCATCCATGCATAAGATTGAGCCTACACATCACGAGGGATTATCAGCTCTCTACTGTATTGAATTTTAGGACCTCATTCCCTCTTATGTGTTTGCTAGGTGATAGAAGGGATTGGTTACTCCTGAAAATGCTCTCTGCAGCGTGATTGAAACATCATCCCATAAAAAATCACTTGTCAAATGAACACATTGCTGTATATTTTTATGCTATGTATGTGCTGATATCTTCCTGTGGAATTCATGGGAAGATTTACAATTTCTCTCTAAAACCAGGAAAATTGGGAATTTTTTATGGCCACTCTGTGAACAACCAAATTCTGAAAATAGTCTCAAACTTATAAGTCATATCCTCCTTTGATTAATGGAGCCTGTCCATTAATTACATGAGGCGTTTGGGGGGGAGGGGGTCAAATCAAATCTCACCCAATCTCTTGTGGGGAAGATTTCTTGTCTTGGTCTTGGCAAATATCACGTGATTTTTTTCCGCAAGAAGCAGTGTGAAATTGCAAGAAAACTGGGTTACATTAAGTAAAACATGCTTCTCCTCTAAAATATGGCTAAATCCTACACAATTATATTTATCGCAGTTATGCAAACGCCACAAAGTAGCACAGTAGCCCCTCAATTGTTTAGCTGCCACCAGCTAGCCATACAAATTTTAGTAGTTCCTATTTAAGTATTTTATTGTTCGATTTTCTCACTGTGATTCTAGACTATATTCTTAGTAGTCTTAAATAAAAATAAATAAGCAAATTAAGTTTTTTTAAATAAATCCAATGCAATCAAGCTCAGATCAACGTATTTACAATAAAAATATGCATTTTGAAAAAACTCACGTGAGATTAGGGGGAGGGGGTCGAGCCAAATGTCACGACATCTCACCAAGGGGGGAGGGAGGGGTTGAAAAATTGCCAAAATCGCCTCGTAATTAATGGATTCCCCCTAACTTCTGCAGCCAATCACCTTTCTTTGCTGGTGCCCCCTAATGCTACTTATTAAGCCTCATTGGTGTTCCTCTCTTTGTCCTTGTAGTCCCTGTGTCCTGGATCGAGACACTCACTCCCTCCACCCGACATTTGTTGAGTATGTGGAGGGGGCGAGGCTGTTCCTGGAGGCGGAGGAGGTGAAGGAGGGCGGTGGGGGAGGTGGCGGAGGGGGAGGGAGTGGGGGAGGTGGGGGTGGGGGAGGAGGTGGGGGAATGATGGGGGGCAGTGGAGGGGGGACGGGGGGCACCGGGGGCATGGGAACTAGCAGTGGGGGTGGCGGGGGCGGTGGGGGGGGCGGTGGGTCTGTTGCCGGGATGGTGGGTGGGGCTGCTGCTGCCGTCTCGGCCACCTTCTCCACATCGTCCTCAGCATCCTTGTCCTCTTACTCCTCATCTTCTTCCTCTCTCTTGAGGCTCCACTTCTGCAACTTTGTGAGGAAGATGATCAGAAGTTTTCCATGTGAGTATCGAAATCATTTGAATACCTGATTTATTATAGATCACAAATATATACCCTAAGTTTTTCAAATAGTCTTAATTAACGATTTGAGTTCTGTGTGCAATTGATTGCGATGGTGTGAAAATTGGTGGGATATTTTTCCTAAAAATGCAGTGTGTGAATGGGCATAAAATTCCAAAATTGGATTGGTATGAGATCAAGTCAATTTAAGATATGAGGCACAAAACAGGGAATAAATAATACTAATAAATTGTTATTTACAATTATACTAGGGATGTGCAAGCAACTCTAAATTTGAGCTGAGTCAAGTTTAAAAAAGTTTGACTTGACTATTGGATGGTCATTAACCTTAACTTGTTACATGGAGAGTGGGTTGAGAAATCACAAAGATAAGGGAATCAGAACTCGCTGGGGGCAACCACTAATTGCCGCAGAAGGGACATGTGTGTAGCTTAGATATTGCTTGGGGTGGAGGAACCAGACTCTCAGGAGCTGTAAATGTGCAAGTGTGTCAGCCACCTTGAGGTGAGCTTCAGGAATGAAGAAAAAAATGAAGCAAGTTTTGCCGATCAGCAATGTCAGATTTCTCTCAGTGAATGGGAAGGCATGTATACATAATACATGTGCTCTCACGAGTTTGTGGTGTGATAGATGCCATAACAAATGATCCACATTAGAACATGGGCTATTTAATGGCCATGCATTTGCACAACTTTACATGTTTACAAGATGCAATTTTAATGGTGAATATGTTCATGCTTCTACTCACGTTGGTATATGCATCATGTTAACACAGCTTAATGTCCTCTGATCATGAATTTGAATTTTTATGTGTGGACAAGTTTCACAAGTAAGTATGTAGAAATGGAACGCATTGGTTCATGCATGAACCAATCCGTTCCACTTTTGCACCTGAAAAAAGATTCACGACCGAATGTTCTACAAATCGATGGAGTGTACTTATTGCATGTAACCACTGGACACCTGTTTTAGCCCATGAAATGTTATGGGAAATTAAATGGTCTGAATTTTTGCCTGATAAACAAAATTATATCATTGGAATATGAGTATTTCTTGCATATAAAAATATGCTCTCAAGACTTTGAAAAGATATGGTGCAGAAACCAAGGTCACAGTTATCTCGCAATTGAACACGAACAGATTATTTGTCATTTTTATTACATATTTGAATGGGCTTCCCCTCCCATTGGCATGGATGATAGGTGCAATACTGTCATGCTATTGGGAATTTTGTATGTGATATTATGGTAACCATATGCCTTGGCCTGTAAATAATTATGAAAAGTACTCGTATTTTAATTTTTAGTCTTTCTCTCCCATAATTGTCTTACCTTGAATTAACATTGTTTTATCCTTATTTATTTTTTTTCAAAGTAATCTCTAAAACCTTTTTCATCCATTGAATTTGCACAGTGGAACGTCGTCACACATTGCTCAAGAGGGATTTGCGCAGAAACCTCTTCACACTCTTCTCTGCTTGGAGTGGACGGTATGGCTGTTCCATGTCTGGCACCACCAGTGGTGGCTATTCGGCAGGGATGTCCATGTCCCTCTATGGCTACGGATTTGGTCCTTCCTCCTCTGGAGCCCCTGGCCCTGAGGGCTCCTCTCACCTGCTCTTATCTTCTAATAACACCTCATCTGGAGGTGGGGCCAGTGGGTCAGGAGGCATTGGATCTGGATCTCATGGCACTTCAACCTCTCATGGTTCAGCCTCTGAGAGTTGCACAGAATTGCAGCTATCTGCTCTCCAGGCTATGAGTTCATTGCTTTGCTGTGGGCCTTGCTTTGACCCCAAGGGTCTTGCCGAGGAGGGGGGATACTTCTACCCCTGGCTTGACTTACTTCTTCACTCTCGAGATGAAAAGGTAAGATAAAGAGTAAAAGATGAAGCTGGTCAATTAATAGAATTTTGATGGTTTAAGAGTTGTATCTGTAGTTGTTAGCCTGGGGATACCCAGCCCCTAGTCAGTTCCTACATCAAAAATTGAGCTCAGGTCTCTTTCTACCCGGTAGGAGGATCCGTAGCATTCTTTACACCTGGTTGGAGATATATACTGTCTTGTGTTCTCCTTGTATACAAAATTATGGAATATTTGAATAATAACTATGTATGTTTAAGTAATGTGCTTTCTCTTATGCTACTTACGGCACTTAGTATAGATAAGCTGCAGTAAAACTTTCTATAAGATAATTAGTTATTGCAAGTTCTCAGAAATCAACTACCTCTGCATCAGTCATGACCGTGATTAATCCGGCAGCAGATATTACATGGGCTAATTATATACCCATCTACTGTTAACATATGAAATTAAGTTTTCTCATGTGGTTATATAAATAATGGAAAAAGCACAATCTTAAGGCTAAATATGATGGTGAGTTAGTGTGAATCTCCCTCGCAAGATGGGACGACGGTCGTAGGCCGTGAGCGCGACCTCCTAAGAATGTATTGGGAACTACGTCGGAGCGTGGAACTTGAGAGACCCTCCCTCCCCTTCCAAGTCTTCCTCTCTCCTTCCACAGCGGAACCCGGTACCACCACAGCTGCGAGCTTCGGTCATGGAGCTGGCGCATTTTTCTTTGAGAACAGAGTATCAAGTTGCAATTTACGTGTTATCTTACACACCTCACCTTTCAGTTGCTTCTAAAGGGATATTTTCCTTGGAATATTAGGTTCCTTGGAAAGTCATCTTGGTTAAATCCCCATGTAACGAAAATTATCCATTTCTCCATGCTAATATTTTTCCCTTATTGCACATACCCTACCGTATGAGAGGCTGAATAATTTGCTTTTTGCAATAATTAATTCTATTTCCTTGTTCACTTCCCATTATTTATCTTTCGGTTGTTATTCAATTAACTTCACTATCGCTATCGTCTTTCCCATGGAAAATTCAGTCGTGGACATAGAATTCAGCAGAGAGTTCGTTTCCAAGATGAACTTACTGAGATTTACCTCATTAGAAGGTCTCTCTCCATATCATCCTTTTTTTAGTTTCCCAATCTTTTCTTTTAGTTTATCGTAAGGTACGTTGCCAAAGGTCTTGGACTAGCCTAACGGCATCTACTTCTTGTGGAAAAGTGTATTCAGAAATCAATGGATATTTTTCAGTGCACATTGTCTCTCAAAATATTTTATTATGTAGAATCATATGTGCTAAGTTTACTTAGTATTTGGTATGCATTTTATGCATTAATGCCGTAAAAAGATGTGCATTCCATTATTTTGATACTCTTCTTCATTGATGTTCTGAATTTTTACCTCGCTCTGAAGGCCACCCTACTCAAAAGTAAACTTCTAGTATGTTATGAGTTAATTGTTAGTAATTTTGGATGACTCAATCCAATGAATCATTATTCATTGTTTCTTCTTTTGGAAAACAAACATGAGCACATCAGGTGGCAGTGATACTCCCATAAAATAACTTATCAATGGATGTTGCATTGTTTGACTCTTTATTTATCTGCGGCAGTGGTAAAAGCTGTTTTTGAACTTGCCTGATGCATGGTTAACTGCCATTCAAGTTATCTTGATCCCCAGGCAGACTGACTGAAATATTTCCATGACACTTTTAGATCCATTCAACTACAGAAGGGACATAATGCGGCCATCATCTCATTACAGATACAAAAAATCATACATCCTCAGCCATAATTTTGGTTGCTAAATGAAGTAGACTAGACAGACCTGTTACTTCTCTAAAATGCTACTCACCTTCCTACAACAATTTAGTGGGCAATATTATTTACAGAAAATTTTAATTGATGCATAAAATAATTCATTTATGTGAGAATATTAAAAATAAATTATAATGTTTTGATTGCTAGGGACTGCTAAAATGAAAGGCCTTGCTCCTCACCATCTTTTATGGTTGATCAGTGGCCAGTGAAATCTTGACTTAATAAAAAAGGCTTTTTATATTTGATGGATAGAGGACCCTGAGTTGCAATTGATCATGGGATTGTTGTATTAATGGCAAATATAGTCCTTAATTAGATGAAAATGAGGGATATGTAATGTGGAAAAATGCAATTTTGAGAGACATTTTTTTCATTCAGGTTTCAAACGGGTTTAAATTGAAGCACCCATTGGATGCAGTTTTGTCACTGCATAAGTGGAAGTGCATTCCTGAAAGGTGATCGTTTCATGCATTGTGGAAATGGAAATTTGTTTGATTTAGGAATTCCCCTTAATGCAACTTTCTTCTTCAATGAATCGCCATGCTTTAAGCTTTAACAAAATGAGAGCTGTAATTTTTATTTTTGTTCATGCCTTTCTGATGATTGCCTTTAGCACTAATGGATGTCATATTACCCTGAAATAATAAAGTGTTGGTCCTAATGAAGATGTCACGAATCCTCATTCCAGCAGCATATCTAATGCTTAATGCTCAGTACTAGTCAAAAATCTACCTTCAAATTCCAACTGTAACATTTTTTGCTTGCAGTTAAACCAAATGACTTGATTTCATTTGAATTCATAGTTATCCCACCCTGTAGTATTGTTGATGTTAGGCTTAAAAATTCTTTTGTGCAAAGTTTGAACGAGGAATGAAATCTGCATTGTTGCAGGTGTATGGAGTGGGGTGTGAAACTGTCGTCTTACTTTTGGAGTGCAATCCAGATATAGGGGCACTATTGGACTGGGCTGTTGATCGGTGCTATACTGCTCCTCCGAGAGTTGCAGATGCATGCTTTCTTGCCCTTGCCACAATATTCAGCCTCAGGTAAATTTGATAATTAATTTATGGTGACATCAAAATGTATGAGCCATGGCCATAGCCAAGTACTTCATACTTTTTCCCTAATCATTCACTGGAGTGTGTTTTCTCTGAAGCCCCATAGCTTGTGACTCTTGAAATAATTATTTATACATCTTCTCTGGAGCATTTGCCTGCTATATAACCCGTGGAGCTGCTATCTGAGGTTTGCTGTTCCAAGAAAATTGTCTCTTAGAGAGGGGGTGAAACCAGTAACATACCTATACTTTTGGATCAGGCTTAAAATCAGAGACTAATTTTATCAAGAAAAATTATTTGTACAATTGAGCTTTGTTAATTAGAAGAAAGAACTAATGTATGAGCTGCTATGTAAATAATGCACCAGCTGGTGTGCCAATGCTGATTTGTTTCTGGGGAGAGGAGATGAAACTTTATACTCCTATCAAATTGTGTAGGTCTGTTATTTGTTTTTTTTTTTAGCTCCTTGTATAAAGTTTTAAACTTACCATCAGGTAAAGCCCTAACATAGTCATGTAAGCAATTTGAAGATGTTTACTGAAAATCTCTCAGAACTATTGCTTCATTGTCTTTGCTCAGGTCAATATAAATGAACTGCCTTATTTTATCATTTTTGTATGCCTTGTTTTTTTTGTCTATTTGATTTGTATGATTAATTGTGGAGACTATTGGTGTCATATGTAAATTTTTTGTATGACTACATTTTGTCCCTTTTTTCTGAAGGCCATGCATGTTTCTAAAAATTAATGGTAGTCTCTCTGCAAGAAATACATGTTGAGTCTACCTAAAGCTCCTGATTTTTTTTGTTGAACTGAGTGTGTTCATTTTTTTGCTTGAAGTAATAAACATTATCTTAAGAATTGGTCAGATCTGACATTACACTTATTTCTAGTAATATGATTATGTGTCCTGTAATGATCAGTGCAGTACCCTATTATTTATTGTGCTTGAGTGTTTATTGTACCCAAATTAAAGTAAGAGTCATTATATTAGCCTGGTAAGCAAGGTGAGAGACGCTGTTTATTAGTGCAGAGTCAGGGAAATGAATTAAGTGTTGCTCATGGGATCATGCTGTATGTGATAAGAAAGCATTGGTGTTTCCTCAATCAAAAATCCGACATTCTCATGTTAGGGAGTACCCGTGTGACCATTACACTGGAATCATCAATGTGACACTCCTGAGCACTGGCTGCCCACGTGCCCCTGTCCATGAAACTGCTCTCCAGTTGCTTCAGCTATTAGACCAGAGATTCTTTGGTGACCTCACCCCACCCATCCCATCTGCTTCTTCCTCCTGTGGCTCTGGAGCAGCCTCGTCCACTGCCGGGACTTCAACTCTCACCTCATCAGATGTTGTTCAAGCTCCAGGATCTGGTCCAACCTTGACAGCATCAGGCATTGAAGGTAACCCTTTATCAGCTTATTTTCTAACCGAATGAACCAAGAGCTTGAAAAAAGCAAATCATATTCATTGAATGCTAAGTCTAATGTAAGTGGCCATTATGCTAATTCTTGTGTTAGTCTTCTTTTATTGTGAATTAATAAATTTAGACGGATAAATAGATGGAAAAAAGAGTTAAGAAATGCTGGAAAGTAAGTAAAATATGATTGAAATTTTTGCAGCTGAAGTGGATGGTGAAAAGGGTCGCAGTACTTTGGATGTCCTCCTGTCAACTACCTATTGTCGTTCTCAAATGTATCTGTCAAGACAGCTGTCCCATCTTCATCCTGAGCTCACCATGCCCATGTTTTCAGGTAAATATAGTGAATAGTATTGAAAATGTTTTCAGAAAAGGCTGATAAACATGTTTTGGTGTATGAAAAGGTCGTGTTCGTCTAGTTCCTTGTAAAATTTAACACAATATTGCCATCAAGGATCAATGATTCAGTAACTTTTTTATACTTTATGATGTGATGTTAACTTTTAATGCTGATACTCATATGTTCAGAGAAAATTAGATATGATTTTAATTAGTGATTGGTTGAATCCAAAATTTATCAAATACGAATCTGAATTTGAATCTTCCTTTATTATCTAATCATGAATATCGAATCTTGAATTTGAATTGACTACTTTCTCTAAATTATGAATCCCAATTCCTTATCATTACCATTCAATTAATCAATAATAATACAGTCAAGCTCCTGTAATCTGGAAATCTGTAATCTGGCAGCACCCATAGTCCAGTGAATAAACAACCATTTATATAATTTAGAATATAAAATCTTTAACAACTGTTACTTCAAAAGATTTTGATAATACACATGGCTATTCAGGAGAAATTTTTCCCTTATTTTGTTCTGTATTTGCTGGAAATCAGTGCATTTACTGTGTTTCCAGATATTTTAATTCACAAAATATTTGTACAAACTATTTAAGCTAATTATACAACTTAGTAGTGTAAATTGTGGTTTGAAGTCCTCACGGTTTAGTGAGAAGCTGCTGCTTAAGAGACTTGTCATTGTAATGCTTCTTGATGATTCTTTCTCACAACTCCATAGTTAAATCATACTGTATAGCTTATTCTTGGTTATTGATACTTTCGTAATGAATAGAAAACTACCTCTCTTCTCTTTCAACTTTTTGCATCTTAAACTTGTATTCCGAATTCTTTGCATGCTTTAATTTGACCCATTTTTTATTTAACCCTTAGAGTGCCAACGTCGCTGTAAGCAAAGCTCATAAATCTTCGCAAATGTGCCAGCGTCACTTACAGCGACTCTCTTTCCAATGGCTTGAAATGGCAGTTGTAATTTAGTAATTCATATTTTGTGCATTGTCCTCTCTTTCTATACCTTATGCTAGGTATTCATGTAAGTTTTTTCTGAAAAAGATCCGAATTTTGATATTTTATACTCGTTTGGATACGGACAAAATAATCTTTTGATACCTTTTGTTTACATTTTAACTATCTTTTTGATTTCATATATATTTGCAATAATTGTCGGAAATCCTTTTGATGAACTTGATTTGGAATCTTTTGCTAGTGGTCCTTTCTATCATTTAGCATTCCAGAGTATTGGTTTTCTTCCGGTGCCACAGCATAGTATGTTTATTCCATATGGAACCGAGGCGAGTCCTTTACCACCTCGTATTAAATACATTCACCAATTAATCTGATATCGATCAGAACACAGACATCTTAAATTTTGCAAGTGGTCTGACCCTGATTTATCTGTTTACATCATGCAGTAAAAGAAGAGCAAAATGCTACGTAGTCGAGCCATAAGTCGATCTCTAATCTCAGACCATTTGAAGAATGCGGGCTGATTCAGGGCTAATCCCAGAACGATCCGATTACATTTACGATACTGAGTTTATCCTCACAGATTGATCTAAGATTGATCTAACATGGACTGAAAAAAGTGAATATGGAGAGATTGGAACCTAAATATATGTAATATGATGTAGATGGGGTGACCCAACACCATCTAACCATGAGTCATTCTTTCCGAAATAGGGGATCTTGCTTCATTAGCCCTGAGGGTTATCACTCAAGTGGGTCATAAATATCTTTTATCTGGAGAGAAAAGATCCTGATGTCCTCTGAGATAGTCAACCTTTTACAAAGAAAAGGGAAGGGTGTTTACTACTGAAATGCAATATGCTTCATTGCTTCTTAGGGTATCCCTCGAGTGGGTGAGAAACAATCTTACTCATATCGAGAGGGAGAAAAGATCCACACATCATCTGAGTATTGGTCAGCAATCCTGAATAAATGTTACGATGTTTACTACTGAATGTGAAGTGCATCATTGGCTCTTAGGGTATATCTACATTGGGGGGTAAAAACAAACTTGTTTATCTGGAGAGAAAAGATCCAGACATCCTCTGACACCTTGTCAGTCTATCGTGATAAGAATAGCTATGCTCACCACTAAATACGAAGTGTGTCATTGGCTCTCAGGCTATCCTTATAAAAAGTGTGCTGTTTGAAATGCAGGTAGTCTCTCTCTGCATTGGAGCTGATTTGTATGCAATGACAACCCGACGGTGTTTTCAGTAATCGTGCACACTCTTCTCCTTCGTATGAAAAGAAGCACAAGTTTATATTCACTGGGTGAAATGATATTCTAATCATACTACATTGGATTATTCTTTTGTGCTGCGCGTGCAGGACTACTTTTGCGAGAGTCGGAGAGGAAAAGAAAGGCTCATTGGAACTTTAGTCAGAGAGTGTTCTAATATGACACCCATGACCAGTATTTACTCATTTTGTTCCTGTGCTTCTTTGTAAATTGGACAGACGTTGATATAAAACAGAAAATGAGTGCCTCAATGAAGAACTTTGTGTGCAGAAGAAATTTCTGAACTGATCGGCGATGAATTGAGTGACAGTGATTATGTGATAAGTGATCTTGAAAGTAGTCCATCTGAAGGTGAAGAAAGTGAGGATGAAACAGAACCATCTTCTAATGAAAGTGTATCAAGTGAAAGTGATTGGGCTGAGAGGGAAGCAGATGGGCCAGATACAGAACAACGTCATCATCTATTAGCTGACATTCCAGGTTTGAAGCATGCCCCACCGACAGATTCCAAACCAATAGCTTATTTTCACCTCTTTTTCACTGAAGTGCTGCTGAAGTTGATAGTCTGCGAGACCAACAGATATGCATAGCAGTACTTTCAGTCATACAAACTATTGCTGAGGTTTTTTCATCCAGCAGATAGTTGTAAAATACCCACTCCTAACGATCCATCTTATAACCCATGTGCTAAATTTCAGCCAATAGTTGAGCATGCCAATTGTATCTTTCGCCATTATTATACTCCTCACCAACAACTAAGCATTGATGAGAGTTTGGTAGGCACCAAAAGCCACAGCAGATTATTGCAGTACTTACCAAAGAAGCACCATCATCGTTGGGGAGTAAAATTTTGGATGATGTGCGATGCAGTCTCCAATTACTGTTTAGCATTTTATGCTTACCTTGGAGCGAAAAGTAATGCAGACAAGGACGATGTAAAAAAGCATGGTTTAGCCTACACTGTAGTGACTAAATTGCTTACCCTTGGAAATTACATGAATAAAGGTTACCACAGCTTTTGTGACAATTTTTTTGGTTCAATTCCGCTGGCTAGGCACCTCTACTCAGTAGGGACATACATTAGAGGTACACTTCATAGGAATCGTAAATTTCTCCCTCAACAGATACTAAAAAAATTCACTGTGGGAGAGATTAGATTTTTTAGAAATACTGAGCTGATATTGTGTGGGTATAGAGAGAAAAAGTCACAAAGAAAGCAGGTATTGCTCCTTAGCTCTTATTCAGGGCCGATAGTTTCGGAAAAAATATCAAAAAGAAATAAAGCACCTATTTCAAAGCCAGATAGAATATTGGTATACAATCGGTACATGGGGGGTGTAGACACGTCTGACATGATGCTTTACGTGTATTTGGATGAAAGAATAACTCTCAAATATTGGAAAAAGGTTGTGTTCAATGTAATGTCAAGAATGCTGCTGAATGCGTACATCCTTTATAAGGAAAATCTTTTAGGTGGCATAAAACCAATGTCTCGATTGAACTTCAACACCTCCATAAAAATCGGATCTGAATCAAAAATTTTAAATTAATGCTTTAGTGGATGAAGCGTCCTATAAGAGGGAGTAAAATGAGTTCCGATTCTCTCTTTGCATGTGCTAATGAATTACGTATATTGTCCTACCTATGCAACGATTGGTTTCAAAGATCTCTCGGGCGTTACGCAATAGAATTTCAGATTGTGGAAAACGTCTCAAAGAGGCGAAGAATCGAGATATCGAATGACCGTGGCTGCGTAAGACTATGAATGCCATCTCTATAGCCATATCACGTTCTATTAGAAGTAGGTTCACATGAAGCGTGTTGAATGAAATTACTGAGGCTGATGGGTAATTTAGGCAGTAACGGTAGAATGGCAACAGCACGCACCTCTCCCTTTCTCTTCTGGGCATGCACCTGGCAGTTCAGAACGCTCTTTTTCCAAAATAAATGTTAATCGATATTGATTAACCTACGAATTCGTTTAAGATTTTATTAGTGGATTCATGATGATGAACTCAATAGCTTGAAGAAGGTCCAAATGGCGGTTTTCAGGGTTGCGCGGAATGGAAAATAACGCAGTCTTGCAATTTCATCAATAACTAAAATACTTATGGACTACATAATATGAAACTTCGTATGATTGTTAAGAAAGATCTTTTCTACAATATTTGTAAAAGAAATTGCGATACCTTGATCAGTGTTGTTATTACAAAGCCGTAAATGCGAGGCATCCGTCCGGTACTCAGAAAAATGTGCTAAAATTCTGTTTTTAAGCACACACTAAAGTCAATATAAACGGTAAAAACTTTTGTATACCATCACTAAACGCAGAAATAAACAAGCTTTGATTTGGTGTACTTCATTTTAAAATCGATTGAGCCGTCTTTGAGATATTAGTCTCCAAACTCGAGTGACGGAATTTTTCAATGGATAGTAAGCGTAACCATTTAGATCCCAAACGTATTCAGGTATTGGTGTTCTTAAAAAATAACTTGAAAGCATTAAAAGAATCGAAATGAGTTTGTCAGAATAGGGTTTTTGCATAACCATAAGGGTTCACAAAAATAGAAATCGGTGTTTTCAATAATCCTTTTGTTTTGCAACTATTTAAATTGCTCAGAGCCAATTAAAATGTGTAAGACATAATCGAAATATCATTCCTTTTATTGTATGTACCCAAAACAAACTTGATTACTTTGATAACTTTGTTTTATAGCATGCAATTAAAAATGCACTTGGATCCGAAAATATCCGCGGATCTGACACCGGAAATCAAGGATTCGGTCCGGATCCGAAAAAAATCTTGAATCCATCCATCCCTAGTAAGGAATGTTCAATATCAGAAAAAAAATCAGGTCAAGAACAGTATGTGTCAGATGTGATAAAGGGCTGCATCCCAAATGTGTCAATAGTCACCAATGTTAATTTATAAACAATTTACTATTATTACATCTATTTTATTTGCATTTAATTCATAATCTGTTGCCTACAATTGGAATAATTTGATGTTTTTGTCAAGTTGGTGTAAAGGCCATTTGTGCCTATTATTTTACGTTATTCAGTTTTCCATTTTGTAATGAATAATTAATTTTTACAACTTTTTAGTTGTTATCAACATTTCTATCTGTATTATCTCATTATGATAATGGGCTGTATTTTATTACTTTCCATTATTATATGTGTTCCTTCCAAAGACATACTGATAGAAAGAACTTTTTGCTCAAAATATTGTGAACAAATAATTTTATTGCAATAAACATTTTGTAAATATTATAAAAAAGAACTGACTACAAAAATGGTATATGTGAATGTTTTATAAATTCCATACTTCAGCTTTGATCACTGATTGGTTTTCACTTTTGTACGTTTTTGATTTTATTTTTTTATTTACAACATTTTTAAAAATTTGGCATAATTTTTGGTCATTATCCTTAAAAATATGTGTTGTATTCAATTATTATAATCTTTTTGTATTATGCAACATATAATTTCATATAATCGAAATTAAAGTTAATAAATATTTTTTTTTTAATATAATTGTTTATTTCCAAAAATTTTAAAGAATACTACTTATTTAAAAAAATTTTGTCAAAAACTTGAGATACAGAAGATATATCTATTTTCCATAGGTCATAAAATTTTCAGTGATATATAGTGTACAGAAATGGTTTTATATATTTTTTTCATGAACTCTAAATTTTTCAGCAAATTTGCCTGGCAGTTTTGCGACAAATTTTTGCAAATACTCTTGGCACTCAAAGGGTTAATTAGTGTTTGGATCCTAAATATTCCTTTACCAATCTTTAGAGGGTATCTTTCTAGATTTTTGAAACGATGAAAGCAATGTTACACAATATGTTCTTTGTCAGGTGAATATTAAAATGCAGCCTAAAATTCCTTCTTTCATAGACAAAAAGAAATATGTTTGGTCTATTGGTTGTTCTTGAAATGAAAACTGCGGGCATTGTGATCAGCACGCACTTAGGCATGCAAAATGCTCCATGAGGTTATGAAGGTGGTGTAGTGCCCACCCCATGTGGTGATTTTTTAATGAAACTCAATGTGACTAACAATTATAAAATTCCAAAAAAGATACAAAAAAATATTTTATGTCACAATGAAAGTTTATTTAAATAGCCATAATTTTAGAACTACTAGGGCATCAATGTGATGAATTCTGCGGTAAGATTATGTACGATTTTCTGTGGATCCCTGAATTCATTAGGATTTGATCAAATTCTTGAATCCTGACCACATCACTAATTTTAATGTCATTAAATAGAAACGTTTTATGCTTCTTGAGTCAGTGAGTTTTTTAACTTATTTTAATGTGTAGATAACATTATAGCAGGAAGAATGCCCTCTTATTTAGTTGTGATTGTATATGGTGATTGGTATGGAGAAACAGTTGAGTAATGTTTTTGTAATTTTTGTATCTCAGAGATCACACACAGATTCCAAACGGCCAGACCTGAAGTCAGGCAGCTTCTTCTGCAGTATCTGTTGCCTTGGCTGCATAACATGGAGTTAGTAGATCCTCATGTCCCGCCTGCAAATCCACTGGCATATTTGCAGGTAACATTGCCTTACATCATTTATCTGTAGTATTGTAATGAACTTGCTACCTTTGATAGTGAGTATTCATCATCATTGCTTTGTGATTCATAGCTGCGTATCAGTTAGAAAACTCTCGATTGACCCTAGTAAAGTTAACCTGATGGTATTTTAAAATTTGGAGACATTAATCATTAGGTACATATTAGGAATAAGATAGTCGTGATAATTTAGAATAAGTGGTTTCATCAAGTATTTTTTCTCTGGGGTCATTAAAAGGCCATGGGGCCATTATACTAAATTTTTCTGTCTATATTTTTTGGAATCTTTCTTTTTTTGCTCTATTAAAAACTCTTGCAATATTTTTCAGCACTGTGGTGGAAGTGGAAACAGTAGACGAGAAGGTTGGGGATCAGCTGAAGCCACTGAAATGGTTTTGAACAACTTGTTCTACATAACTGCCAAGGTGTGTATTCTTTGGCTTTTATTGCTCTTGGAAGGATTACAGTTCCATACTTTTGCTTCTGACTGTACCTTTTTGGTTTCGAGATGGATGTAACTAATACTATACCTATTTTCTTTTCAGTTTGGAGATGAGCATCCAAAGGAAATAGAGGAAGTTTGGGCGACACTGTGTACTGCATGGCCAAATAATTTGAAAGTGATCATTCGATACCTTTTAATAGTATCAGGCATGGCTCCCCACCAGCTTCTTTCTTATGTAAGAAATTTTTACTCTATCCTCGCTCTTCTCAGGCTTCCAGTGTATATCTTACACAAATCACTTCTAAATTCATTACCACTGTGCAAAATGTATGTCATTACATTAGTTTAGTTTCTCCTTGATAAAGAATAGTTCAAATAAAGATTATTATCATAGCAATGTAATTCATCAATCATCGTGTATTAGCATGGAATGTAAATGAAATATTTAAGGAGCCTTTGGAATCCCTTGAGATGACGAATTAAACTGTGGCTCATGAGATTTTAGTTGAAGGGTCAAACATTTCGCCCTGCAATGAGACAGAAATGTATTTATCATATTGGAAATCAAATGCAAATCAGGGAGTTCCCATTATATGCTTTGGAGATAATACCTATTGCTTTATTGGTATATGTACATTGTGTGTACCATGTATGTATTGGTATTTTAGTTCAATAGGGTAAGGATGTGCAAGCAACTTGAAAATTGAGTTGAGGCAATTTAAAATACAAATATAATATGGAAATGTGGAAATATAGCTGTGCATCAAGCAGTGTGCTATGCATAGCTGTATAGCTGAGCATAGCTATACATAGCATAGGGCAATACTCATTTTATTTTTGTCAATACTGTGGAAATAATTTTGCTTCCTTGAGAGACATAGTAGCTGATGATTATATCGTGTATTTTTTTGCACCCCTCCCTTGTTTGTGGCAACAGGCAAAGCGTGTCGTCGTCTCTTTGGCGCATGCACGTCCTGAGCGGCTTCTTGAAGAGCTCTTGGGTGAACTGCAGGCAGTGGAGACCCTTAGTTGGTTGATTGAGAGGACGCAGACACCTCCCTTTTACCGGCTCACGTCACTGGCACGTAAGGCATCCTCATCACAATCAGAGCATGGTGGGAACATCGCATCTGCTGCACCCCAGTCTTCAGTGAACGCTCACCACGGAAGTTTGCACCCATCATCGTCTGGAATGGCCTCCTCAGGTGGTGGTGGTGGCGGCACAAATAGTGGAAGAGGAGGCGGAGGTAGGTGCAGATTTTGATGAGTGAGTGGGGATTCTAATTGTTGATTTGTTGAATCGTTTCTTCAGAGAAAGGATTTGAAGTTTGTCCATAGTCCTGGAAAATCAGGAAAAGTCAAGAAATTTCAGCAAGAATGGAAAAGTCATTGGAAATTCATAAAATTTTTGTGAAACTGGCTGAATTTAAAAAACTAAATCATAAAGTAATGTGTGTGTGCCCAGTAATACAAGTCTATGTGCTTCAAAGAGGAGAATTGTACCCATGATACATGAATTGTAACAATGATATAGTCAGGGTCATAGAGAACAAAATATTTTTATGCTCATGTATGCTACTTTATTCTGAATTTCTCTAATACCTTATTTGAAGCAGCTATGGATCAGGGTTAGACTTACAAATAATGTGGTACCTGTACATTAACTCCCTACCCACAAAAATGTGTCAAGAATTGTTGTGCTTTCTCTTTCAAACTTTGAATTTTATCAAAATCAGATTTTTGTATTGATCTTACTCTCTTTTACTGATGTTGTCTTAATTTACTAATGAAACAGAACTGTCCATATCATTTAGGAATGACTTCTCATGCAACTACTTCTCCAAGTATAACCGGAGGTTCTGGTGGTGATAAATCAAGTTCTGGCGTCACAATCCGGAGTCATGGGCCAGAAGAGAAGGGGATGATCCACACTAAAAGGCACTCTGCTGAGGAGCATTCCAAGTCAGGGTGAGAAAGTGAAAATAAATGTGATTATGTTTTGAGAAATCTCCATTTATTGGACATCTATAGCTGTAGACACTGTCTGGATTGTCAGGATGGTATAGCTCTATGACAGAAGACTTAAAACCTGAGTTGTATGAGTTTTCTTGTAATTAACTGGATTGGTTGCCTTTTGTGTTGTTGTTGTGAATGCGAGGGTGTAAGATTGGCATTACGATGTTCTTGGAAGAATGGTTGGTGGATTTAACCCTTCAGAATGGTTTCCTAATACACTTTGGAGATTCAGATCACTTGGTGCTCAACACCCATGGTAGTTTGTTTATTATTTAATGAGTGTAACCCAAAAGTTTAGCTGTATTTTCCTTACTTACTAATTTTATATATTTTATTTAATGTATATCTTATTTTTATAATATCTTGCTATACTTTTTACCAATATATGATGCTCCTGTTATGGTCACTGTCATGCAGGTTATCTATGTTATTTGCTTGAAATATATCACCTATAATTACCTTTTCTACCGTTATCACTTTTAAAAGTTGCAATATTCAATTCTTCCCCATCGTGTGCCATATTGCAAACTAAAATTTTCTTCTTTTATTACACAGTGATGGGATAATAAGAATAGTAACTACTGTAAGTTATGGAATATCGAAGTAAAGGTAGATGTTATTCTACTTTGCAAATTCCAATAATGTATCAAATAATAAAGATGCTCATATTTATTGATTGCAATTCTCTGGAAAGCTGACTTCCACCACAGAAGTCACTCATCTTCAGAAAATAACTGAATTTTCACATAGATAAACACATCACCAGGAGACAAGCACAACTAGAGAAAAAAACTCATCTGCTGAGAGATTTTCAGATGTCTTAGAGAAGTCTAGCGCTGGGTAAGATAGAGGTGGTCAAAACAAAATATAGCATCCAATTCACCATGGAGACTGAGGTGAATGGAAGACTTCCATTCCTGGATGTCTTAGTTAAAAAGAAACAAGACGGCAGCCTGGGGCACTCAGTTTACCGGAAGAAAACTCATACTGACCGCTCCCTGAACACTTCTTCACACCACCACCCCATGCAGAAGGCTGGATTGGTGAGAACATTAATTCATCAGGCGATCACCATCTCTGAGGAAGACTCTCAGAAAACAAAAAGATCACTTGGTCAAGGCGCTGCACAGAAATGGCTATCCGATGGACATGGCCCTGAGAAGGACCTTTTGGAAAAAGGAAGACACTGCAGCACAGGAATCTGTGAGTGAAAAGCCTACCGCATACGCCACTCTTTCTTATGTTGCTGTTACTATGGAGAGAATCGCTTGGATTCTTTCAAAAGTAAACATAAAATCGACATTTACTTGCTGTGGATCTACCTAAACCCAAGGACAAGCTCCCTTGCACGCTTTTCGAGGGGTCTATCAACTTCAATGCACCTGTGGAAAATCTTATGTTTGGCAGACAGGAATATCCATCAGATGCAGAATTCAGGAACATGAACGGGCCATGGAAAAGAAGCAGTTCCGACTCTCCGCCATTGCCGAACACGTATGGTCTGAGCCTGGCCAAAACATAAATTTTAATGAACCAAAAATCACCTACAACGAAAGATGCTACTTTCTGAGAGTCATTCGGGAAGCAATAGAAATCACCAGGAATCCAAATAATTGCAACTGGGAAGACTGCTATGTCTTGTCAAACACTTGGAAGAGAGTATTCATGCCAAAAAACGCAGGAAACCAGGCAGCCCCAACCAACCCAACATTGCTATATAAGGGCAGACCCTGAGATGCATCACCACTTTGACCTGAAGTTGCCAGCAGGATGGCTGGAGAAACTGTCGTCAATAAAAGACAACACGCAGAGGGAAACCGTAAAACTGATCTTCATACATCATATTGGTTATTTCTGAGTAGTAAAATATAATTGAGGGGCATCTAAGAGAGAATCAGTGGCTAAGGATATCAAATTATGACATTGTGAAGCCCATATCCTATGAGTTAAGTAAATGGGTAATCCTCTAGCTTTCCAGGCTTCACATAAAAACTCATCTTTTTTTTGTGAATTTTTCAGAGCATCCAAGTCTGACTCGGCACTGCGAGCTCTTGCTGGTCTCGCTGGCCCCCTGTTGTTTTCTTCTGGGTCCACGGCTGCTTCATCCTCTGGGGCAAGTGGTGTGCCCATATCATCATCTCCTTCAACATCCACCACTACCCTTTCCTCAACCCCATCGTCATCATCGACGCCCTCATCTGCACCACCCCCTCCTCCACCACCTCCCATGTCCCCTGCAAACACCAAGACCAGGACTGCCAGTGGACCAGCTGCAATATTAATTGATGAAGCTTCTGCTGGGAGACCTATTTCCCCCTTGGACTCTGAAGTGAGTGTTAACTATTTTGTAATCTTCAGGGGGGCTTAGTTTCAGAACTTGTTAACTGTACATTTTACAAGTTTTACTTTCAAATGTCCCTTGTATATTTATGGAGAATGTCTAAATAGTATTTTTAATGTATCCAGGTGGACAGAGTATTAGTTTTTTTTAGATTTCAAGTTTGTCCCAAGATGGATAAATTGAATGTTTGTTATGAGGTTTTGATCTTTCTTGAAATAAATTATGAAAAATGGCTGTTGATAAAATTGAGAAATAGTGAATATTCTCCCAGTGGTTGGCAAAGCTTGGATTCTGCCTAAATTAGAATCTGCTTCACAGTTAGCCACATTTGGGGAAGTGTCTCTTGATCAGCTAACCACTTTCAATGGTAGCATTACTATCTATCTGAAGCCCTTATCACTAATTGGAAAAGTAATTTTTATTCCTAGATTCATGAAGGGAAGCCAATTTATATAAAATCATTTTCAAGTTTGGGAATGGAAGAGCCATTTATATAAGCATATAGGCAAAATATGCTCTAACCCTCTTGAATGTACATGTCTATGCTCTTCTAAATTTTGCATCTCATTTTGTCTAAAATGGCTTTAATGGAAATTCAATGAAGTCATGGTGTTGATATCACATTGAAAGGAAATGATGAATATGCACCAAATTACTCAGGTGATATGACTTACTGTTACTTAGTGGATTTGATTATCATGATTTAGATTTTTTCAATGGAATGCGTTTTTTATGCTTCTTTATAAATGGTTGTGTGTTTATAGATTTTCCATTGTATTACTTCAAGTTATTGTATTATTCAGGATTCTCAATAGTATGTGAAATATATTCCATTAGCTAACGCCAACAGAAGAAGGAAACATGCAGTTCCCATCTCAGCAATCTGCAGCACAGCAATCTTCTCAGACTGATTCAAAGCAGTTGGGTATGTCTGCAACTGGTCAGGCAGCTACCACTTCTGCTGGACAGGTGCAGGGACAATCGTCATCTGGGCCTCAGGGTGGCATGGACCTCCCTCCTCCTCCACAGCCTCATCCTCTTCCAATGCCTGAGTATGGAGGCTTCTTTGCTCCACTCACAGAGTACCTTCCTGATGCCTCTCAGCCCATCAGTGGGTTCCACAGGTGAATACTTCCCACATGCCTAGAATTGAAGTTAAATGTGGTCATCTTTTCACTGCTATAGATCTTAATTTCTGCTAATTTAAAAATGAATAAAAGGATATCGTTTACAAAATTAGATGGAATGACTTTGGTTGTGTCTCATGATAATCTGCCATTTCTCATGGATGGGGAGACCTATAAATTTACTCTCCTGGACAGTACCTTACTTGGAAAGCATTGAAACAAGTGATGTGTTTGTAGTGATAAATTTGTGTCTTCACATTTATTTGTGTGTATCCTCCTCAAATGTAATTTTTAGATGATTTGCATTACTTGCTTGATTTTAGTTGGCTAACTTTTTTAGGCAAGGCACTTGAAAAGAAATGTTGACCTTTGAAATTTAGAAAATAAGCTTGTTTCAATTGGTGCTGAATGTATGTAACTACCAGACTAAATTTTTTTCCCTGGAAATTGGTTTTAAAAATCCAGGCATGACTCATTCACAGGATTTGTGTAAAAGTCAGTGCCCATTCAACTGGGTGCTCAGCTTCTTCCTGAATGGATGCAATGTAGTCTCCCTACCCTAAGGAGAGGAGGCAGTGTTTTAAGAAAGAGGCCTGAGTAGCTTGTGGCCTAAGAAGTTAACAAACCATTCAAATTCTCTTAATTTAGGTGTGGGTGTCCTTTGCCCCTGCTTGGTCACTTAACTCTCTAATGAGTGACTGACACGAAACGAATTGGATGATCATCGAGAATAAGATGCATCTTCTTCTTATAGATGTTAATCTTAGTGTCTGATGTCAATATCTCTTGCTTCCTTCACATAACATTGCACAACAAATCTTTTTTTCAATTTTATATTTAGAAGTTGTTGTCCATGACCTAAACTATCTCGTGTGGTTGATGGGTAAGTATGATATTTAATTTTATTGTTTCCTTTCAAACCATTACATTTCTAAAAGCAAGATTTAGTTGGACTACCAGTGTCACATGGAGAACTTTGACTAAAATGTGTCTACCATTTTTTCAACAGGTGTAATGTTGCTGTGATGCTACTGTCTGATGTGGTGGTGGAAGGCCTCCCTGGTATTGATTGGACCCCACACCTACCGCTGATCTTGCACATTCTCTTCCTGGGGATGGACCATGCTCGGCCCCTCGTCCACTCTCATTGCCGCCGACTCCTTTTGCGACTGTTGATTGTGCTCTCTGCCCACGGCGACCACCTGACAGTGGCCAGGGTCCTCCTCCTCTCTTCAACTGCCCTCCCTTCATCGAGTCCGTTCCCCAGCACCTCATCAAGCAACCAGCAGCCATCATCCTCATCCTCTTCGCCTCCTCCCAGCCCCATGACCTGCGTCTCCCCCTACACTACATCCTCCATCTTTTCATCCATGCCACAGGCACACTTTGCCTCTGCCCTCTCCTCCCATACCCACCCCTTGTCCACTCCTCACTCAACTTCCCTCTTTGCATCATCCGCCACTGCGACCTCCACGTCTCATTACCATCGACATGCCATGCCTCCTGCACCCCCTCCACTGCTTGTTCTCTCTCATAACTTTACTGGTGAGTGAAAAAAATAGCTGATTGTATGATAATGTATTAGTGTTCTACTTGCAGTCAGCTATACTTCATCAATGAGCATGTATGCTTATGACAGCATTAGGTTCACCTGTGTAGTAATTTATCTTTTCAGCTCATTGATCAAGGTTTCATTTTATTTTGCGCCTTCACAGTTCATTGGAGTAACTGTAAATTAGATAGAAACTTGAGCTAACCATTTTGGTTCCAGATGCGTGAGATATCAGCCGAGCTGAATTTAAGACACAACGTACTGTATATTTCCAAATAATATTTATTTTGGTACAATTAGTTTTGACATTGGTGTATCAGATTCATCATCGGGTACAAATTTTAATTGCCCAGGATGCTCCTGGAAAAGCTATTTAGAAACAAATTTGATGTGAAACTATTCAGCAACATGTCAATACAATAAGATCTCTATCATGTCCTCCATTATCCCCTCTTGCCGACACAAACCTCAGAAATAGACCCTCTCCCAACTCCCACTCCCCCTTCATGTCCTCCTTTTAACAGTAACCAAACCATCTACCCTCCCCCTCTTCCCTCTGCATCGCATGGGAGACAGTGATATCTCGCTTTTATGCCCCTGAAATTTATATTTTCCCTTGATTTATGACATTGGTAATGAAAAGGAACTGGGATTCATAATGTAGTGTAAGCAGGATTAGGATTTGAGATTCGGTATTCAAGATTCGATAAAAAATGGAATTTTAGTTTTGATTTCAACCCATCACTAGTTATGTGCTTAGCTGCCTGAATTTGGTAGTCTTATTGTGTAAATATTTATAGAAATAAAAAACTTCATAACTAGTGAAAGATCTCTGGTCCCAATGAATACAGGGTATGAATTGTCCTTAGGTTTCCAATTCTGTGATGGTATAGGTTGGCCCCGGCATTTTGATGTCCATGCCGTTCCACACAATTTTCAAGTGGGAAATGTGAGAACTCTTCATTCTGCCTAACAGATGTATTCGTGACTTTTTGCTTAAAAATTTAGAACAGTTCATTAGCGATAACTTGGCTGACTCTGAGTAGTCTACTGCGCAGTTGGGCCTAGTCTAACTCAGAAAATAGGGAAGCAGCTCTTACTGAGAGGGGAGCCATGTGCGAACAGTTTTCCCACAGTGGAAAGGAAGGGGGAATGTAGGGGAGGACAGTTCCCCTTCAAATCTGAAGGTGAGTGGGCTGACTTGTCTATGCCCGCATGTTGCCCAGAAAATGCAACTATGTTGGTGTAATTTTGATTTGTGATACTTCTTACGGAATGGATACTATCAGAGAAGAGGTAAACCACATGCGGCTTGAAAACCCTACCCCTTGATGGGCCAAAATGTAAGAACTTGGACTAGTCCGAACCAAAATTGCTGACTGTGCATGATACATGGCAGGCAGATACCCCTCTAATGTTCCCTCTCTCCTCCACGTATTTCCCCTCACGTTAGTTATCATTGGTCAGGTTAATGCAAATGAATGGTATCAGGGTGCGTCCCAGTGATTGCTCCGCACGCTCTCGAATGCATCCGCTCCAAACGCTCCCAAACAGTGTTCCAGTGATGCCTCAGACACTCCCAACTTGGATTCAGTGGAACGGTTTTGGAGCGTTTGTAGCGAAGTGTCATGGCCGCCGTTTGTTGTGGTAGTTCGGAAATAATGAATCGCCTGCTATTGGCATCAAAATCCAGTTATTTTGTGATAAAGTCTAGTTTCACTCGATGATAAATCATTCTGTAAATAATCAGGTATCGTTGCTGGCACCTTGAATGTGATGACGGAGGCAATGACTAATATTTTTATGATAACGAGATAAAATCGGGAATGCACTGTATTCAACCTGGCTATTGAAAATCAAGTTTATACAAAGGAAGTAATAAGTTTGGATCTCTATTTACAACTTGTGCATACATCACTTTAAAAAAATTAATGATGTTAAAACCTAGCATTCTTATTCAAAGTCCCTATAGTTTGCTGGCAACATGATCTTTTTTTTATCAAAGGACCATACCTTCAATATGATTAGCTGCGAGGTGTTGTTGACAACCGTACCTAATAGTAGAGAATCGGCCTGAAATTTTGACTAATAATTATTGAGAAAATACTTCTTTATCTATGTAGAAAGATTCAAGGAATGTAATCGGCCTGGAATAATTAGACTTTCATTCCACCTGTTCGTGAAGTACGGTAATTATGTACGAACCATAATGCATGCTTACACTGTGCAGAATCTAAAAAAGGCTGAAAAGGTAACTTAATGCTCTATCACCACATCTTAAAGCAATTACATCATTTAATTTTCATCCTCAATTGCTTCATCATTCGTTCATGTATTGACTCCTAATACTCGAGTGAAATACGAGAACATGAGAAATATTTACTGTATTGGACAATTTAAGAAAAAGGATCACTTTTAAGTGGCTGAATAAATTGTAACCACGATGATTAATATCGTAAAAGAGAAATTACAATTTGCATTTATTTATGAAGATCACGCGGATCATTGCACTCCAACTAGCGCAATATTTCTCTTGTTCTTACATTTAAGGACGAGAGCTCGTCAACTTCATACTACCATGAAAAATATTTCAAAGATTCAGAAATATCTTACGTTGCCGTAGGTTTATCTCTGTTGTAAATATTCAGAGAACTCATTACATCAAGTGGACCTAGCCCGTATACACATCCACAAACAACTTGCTGAACAGTCCAGTTTGATATTCCGCCATAACTTGCTCGTTCGCTCCAGCAGGCCCTAGTTTTCAGGGGAGCGTCTGGAGCATGGCGGGAAAGAAAGTGATGATGCCATGTGTGATGTCTTCACTTCTACGGGAGCGCTCCAGAGCCCTTCATAGAATGCTTGGAAGCTCGCTCCAAACGCTCCGGGGCGTTGGGAGCGTTCACTAGAACGCTCCCAATGCCACGGATACTTATTTATTTAGTGCATTTTATTTGAAGTTTTTTTTATTTTTTTATTTTTATCTTCAAGTTTTTTGTTTCACACCTAATGTATACTTCATTGTTTGGTATTCAAGAATGATAACTGTTCTCTAAGGATTCATACTGTTCTTCTCCTATTCTTTAATTATTTTGTTTAAGCAAATTTGTGGAAGTATAGCTGTAATCTGAGAATTTATCGGTCGGACGTACATCTTAGTATGATCAGTGGAATTTCAGGAACAAATTTTATACTTTTGATCCATCCAGGATTATAGAATTTTATATGGCACATAAGTGTTCAGATCTTGATTTTCCCTGTTCTGTTTTGAGAATTGATTTAGGTATGTGTATTTACCAGTTTACCAGTATCTTCTCTTGTTTATGCCTAGCTTCATTTTATAATTGTTTTTCAGAGCCTGAGCCACTGTTTGACAGTTACTTGCATGGCCCAATGACAGGTGATGCAGTACCACAACAAAATGAAGGTACATATTTAAAAATACCTGTGCTTGTAAAACACTTCATTACATTAATATAATTTCTTTATTATTTATTCTTTTCTTGCATATTAAAATGTTCTTATAAATAACAAGGGGATTCTTGTCTATTAGTGACCCTCCTAGGGATGGTTGACAACAATATTCTGACTCTCAAGTCAGTATTGTTGGTAGGGATCCAAGCTGTCTTAGAACAGTGAAAGTGAGCTGAGGGTTATTCTGATCTAGGTTTCTCTTTTGGCATTCTGGCCAAAATGGGGGAAAAAAACTACCATTAGAATGTGATTACTATTAGCAGGGAAAGCTACTCTGGGTGCTGGTATTGCAAATGCTTCATGAAACCTTGGAGACTTTAAAATCACTGAGAAAAATTGGGAAGTTTCTCAGATTGCTAAAACCATGATGAGCAGAGAAAGATGAATGAGATTGGTCCACCCAAGGAATGGAAATGGCATTACAAACTGGGCGATCATTATTTGGAACTTGAGTTTATTGTATGGGAAAGAGCATAAGTTAATGAACGAAATGAAAATGAGAGTGGTTGATGAGTTCTGTGTATATGAAAAAAGTGCGATGGGTGAGATGTTCTTACTTCTCTTGGCTATGGATTGTAATTGTGGTCAGGAGTGGATGACAATGTGCACACCACTCGGGAGTGTGGCGAGCATAAGTTCAGCTGGAATGTGGTGGGAATGGGGTAGATGGATTGTTTGCAGTAAAAGAAGTGAGAAGGATAGGGTTAGGATTGAGGGGGTTATGAAAGAATGTGGAATAAATGCTCAGGTAGTGGACGCTTAAAGGATGGTACTTGATTTGATGGTTTGGCCATGTTGAGAGAACTAATGATAGTGAAATAATGAAGCAAATTTATGATGAAGGAGTGAATTTTTTTAGGGGAAGGGGTAGGCTTAGAAATTCAGTGGTGAATGTGGTGAAAGAGATCCTGAAGAGGATGAATAATAGGAATCATAAGAATAAGTATGTGGGTATGAATTTACAAGCTAAAAAGTTTGACTAGGATAGGGCAGAATATAAGATATAATTACTATATTGACAAGTTTTCTGACCCAAAGACTGAAATAGAGGATCTAAGGTTTATCCTTGCATTCTGTGTAATTTTCGCTATTTTTAGGTTTTGCTTAGATAGATGTGTAAATGAATACCATTCCTTTCTTAAATTTTTATGGCTATGTTCTTCATATTCTCTCTCATCACCTTTTGGTTAGTGTTCTTAAACAAGATGTGTATCAAAACTTTGGTCAATGAGTGGATTCTTCTCTTTGGTCAACAATCCGTAGATTGGTTTGCAGCAGTCGTTTTCCGTCTCCATTCCGCCCGATCTTGAGCTAGCCTCTTCAACTCCAAGTAGGAATGGCAGCCCATATCCTCTACAATCTGCTCAATGTATTCCTTTCTGGGTCTGCCTCTTGCATTTCTGCCCTGAACTGAGCCCTTTATAATGATTTCTACTAGTCAGTGGTTTACATTCAATAATTATGCCATATTAAGTGAATCTGCATTGAAGGCATCATTTACCTTGTGGAAATAACTTAGCTATTTTCCTAGGAAAAGGAAAGAATTAGGCCATTTTTGCAGTTTTTTCATTGCTACAAAAGATGCGTTTGATTTCATGCCTTTGAGATTATGTTACACTATTATACTTACAGTAAACAATTTTCCATGCAGTTGATTGAATGATTCTGGAGTCCCCATAATTTTATATTAGGCTGGCTCAGTTATATAAGTTTCTCCCTTAACTAATAAATGATTGTGGAGAATCAGTTTTGGTAACTCACTGTATTGTATATAAATACTGTTAAATGTATGTATTAATTAACTTAAATAATCTTCATTGAACTAAAAAATGTACTTATTAAAAATTGAAAATTTCTATTGGTAACTAATCCTGTGACACTAGCACAAGTTTTTTCATCTGCCTTCTTCATGGTTTTTTTCATTGATTTGTCATTGCACTGCTGTGCTAAAGACCCAGCTGAACTTTTGTCATTAAGTTCATTGCCAGCCACCTTCATACAACCAATTTATTATGGTGGAGAATTCCCTTCCTTTTTCTGTATAATATCATGAGAAGCACTTCAACCCATCATTTTGGATTCAAATTTTAAAAATGAAATAGATACACTTAGTAACACATGAGAGAAAATTAAGTGTTCTTATTACATGTTATGAGAAGAATGGGAATTTCCTGGGGAAGATTCTGTACATGTACTTCATATTTCTCAAATTGCTAGAGTAGCCTGATTGATTTTACCAGCCAGCATTTATGTTGAAGGGTATCCCCTGAAATTCAGAATTTCTTTCAGAAAATGGAGCATCAGCATCTCCTAGCCATCCACCCCCTGTGATTGTAACTAGTGAAGATGGTGGGAGAAACGTCAGCAGGGAGAGGATTGGTGATGGGAATCAGATGCAACAGCATAACTTACCAAAGCCTGGGCCTAATATGCCCATCTCTGATGTAATTAAATCCATGATCGCATTTCTTGCTTCAAGGTGAGAAAATTTATAATTTTTAGAGCATATGGTCACTTTTGGGATTTTTTTGGAGTGCCAATGGTAAATTTTGGCAAATTTTAACTTGAAGATTTCATTTGAACATGATCAGATGCAGCTGTTGTGCAATAGTTCTTGCTCTTCTTGATTGTTTGACTGTCATGGTATGTTTTTAAGTCATATTTAATAAATGAACATTAAATATATAAGTAACTCATTACTCAGACATTAACTCTAATTTTTTGCTGAGTTCAAATTTCAATGACTTTGTGAAGTTTTATCTCTAAAACTAGGCTTTACTTTGGGTTTTCAGCATTGTGCTATAATTAATATTATTGATTACCTTAATTTTTTCCAAAAAATCTGAAAGTTCCTCATTATTCCCCAATGCCCTTATGCATGTAAAAACTTTCTGCTTACCATTACCATCAAGTGAGTAATAAGGTGATTGAGTTGTCTCTTGATTTCCAGGGAGCATCAGCCTTTGTGGAACTATGAGGATATCACTGCCAAGGTGTGGAATGTGCACAGTGCAGAACAGTTGGATTGCTTCCTCCAGCATGTGTTGAGAATATTTTCTACCTCTCTGGCTATGCCACCTTCAGGGCAACCAGTTCAATCCCTGGCTTATCAGTGGGCTAACACTGCTTTACATCTCGGGCTGTCTTGTAGCTCAAGGCATTATGCTGGAAGATCTTTGCAGGTCAGTGATTCTTACTTCTCTCTCATTTGCAAATGCCAATGATTTAGTACGCACACATGAAACAAATATTTTTGCAGTTTTTTGAGCAATTTTATGATCTCAAGGGCTATTTGTCAATTATCATCAATGCTTATTTTTCACAGGTATTCCGAGCATTAAGAGTACCTATAAATTTGAGAATGTTGACGGATATATTGTCTCGTTTGGTAGAAACAGTTGCAGAACAGGCAGAAGATATGCAGGTAATTACCTTAATGCAGGCTACTTATTAGTGCCCACTGGCTAGTTATTTTGTGAAAAGGTTATGTGGGTAGGGAAGTAATGCATGATTATTAAAGGAAGGAACAGGATCTTTTACAGTGTTTTGCAAATGAATGGCTTTTCATTATCATTCGGTGTGCTTGTAAACTTTAATGGGTGGTAATATTTAATGGGAAATCTTCAATTATACTTAATATAAGATAAGTTGGACAGGAACTAGTTCTCTAGAGAGAAATAATTTTGATGTAAGAGAGAGGAAAATGGTATCCAGTTGTCATTGCTGAGTTCTGTTCTTTTTGAAAGTTCTGGACTTTTTGAAAAATAAATCAAATTTATGTAATTTATTGTCATCCTTTTTTTTGACCTTTAGGTAATTTGGTAATTCAGCTTTACATTTGTGGACACTCTGTAACATTTTTGTGGCAGAAAATTCATTCAGCATCTCTGTTAGCAATGTTCATTGTGCAATCTTGGATAATGAGGAAAAAAGGATCTTGTAATACTCCAAGAAATACACTGAAAGTTTTGGGAGGGTTGCCTTATGTCACAGTAGGGAAATCTATGTTGAGGTTTTACTAAGCTCACTTTTAGTGAATAGATTTTTTGTTGGACATGCTCAGTCATTCTCTTTGGTCCTTGATAAAACTTGATATCTTTCGTGAGTGGAGGGCCGGTATTCCCTTGTTTGATGCATCGGTATGACTAATCTTCCTTATAATTCACGCTCAAGGGTTATGTGACGGAGCTGCTACTCACACTGGAGGCGTCGGTGGAGTGCCTGGGTGAGTGGGATCCTCGACCACTTGACCATGCTCGTGACCTCTTCAAATCAACGCCCAACCTCAACAACAGCTGCAGCACAACAACCACCTCTCCCTGCTCGTCCCCCTGCCCATCCCCCTCGTGCTCCTCGGCTTCCTCTTCGACCTCCACGCTTGCCAGTACCGTGCATAACAATAGTGGCTCAACCGGATGCCGCCGTGCTGGACATGGGGCATCCTCATCTTCAGTCCAGAACGCTCAACTTGGCCACACCCGAAGCACAAGTTTCTCGGTCCCATATCCCTCAAAGCGTGGGGGTAACAGTTCACATGCTGCTGATTCCAAAGGTAAAGTTCATTGTATGGCTCATGAGCCCCAGACCCTCACCATACCTCTCAGCAGTGTGACAAAAAGGTACATGCATGGCAAACGTTGATAGCATGGGTTTGTCATGAAATTAACTAGCCTGGAAAAATGTCATGGAGTCAAGTAACTATTTTAGCACATGATCAATATCTCATCTTGGAAACTACTTGAATGCTTTAAACTGTATGGCAAATGAATGTGGATGGATGTCATTGTTTATTATTCCTCAATAGATGAATTAATTTTGCTCGAATAGTTGAATTTAATTCTATTTTTCACCAGTCTATATCCATGACTTTTGAAGTGTAACCTCTTATAAGATTGAGAGAGAATGCAAGCTATTGTTAGAGCTAGAATCAATTATTGAAAATAATTTTTGACCCTCCAAAATACATGCGGTCAACAGCGAGTATGGTTAGTATGTTTCATGGAGGAGGCAACCTAAAGGTGAGATTCTTTATGCTATTGAGGATAAATGGATAGATAGTTAAGAGAAGGATGGTTTAGGTATTGATATCAGGGTGGGAATTCAGTCTCCACCAGTGTCATGGCATGGTGAATGAATGATACCTGGGGGTCCTTAGTTTAACAGCCCATCAAACTAGCAGAGCACTACACTTGAAGTTTATTCTGCATATCACTATGTAAAGCTCTACTGAATGTTTGCAGAACCTACTCAGAAATTATTTTCAGTCTGGGCAAGAGTATTTTGAGGAAATGCAGCCATACACAGGTGTTGGTGAAATATTTTTTAATTGACGACTACTTCTTGCAATCAGTGCCAAACTTGCAGCTTTTGATTCTTCTTCACATTGTATTGTAGTGCCTGGAGCTTTCAACCAAATTATATTGGATAAGTACTGAAAATATTTGCAACTGCTAGGATTTAGGCCTTTCTGGTGGGAAGCCTATACTCTAAACTCCACTTTACCTCAATCTCTGCAAGACTTGTGTCGACAGATGATATCAATCGCGATTTTTGTGACCTATCTGGCAATACTTTGTGGAAATTGATTATAGATATTATTATCTCTTAATAACAGATACTTTTTTAAATTTCCTCTCAGTTTTTATTTCAACAGATGGACCTAGATTTTGACACAACTCATGTCCTTCTCAAGACATGAGTTGTGTCGAAACCTAGGTCAGGACCTAGTCCTTTGGGGAAATTTAACCTTTATCGTACGGATTTAAATCCCCCATGTGGGTGCTCCCGGCTGGGTTGAATTTTCGGGATTCAAAGAGATTTTGCAGTAGTATACTTAAATGGCCATAATTTGAGATTGACCCTCTAGAATTTTATGAAGTAAAAAGCATTTTATTTACAAAACTGTGTTATTATAATTTTGGCCATTTCATCAGTTAATCATGAAAAAGAGCATAAAAATTCACAAAAATCGCCAGAAATCAAGAAAAATAGCAGCATTTTTTCATTATGAAGAAAGTTTTAAATAATCAATTAATTATTTTATAAATGTGGTTTAAGGATATCACATGTAATACATTTATAATTTTAAAACTACTCTTTAGTGTGGTACTCTTCAAAATACGAAACGACAGAGAGCCCGACATCACCCTCTTGGCATCTAAATATCGTGTGTGAACCCTTCCCCCTTGAAGTATTCATGCGACATTGCGAAGAGTTTCCTTTTGCCGGCCAATGTTTGTTCTCCTTAGCTTCCAGCCTCACAAGGCTAGCACCAGGTATAGACAGTTGGTCTCTTTGGACAGTGTCGGCTGCCTGCCGGGCAGCATTTGAGCCCTCCTCCCTCATGCATCTGATAAGTCCCAGGCGAGTCTATGAGAAATTTAACCACTGCAGGACTTCATGAGGATCCAACTATTTAGGATTGTTAGATCCAGCAGATGAAAAACAGTTTTTTTACCATCTCCAGTTGCAACAGCTGAAGGAATAACTATTTGTCATTCAGTTGCTTTCGTTGACATACCCCCTAAAAAACCGATGAAAACAAAAACATTTCTGGCAGAGTAATGTCAGGCTGAGGCGAAGGTCCTTCGTCAATGGTGAGAAGATATTGGTTGTAATACCTGTTTTTCTCCTCCACCAAGATTTGGATCTCATCGACAAAGAAGAGTATGAAAAATGCCAAAGGAGATGAATCTTTACTTATGCCATGTGCTTCACTCTCTCTCATTCCGCTAGGACCAGCATTAAAGACACCCAGATATGCTGCACATCTGTGAAACTGCCCTGGCACCCAAGTGGTCAAATGTGGAACCTATTCTCTGATATCTTCTTCTGAACGCTCTGCTTCCTTCTCTCTCCCACTTTCATCACTGACTTCATGTGAATCCAAATCACTATCAGCGCATAATTATGCCTCAATTCCATCCTCATGCCACTTTATTTTTGAAGCCATCTAAAGAAGTGAAAAGATTATTTATCTCCAATTGGCATATTAGTATATAGCAATAGAAAATTTGGCAAACAAAAGATAAATTAGCTGCAAAAAATGAAACATATTCCAGTTATATTTACAAAACAATGCAGGGCAAAAGAATGAAATCCCAAAAGATGAGCACTTAACAGGAATTGTAAATACCTCTCTCAAGATTTTCAGAACATTAATTCTTTAACCTTTATCTTACTGGGTTTTTCCATAGCTATAAGCCTTGCTGGCCGGAGTTTTTTAAATGTCCACAGCTTTTTAAATGTCCTTTCAATGTGCCAAACGAACACGCTTGGCACTCTAGGTGCACAATTTTTGTGCGGTTGAGACATGCTCGGAAGATAAAGGTTAAATACGACTGCCCACAGTGACAACCGATGAGTGTCTGCTAGCAATTTTCTACCGACATGATGAGAGGCGTGGGTGGCGAGGGTATATATGAACACAAAATGCACATTACCGTTACTTTCCCTCACCACACTACAAGGGAATGCTAGAATTTCCCTCTGGTAGGTTTTTGGTTATCTCCCACAATAAACTGGCCCGGCAGCTCCTTTTTTTTCCTTTTTATTACCGGTTGTCCAGCAGGCAGGTCGGATTGGGAAAATGTTGGTACGTTTTCACTTTGTATTAGTTTCCCTGCTGAAAACTTCTAGTTTCAAGTATTATATCTAAAATATATTCATGTGTGTTGCTCAAATTTTTGTCTCTGTATTATTTTATTTTTTATGCCCGCTATACCACAGTTTTCAGCATATTTTCATCCTTCCTAGTGTAAGACATACAAGAAGCCTGTGTTCACGTAATTTTGCAGAAATAAGTTGGAAAAAATATAGTAATACATATAAGTTTTGAGCAAGATAATGTGGACTATTTCCCTGTAAAATAGATTTATCGATTAGCGCGCATTTCTCACAATTTTACTTCGTGTGCCAGTATGCCATTGAGGGCAATTTTACTATATTTTTATCGGCATATAAAATACTGCTATAGGCTTTTCAAACTTTTCTTTGGTTTACTTATAGCTTATTTTATGGATATGCTATTGCAGTAAAAGCTTTGCCTTGCAATAATAATTCGTAAAATAATATTTTGGAATACATTAACCATTCCAGTCTATTACGAATTATTACAGAAGATGCGATATGTATACAAGGTAATAATAATAATATAAATTTTTGATGACTGACCTACCACAAGAGTAAGTATGTAAGGATCTTTGTCAATCATGGAAAGCAAAAATAGATACACAAATGGAGGGAAGAAAATAAGTTGTTTGCCATTCAGATTCGTCAAGAGGATAAGACGAACACTTCAGTAAAAAAAGAAAAAAAACTCTCCTACTCAGACGATACATCTCCGCAACCTTATCTTCTCTCAAAAGATTGGGTTACTGCCATATATCACATTACAAAGAGTCTTCTACTAGGTGACACATGAGAAAAAGGCACCAGCGGAAGTGGTCAGATCTAGGGTACACAAGAATGTACGCATGGCTATGGACCCCATATCCCAGCGTACATTTAAATGTATGCTAGTCCCTTAAAGGTTAAGGAATTGCCTGTTGTTTTGAGATCATGATATAGATACTCTCAATCTCTCAGAGTTACTTTGGTTTCACTAACCTTGCTGAAAGATGGTTGATTGAAAATGAAATTTTGAACCTCTTCCTACCTTAGTTCTTAGAGGTAACTGCAATGGAGGCATATGTTAATAGTAAAGTTCTGAACAGATAGGCTTCATTATTTCATTGAGCCAGAAGCTGAACAATTGGCTTTTTCGTGTTTTAATACATTCTAATATCCAATGTTTTATATAATTCTTTTCCTTGTTTTGAGCTCCTATATTGGGGTGTTTGTATGATTTTTTTATGAGACCTTAAGCAGAAACTACATGGTGCCCAGAACATGAAAATATTTTAGTATTTAATCTGGTTATCATTTGCGTTATTAATGGTAACTTGAAGATAACTCGTTTTAATGTCTGCAACAATTAGGAGCTTCAATAAGGCTGCCTTCCACTGGTTCATGATGTCACTTGTATATTTTATGCAGAAAAAGCTGAATTCATAGTCCTATTCAAATGCTCAACATTAGTGTTAATTTCTGATTAGTCTCATGAAAGTTGTTTCTATGTCATTGTTTTAATGGTGCCAATAAGTTGTCTTCTGAAAACTTAACATTTACATGATAAAGATATAAAAATCTGCTGGTGTTGCCTGTTTACTATTCTAAATTCATTTTCAAATTAAGGGCATATCTTGATTATGATATGAACCAAAATGATACTGGTGTTGGGCAAACATTAGTAATCAGAAAACAGGAATAGTTTTTAATGTGGAAAGACGGCGTAGAATAATAGGGTGTGGAAAAAACTTCTCATAAAATCTATCAATTGTATCTAGAGTCAGCCGCATTTTGCTTTTTAAAATAATTATTTATGCCTTAAAAATCACCCGATTTGTGCTGAAATTACGCTCTTAAAATAGAGAATAAAATACACACTGCCTTTTTATGCTCTTCTCTGCAAGCCAGTTTCAACTATCATTTACCTTATTCCTCACTTTTAGCTACCAGCCTTTAAAAAATGGTGAAGAAAGCAATGTCTCTACTTCTGTTAGAATAAAATGTTTAAGGCTAAGCATAAAATAAGTTATATATGGGAGGCTTTGGATATTGGTGTAAATTCGGTCTTTAAAATGTGCCTCTTATGTTCAATCGGTTGGTTCAGAACTTTGTCTGTGGTAACTTTGAAGGATAATCAAGACAAAATTTGTGACTTCCACAATTTATTGATAACTTTCGACCAGTGTCGGCTGTCACGCCGTCATCACGTGATGGTGGCGTGACAGCCCAAACCGGTCGAAAGTTATCAATAAATTGTGGAAGTCACAAATTTTGTCTCGATTATGATGACGTTCTTCCTCTACGTGAAAGCTTCAAGTTTTCATTTTTAACTTTGAAGGAGCTTAAAAGTTAAATTTTGAAAATTGTTTCTATGATATCTCTTGCTGAAGGTGAGAAGCAAGCGAGAATTCCCAATACCTTAAACTCATCATCTATTTCCGGTGCTTGTCAAAGATGATGACCCTAAAAATTAGTTTAGGTAAATGGTTGTCCTATGCCAGGTAATATATATTCTGATTGGGTTGGAGTTGGTATACTTGATTATCACGTTGAAAACAATCTTGTCTGATGTACTGGTATAAGTAGATGCCTGTGGGCCAGATATTTGTGGTCAAGTAGGTAATTAAAAATCTATGTTGTTAAACGTGACTGTTGAGAGGAGATATGAGGTTTCTTGCATTGGGAAATGTTAATGCCTAAGAGAAGAGTGTGGATATTCCCGCACATCAGAGTTAAATGGAGGTCACTTCTCTTCCCAATGGAAGAGTCTACAACAGTGGTTCTCAACCTTACATATGCCACGACCCTTAGATACAGTTCCTCATGTTGTGTTGAACCCCCAACCCGTAAAGTTATTTTCATTGCTACTTCATAAGATCATCGGAAAAATGTGTTATCCAACCCCTGTGAAAGGGTCCTTCGACTCCCTAAGGGATCATAACCCATAGGTTGAGAACTGCTGGTCTACAAGGTGTACTCAAGGACAGAAATGGGTTTTCTCGTCTCTGACACCATCTAGGTTCTTGATTTGGATTCAACTTGTGATCCTTCTGCCTGACTGAAATGGTTTGTGTGAATAATGTGTTGAATTAGTGCCTATTACTCACTCAAATCATTTCAGTTTTGCCTAATGATCATAAGTTTGTTCAAATGGAAAACCTAAGTGGTGTAAGTGATGTGAAGCATATATCTGTCCTCGCATTACTTGGAGAGCCTTTCCCTGGGATGAAAATGAACCTCTTATCCCCACATTCTTCTCTCAGCTATTAACATTTCCCAAAGCATGGCACCCCCCATCTCCTCTCAACAGTCATGCACCGCCATCATAATTCATTGCTTGACCACAAGTGTGACCATTAGGATAGTTTGAAAGAAGGCTTTTCTCGCAAATCGTTTCCCGAGGGGTGCCAAACCTAATCTTTTGCTATGACTTGGAAGTACGCACAAGATTATTGTGCAGGGTTGAGGCTTTCCTCTCTAACCTGACAAAAAAACTAGTTTTTACGCACATTTTCAGGAATTATCGACTTTTAAACAGTTTTTCTTGCATATTTCTTGAAATAATTTTTTTAAATTTTTAATCTCACTAGGAGTAATAGAAAATAGTTCATTTCACACATTTCAGTTGATATACATGGAATATATGATGTAAAATTTTTATTTCAGAGAATTTAAGTTTGATTTTTCACTCATTTTTAAGCATATTTCATGAGTTCTTGAAATTCTGCCAAAATTTTTTTTTAATCAATAAACAGTCTATTACCTCTCGATCGTTTTCTTTAAAATCAGCTTCCGTAATAAATTTGGACCATAAAAATCCATTGATTGGGAAAAAACATCAATAGAAAATGTCAGGCCACATTTTCGTTTATGGTTAAATTCATTAAATGCGCGTGCATACTTCTTTGGCCATATACTGAAAGGCACCAGTCGATCATCAAACTAACCTAAGTACCGACAGCAATCAGCTGTATAAAGTCAGAGCAGAATTCAAGTAAACAGTGTCATAAATTAATAAAAATTCATCAACTGCGATTATTGTGATTGCGTGAAACTACGTGCCGTGCGTAGCTATGGTGAATACTTAAGAGCTCAATTCCGACAGTTTTCACACTTTTGGTATATAATATGCTAAAAAAGTGTAAAGTAATTGTCGATGCACTGGCTAAAAAATGGTGAATTTAGTACATACAAACGATATCACTCCTCGGGAAACGATTTGCGAGAAAAGCCTTTTTTTGAACCACCCTAGTGACCATGCCTGTGCACGGTCATCTACTAATGCCTATTCATGTAACGGAAAACATAATTTATCATCTGTATCTCAATTTGCATCCCATGTTGAAGTTTCTCGTTGCTAGTATGTAAGATAACAGAATCATAAGTGCTCTTCTATTAAGTAGGTTTTAAGTACAAATATTTGGAAGTAGTTAATATTTTTATCTCTTTTGTCGATGCAGAGTGGTCATAGTTTTGAAGTTGTGAATTAAAAATTACAATTGATTTAGTCATGATTTCTACCTTTCATGAAATGAAGCATGCACAAGTAGTTGACTTGATTTGCATTTGAGGAATCAAAAATCTTATGAGTTCTCTTTCTGTGTTCCTGAGTTGACACTCCTAAAATTGAGATACATTTTTTTTCACTTTGAGGTGCTAAATCATGCAAATTGAAGTAGTATTTCCTCTTAGCTTTTAAAATTGGATGCACTCAAATGTTGATGCATGAGATCAGCAGTTATTCTGAAATGCATGAGATAAAGTGGCTCACCACGAATGTATGCATCTCAAGATATATTTATGTATTGGAAATTTGTCTTGAAATTCAAATAGTATTTTGCATTTTCTGTTTCTTTTCTTTTGAAGAAATGTGAAATTCTCTTGAATGTATGTAATATTTTATGATTTGTTCTTTACGAGTTCTTCTTGTCATATTTTGAGGTAACTCCCCATCACTTAAATCTCCCATGATGGTATCCTCATTTTTCTATTACTAGCTTCTTTATTCTGTTTTATTCTAAGATTTTCCCATTGATTGCTTGTTCATTGTTATGCTAGCATGTTATTTTTTTATTATAAATTGGTTGTTTCATTAGATTTTTGAATTTGCATGTTCTATTCAGATCCTCCGAACGCAGGTCAAAACCAATCCCATCCCCCCCCTGCCCCTTCCTCAGGTGCCTCATCCTCAATTGGGAGCATCAAGGCATCCTCTGCAGGCAACCTGTCCCGTTCCCGCTCTGCCCAGTCCCTTAAGGGAGCGTCGATCGCCACGGGGCTGGCAGAGGCCGAGGACAGCCCCACCATCCTCACGACTCTCTTCTGGCTCTCGGTCTGCCTGCTGGAGTCAGACTTCGAGCACGAGTTCCTCCTTGCCCTCCGCCTACTGGGTCGTCTGCTGGACAGACTCCCGCTGGACCACCCCGAGTGCCGAGAACGGATGGAGAGAGTGCGGCTCCAGCTCAGGTGGCCCCCATACCCTGGTAATAATGGTGGCCCCGGAAGCCCTGGCATGGTTGACACTGCTGCTGCCTCAGCTTCGTCGACATCTGCATCTTCCAGGGGCTCCTTTCCTGGGGTTCACGCCCTTGTGTTGAAGGGATGCACTCACCCAGGGACATATGAGGCCACAATAGCCCTCCTCTCACAGTGCACCCTGCTGTTGGACCACCCTGTTATTGACCCATCAGTGGTTTCATCGCCCCCCTCTGTGCCTCCTCCCCCAACAAGCCAATCCTCAGGAAATGCCTCGGGTATCCCTGCCTCATCTTCCTCCCCATCTTCAATGTCATCGACTGCATTCCCAATGAATGTGGTTGCCCTTCTACCGTACCTGCTTCTCCACTTCGAGGATGCTGACAATGCTCTTTGTATCAGGAGTGCGGAGAACATTGCTCAGGTATTTGAAGCTTGTAGTGAGTGGGGCCGAGTTAATTTGTAAGGCTCAGATTTTCATTTGAGATACTCAATTGCATTAATTTGGTGCATGAATTTGAAAGAATGATTACTCATGGATATAATTGGTTGACCAATGGTCGGTAAATGAAAAATAGTCAAAATTCAAGGAACATCAACAAAATAATTGATTTTTAGATATAAAATAATTTGTTTCTGCCTATGAATATTATTTGTCAAACTTTCTAAATAGGCCACCATCATTCATGTAAGTAATTTAGTTCTCATATAAATATCATCTAATGTAAGGTCTTACTTAAAACCATCTTTTCGCTTGAGTTTATAATTAGGCCTGTATGAAAATCTTTTGTCACTTTCTGTCATGATTATTCATTATCCTGTTGATTTGTTGTTTTAAGTTTGATATAAATTATCTCAGTTCCCTATAAAATGTAGGTTTTGAGCGCAGGCTGTGGTACCATTGTAAATGTAGCTTACCTTCACCATCGTATTTTACCATAATTAGTTATATAGGCTGTGCCCTCTTGTATTCTGTGCACCACCGGTTTTGAGCAGGTTAAAGAGGAGAACTTATTTTGCCAATGAATACATTATTTGATCTTTTGCTTGCCTCGTGTCACCTTAACCTGAAAGTAGATGAATATTACATGCTTGGCTTGAGCATTTTCACGCTCAAGTGTTTTAAATTTATTTGGTGACGTGTTTCTACGAGGGTTGCCAAAATAGTTATTCCTCACATTTTTTTCTCCAAAATTATATATGTATTTTACAATAATGAAAATTACAAGTAATGAAAGAATGGTATTTTATTGACTCACTCTATTTTTCCTCATAGTCTCCTTCAAAGTATATTGCTTTCCTCCGGTGATTAACTAGGGTGTGTATGCCCTTTTGGTACCAGTCCTCACTCTGGTTATGGAACAAGGTTTTCACTGCACTAATCACCTTGTCCAAAATAGGTAGTAGTGTGGAAAAGTACTTTGAATACACATGAAGTTATTTCTTTGAACCTTATTTAGTTTCTACTCTGCCAGTTTATAAGGAATGTAGTTTTTAGCTCTCTGACCTAAGGACAAAACAGCCATTTAAAAAATTTGCTCATTTTTATACATTTGGCTGCATATTTATTGGGGTTCATATTTCTTTAGGTGAGTGTGGAGAAGAGCAAGAAACTTGAAAACTTGGGAACTGTGATGACCCTCTACAGCCGCCGAACTTTCAGCAAGGAGAGTTTCCAGTGGACAAAATGTGTCGTCAAGTACCTTTATGATTCATATTCTCACCTAAGTCTTCACATGCTAGCATTTCTAGTTGAGGTATGTTCTTAATTCCCTGAAATTGGAGCTCAAGTGGTGCAGTTAGCAGTTAGTACTCACCAAGGAGGTTCTTTAAGGGGACTACCATCAGCTCAGTACAGGGCATAGTTTATCTTACATTTTTGGTGAATTGTTTATATTTCTCTAATCTTTGCCAACATAAACAGGTAATGCGATGTTTTGTGCCTCTTAGACCTCACCTGGTTGGCACACTATCCTTCACATGTACCCCTGTTCTTGTTTCACCATTGACTATGGACTGGAATGGCTATGTCTCCTCCATTCCTATTCAACCTCCTTAGTAGGTACTCACTCTCATAAATTAAAATATTTTTTTGGTACAGTACCTATAAAGCATTACTTTATCTGTATTATAAGGCCTTTAACCTGTAGGATTTTTTTCTATAATCTATTAATACAGGATCCTTGCTAATCTGGCCAAAATTTAGGTGTTTTTGAATTTCATTAATTTTTTAAAAATATTGCTTTATCATCATGTTCCCTGAAGTCTTGTATTGAATTCTTATTTCCACTGCTTTTTTAGGTTTTAGAGAAAGGACCCACGAATGTTCAAGTTCCTATCCTGAGCATCATACATTGTATGCTACATTATGTCGATTTAGCATCAACTGCTGCTCAGCCGATAAATGCAGATCTTCTGCGTGTCATCGCAAAATACATTGATGTAAGTCATCTCGGAATAATGAATATTTTATAGTTATTAAATTTTTATATTTTATATTTTGGTCTGTTATTTCCTTGAAGGGGACTCAGGTTCTTAGTGTGACAAGCCAGGAGTTATTTTTTGCCTTTCCCTCACCTTCTCTTTTGTTTCCTTACCTTATTTCAGTGTTGTCAGCTAAATATTTTCCAAATTGTTTGTGTAATAGTATTGCAATGTATGTTATTGTGTTTTATGATTTTTATTAAGGAAATCATGGAATAATCCTTCTTCCTTAGAGAGAGGGTGTTATTTAAATGACATCACTACAGAATGCTCTAATAATAAACCCATATCATGCTCTACTTATTCCTACACAAGAACTTGTATGCTAGCTGGTGCTTGATAGTAGGGGTTGAGCATTGTATAATTTAAGCAGTCCTGGAAACAATCACCGAGTTTTTGAACTTGTGGGTCATTCAATGTCAAGTCATCCAGAAAAATGAAGTTTTGCTACCCACCATCTCTGAATTTTATGTAACGTGATGCATTTTATTTTTCCATGTAGGTAGAGAACCATGCACATTTTTTATTCTATCTGGTCTGGTTTTTGTTTTATAGCAACATAAAGTTAGATGAGATTGTGTTTTTGCCACCCTCACAGACTGTTAACTCTTACCCTTTCTGCAGAAAAAAAATGTCTGCGTAATTTCTCACTCAACTCTTATGAACATTTGAACTTAGATCAAAGAAGCCTTAAGGATTTCTGAAAGAAATGGAGTTATATTCTCAGGTGTATCTTAAATTCTTACAAGAATTTAGTTTCATAAAAGTTGAGAAAATAGTTACTCAGAATAGGGTTTCATTAAAAAAATAAAATTATCTACCTGAGGCAGTGTAAATCAAACAGAACTTTTTTCTCATAATCTTGAAGATATTGCCCACTATCTCTGAAAATATAATTCATGGCAATATGAGTGTTTTCATAGATTTAAAAAATGTTGACTTTCCAAAAAAATGTGTACTTCACTTTTCTGAGGATCAACATCTGGCCTATCTTTAATTACTTGAAAGAAAAACTAACAGTTCTACATACAGCATTTTTTTAATTGTGGTTTCAAGATATATTTGTAAGGATATGTGTACTGTTTAATATTTGTAAATTCAAGTCCTTAATGAATTGTGATAATAAATAATATTCTACCCATGATTTTTGTTGGTCTTGTGGATAAGTCTCTAATTGTATAATTGGAAAGAAATCATGTGAAAATTAAAATCATATCGCTAACCCTGTGTATGGTCTCCCTTTTTCACTCAGAGTGTTCACTGGAAGGAGGCGCTTAAAATCCTCAAGCTGGTTGTCACAAGGTCTTCGACACTAGTGGCACCTCCAGCCAGCCTGCACCACCATCACCACTATTCCTCATCAGCCTCACTCCTCCTGCACCACCAGCACCACCACTGGGGTGACCCTCCGACTTCCATGACCTCATCAGCAATGACAGCATCCACCATCTCCTCTGCATACTCTTCATCCTCATCTCATGCTGCTTACTCTTCATCCTCCTCTTCAGCTGCTGCCACGCTCAGCTCTGCCACTGCTGCATCATTCCTTTCATCTGTAAGCACAGGGCTGGGGTCCAGTTCTGGACCTGGTGCCACCTCCTTTGGAGAAACAGAGATCTTCTCGAAGAAGGAACTTCCTGGTCAGTGATGCAATCTCCATCATATGTTTTATCAGAGTCTAGGGTGATGATTAGTGGGAATTAAAAGGATTAACAGAAAATAAATCTGAAGCTAAAGATACAACTAACAATTTTTATTGGCCAAAAAGAGCCATATCAGATCTTAACCTTGTCATCACCAATTCAAAAATCATAGATTAATGCATGCTCTCAGAAATTGAACTTCTACATCTTCCTTGTCTAGAAACTCCTTCTGAGAATCAGTGGCCATTTGAAGCTGCCTGGAGTTGAAGATGCATAATTTTTAGGCAATGGCATATTTATTGAATTTTTACCTATTAGATTGTAGAAGTTGTTGATTTTTACTTTTCAATCACATCATGGCTCTCTGCTGATATTTGCAAGCTGTGTGATGTTCCTGGCTTATCTGGGTATGATTAGAGTGAACCCCTAGTTTTAAGTTTCAATAAATAACTTCTGTATTCATGATAATTATCCACATTACTGGCTGAAAGGAGCCCATTGGAGCCAATCATTGGAAAGTTCACTCATGAACTCCCAAGTTGACTTATCTATGGGATATTTGAATGCATATAGGTCGTACAATGGACTTCACATTCGACTTGTCCCAAACACCTGTGATTGGGCGGCGCTACTTGCACCGTGGTGGAGAGCAAGGGGAGAAGGGAGGATCATCTTCGGCACCACTGAACCTTCCCCATCAGTCCACGTCTTGCTCGTCATCGTCATCCACATCATCACCTCGAAGGTCTGCCTCACTCACGCAAGCAGATTCCACGGGTGGCTGGAAGAGGCCCTGGTTGTGCCAGGTGGGTGCTCAATGCCTCACCAATCTCCATTAATTTCATCCCTGTCCCGCTTAGAGATTCTGGAGTAGTACTCTTGTGTTCAATTTCATATATTTGTAATCCGCCCATTAATGGAGCATAAATTTAGGAAACTTCGCTGTCTTTTGTGAGTTGATTGTAATGGAACAGCTTTATTAAGCTTTAGTTGATGAACTTGTTTTGGTTAGTTGGTAATGGTCGATGTAGTCACTGCTCATGATGTAACAATATGTCATGGCAGTGCCTGGCAAATGACTCCTGATGTAGATGCTGCTTCATGAAGGCATGACGCTTCATCATCATTCCATCATTACATGACGTCTCAGCTCCAGCAAGCAGTATGATGTCTCAATTATCTTAGGGTTGGGATTAGTAATCTCTAGAAGAAGAATTTGTCAAAGGTGTATTTTATTATTGTTTTTATTACTTTGCTATTAGATTTACAGTAAAACCTCTCACTTATGGACTGCAGTCGTCATCATGCATGCATCCATATGAGAGTGGTGCCCATAAGTCAGAGGATATACCATCACAATTATTCATATCACTCAGCCTCATTTAGTGGACCGAGGTGATCTATCAATATCAGAAAGGAATTAATGGCTATGTAAAACAATGTACATAGAATTATAAATAAAACGTATGCCAACTACAATGTTAACAAATTTAATCTAGGCCTTTTTACCTGGAAAGCTTTACGACTCTCTGGAGTTATTTATCTAAAAGATGTCCATCTGGGAAAAAATCTTTCTAAATGGTGTCTGCCACCTAAGTCATAGTGTCCATGTCCTTTAGTTCAAATAAGAGAGAGTTTTTCTATGCAGAGTTTCTTGCAACTAAGTCCGGGATTCGAATACTGTCAGTTTGTTTGAGGCGTCCATACTTCAGAGGTGTCCGTATAGTGAGGTTTCTCTGTATTTTAAGTCTGTATTCCATGATTCTTTCACTTTTTTGTGCTTTTTACGTATCGTCCCCTCTGCAAAGGTAATTTTTAAGTATATTTCTGAGCATATCTATGTCATTACTGTTTCATTCTCATTTGCACCAAATTTGTCATTGTTTCTATAGAGTGATTTTTTTATACTGTCAAATTGGAGACCAGATCTCATTTATAAATATACATGATGTAAAATTAAAGTTTAAATTTTAAACATTCAAATAATTTTAATAATATTTAAACTCTTTAATTGGTGTAGAAGTAAAGTGTTTATTTTGAAAAGCTAAAAATTTGTTTTTAGATGTCCTGAAAAATTCATGGAATTTCAGTGGCAGGTGAAGCTGGCTCTTACTCATGAGAGATGGTTTTTTATTAGATTTATATTATTATCCTTATCTGATTCTTGTATGAATTATATGAGGTTTCCATAAATATTTCCTATTTATGTATTGCAAAATTTCTTTCTTTTGCAGAGCCGAGTTAGGGAATGTTTGGTCAGTCTCCTGAATACATGTGGACAAAGAGTCGGACTTCCAAAGAGCCCTTCTGTAAGTTGGGAGTATGATAGTGAGGAAGAAAGTCCTACTTACAGTAGTCCCCCTTCTCCTCCTACATTACTTTTGGTGTCTAAGGAGCGGGCTATAAGTGTTACTTCAATTAGTGTTTGATTTTTAAGAGTTAATTTGTTTTTTTATTGGAACTTTATAATGATATTTTATTGTGATGAAATTTATTGTTGTGAGTAGAATTTTGTAAAAAATAATTTATTATTAGAGCATGAATATTTTGTGTAGAATTTTAATTTTAAAGCACTCTGTATACCATTTGTTTTTAGCTAAGCAACTTCATCTTAACTATTTCAAGCATCATCCATGTCTTGAATTAACCCTCATCTCATGCTCGTGTAATAAACTTTAATCATCAACTAATTCTATTTTATGTCAATATTGTGGGACTAATGTGACCTGGTGCTCTCTTATGAAGTTAAGTGGGATAGCATGCTCAATCTTATGTGGTGATGTATAGAAAATCATTATCCTGTGTGATACTTTGTGAAGCAATGTGCGTTCACATTTTGAGACTGCTGCAACGCTTAGTTGCCAGCTGAACTTTTTATTTGGTGCTGTGGATAGTCAAATTTTATAAAGTGATTCTAGTCCAAGTTGTTACCCATGACAAAGATATTGAAGTAGATTTTTCTGTACTATTTAGTAAATGCCCTTTTTCCGTATTGGAATACATACTTTTTTACTTGCTACATGATTTGGGGTATGCCTTAGAATGTTTTTTTTACTTCCTAAATTATCATTATCCAAGGATTTTTAATTCTATATAATGGCATTGAAACTGTATTTTTCTCTCTACTCTCTCCTTCTCTGTGTTAGCTCTCTGATGGAGAATGATGTTGATGCATTTTTATTGGAAATGTTGCTAGCTTTTTGAATGAATTGATATATTTTTTGTAATGGTTGTTTGCATTAATCCTGACTTTATTTCTTGTTTTCCATACATCTGATGGTGGTTGTGTATCACAATCCTAGGACGGGTTTATTAACTCTGTTTCCAAGGTAATTTTTATAGCTAAACTGTGTAAATAGCATTTTTGTTATTACTAATGACACATTCACTATCAAAGGGAAGTGGGTTTAACAGATTAATTCTGTTGTAAATATTTTTTTCTGAAATTGTTATTTTACCACTGAAGACTTTTGTGACAACCTTGACTAATAATGGGAGAACTTAATTCATTGGAATAAAGCACTTGACTACTTTGCTTGCATGGTGGAATGTGAATGCATGTAATTCTTTTCTACATTTTGGCATGTGATTATTTTTACTCTTTGAATGAAAATAGATCATGAATAAATAACTATTGTTATTCTTTGCATGTTTGAGTCTCATTGTTTGTCTGTCTATCTCAGGCTAATGGCAGCAGGATCTGATTGATGCTTGCAAAGTATGTAACAACTACTATGGTTCACCTTCTTAATTTGTAGGTAATAACCTTTGTGGTGCAGAGAATCTTTCTCTTGATTAAGCCAGTTTTGAGCAAACCTCACCTTATTCCTTTCTCCTGCTCTGCATCATAGAGTTGTCATACAGTGTACTGAATTGATTTGGACTAATGTAATTGGAAATGCCATTGAGTAAGTAGCTTCTTCCTTAGTACTTGTGAAACTTAGCAGCAGTTGGCTGATTAATAGCTTGAGTAGTAATGAATGTGAGTCATGAATGTGAGCCCGCTACACTAGTTGATGATTTTGTTATCAGATTGAATGGATACATGTTTTGACAAGAAATATTTTTTCACTCCTTGAGTCATGCATGCACTTTTTTTATGTGAATTACTGTAACTGATGAAATTATTTGATCATAATGATCTCATTACAAAACAAGTTATCATCTGTCATGAATATTTTATTGTGAAAAATTTTGATTGGCGTATATGTAATTGTGACGCCCTGTGGAAATTCAGTTTTCTTTATTCAATGGTAGCTGTATTCTAAGTGTGTTCATTGCCCTTGTTAACAAAATTGCCATGTTTTATTCTTGAAGAACTCTTTATCCAGTCATGATCTACCTTGTTGCCAATGGTTTACACTTTTAGGGAATGGTCTAATGGTGGGCATGTTTTTTGTTCTTAAAATCCTTTTCCAAATAATACCGGGATAATTGGAATTTCATTTGATACTGTGGAAAGTATGAAAAATATTTGGTACCTATTCTTCAAATTTTCCTTGTCTCAGCTTTTTTAATCTAATATTTATTCTTTACAGATTTCCCCACGATTTCAAAAGAAAATTGTAAATATTGTGTTTTTGCTTTTAACCTGCATTATAAATAGCCTAGTTCCCATAGATGACTTAATGTGCCAAAGATAGTTATTCTTTCTTTTTGAAGAATTTTCGGATCCAGGTTAAAGACATGGACTGAAAAAATACTTCAAGACAAAATCAGCACTTCTTTGCTCAAATAATTTGCATTGCATGCACAAGGCCCGCAATACTCAAAAGGCCCAGTAATTTTGCTCATGGGGCCTCCTTTTGTTGGTTAGTTTTATTGTTAATAAACTTTAACGGATACGTTAAAATGGTGATTTTAATGATTACTTCATAGATCAAGTAAGAGGAGAGGTTTGCCATTGTCAGTGGTGACTCATTATAATAAGGCCATTGAGGGCTATTAAGTATAAAGTAAGTTAGGATGTATGACCTAGTTAAAATCAAGATGTCAGCTTGGTGAAATGTGCTACCTCAGTTACTGTGCTTAGTTTTTGAAACCCTCAGTTACTGTATAGGCTCTTGCAAATTTAGATTTGATTCATGCAGGGGAATGTACATTTTTATAATTGAAATTGACACTCATTTCTATCTAGCTGTGACTAATTGTGGGATGAAATATGACCAGCGTATATATTTGCCCTCATTCTTGTCTCTGTAATTTAGAGAGATGTCTTGTTTCATTTCCTATTCCCTGAAAGAAATGCTTCATAAATATGTGAACTAATTATGTCAGGAAGATGAGTTTGATAGCATAGTTTTACATTTTTCCTTTAGTGATGTCTCTACATTTTTTTAATTTTTTCAGTTAAAGTAGATTAACTTGTGTAAAATGAAGATTCAAAATTTTAATTTTGGTATTAATAGGAACAGCTACTGTTAATTTTTCATGAGCGTCTTAAAAGAATACCCTGGCTGTCATAATGACTTATTAAGTTACAACAGAAGATTTACTTTAAATCACCTCATAACTTCAGTCATGCCTTGATTATAGCATGCTTGTTAAATGCATTTTTACTCTAATGCAAATTGGGTTGCTAGTTTAATACACCCCTTCTTTCTCTGCCCCAACCCCTTTCTGTACCTTTTAATCATAGTACGTAATTGTACTATGTAATTGTTTCATTATGATTATAATAATTCACGAATACTCTAATGGTTGACGTTAATGAGTTTAGTTTCAGATAACCTGTAATGTTGGTGGGAAATATAACTATAAATCGAAGGGTTTTCTTGCACACACGGCTCTGTTATTGCACATGAAAATGGAAAGCATGGCCAGCAGCTGAAAGAGTGAGTAGGGTCTAGGTTTTTCCTAGACCCCTCACCATTGGCAGGTGGTGAGGGCTTTAGTCTTTGATTATCCTGTACTTCTCCAAAAAGGCTACTCTTCAGTTAGTATCCAATTACATCATAGAATCATTGCCCCCGTTTTCAAGGTACGAAAATAAGATCGCAGGGAAACGTCAATGCTAGAGTTACTACTGTGTACGAGGGCTAGGTCGGCATACACTGAGAGTAAGTAGCAAAACATCATTGGTTTATTGCCAATGAGCATTGGAAACTATAATGAAAGGAATAATTGAAAGATACTGGGCAAATGACAGATTTAGGTAGCAACCAAAGTTGACTTGCTGCAAAGTTGGGCTGTGAGAAATCTTATCTTGTGCAACCATTTATCATACCATATAATGAAAAAAAGAAGCAAGATACAAAAATAAAAAAGTAGGCTATTCTATCAAAAAGGTATTTATCTATGATAGCAAAAAATTTTGCACCCGTGATGCATAAACATTGGAGCTAGAACTGTCTAAAGTTAGCGTGCCCTTATGGACACTTTCGACCGTAAACAGAGTTTTGTTTCCGTGCCAGTGTGGGCACTTTTGGCGTTAAAGGGTTAATCCTGAATTTGATGGATGAGTCGTCTGTTGAACAGGGTGGCCACACTTCTGGTAAAAACCTGGAAAGTCAGGGAATTTCATTGTGTCTGGAATTTCAGGGAAAGTGAAAAATAAATCTGGAAAAATCATCTTGTTGTAAAAGTCAAATGGTGATTTTTCTTCATCCTCTTATGCATAGGTATATCTTCAATATTTGAACATCCCGCACTTTGCTGATAGCCATTTCGATACACACAATCATTGAGTTAACATAGAGCTAGTCCAATCTCAATCCAACTTGAACAACCATGCATTTGCTGGAAATGCTCCCCTCAACTGAAGAGGTGCATATGGCCCGTTACACTGGACAGATTTTACCAACAACATTTTTGTCATTGCCGTCGAACCAGTGGCGGTGCAAAGAAACCGATGGGGGCTTACGAACTATGCAGAAGAATAAACAATCGCTAGATTTGCTGCCAAGCTAGTACGAACAATGACTATAAGTTATGTTTTAAATGTTTTATTAAATAAAACAATGAACTCTCCATTTTGAAATTGGTGTTTATTCCTGAAGTTATATGCTTGTCATAAAATTCATCAAATATTTGCAAGTATGTTCAATGTTATATCATTCCATAACTGTTAAAATACATTTTATATCATAATTTTACTTAATTTTATTTTGGGGTTAATATTTAACAGCTTTTAATCATATTTTTATCATGTGTGAATACATTAATATTCCGTAAAATACATATTATTAATCAGTGTGGAAAATTATGAAAGTAGTCTGGAAAATCTGGAAAAGTCAGGGAATTTCAGCTTGATACTTGAGTGGCCACCCTGGTTGAAACATTGTTAATTTTTGCCAATTAAACCGCATGGAATTTCTGAGGAGAATTTAAGTATTCATAAGGAATGAGCTAAGTCTTTTTTCTTATTTACTAGTTCAGACAGAGGTTAGTTCTTTGGTAGAGTTACCTTGGATATGACATTTTTTATTACGAGATGAGGTATTTGTCAGAATTATGCATTTGAAGCTAGTTTTCAGGGTGTTTTCTGGTGTTCCCTTCTTAATAATGCAATTGAGTCCATGAGAAACAACTGTATGTTGTAGGTTGTTATGTTGAACTCTCCTTATGCGACAAGATTCCCTTGGTATTTCTGAAAATTGTACATACTCTCCTACTTAATCTATGCTGTCTATAGCTGATAGCTTGATAGTTGTCAAAAAGTGAACCCATCTTCAGTTTTTTGAATTGTTGAATGAAGTATTTATCTTAGGCTAGTTAATTTAACCATTACAAATTGGCCTTATAACCTTAAGTGTAAATGCTATTCATTTCATGTTATTATTGGAACTAAAAGTAAAATTATCTATTTAAAGACGTGAATTGAAGAATACTCTGTTCCATCTACTGTTTTGTCTAATAGGGAGATGGCTCAAGCTTTATGCTACATCACATTTGAAGGCATTAATTTCAAAATCAATTGTAATAATTGCAATTTCAAATACCATTATGATTTTTTGTCAACTTTTTAATGCCAGTAATTGGCCATTTAATTTTTTCAATTTTTTACATTGGTGATTGCTCATGTCCAGTACTGGTATCTTTGGTTATTTTGGAATAATGAGATACTCTAAATGCCATTAATTAGCCTCTTAAGTATTTTTGTATTTATGATGCCCTGGTTTCAGCTTTCATATAGATTGACTCGAGATGACTCTAGTAGAATCACTTGTCATGGCATTTATGAGAATATTTCTTGGTGTCATAATTTTTACCAATCATATTTTAAAGCCAGTATGCATAATTTTAACCCTTTTTGGAATAAAATGCATCTTCTGTTTTAAATGGCATTTAGTATTACTTTAAAGTGAATATGTCTGCTCTGCAGTTTTGATATCATGTTTCAAAATCAAGGTAATGTTTATGAATACCATGCTGTTGTAACAAAAATCAATGGTGAAAGGTGTTCAGCACTACATGTTGTAAATAACTTTTATTTTCATTGGTCACTCAGAATACAGTATTTTTCTATCTCTTTTGGTTCCGTGCCTCTTCAACTTATGGGAAATCTGTTTGGAGTTTTTGTTATATATTCCTCTAAAACTGCACTTGAAATATATTGGCTATGTTTCATTGCTACAAAATTTCCATTCATATCCTTGCCATTTCTAATTTTGCTTGATGATGCAATGGAAACCATCCCCAGGGAATTAGCTCTACACATTAAAATGTAGCCTATATCGTGATCTTTAAATGGGAAATTAATGGAAAATTATTGAAGTTGGCCATCCACTGTCCTTTTACTGTCCAGATATTGACTTTGGATCACAAGGCCATTACTTCTCTCTTCCTCCTACGATGCACAGAGTTCACTGAATTTCTCAATGCACAGAATTCACTGCTCATTTAAAAATGCTTAGTTTTCATCTGTGGTGGTGCTGGTAAAAGGCTACTTGTCAAACCTGAGCATCCATTCCTTCATTTCCAATCTCTCTCCATAGCACACTTTTTTCTAACCTCCCCTATTTCCTTTCCTAGGTGATATTCAGCCAGAGTTCGGATCTCTTGGAGCGCCAATCTAGCATGGCATCATCGTCGGAGGAAGTATCAGCCACACCCACCAACGACATGGCAGCCGGGGGCAGTCCAAATGTGCCTGGCGGCATGGGGGCTGGCGTGGGTGGTGTAGTCGGGGCTGTTGGGGCTGGGAGCATTGTTCCTGTCCCAGCCACCTCACAAGGGGGTGGCGCTCAGGCGATGGTGGGGAGTGGGAGCATCTCCGTGTCATCGTCAACATCGTCGTCTTCTGGATCTTCGTCCACGACGGTCTCTTCCACAGGGTCTTCAACTGTGATCAACCCCAGCAATGCTCCTCCTTCCACAACGTCTGCTTCTCCGTCACCATCTACTGGGGCAATCGCTGGCAGTGGGACGTCAGTGGGTGGCAATGTGGGTGGTGGAGGGGGTGGAGGGAGCTCGGGGAGCGCATCAGCGTCGACTTCCTCTGTTAATGCGGGTGGGACTGAGCAGTTTGGTGTATTCCGAGACTTTGATTTCCTGGAGTATGAGAGTGAGAGCTTGGAGGTGGGTTTTGCTGTATCTCTAATTAATTTTAAAAGAGTTTGTCTTAAAAAGCTAGTTTTCAGTTCAATTTCATGAAGCTTCATGATTTCATTTAAAGAAATATAGAGTTCTCATAGTTTATCTTGAAAGAAATCACCTTTTCCAACAGAACTGGTTGTTAAACAACAGAATTGTCAATCATAAAATATTAAATGTTTCATTTCCTGACAATCTCAATGAATCTAATCTTTAAATTTAATGTGTGGTTATTTTAATGAAATTGACTCTTTAAGGCTGTAATCCTGGTGAATGGAAATGAGTCAATGTTGATGGAATGTATTATTTGGTGCTACTGATAGATATTGTGAGAGATGTTTTCACATGATACCTACTGCTAAATGATTACTGCTATGTAGGGAGGAAACTTATGAGAAGGTTATCTTTTTTTGTGACTCCTGGTTATTATGTACCCCATTTTACCTGACTTGGTCAGCATAGGTGTTATTGCAATTTTATTTTGATTGATGGTGCTACTTCCAGTCCAGGAGGGTACATTTTCATGTAGAAAATAAATTTGATTGGGATTATATGTAAGATGGAATATTAGATGTCATTTTTTTTCATCATTGTACTTTTACTCATTAGTTAGACTGCAGGTAATAGCTCAGTTGGCAGTTTGAAATGCTGTCAACTTGTAAACAGGTGCATTGGCATTAGGCAAATTGAATCTCATACCCAAAGAACATGTGGTAGTGGCCTTTGTTTGAATCGTATGATGGTGAAAAATTGTCTCTTTTTATTTATTCCAAAGCTTAATCAATATATTTTAACTGCCTTATTAACTTAACTATTCCTGAGAGATTCTAAAACTTAACCCCCTAAATACTTGGGGATCAATGTAATTCATTTACTGGAATGGGTTGTTAGCCCTCTATCAAACTCTCCTCATCTACCCCTTCTTGGAATCAGACCTAAGCCTCTCAGTCTACCCAGGACCTTAATGAAAATTTTATTATTTATTCAGACTTTGGACATTCTTTCCTGCTATCGTTAACATTGTTCTTTATTCTTTCAATCATTTCAGGGAGAGAGCACAGATAACTTCAATTGGGGTGTGAGGAGGAGACCACTGAGCGATGGTGGGGAGTCAGAGTTTGACCCTGTGGCACCCACTGGAATGAGGGCCATGAGCCTTGAAGGCCCCATGGAGCTGGGCCGAAACCTTGCCCGTATGTCTGGCCTTGGAGCACGGGATGAAGAAGTGGCCAGGCTTCTAGGAGCAGAAGCAACACCCCTCATGGCCAAGAGAAGTGTAAGTGCACCATTGGCTCATAATATCAGATTCTATTTTCATGTTAATTAATCAGTTAAGGCAAAACATTGGTGTGACCGTGGTAAATTTTCAACTTTCACGTGATGGTTTGATATTTCATAGCCATTTTGAAAGCTGTGGCGAATTAATGGTACTGTCTACTTTCTATCCTAAGCTCTGCTGAATCTTTATTCCTTTACTCTTCTCTTGCTTATCTATTCCTATCTTTCTGCTTAGTTTTTCATTTGATTTCATTCTGATTTTCCTGCCAGTTTGCTACTCCCTCTTTGGTTATTGTGTGTGGCTACAACAATTTTCAAATGTTATTGCGACATGAGAAAGATTATGTTGGATATTGTAACTGTGTACAATCTTAAGGGGATGTTAAGCAATTCATCCATGAAGTAAAAACTTAGTCTCCCCAGATCAACTTCAAGCATTTTGTTAGCTTTAACTTTTATGCATTGAGTTGTGTAGATTGTACATTTAGTAATGGAAATTATGATAAGGATTGGCTTTTAGTTAGTTCAGAATGGATGCTTCCAGATATGTAATGAAAATGGCAGAAATAGGGGACCTGAATTAGGTTTTTTTTTAGGCATAAGGTATGGCCCTAATCTTTCAAAAAGTGTACCAGTTTAGTCTGGCATCTAGTCAGTGGCAGATAAACTTGAAGTTTCATCCAAGATTTTTTAGTGGTATGCTTACAACAGACCACCAGTCATGCAGGCCCTAAGAAATTCAATGAGTGGTCTTGGAATCGAGCCATCTGTCTTGCAATTTTTCCCATTTCCTTATGGTTGAGATAGTCAACTGATCCTATAGAGTTTGTCGCAAAGACATTTGAAAATGTTTACATCAGATATTCGCCGAACTAAAGCTGATAGAGGGGCCAAACTGATCACTTCTTTGTCCCTTTTTTTCAACAGGTCCCTTAAATGTCGCTGATCAAGCAAAAATCAGCAAAAAGCCTTGTTTTGGTCACAATTGCCTCAAATCTCCAGCAAAATTGCAAGTGATTGAATGTCTGACATCTGCAGCATGGCATGCCTTGAACTTCACGCAGCTGTTGAAGTCAGCTTCAGCCCACTAATTTGCTCACTAATACCATTTAAATTCCTGAAAAATATCATTATATTGATCTCCCATTTACAGAGTGTAAATATGTAAAATTTTCCAATTGGTTCATCTGGAATTGCCATGAGTAGGTTCAAAATAGTTTCATTAGGTGACTGAAAATTATTTTCATCTGGTACAAAATTGTATGCTTTGACCAATGGTATTTCAAAACAGTTTTAGTATGACTCATTGTGAATGAATTAAAATTTTCCTAAGGGTGAACTAACATTTCAAGAAATGGCTCATCAAAAATGACCGTTATTTAAGGCATGAAGCTCTAATGGCATAATCAAAGACTAGCTACATTGTTAAACTCTGAGTGAATTAAGTTGTTGTAAAAATGTTGATAAAGAAGAGTGGAGAGAAGAAAGAGAATCGGCTGAGAACCATTGTGAAGAACCTCATAAAAGGCATACGAACAGAACCCTTAATGATGCTAGCCATGAGTGCTTGGATTGGCCAAAGAAGTGTCATCTATTTCTGAATCTGTTTGAAAGGTTTTTAATCAAGTGTACTTTTCATCAAAAATTCATTTATTATGAGTAGATAGTATTGAACAAAATAATTATGATCAAAACATTATTGATCATTTTAAAATATATTAACCTCCTTTTGCCTTTATTTGGACCATGCTTGGTCTCCCACTTCCAAGCTAATGCATATGCCTCAAGAAACCTTGGAGGGTTGAATTTGGCCTACATCTGTCCTTAGATAAGAAATATGTAATGGAGTGGTGGAAAAATGTTTTTAAATTAGAGAATCTGTATCAATCAGAGTTACTGAAATCCTTAGAAGAATTGTAATGTGCAAATCTTAATTCATTGGCTTTCTTACATTCAAGATAGTTTGGTAAAGGCAATGTGAGATTAAGTGTGATTTAATTTTATTGCAACCTTTCTACTTCTGCTTTCAGAGACTGGCACCAGATGACTCCTCTGATGAAGAGGTAGGATCTGAGTCTCCTCTTGATGAGACAGCGACGAGCAGCTTGGGCCAGACGCCTGCCGTGCGCTCACCCACCTCAGCCACCACTCCTCTTCACCACTGCACTTGCAGTGCTAACAGTGGAAGCAGGGGTGGGGGCTCGACCCCTGAGGCTGTTTCTCAAGGCACCAACTCCCTCTTTGTGTCACCCATGTCAATTGGACTGCGGGAGAGGAGGAGGCGGAGGAACAGAAATGATTCTGGACCGAGGTCTGATACCTCGTGAGTATTCCCTCCTGTGTAGATGCTGCCCATGTTTAGTTTTAACTCTTAGCCTGTCATTGATTCAGTAAGAGAGTGGATGCAATTTTTTTACCATAATTCCAGAGTTATTTTTTCAGTCCTGTGTTTTACTTGTTATTGATCATAAATGATCTAATGCTGCTATGTAAGGTGCACTTCTTTATTGTTGGGATTATTTTTGCTTTACATTTATTGATTCTACATTGGCAACAATCCAGTTCTAATAATTCCTCTCTTTTTTATGTATCATAGGTATTTTTGTCTTGTTTTGATTAGTTTTAACAGTCTCAAAACCCACCATGTGCAAATGCGTCTTATGCAATTATTCTGCTTTGTTCTATTGGTGGTCTGGTTGAAAACTCTTAATATTCTTCAACAAGCATCTATCTCAGTGGCACCAGTGGTGTTAATCAAAGCCCATAAGATTAGTGTGTCAAGCTCCAGTTCCACCTTCCTTTAATAAAGGCCCCCCTTTTTCATCATTTTAAACAATTTTCTAGCTACTATAAGGAGGAACAGATTATCCAAAATTTTCATGAAGCATTAAATGGGACTTGGCTAATGAAATGTTCAGGGAAGGAAAAACTTGAATTCAGTGTATTACTTCTCATGCTACCTCCATTGTTGCCATTGGTATACTGAACGTTTTAACTTTCAATGACTGCCATTGTTGCAATCGTATATTTGAATCAGTGAAACATGTGCCACTCATGAATTGCTCATTAAGATTACAATAAAACAGAAGGCTTAATATTTGCTCTTTAAATTATAGGAATGAAAAAGTTAATAAAAAGTTAATAATTGTGCAGCCCTCATATGATATGGAAAGAGTCAAGAAAAAGAATGGTGTTCGTATTCTACTCCTTCAGTAGTCTTTCTATTATGTGTGGATGACATTGACTCAGCTTTTGGGAAATGGTAAAAAGTTGTGCTAAAGTATGTTCAAGATAATAGAGCAGTTTAAGTATTGTAATTAAGCTTATAAAGAAATAAAAAGTCGATGACTTTTTCACAATCCTATGGTTTAAACAAAGGCCACCATCATGGATTCGTTGGTCACTTGATTCTCATCCCCAAATAGTATTTGAAGTGTTTACTAATTGGCAGCATTTCTAGCTTCAACTGCACTATTATCTTGAACAGACCCTAAATGAGTCATATAAGTTGTACAGTCTGTGCCATAACTACCCTGATCCTGTGTGTCAGTCTCGCTGACCCCTTTCTGCCATTTCCATTTAACAGAGGCTCCAGCATTGGTGATCCGAATGAGGTGATGGGGGGGAAGACAACATCGAGCCTTGCTCCTGAGAGGGACTTGTCATCGGTAGGAGGTGGGAGCATCTTGCCAAATGAGGAGAGAGTGGGGGGGATTGGTTCTGCCGCTGCTACTGCCTCCACAGCAACAGGAGTGGGTGGAGTGGGGTCAGAGGTTGTTGGAGAGAGGATGATGGGAGGTGGGGACGAGGCTAGGTCCGTCTCTGCGACGGGGGGTGGGACAATGTCCCCCGAGCCAGGAATGGGCACAGAGAGGAGGGGCGAAGGGGAGATGTATGGCGATGGCGTGGTGGATGAGGATGATGACGATGAGGAGGAAGAGAGGGATGTGTGGTGGAGGAGGAGGGTGCAAGCGATTCTCGAGGATCTCCCACTTGCCAACTACCCCCCAAGGTCTCGACTTGCGCTCCACAGGTCACTGTTGGCCCCATTCACCCTCCTCAGGGGTATCCTGAAGGTGAGTGGTTTATTCCTTCGTAACTGTCAGTCTAATCTGTTTGATTGGAGAATCTAACCACTTTCCATGTGTGTTTGCTAGTGATTCATTTGTTCTTTCATCTCACCTTGTCGCCAAGGTCTTGACCTAAAGCGTCTGTGATATGGTCAATTATTTTTATTATGTAATGTTCTGCAGAATGGAAGCAAATAAAATTCTATTCTAAAAGATAACTCTTCAGAGTTAATAAGATCTGCTGTGGGTGTTGTGTAAATAAGTTAAAACTGTACTGTACTTAGCATTTTATACAGTTCCAGTCCTCCTAACTGTACTGGCCTGAACTGTGGTAGAATTATTGAGGAGATTTTCCCTGGAAGTGTACTATGATGTTCTGTTAGTGTTCTCCTGGTGCTGCACTCTGTCTATGCCAGTTGTTCTCAACCTGTGGGCCACTATTTCTTTGGGGGTCGAACAACCCTTTCACAGGGGTCACCTAATATCATTGGAAAACACATTTCTGATGGTATTATGAAGTAGCAGTGAAAGTTATTTTATGGCTGGGGTCACCACAACATAAGGAATTGTATCCATGGGTCCGAAGGTTGAGAACCACTGGTCTATGCTCTCATAAATGCACTGTAGCTGTGCATTAGTTGCTTCTCAGTGACTGTGCTCGGAAAACTGGGCTGAATTATTTCATTTAAGGATGAGTCAGATCCAAATGTCGATTCTCGATTCCACCGATTCTCAGGATTAGAATCGGTATCGAGAATCGATTACCTAAAGTCGATTCCAATTCCATCGGTTCCAGATAGATAAATATTTAAATCAAATTTCATTTATCACATCATATTTGTCTCAGTAATTTTGGGTGTAGGTTATCAATTTGTACTTTTTATCTACCTCAATAAGCTGAGGATATATTTGCTATTTGTTTATAAACATACTTTTTGAGCGACTTAATTGTCTATGTTATTTTATTTCAGCCAATAATTGAATTTAAATAATAGTCTTATGCTACTGGTATATCAATATCCCACCTGTTATTAGGAATAAGAATTTAATGGAATTGGAATCGAAAATCGATTTGAAAGAATCGGAATCGAAAAAAAGTGGAATCAACTCATCCCTAATTTCAATTTAAGTACAATCTTGATTACGCTGCCAGTCCAGTTATTGATTGCAGTTGGAGAACAGATTCATCTCAGTTATGGCACTAATTTTTTCTCTGAGTGCTGTTGACTGTAATTGCAAGAATTTTGTGGAATTGAACACTTAACGTTTACTTGAGATTTGACCTTCGAATGGTAAAACTGCTGTTAGCACCTTTACCATTGTTCTTGTGTGTGTATACATTACAGGAGTTGAACCTCCAGAGAGGGCTCTTGATTTGAATTATAAATAAGATGAATGTTTTTTATGTTGTGATATCCATGAATGCAGGTACTCATCAGTCATGGAATCTTCTACTTTTGCTGCCCTTGCATTTCCTGTCGTAGCTTTGATTGGAAAACTGATTGATTTCATTTTTATTGGTAGATATTTTTGAGTCATAACTGTCTTTTAATCCATAGTATTTGAATCCATCCTCTTAAGGATTACTTTTTTCCTTGGTAGTGTGTATTCTTTCTCCTAACTTAGAGAATGAGACCCTTTAAAAACTTTTCTGGTTAAGTAAAGAATAATGATTTCCTTATAATGGAAAAAGAGGCTTGACCATTCTTTGGCTAATTTGGTGGTGGAATCCTCCAGTGGGAGAGAATGCAGTTATCCTATTAGAGTCAATGAGAAATTCACTTAGAGCTGATGAAACTTCACTGGTTACATAATTGGTCATGTTTGATTGGGAAATAGAGGAAAAACTCTTGGGTGGTTGTATTATAAAAATATTCCATGCAATATTTATTAATTACCAAACACCTTCAGTGTTCTCCTTTTATAATCAGGCTTAACAATCCACATTGTTGACCCATATAACAGTTTGAGAGTGTCGAAAATGGTTGGCTACAAAGAAATATGCATTGGATATCGCCTATTGTTTTCCCATAGTTTGATAAAATAGTCCCCTCTTCTACCACCTGGTTCAACTGACTGGAATTCTGAACCATTTTCATTATCCAAATGCTGAGCCATTGTGGTATTCTAATGGTATTGTGTGATCATTTGTGCAGGACTCGTGTGAGAGGGGTGAAGCTTTGGCACGGGAAGGGAAGAGACGTCTTGGTTGTGGGATAGGTGTATCTGATGACCTGGCCACCATGTCATCATCCCTCTCCTCTGCCATAAATGCGGTGGCTGCACTGAGCAGAGACCCTCCATCTGCGTGGTTTGGGATTCCATCATCTGCCACTGGAGCTGAGTTTGCTGCTGCACTAGGTGATGGCCTGCGATTTGCCCTTTTGGAAGTCCAAGAGCATTTGGATACATTTTCTGATCGGAAAATACAAGCTGTTCAGGTAATTGTTTTACAGGTTCAAGAAGTTGTTGATAGCTCAATTTTTTGCTCCCAAACCTTTCTATTCCCAAGCCAATATCGATATTGTTGCTCAAAAAATGCCAGCAACATCAGACAAATATATTTCTTTGTTAGAAAAGAAACAGTGCTATAGTTTTTAAGGTAGAGACTTGCGAATATTAACTTATTTAAATAAAGTACTGACTCTAAAATTTCATTTAAAAAAATTATAATGCTGTAAACAGGATTGAAAACATCCCATAATACCCAGATCTTGGGACTAGCAAATTGGTTGCTTGGGAGTTTTGACTAGAAAAGTTGTGGCCAACATATTGGCCACCTGGCATTTAAAGGGCTAATATCCCAAGTTCACCAAAATCTTAGGTTGAATACCTGAAATTGTATCATTGGCATGAATTGCAAGCCGTTTGAGCTGCGCTTGTGGTAAGTATTTGTGCAAAGGCTGAATCCAGGAGTTGTCTTGCATGCCATCAGGAGACTCGTACTACTTTTCCTTCATATGGAGCAGCTTATCCTGTGAAAAATCATTTGTGTAGGCTGTATATTGTGGAATAATTGGTATTTATCCATTTATTCAACCCTTTAACAGCCCAAAAATTCCATGTGCGGTGTGCCAAGATTGCCTTAGCTGTTTGCATATTTTAAAAAGATTTTATTGTTGTTTTAATTGATGAAAATTGTTACTGTTTTTCATCGTGGTTAATCTTTAAAATACTTAAAATATATTTGTGAATTTGAAGGTGAAAAATGGTGTCTTTTAATAGTAATGAATGGTTACAAATTAAACTGTATAAAAATGCCAGCTGACAGTGTCCTAGGGCAGTTTTTTCATTTTGACCCATTTCTAATTGATTTGCTCACTGGCAGCAAAAAGATCATTTATCAGTTTTTCCTGAGTACTCTTATAAATGTGCTTCTTGATATATAATTTAATGCAAAACTCAGTTGTGATGATTGTATCTTTCTCTAGGGCTTACGTGCTGCCAAAGCAGTGTGCAGATCACAGAGGTCATTAGATGCATCATCAGTAGCCAGTGGGGAAGCTTCTGAGACATGGAGGGTTGAGTTGGGGAAAGTATTGTACAAACTGCTTTTCCAGCTTCTGCTTCTTGTTGAAGCATCTTGGAAGGCCATTGCCACTCTTATTTCCACTGCTGGGAGGTTTCAGGTATGTTAAAGAGCATATAAAATATCCTAATATGTGTTGTGTTGTTGAATGAAAGGCGATTTCAGGTTCCACTTGGTCATTGGCTTTCCTTACCTAAAGGTTCACTGCATTGGTTTATTGTATTTATAAACTGCAGATGAATTATTTAATTTGTTTTGAGTAGGGTCACATTTGAGAGTTATGCCAACTTTCTGCAATCAGTTCTGGTTTTATGAACATTTTCAACCATTAACATGTTCAGTTTAGATGTCAACCATGAGTGACTCTTTCAGTGTGAAGAGCATGGTTGTGTCACAGGAGTGACACCCTTTGTCTCCAGTGTTACGAGAGCTTGGAATTATAGGTACTTGGAATTCGTAATAGTATTTTATATGCTCTCCATTTTTTGTAGAAGTTTTGGCATTGCAATCCATTTCATGGAAGTATCTGCTAATGATACAAGTGAGCATAAATTTGTCAAATGCATTTTGTTCAATGACATTTTATGCTTGCAATATTGCTGTGAGTCATCCCTTAATAAAATCACAGGGATACAATTTTCTATTGTTTGGCGAGGGCTTTTTTTGTTATGGCCTCTAAGAACTGAATATTCAATATTGATACCTCTCTCCCTTCGACACACTCTGATCCAAGTAAATATTGGTTTTATTTATTTGATATGTCATATCAGTTTATTTTTATGGAATACAGTTCTCTCTGTGTGATTACATGCTGGTCATAGTAATCGTAACTTATATTTCATTTCAATTTCATTATAACATTAATTCCTTTTAAAACTCTTGCAAGTTTGAACAATAAATGATATGGTTCACTTCTTCATTGTTTCCATCAACTTTTACCCTGGTATCAGCAGTAGTCTACATAATAATGCAATATGGGGTGAGTTTGATCCATGGGATGGTTTTGAATGCCTGTGGTCTCTGGCACTAAAACTTATGTTGCCTGGGGCAAGCTTACAAAGTACATATCCCCCTTGTAGGGATTATTTTATGATTTCATGATTAAATTGCATCAAAAGGCTACAGTGAGAAGGGAACTCCATTTAAGCTACGCATTTAATCTCTCCCATTATTATGGTGATTACTACTGGCAGTGGTATGTGTTGTTCTTTTTTAAAGTTTTGCAGCTTTATTTGCTGTCCATGGAGGCCATGCTGTAGCTAATAATGTCCTGTTGCCAAACCCTGTGTTCTGTGATTCATGTATATATTTTTATTTTTATTCAATAGCTCATCAATAACAAGGTTGTTTTGCCCATTTCTGATTTCTAATGCGATCTTGTAGTGATCTGGAGAACATGACATATAGTTGGAATCTTGACTCGAGCAGTTGGCTAGTCCCTCGAGTTTTTGAGAAGCTTAAGGGTTGAAACTCAGATAGACTTGAATCAGGAAGTTTATTGCAAATGTTTAGAAGAATACAAGTAGTGAAACTAAATTTTACTATACAATGGAAATCGTATTGCCGAGTATCTCATGACTACTCAGATGACCGTCTTGCAGCGTTTCATTTCAATAATGCCCCCGACTACAGATTCTTGGGGTGTTTAAATATATGTACATATGTTTTCAAGTGAATCCAACTGGTGACGTTTGGGGAGGAAGGTGGAATTTGTGATACCAGTCGGAACAGCAAAGACTGGCAGCAATTTCCCAGAGAAATTTAACATTAGTTCCCGATGTCCACTACTGATTACCTCCTTCGTTCCATCTACAAACATTTCGAGGACATGAAGCGGTCGTTAGGCTTCCATTTCACTTGAAACGCTCTAGTCAGGACACAAATAACCTTCACTAACACAGATTGGATATAAACACCTTGAAAAATACCTTTGCCTGCCCAATTTCTCTGTACATCCTAAGAATATTGTCCCATAACCATTACTCTCTTCTCTCCCAATGCGCAGCTTCAGGACATGTCTGGGGAGCTGGCGGTGGTGAAGGCAAGGCTGGGCAAGGCGGGGGAGGAGATGGAGGAAGGTGGGGACGATGAGTACTACGAGGAGGAGGAGGATGACTTTGAAGAGGAGGAGAGTGAGAGCGTGAGCATGGGGGACGAGGAGGTGGAGCCACTGGAGCCCCCCGAGGAGGATGAGGAAGAGGCCAGGGGCCTCGCCAGGCTCATCAGGGGCGGCAAATGGCGCTCAGCTCTTGTCCACGTCCACAGGCACAGGTAGGAGAGGTCAAATCCCACCCTGCATTGCATTGTAGAGTAGCTGTTAGAAGATAAAATAGTCTCCAGTTCTACATAACATTGAACAAGTATCATTTCTCCCTCTGCAATTAATGGTAAAAAATTGTAATAATTGAATTTCAAAAGAACTGAAATTGCATGTAATCTTCCATTTAGTATTTAAAGTGAAGTTGTGGAAAATTTGTGCAAATTGAAGGGTTTTACTGTCTCCAAATGTCAGATAAAATCAACAAGGTTAACTATGCCATCAACAATTCAAAATATTTTAATCATCCTAAATGGCTAGTGATAAAGCACTCCCTTTCCCCATCTCATGTAGCAGTTTGTAGGAGAGCATTCTAGAGTCCAAATGTAGATACATGTATCCTTGACTCTTTTACTTGAGCATTATCCCCTAAATTTCCAAAAATTGATGAATATATCGCATGTCATTTGAGAAGTCAATTGAGTTGTTTTGTGAATGGATATATTCATTATTCTCATTCAGTCAGCCATTATTGTTTTTATTATTAATTCTATTACTTTATATATCCAGTTAAAGTGTGATTATTATGGTTGTCTCATATGTTTTCTGTGGTGTAGTTTTAAACTCTTGTTAAATTTTCCTGAGGGTAGAAGGTTTGGAGGTTTAATTAGCATTCACCTCATTGGAAATTGAGAGATCTTGGTTTTAATCCTGGTGTAGTCATGATTTCTTATTGGCAATTTTCACCTTCATGTATGTCTGGCCACTGAGGCACATGACTGTGTACAATATGTATCATTTTTGTAATCGCAGTGATAAGAAATTTTCCTGAATATTAGTTGTAATTTTGGCCATACTGATTGTAAGTTCCACCACAGCTTTACCCCTTGGACCCATTCTGTTGTCTAAATGTGGAATGCTTTATAGAACATCAGTGGTAAGTTTTATGCTTTGAAGAATGAAAAGATTAACGTGCAACTTATGGCAGTCATTTGAGGTAGTTAGCTGTAAAATTGCCAGTTTTGTGACTGTTGCATATTGTTTTTCAACGAAAATGAACATAGTCTTGTGTTTTTTTACCATCAAGCCAATGCTTGATATACTTCATTTTGAATTTGAGGAGGTTTTGAGGGAAGCCAGCTCTGAGAAAAATACTTGAGCCATCCATTGCAGCTATAATAATCAAATGCTTGGTGTTCAGTTTTATTAGAGGATATTTTGCTGGAATTTTGCCGAGAGTATGCATTTAATACATGTTCATGTTTATGGTGGATGTGGATTAATGCAATAATTTTTGTTCTTGATACAGAGACATCTGGTCTGATGAGTGCTTTGCTGAAGATGATGTTTCTCTTGCCCTGAATGTGTATGCCTTGCGTCTAGTTCGAGAGAAGAGAGGTGGGTTCATATAAAACATTTAATTAATGCATTTTGTATGTTAGTGAGTGAGATCTGTTATGGGCTGTCACAGCAGCTAGGCCAACATTTCTTTGTGATTTTATGCTACAGTATGCTATAGTACATAATTACTTGACTACTTCAACCTCTCACAGCAGTATGATAAGATGTTAATTCTGTGTTCCATTTCTATCTTTAAGATTTATAAAATAAACTGCTTCTGTAATATTAGCTAAGCTGTTCTTTACAAGTTACTGAAAGTCCCTCATAGTTAAATGTTTTACTAAACTAAGGCCCTCTTGAATCATATGGTCTTGTAAATGAACTGAAACATCTTGTTCTTCTTATATTTGGAGCCTTGAATACTTATACAGTTAACCCAACTGGAATTTATCTCCTGATATGCCATCTAAGAAATGTCAATCAAGTGGGATAAAATAATATTGCCACAATAATTGTATGATATACGAGTGATGGACATTTAATGACTCATTGCAAATGAGTTCAGCTATTATAGTTGGGATGTGGTGGAACTGCACGTGATGAATGAATGAAATCATGTTTGTGGTTGTCCCAATTTTTATGCTATGCGTTAGTCAATGAATCGGTGATTTGATAGAATGATCGGTGGTTGTTCTCAGTGTTAATCATGAATGCCCTTTGCAGATGCCTTTGTGGTGAGCTGTCCTGAGAGGGAAGTGCCCGAGTTGGCCACCCAGCTGAAGGAGTCGCTGCTGTTGGTCCTCGGCTCGATCAAGGGGCTGGAGGGGCGAGTGGGCAAGAGGGGAGGCCTCGGACCTCTGGGCAGGGAGGGAGGTGTCCTGAGACGGCGTCTGCCGAGGGGCGGGAGAGGCATCGAGAGGAGAGGCCGAGTGGGTGAGGTTGGGGGTGCCGCTGGGATGGTACGCCGGCGAGGCGGGGGGTCTAGGGCCCCCTTGGCGGGTGGGAGTGGGGGTAGGGCAGGGGGAGGTGGTTCATCTGGGGGTAGAAGGAGGGTGGTGGGAGGCGAAGGTGGCCAGGCAGCAGGCATCGAGATGGAATACGAAGAGGAAGAAGGAGAGGAGGGAGATGATGACGATGAGGAGGAAGATGAGACCGACCTGACGGCCAACCTCACAGAGAAGTCGGAGGGCTGATAGGAAACTGACGGCATCAGCAGCTGCAGCATTTTTCCCTGTTTTCCAGTTTTATTTCTGAAATTTGCAATGCGCCAGTGTGGTTTGCCTTTCTCTAAATGAGTTTTTTTTTTAAAGTCCCCTCTTCTTTTCATTATTTTCTCCCTGCAAGATGTTCCTGGAGATCTTCTGTCTTATAGAACCTCTCTCTTGATTGCACAAGAAGTGTTCTCATCTCATCAATGTTCATTCAACTCCTGCATGCGGGATTGACAATGCTGGTAAATTTCCATGTTCTTAGTTTTAGTCATTTTCTTCCATGCATAGGTGAAAATATGCATATCATGTGTCATTGCATATACCGTTTGTGATCAAATAAGCCGCTTGCCATGCACATTTTCTGGTGCCGTAATTAGTGGAGTGGTGATATTCAGTACTTTTTAGACTAATGCGATCTCACTCTGAATTGTATCTGCTTCATTCGAGTTTGTTCATCCATCGAAGGTAGTCACATGAAAGGTGTTTCTAAGTTGGTCGATGGTTAAGTGAGGGTAGGTATTTGTACCTTGGTGATATCTAGTATTTTACGTATGAATGTAGTATTAAGATGTTCTGAATTTTTCAAATGGTGATCCACGTTATCATTTATAAGAGACTTTGAAAGGGTAAATAAAGTGGGCACTCGTTTCAGGTTATTACATTTGGTGCTCTTTCTTCAAACTTAAGGCTGACAAATAAGACTGACAGAAAACAGCTGATCTGTTGGAATTGGTGGAGTTATTATTATTTAATCAATGTGACTTTTACTGATGATGAATATTGTTTTGTCAGGATAGTGGATGAATGTGTCTATTTATAGACTATGAGGAGGCGAGTTAATTGTGATTATCTTGAAGAAGTGGCTTTTGCTGTGTTCTCTTTTTCTGTTTTGGTGAACAAATGACTGTGTTTGTTGTCTTGGATCCCTAAATCTTTCTGTGCACACTCGATGAAATCTTAGGAAGAATACTGTTATGTTGCTATTTTAATTAGGGGTTTCCTTCAAGGAACGTGATTGTGATTTATGTTACATTTTTGAGTCAGTGCACATTTATATATTTTATTGCATTGTAGAAAAGGGAGTTGTTTTAAATATGTCATTGTTATTGCTTTCTCTAAATGTTGTTCTGTTTTTGTGTCAATTGTAGGACCTGTGTTGAAAATTAAATGATGAAAGGATTCATTGAAAATTTTTAGTTTTAGCTGCAAATAATCGGAGAATAACTCTCTTAGTCTCTTTGACTACGTGTTTCATACCATCCAATCTCATAATTTATTGGAGGTTTTCAAGTGGGGTTGAAACTTTTACTGGATGGTGAGTTTGCCCTTTTTGCTTAATCTACATCACCATGGTGAATTCACCTTGAAAACTGGTGGATAGTGTATTAATTTGTCACTTAGAGAATCTTGTTGATTATTCTGCGAAGCTAGTCTGAAACAGGGTTGTGCAGCTCTTCTTAAAATGCCCAAAGCAATGGTCTTAAATTAAGGTTTGGAGTATCAATGCATCGTAAAATCAAATTGAAAATGTGTAAACCATGTTGTAAGATTGGTGAACACCTCAGAATTATGAAGAAAATCATTATCTGTCAATAATACAGGTGGCTATATAGAAAATTCACTTTAACTAAGGCTCATTGATCTGCAAAGGATACTGAATAGAGGAACTGTGGTTGTTGTATAGCTAGGTACTTGGAGTGGAACTGGATGGCATTAATATATGTTGAGGTCTTATGGTTCTTAACCTAGTATTGTTAAGAGCTGTATCGTGGTGTAGTGTGGTATGTTCATCTGATGAAAACATCGTTGTGGGCCATCTGGAGGAAGAAAGTAGGAGAGGAGAAGAAAAACTGGAAGTATCCAGCAATAGCACCTGGAGGAAACGTGGCTTCACTTCTGTGTGTAGTTTATAACTCGCATTGGGCTCTACAGTGGCAAAGTTGTGGACCTTGTAATAACAAAATTTGTACTATCCAGCGTGTAATACTATATAGGGAAAAGGGACCGGTGGCACTGTGAAAATTTTTCCACAAATTGCGATGAATCGGCTAGCGAAATTTAAGTGAATATGGTAATCAAAATGTTTCCAAGAATGGAGGAACATTTGATGTGAGATTTGTAGACTTAATTGGAAATGATGATTCGAAAACGTTTTAGAATATTTCAAAAGCAAACCCAGAGAAGGATACAACGGCAAAGTTTGTTCTGTTTGCAAAAGCTATTTGTGTCAAACACGTAGGAAAGCGAATTGGAACGCGACTTAGTAATTGAATTTTATGGCTCACCGCCTCAAAGTATTTGGAAAGTGGATTGTAGGAAAAAAAACCGCCTATATAGCAGCAAGAATACTCGATAAAAGCTGTGTAGCAGTTGTAATGATCATGAACTTGCTGAAAACAAATTTTGCTAGCATTACGAGCTCATTTGAATGACGCGCACCAGAGCTAGCGCGAAGACCAGTGCTGGCAGCAAAAAAGGAGGTGGTGCTGTTTGTTGATTAGCATAAGGAGGTTTTTTTTGTCCATCAGGATGAAGGAATGTTTTATGTGCCAGGAATAGCTGACAAGGAATTCACTGTATTTGTTACAAATATCCCGTATTTTTTTCCATCAGAAATTTCACACCTGTTCCGTAGAAGTTCTTATTTACGATGATGTCAATTTGGTTGGTGTAGTGACGAAAAACTATTTTACATATCAAGAAAAATATTGAAATTCTTTCTGATGATAAACTAAATTAAACATAGTAACTTAAATAAAACTTTGTATACTCCACTATAGGTATAGTGGAGGACCTATAGCGGAGTATACAAAGTTTTATTTAAGTTACTATGACTTACTTCCACAAAGTCAAGCCTGGAACCATTTCATTTGTAAATTAAACATCCTAAATGAACGAAAATAATGGAAGGCTGTGCTTTGTTTCAGAGGACGACTCCCTAAAATTTTATCCGGTGAACTATGTTGGCTTTGGTTACGAAAGAAATCCTTATTTTAGCGTTTGAATCTATGTTGAGGAGCAATGCACCATTTATACCATGTCTTTTAATAGTTTCATGCGTGTCGAAACATTTTTCCGGCCACAACAGTAATCTTATGTCGCCGATCCTCTCAGCGCGGCAACTAAGACGTATTTCAAATGGCAATTCTAGGATAATTTGTGCGAAGTGTCCGTGAAATTTTTTGGGAGAGCTGTTTTGTGCACATCCCGTTTTTGGACGTGGTGGAATCTGATGAACAAAGCGTGGCTGTGAAATTTTGCTTTTAGCCGTTTTTCTGTATCCTCTTGTCAAGTATGAAATTTTGGTGATATGTTGGCATCAATGGCTGAATGAGCTTTCGTCTTCATGTTGGTCACTGTGGTTAGGTGATAACATGGGGGAAAACCAAATTCATCCTTTCACCGGTCTTTCAATCCTAAGATTGGTTGACTGCAACTCTCAACCCTTCCATATCTAATGCTATTTCCCTTACTTCATACTACTCTTCCTAACTTCCATGGTAATTTCTAACTAACATGGTACTTTCCTCTACATCTGGACCATGAACTGGGTCTTCCTGTGGGTACTTTACCCAGTATCTTTCCTTCAATTATGTTCTTCACTAGCCCATCGTGTCTCAGGGTGTGTCCAATCCATCTGGTTCTTCATGTCTGCATGGTATTCCATATGGTCCTTTCCTCTTCTACTCCTCTGTAAACTTCATCATTTGTAGTTTTGTCCATCCATTTTATCTACAGAATCCTCCAGAACCAGGTTTTGAAGGCTTCTAACTTGTTCTGGTCAGCTTTTCCATGCGATCAAAGAGCGCTAGGCTCCACACAAATGTTTTATAACACTGTTTCCTGGTTTGTTGACCTATGTTCTTTGAGCAACGGAGCAAGTAAGCAAATATCATCCAATAAATAAATTGACTGATCATTCAGCGGAGTCGACTGTGTGCTCACCAGTAAAGCATGTATCGAGACCCGCCATTGCCTAAATTTTATTGCTTATTCAATTAATCACTTGATTTATGAATTCAGTTACCAAATAGCTAAGGGACTTTTCCTGTCAATCAAGGTACCTCTATCAGAGGTTAAATTTCCTACATAAATGAATGTGTTATATGACACTTAGAATCCAAGTCTCCACAGCACCTGTTTCAGTAATATTCGAAGGTCCCTGAGACTCCCTTTCTTATCTTTATCTACTTTATCTCTTTAACGCCTCTGAGGTGTGATTAAACGGTTGCGATTCCGTAGATTAAATTGCTGTCAATTGTTGAATTTAAATTATCTTCCATTGTTGCTGATGAATGGGTCAGTGTGGTCTCAATCTTTCCGACTTATACCAATTTTAAAATGGATTTTTGGTCCACAGATGTTTCATTCTTACATAATTTTGTGGATCAGTTTGAATGCTGATTATGCTGATGAGCGATACTACCTTTGTTGTGGTGCCTAGTACAGTATCTCTGACTTTCCATCAATACTGACTGGTACTACATCGACTAATCCTCTCTATTGCCTCCCATCTATTCAATGAGTTCTATGCTAGAGATGGTCTGATGTAATTGACGTAAGCCACTCTCATACTTATTGGCAACTTTACGAGAAGTTAATGTGATCATCAGCATCTACATACTTCCGTGAGTCGCCGCGGAGGCATAAGGCAGGGGATGTTGGAACATCAGCCCTGGAAAGGGGGAGGAATGGGACAAGGAGTGGGAAGAGAAAAGATGAAAGTTGTGTCAACAGTGTGTCTTAAGATAGTGTCATGCTGTTTTTGATATAATCACCAATGGCGCGAGAAAAGAAGGAATTTTTCTACCTGACAGTTTGGGAGTGTCTTTGTCTTATTTTGCCATTGTCATATCCGAAAAGCGTGGGGATAAAATAATTTTACGTGTACTGAAAGTCGCCTGATAGGAGTTTTTCTGATAATCGTAGCCTAGCATGTATCCTCTTGAGTCTAATGGTTCCCAACCTAATCCTTCCATCAGCTGTGTGGCACTTTCTGTGCGCCCTTAGAAGTCACAAACCATGCGTGCAACTTTCCTTCATATTTTATTTGTTAGACGAAATAAATCTTTCTGTGTAAAGTCCCACATGCTCGCGGCGTATTAGAGATGGCCGAACCAGTGCAAAGTAGCATCTCTCTTTCATTTGTTTATTAACTACCAACCTACTTGACCATCTGTCCTAATTTAATTCCTTCATCTATCTCTTCCCACACCTCTAACCATGTCCTCAGCATAAATGTTAAATTGCAAAGATGATCACGGTCAGCCTCGCTTTACACTGATAACTTTAAACCCCACCCTGATTCTACGTCAGCCACCCTCACCTGTATCCTCTGGGAAATATACAAGTTTTGGATGAGTCTCCTATCTCGCCAATTTAAACCTATTTTCATGAACCTGCCTTAGCTTTCTCCCGATAAAATCTGTCCAATGCCCCATTGAAATCTGCAAAGCTAGCGAAAACATCTACTTATTTAGATATTCTCATCTCCTCAATCGCAACCTGAGATGCCTTTTATATCAAAACTCATATAAGTCAATGCCTGTAGTAATTTTCTGTGGTCTTCGATCTTTTATTAGTGATTCTTAGTAAAACATTTGCAGTGTTTTCTATTTTAACTTTCTGTACTCCTTGAAGTATGCTTTTTTCTTCGGGATAGGCGCATCAAAACTTTACAAAGGTGCACTAGTAGTTTGTTGAAATTGCAAGATATGGACCATTCGATTTTTCTCCGCTACAAACAACTAATTTTGTATATTTCGCTACTTTAGGTCGTGAACATTAACTGGAGCTGTTGTACCTCGTCGCTTAGCATTGTGAATGGAGGTGGTGACGGCCAGGATTTAGGTTCGAGGGAGCAGGACATCTACCATTTGCTAAAGAACTGTGTTTTTTGGGGGTGGGGGAAGAGGGCAGAAAATCATCCTTCCTAGCTCCGTATAGTCGATTTGGAATGAATGTCTCGTTTAGAAGGGTCAGTGGCCCTCCTCCTCATACGCCTCCCCCCTACGCCCATGGAAACGGTTATTTTTTCGGTTGAAGCAATCCTGTGGATAATTTATTTTTTTGCTGTGAGAAGGTTCGCATACAATCAGTGCGAACTATCTGGGAAAATATAGAAAAAAATCATCCAACGTAGGTAATGTTAGCTGTCCTAATTTATTAAGAGTTGGATTAAGTATTGAGTTTGGGAGAAGAGAGAGGAGGAAGACTTTTATTTCTTCAGACGTTTGAAGGGGCATAAACATTGGCTACCGAATTGTGCTTTAACGAGGAGCTGGTCGCCGAGTGAAGTTGATATCGGTGATTGCAGGGGAGGCAACCGAAGTCACAGGTTTTCTATGACAGAAAAAGTCATCTCAATCTTATCATTTTTCCGATCTCACGGTCATTTTCGCTCCGAATGATAGCATGGTTTCTGCATCCGTGATATGAAGACAGTGCCATCGAGTTGATTCGAAGCAGTAACAAAATGAGCATTTGCTACGTCTTGGGATCATATCATGGTCTGGAAGAAACTAGTGTGAAAATATAAGCTCTTACCTACATTAACCTGACACTTAACCTAGTATCTTATCATAAACTCGCTGCGTACCAGAGACCTGAACAGTATCAACCTTAATGTGCTTCAGCACAAAATGATGAATATATTTGCCATTACGTCATGATTTGTCATTCCGGGACAGAGAGGTTCCACATTTGTTGCGGTAACATTTAGGATTGTCATACCAATCTGTTTATTGTGATAGCAGATTTTGTTTTGTGTAGATACCTACTTCGTTTTGCTCAACTTAAACCCCCATAGCACAGAGCATATACTCTGTGCCCATAGCTTCCCCCGTCCAAGATCATGGAACACCGCTATATGTACAGTTTGAAGGGTGGATACTTCGATTTAGTTTCGTTGATTCGTGATTATGACAGTGCTCTTTAGATGGAAATTATCATTTGCTGCCGTACGCTTATTAGTTGCCCTTCGGATTCAAGTACGTGTTTAGGAATGTAAAGGCAGACGGGCTCAAATAATGGGAAAAGTAATGGGAATCCTTATCATGGCCACTTTCGCTGAAAACGAACACGTCATCAAGTTACGATTTGAGCTATTATTGCCGCTATCTCTTATTTGGTACGTGAATAATTACCCTGTGATGCATGCTTAAATATTCTCTTCCCACGCAAAGCAGCAGTTCTTCCCGTGATGAGCGGATAATTGAATTTCCTTTCCTTATCGCCATAAGCCATTATATCCTCTTGTTTTTTACTACATCCCTCTACTCTTCTATGATACCTACTAATGTCGTTAGAGTCTAATAATTTTGTTTTATCTAGGTGATGTAGGTATTTGTCCCTTGCTCTTCCTAGCAGAACCTTGCCGTTAGTTTAACATGCATGTACTCGACAATAGTACCTACTTGAAAGCTGTCAAGATTTCATTGTCACTGACGAGTGATATTGTAATCCATTCGAGTCTTAGTTTTCTTTGAGTGTATCATAGGTCATAAACTAAGCTCGGATAAAATAGTTTCATTAATGGCTGAATTATATAGATATCAGGTAACGTAGCGTGGTGCAGTTGGGGGCTGTGCTTAGAAGGAAACCTCACAATTAACTACCAGTTGTAGATATCTGTGACGTCAACTCATTGTAGAGCTACAACTGTTTTTCGTAAAACCTTATTTTTGTGTTCGACGGTTTTGTGATTATTACCGGATCAAGACGGTGGAGCTAAAGGAGCTTCGGGTTCAGTCCGCTAGAATCTCCTTGAGAAGGCGAGAAAAGGTGCCAAATTCCTTCAGAAGATCATTGCCAATCAGGGGCGATCTCAGGGATAAGGGGATACATGCCCCCCCCCCCCCCCCCCCCCCCGAAAATTTTGGGTTTCACAAAACAATTTTAACAACTAGATGTAGTTATCAAATACAGCATTAAACACTCCGATCACTGAAGTAGTCTCCCCCCCCCCACCGAATTCCTGGTGTCGCCCCTGTTGCCATAGGTAGTATATTTTCCGTAACTTTAGAAGGCATTATCATTACTAATGGAGAAACTTGTGTTTACGGGCACGCCTTGGAAACAAAACACCAATCATCTCAGTCATGGTAAACCAGAGGTTTTCTTAGCACCTAAGAAAGCACTGCAGTTGCGGTAAAATGTAGGTAATGGTTTAACCTTTTTCTTTTGTTCCTGAGGCGAATTAAGTTGGAATCCGGGAAAGGGGGCAGCTCTCCCGGTAATTCCTTGGAAAATAAAATAAATGGTAATCGCAAGTTATTCTATTCCCTCCAGAACCCTGAAAAGTGGCGATGCACCCTCATTATTATAATAACCACCTTGATCCGTTCCCGTTTCGTTTCCTAGGTGTAATTTTCCGCTTCGAGTCCATCTTAAGGTCAATCGTTCAATCAATCAATCGTTTTTATTTTCTCGTAGTTTATTCCATGAAAGTTTCCGAAAGGAGAGATCAACGTTTTGGCGGAGTGGCGTATCGGTGTTGTACCGCGACAATGCATCTGCCAATTCAACCCTTGTTCGCAATTTTTGCTTACGAAATGGGATGTCAGTCCTACTTCGCTTCCCGTAGTCACCTGATTTGGCCTCTACCAATTTCTTTTGAGAATTTCCGTGGCGCAGTATCCTTTTCTATGGACTAGTATTTGCCACAATTGGAGAGAAAAACAAACTCGCTGGAACAACACTGCATGATTTTGAAAAACGCTATCACATCTAAACTCATAGAAGTGCAGGTGCCGTTAGTAGTTTGTGTCTTAGCAGAGGGAGTTATTTGAAGTTGGCAAAGGTGGAAATTGAAAAAAATAATTAGTCACAAATTAATCCTGGAACTTGTAGGTCAGGTCTCGTACATTCTCGAACTCTTTTATCCGTCCAATCATCCTTCAACATCCACCTCCAACTCCTCGAAAGCGGAAAATCAAATTGATTTGGTAATTATTTCACACAGTTTTATTTTGAACGGCCGGTTTCTTCGCATAGGCGACATCTTCACACCTATGCGATGAAACCGGTCGTTCAAAACTAAACTATGTGAACAAATTCCCGAGTCAATTTGATTGTTCAGAGTGGATTTTCACAAAGTTAAGCCCTAAATCATCGCATATACCTCGAAAGCCTTTATTCTCCTATGATCCGCCTTCCCAGATCTGTGATCCTGATCGGTGAGGTAGGTACGACATGCCTCGCGAATGTTCTCTCGCCCTGCTACCGTTTTGGCTATCGTATTTTTTTTTATTTTATGAAAGCGACTGTTTTTCCGTTATTAATGCTTTCTTGGATTACGAGCTACCTTGTGCTCCATGTCATCTGTCCCAAACGTACTTTGAAATTTCTCTCGAAGAGTCTCGTAGGGGGGAAGGGAGGGCGTGCGAACCAATAACCCCTCCACTGCTAATTAATACCAACACTTCGGCTCGCGCAAAGGGGACGAGCCACGGAAAGAACGCTCCCATGTGCTGCCCTCTGGTTGTGTTGTCCCGCCGTCAAAGGGGAACGATGACGGGGGAGGGGATAGGAAAAGAATTATGGACGGGGTGAAAGTGGGGGGAAAGGGGGTTGAGAAGCCTGTGGGGACGAGAGGAAGGAGTATTTGAGGCCAGGGTTGAGGAAAAGGACCTTGTGGGTGGGTGTCTTTCGAGAGAGTTCGTCTCGTCCTCATGGCGCGCTAATTAGCGGTCGGCGATCTTCAAACGCAGGGAGTTGGGCCCTTTCGCTTTTTCGCTCCTCTTTCGTTCCGACCATTATAATGCGTGTGGTTTTGTGGAGGTGGAGATGATGGATAAGGAGAGAGAGGGGGATAGAAGAGAAGAGGCGGTGCTTTCCTCTTAAGAAAGTGAAACTGGGGGTTTGGCTTGGAGGGAAACCGATTCAAAAACACACAATCCCTTCGTCGCCTGTATTCGCCGACGGCCAAACATCCTCCCCATGCGAACCGCCAGCCCGCTTTGCATAAAATACTATACTATTTTGAATATCCGAAGACATTTTGCCTTGAGGACGCCTCGGATAGTCAACTACCTGGATTCTGTGGAAGATTAATGCGGAAAACGGAGGGAGAAAGACCCGACGAAGATAATGTTCTACGGAGAGCTGGAGAGAGAAAGTTCCGTGACTTCACAAGGTTGCAGAGGCGGATTACGGCGTTTGTGGGCCTCGGGCGGTGAAATAAATGGGCCCGATATTATTTGTTTGATGAATTAAAAAATACAACTTTGAAAATTCTCAGGAATGTGCATACATATTGACCACACCCAATTATTTAAAACTTTTACTCCCACGAGAAAAGCATTAAATTCGGTGCAGATGTTTCTTCCTCTGCTTGTTTAATACCTTGTACTAAAAAAAGTGAATTGTCCAATTGAGGTAAATGAAAGTTTAATCACTGGAAGTCTTTAAGAGGGCAGTGTAATATTATTTCATTCAAGGTTCTTTGAATGGTGAAGTAAAATATTTGATCGGAAATGCATTAAGAACTTTTGTGTGTCATGGAAAAAGAAGAAGCTTTACGAATATCACTTGTAAGTTTTTTATTCACGACCCGGGTTTCGACACTTTATGTCATCTTCACGTGCAAATTACAAAGTTATTTGCTCCTGAAGATGACATTAACCGTACGGAATTAACATTAAGTGAAATTCGCAAAGTTTGTTCTTTTTCCATAATGGAGAAATTTCGTAAAGTTACCCCTGACATTATTCGTTTTATGTGTGTGTTAGTTTTCGCCCAAATCTCCTCGTGCACGGCAGAGTTCGAGGATGACCCCCACCAAGTATACTCAAACATTCAAATTATACGACATATTTAGGGATTTGAGTGAATTCTTATACCACCGGGAGGATCACCAATTTCGATGGTATTGCGAAATGGTGGATAGATAAATACTTCATTGAAGATATTTTTTAAATCCGACAGCGAAAGACTGAAGGATCAAGAATAAAAACGTGTGCAATTGCTTGAAGGGAAATAGTAGGTTGTATGTGGCACATACGAAGGAATAAGTGGTTGTCTACGTGAACGAAAATCGCAGCTGACGAAATTGTTCTCGTCCCAAATTTATTATGTAGCACTAAAACCTGGGCGTGCCTGGATAAACATAAGTGTGCTAAGTCCAGGGGGAATGGGGCACCAGAAAAGTGTTTACGGAAAAGGAAAGGGATGGGGTAGAAATAATTGGGTCATGAAAAATGTAAATGGGTGGCTCCTTGTAATGAAAGTGTCTGGAAGGATAGTGCTTCGTTTGTTTTGGTCATGTTGAGAGAGTGGAGCGAGAAGGAGAGAGTTGAAAGTCATAACCAAGCAGAATACCTGTAGGAAAGATAAAATATTGCTATAGCGTCTTCAAACTGCACATCTAGGAGTCTTACAATATGTAAACATGGTACTCTAGTTTTCATTCATTTGTATATTCTGCATGCTGATTGGGGCGTTTTTGGACAGTTATTATCGTAACACTCCTAATTCATGGACATCATTTCACTTTCCGTCGTATAGATGCCTCGCCATGAAATAATTCTTATATTCCTGATGTCGGGTACCTCTTCTAATTTCGTCCAGAATCCGTATCATCTTCCTTCATTTTCTTCCATCTTTCCCCATCTACCTATCTCTATCACATCCTTCAAGGATTCATTTATCTTCTATCACTTCATTCAAGATGACCTAGCCTCTCATAACGTCCTCCATCCTCCATAACGTCCCTTCTACCTTCTCTGTACCTCCCTCACCCGCCTCCTCTTCTCGTCAACCATATCGAATCCCCGTTCATCGTCCTCGCCTTCCAGTTCACCCTTTTCCCTTTTACTCTCATCCCACATCTTAAATATTTCTACTGCAATTATGGGAGTGGAAAAATTACGATGCATGAGGGATGCTATGATGTTAAAATTTCTGTGATCAATTAAGTTCACCGAGCTCTTTAATTAAGAGATCTTAAAATATTCAATGATACCTTTGAGCTAGATCTTGAAAATATTGAAAATTTCCAAAACATTTCAGAAAACTCGACCAGGGACATCGAAATTCAAAATATTCTCAATCGGATTCTGTCGGCAAACGAATTCAAGACTAGATCCTTAGAAATTTTTCCTCGAATAACGTGGACAAATGAAACAAGAAGTACGATCGTACCCGAACCTTCGTAAGTAAGCCATCAAGTTGAAAATGAAGTGTGTAAAAATTGACAATCGTCATTAAAGCTGCTAAAACGAGCTATGCAATGCTCAAGCGGCACCATAGTCGTAGAGGCAATAGGTATTGAAGGACTGTGACCCATATTTTTCCGCATTTTCCATATTAATTCCGGGCGATATTCGAGCGGTCATTGAGCATATTATGTCCACAAAAATAGCTACTCGCGTGTAAATGTTTCTCGTGTAATCGAAAAAGGACGAACAGTATTTTGAGTGGTGGGAAATAATTACTCTCGTTGAGTTCGACTGCTTCTTGGTGAAGCGATCTATGTGGATTGACGACGCTAGATAAGGATTGCATACGAGTTGGAGACTTGGAGGAGAAACTGGAAAACAATTTCTTGTTCTATTCAGCGCCAACCCAGTGGTGCCTGAAGAATGTGCCCGAAAAATCACGGAATCAAGCGCGCAAATGTCTCCGCAGCAGGAAACCCCAAACGGTGCAGAAACAAGGATCGGAACGCACATCGTTGTCGTCTCCTCTTGGGGATAGCATTCGGCGAGTGCATGCGTAGCGCTGGCCGCCGAAGCCGGACATACTACTTCCTCCCCATCCGGAGGTCATCTTGCGCTATGAGGCTGCGGCGCACTGCGGTCCGGATCCGCGAGAAGGTGGACAGTACTAATTTTTTTAAACTTTATTGAATGTCTCTTTAAACATGTACATTATCTTTCTTTATTATTATTCTACAATGTCTTGGGCATCCTTCAGATAACTTTTTTTCCTATGGAATACATTATAATGCGCAGTACTTTTCGGCAAATTAGCGCTGTATTTCATGAAAACCCTTTTTTCCAAAAAATCATCTTTCAATATTTTTTAGGCATTACGGCGCAGTGAAATTTGGCAAAATGACTTCAAAATATTAATAATGACTTGGAAGTGACAGAAGAAGTGAGTTTCAATCTCTCAGCAATTTTGGTGATCGTTGAAGGAGATCGTGAAAAGAAATCAAAATTTCTCACAAATTTCGTTCTACTGTTGGATTCAAAAAAGGTGACACCGAGTGAATCAGATGTTTTTGTGGAGAGATGAGTGGATGATTTGAGGAGAATATTTAGCTGACTAGATTTACCTAAACGCGTTTGACTATGATTTATCTGACTCTCTGCCATATATGTGAGGATCTGTACGAAAGAATAACTTTTGAAACAAGTCGTAAAATTGGCTCCGGTTTCAATGCACCTACCGTTAGTTAGGGTTATAAAAATGAAGAATCATACTCTTCCTTATTCTATTCAACACATTTTCAAACTTTTGCTGGAAATAACTCATTCATTGGTCGTTCAATCCTAAGATTGGTTGACAGCAGCCCTCCACCCTTCCCTATGTCCTTACCTTCTGGTATATCTTCCAATTTGTATACTTTCCTCTTAAGTGAACTATGATTCCCATTTTCAGCGAGCATCTGCATTAGTTTTTCCCAATGTACTCAGTCAAACGCCTCTTCGAATTCCACGAAGCAGGCAAAACCATCCTGATTCCACTCTTAGAATCTTTTTCAATGTGTTCTCAGTACCGTTATCACATCCTGATTTGCCCTCCCCTTCTTAAACCTAAACTGGCCCTCTTCAAAGCAGTAATTTGCTCTACTCTCCAAATTTTTTTCAATTGTTCTAAGAAAGACTTTCGCCGTGTGGGAAATTAAACAAATTGTTTTCTACTCCTCGTAGGCTTTCTTCTTCTTCGGGATCGGAGGGAAATTTTCATGAAACCAACTCTGGCCAAACTCCTTCCTCATACATCCTACGGATAACTTCGAATGAGAAATAATAGTAGTGATAGTAATGATAAAAATGAAAGTGATTATATGCTTTAATTTTTATTTGATCACATGCAGAAAAACTGCGAACAATAAAGTATATTAGACGGAGTTTAAATTCGTCGTTTTCAAACCACGTATCACTCGCCCCATGGGTCCGACTCCCTTTGTTATCAGGGTTCATTTTCATATCAGAACTGTCCATGAATTGAAGTTTAATTTACTGAGATGGTATGGTACTCCGTAGCCTGCCTCTGTAATGTTTTCACGTGAAACCACCCCGCGAGAGGTCGCCCTTCTGTGATCAGACGTTTTTTGCCGTCGTCCCGCTGAGGTTCAGACGCTGTGCTGACTCCCAGACGTCGGATTCCCAACCTTCGGCCAATTTGACAATGGTGACTTAACTAGGCGAAATTACCATTTCTCCCACCAGGTCAGCTCAATGGGTCATCGAAGAACGAAAGCCCTTCCGCTACGATAAGGTTGCAGTCCTAGGGAAGAGAATAAATTGCGAATTGGGATGAGCGGCCATGCATTTGATGTATGGAAGGCAGCCTCCCCACAATTCTGTGACAAATGAGGCCACCTAAAGCTCCCAAGAATTTGTATATAATCTATTACGCTATAAGTTGTTGTGTAATAAGAATATATTACTAGTATTGATTATAGTCTGGTAACTTAATCAAATTTTGTGTGGTGCTATATGGGGTTTGCTACGTGGGCTACAGGTGAGCACACATTGTGTAGCTTAAGCGTCAACGTTCTCCATTATATCTCTAATGTAAATTTAATATGGAGCATTCATACAGAGACGATGTTGAAATATTTTTACCTTGCCTTACCTTAGAACTCGATAAAACGAGACTCGGGTAGTTGAAGTCTTTCTGTAATATTACTATCTCATGTCTATTTTACGCATCGCGATCCCTCTCTTCAGTTCGGCATACTTACATACTCCTAACTTTCTGTTCAACTCTTAAAATATTCACCATTCTCCCATTTCTCTTCAATGGAGGTTTATTTACCCTTTCCTGATTCTTTACGTTCTAGCACTATTGAACTATGTGCTTTGCCTCATCGTGAATTTCCTTGAGTAACTTTCTTTCCACATCTATCATACCAGTTATTTCTTCGTTTGTCTTAAGGAAAAAGTAACGCTACGTTTCATAAAAGTCAGTCTTTCACATATTTACATTATTACGCTAGATCTTCATCTTTCGTTCTATTTAAGTTCATTGGAAGTATTTAATTGTGTTGAAACATAATGTTGAGAATTAAAATTACTGAAAACAAAAAAAAGTTTTTTTTATTAGGAATCGGGAAAATCGAAGTAATAATATACATATATAGAGAAATATTATCTAAGAGAAAATTTTCTATTTTACCTATCTTGAATATGATGAGTCATCGAGATTAAGAAATTATACCAATCAATCTCTTAGCATTGCCAACGCTATGTGCTCCTCCCTTGTGATGTTATGAAACATCATACTTTTATGTATTTGGTGTCCTTACGTTCATCAGCAAATTTAGGCTCGAAATCTCAGGCCCAAGCCCTAGTCATTATCGGCTAATACTTTAATTCGCTCTAAGTTACACGTATGAAGTTGTCCCATAGGTAATGTAATGTTAATTATATTACGTATGGGACATAGGTAATATAATGTTAATTATATTACCTAAGTGTGTATGTATAATGTAAATATAATGTTAATATAATCAATAAAATAATCATTTGTTAACAGCTCACCAAACTATTTCTCTTGGGGTTATTTTAGTATTTCCTAAATTTCAGATCTTAATCTATTTCGTTTATTAATGTCTGTCTCTTATGAGTATTACTAAGTTTTCTATGTCTTTCTTGTAGCCTTGGGCTGCATACTCTACGGCCATTGATATTTTCTCGTTCCTACGTCGAGTGCTGATCTCTTTCGCAAATTCTGGACCAGGGGAAGATGTAACTCAGGTTTAAAATAATACTCTCTGTATCACTCAGCAGCTCTCGTGATTTGAATTGTCCAAGTAAGGTGAGAAAAGTGCGTAGCCTCTTAGTCTCTAGCGAATCCTTCCCTTTTTCATCTATGAGCTCTGTCCGATTCCAAGTAGAAAAATTACTAAATAAAAAATTACTTGCCTGTGCATTTTGGATCTTCGAGCAAGTCTCGGAAACTAGCTCGAAACTGAATAAACATCCTGTGGGCATTTGTTATACTGATGTAAAATACCATCGAACGATGAAAAACGGCATCTTCAATTCTTCGGAAATATCCGATAAGCTACGCGTCACTGAATAGTTTGCGTTTTTAAATCCCTAGATTCAATTTCCTTTGCTCAAGAAGTAAACATTAAAAAATGTTTAATTACTGGAGTGACTCGAGCGATATTCCTGTCTCTAGGTGGTACACCTTCCACTATTGTGTGGTTACGTATGATTTCTAGTAACTGTTCTTATTACGGGGCTAGCTTCTTGAGCACTCGAGCATGTACATCATGTGGAACCGTGGAATTTAGATCGATTGTGCCCTTGTATTATGAGGGAAGGGGACACCTCGGCTCAGGCCGTCTCGGCGCAGGGACGTTTCGGCATCAGTTTAATAACGACAGAAGTAATTTGCGTCAATTTAGGTGATTTTGAAAGTCTTCCCTACATTTTCAAAAAAGTACATTTAAATGTGTTTTGTCGTCACGGCCGGTGATATTTTTGGACCATTTTTGTCGGACAGTGAATCCATGGTTGGAGATTTACTCTGACGCTCCCTAGCATACGATTGTCCAAGTAAGGTGAGAAAATTATTACTAGCATTGAATGCTTTCAGGTTTTGATATAACATTTCTTTAAATTTCTCTCATAGGATGATCTTCTTAATTTTTTCTACATTTGAACTAGATCTTTTTCGTACGTATCGATTGATTCCGCGGAGCAGAATATATTAAATATTCATCCATGGTAAGGCGTCCATAAGTTTCGTGTACTTGATAGGAAATTTAGGTATGAATTTTGTATCGTCTCAAAGAACAAATTTTACTATTTCATGTTTGTCGAACGGATAGACTTTTTGATTTAGTTTTATATGAAATCTACAGTTTTTTTAAGGTTGTGAGAATTCCATGATGATTACCTTATGTTACACGTTTTTATTTATTCAGTTCAAAAATCCTGCATTCACTGAAGAAAAGGAATACCTATTGAAAACCAAAATTAAGGCACAAAATATGCAGATTATTCCATGTTTATATTTTGAATGACCACATTTGCCCAGCCGACTGCAGCGCCATTTGCATGGAACTACCGCATTTTGACTTCAATAACGGCAGTAATTCGCAAATATCTAATAAAAATAGGTAGTACTATGCATTATATATTTTATTATGTCAATTTTCCTTGAATGACCACTTCTTATGCACTGTTTTTATTAAGAGCTTGACTATGCTTTCTCGTTCAAACTGGTATTTTTCTGCTGTAGTCTGAGCGAGCCCATGTTTAATTCTCCACTTTCAAGGCTAAGATAGAGTAACATTTATCCGGAAACCCTATTTTATTTTTCCCTCAGTTTATAATACGCACGGCAAAGATGCTTTATCCAAGTTTTCAGAAAATCTGGAATAAGCGACCCTAGGGCTAGGGCAACCTTAAGTAGCGCAAACATCTACATCTACATAACACCCTGCAAGTCGCCCCAAGGGCGCGTGGCAGGGGGTGTTAGGTCACCAGCCGTGTAAAGATGTAAGTTTTTGGGAGATGAAATTGTGACATGTAATATAGGAGTGTATTTAGTGGGGCTCAATTTTTATTTTGGTCGCTAATTGTGCGCGGAAATAACGAGTTTTTATTCCTATCTGTTCGGCAGTGTATCTCTCTTATTTCATATCTTCTGTCAGACGTAGAGATGTAGTGAGGCGTCATGATAATATTCTCTGTGCCGCTCTGAAATACACCAGTTCTGAATTTCTCAAGCAACCCAAGCCTAGCGAGTAGCCTCGGAGTCTATTAGGGCTCCCGACTTAATCCCTCTAAGAATCGTGAGACACTATATGTACGCTCGTAGCAGGTTTGAACCAAGCTTGCTGCTTTCCTTTTGTATTTTATTAATTTTTTGTTTAAATCTTTAATACCAGGATCCAAAATGCTCGCGGCGTATTCGAGATGTGGCCAAACCAGAGCGAAGTAGCATCTCTCTTTGACTTTTTCATCCGAGGACCTTCCTATTATACGTTTAAGTAAACTTAGTTTCTTTAATGCTATGCACTATATGTTTTGTATGTGCGAATGAAATAAGTATGCGTACATGAAGTAAGGAAGCACATAAGAGTATATTATGTATTGGAGAGCAACAACAGTTGAGTACAACATATTATTGGAGCGTGTTCTAATAAGATATTAGAGAAAGCTTGGACAATCGGAGCTGCAGAGCAAAAGAGATTGGAGATAATGGAGAAATGGTGCTTTCAAGTAATAATGAAGATTAAGTGGACGGAGGGAGAAAAGAAGTGTAAAGGAAACCCAGAGAAGAATAAGGAAAAACGTGCCTAGCGAATTTCGCAACTTAAAAGTCCATTGAAAACAATGTTGGAAGGAGAAATGGATGAGCCAAATCACAGAGTAAGACCTATAATCGAAAACATTAGGTAAATTATGAAGGATATCAAAGTGAAGAATTGCCAGAAGGAACGCATGTTGAAATGAAGTGGTTGCTTAGCAGGAGAGGGGAGCGGAGAACTCCAGTAAACTTAACTTCGGGTAGATAACTGCTGCTGAAAATTGTGTCAGCTGTCGGTTATTTCCCAAAACAACCGAACCAATCATTTATAAATAAATTGTTGAACTTATTGACCACAGTTGACATAAGCTCTTGAGACATTGGAGAAAACGAAGAGACGATGGAAAGATCTAGAAAATACGGAAGAAGATGAGCGTGACCTATTGTAGAGGTCAAAACCCATGAAGGATTTTTTCGCCCTAGGAAGAAGAAGAAGAACCCTATACCTTAATGAAAGAAAAAGGCTATTTGTGATAAACATTTCCACGAGGGATAGATATTATTTTGATCTTAGCTTGACATTTTTGTGGTCTTGTTTCGCGTCCGAATCATATGATAGTTGCGTTTCTACCAAAGCCACCCATCGAAACCGAAGGTCGTAGTCGGTGGGCGTTTAAACGGTCGTTTTCCGGCAAGGAAAACGCTTGCTGAGTGCGGATGCATAATTTTTTAAAAAATTTTTGTGGTGAAAGATCTCAGCTGTGATTTGAAATTAATAGAGTGGCAAAATAAGGATGAGTCCAGCCGTAATGCCACCTCTAAATTATTTTCCTCCGCCCATTGGCTCAGTTCTCTGGGGGGGATGAAAGTGGATTGCATGGTGGAGGGGATGGGGGTGAGTGAGGAGGACGCAGCAATGGTACTTCTGACGGCTTTTATAGGCTCGTGGGGTTAATGATGGTTGGTGGCAGGGCAATGGGGTGGGATTGGGAGGAGGTGAAATTTTCGTGGCGGGGAATGTGAAGAGGGGGAGGTCGCTTCTTTCGTGAATAAGGGTCGTCGTTCGAGGGGGAGGGAACGTTCCGAAGAGGAGTCACAGGGCTGGCCCTTATCCCATTCACTTTAATCCGTCGTCGACTGCCTCCCCGTCCCCCCACACTCTCATCTCATAGCCCGCCTCCATCCAACTCGTTAAGCACCCCAAACAGGGGTCTCCCATCCCCCGCAATCTCTTGAAAATGCCATTTTAAACCATCCGAACAACATCCGCCTCCTGCTTCATTCCCCGCCATATTCCCCCCCCCTTTCCAGCCCTCCCAACCTTTTCCACGGCCAATATGCAGGAGCGCACGGATCCACACGATTGACGGCGCTAACCAGCTTTCTGCCCCCTCCACACGCGCCAATTCATCCCCCTACCTCTCCTCTTTCTCTCTTTCCTCTCCACATCCCAATGCTCATCAGACTGTTCTCTCCTCCCTTCCACCTCCATCCACCACGCCCACCTCTTCACTTCCCTCCTCCCCCACTCGTTCTCCTTCTTCGAACCAACCGGCTCGTCCCTAGCGTTCGCGCCAACGGTACAAGCGCGCGCTGTCGAATGCCCCACACGCACGCATTTCCCATAATTCTCTCTGTCTTTCCTCGAGATCCATTTAACGATCCCTTAAGCCGCCCCCTCTCAAACCACCCATCCTTCTCGTCCACGTCAAAGCGACAGTAATCATGCTCCTGTTTGCTCGCCTTTCTGGAACGTTTTGGAGAGCGAGATTGAAAATCTGCCGACCTCCGGGCTCTCTAGTATTTTTTTTAGTTCTTGATGGCGAAAATGAAAATTTGTGAAATTTTTCTGGGGTGGAAAAAATCGACGGCAAGATATCGTTAATTTTTTCGAATTTCGGTCGTTTTATTGGTCCTCTTGCCCTCGCCGCAGATGTTGACAATTCATGTCAGCAATTCCATTCGAATTCGAGATGCGGTCCTCTGCGACTCCTTTTTTAGATGAAGCAAGCTAATTGTAAATAATGGAAATACAGTCCGATTATTGTGTACCGTTTAAATATAAATGAGTTCCATATTTTGAAATGAGAAGTGGAACTCCAGCATTGGGTAAGACTGCTAGTCTCCGATTTAAAGTCTTGGTTTGGTTAACATTCTTAAAATTGAGACTACATGGGGTGCTTGGGGCGGTAAGAGTTAGAGCTCTAAAACATAATACATATTAGGTACATAATGAACGTACGTAATTGTTTCGTGCATTTTACTGTAACCAAGAAAACACAAGGTGTGAGCATATTTCCGAAATTAAACTATCATTTAGAATTACGAGGCTCTGTTTGAAGACTTAGTTTTAATACTTCTGTGAATACTAGACTTCAGGTGAAATTATTGTAGATGCCTTTTCAACAGCCTCATACATGCGGGCATCTGAGAAATATTTTCCTGCTCTAGCTCCTTATATGGTAATCTGGTGTCTATTTAGGGTGCATTTTTATCCCATTTTGAATCCAAATGGAAAAAATATTAATATTTAACTCATACTTCATTGTACTTACGTCATGGTAATTTTGGGCTACTTTATGTATTGAGGTTTTCTAATGTAAGGGATTTTGGAAAATGATTCTTGTATTTCGATTCATACGATTCCGATTCGAATATACCTTGAAAAACGATCATTCTCAGGTATAAAATAAAGGTATTTCGAGCCCATCAAACTATTTTGTTCTTTTTTTAAGCATATTAATTACGAAAAAATATACAATGGATAAGTTAGGTGGTCACGCTCACTGGCGCAAGCACGAATAACAAAGCGAGGGAAATTGGCGTGAAGATATTATTTGATCCCGATAAAAAGTATATCTTTTCATAACGAACTTTGGTTTGTACTATGACTTATCGGCTAATGAATATAATCTGTTAATAATATCCACTATCTGAAACGTGATTTCCCGTAGGTTTATATGTAATATTGTTTAATTTGTTCTGGATGCTGCCCGTAAGGTGAAGACGAGTTTTTTTTAGCAGTTAGCATCACAATAAAAAGAGGGAAAACACTCACTTAAGGTTGAGGAGAACAGCTTCGCAAATTGATGAAGGAGAATGGATAAGGATGAAAAACTTCTATTTTGCACTCTGTACACAATGTATCTATAATTATTTTTACAGATTTTTAAAAAGTTTATCCGTCGTAAGGTTCCCGTTTTTTAGAAGCTGGGCCTCTCTCTCTTACCTGGAGAAGAAATCTATCATCTTTCTGTAATTAATGTAATTTATCTCACATCGTAAGTCAGATGAAGTAATTCAGACACATGCCTCCAGCCAAGGTTAGTACATGCCTCTTTCATCTTTGCTGGACTGCCACTGTGTTGATTAAGATTGGAAATATCTAAGTGATACTACATTATTATAATATCACCTGTTGGCATTCTCCCAATTTTGCTGCTGTCTCCCTCTGCTGATGGCAGTTTATTATCCAAAGTACTTCAGTATATTCTGTTGTTAGATACATTTGTTATGCTTGCCCAAGAAGATATCTACAATGTTACTCTTTTTAGCTGCAAGTTCCTCAGTAGTTTTTTCAGCATCTTTAACATTCGGAAGGGTCCCTCCTATCTTGCAGCATTCTGGTCATAACTTTTCCCTGGCGGCATTTAGTGTTGTTGACATTTCGTCCCATCACATCATGACTCGAAAAAAAACGAATTGCATGAAGGATTTGATGATGGTCCTACCAGGATTCCTCCTGAGTCAGATTAATTAAGAGAGTTGCAACAAAACATATTTGGAACACATATTTCAGGTACAGCGTCTTAAAGTTGGATACGACCTGTTCATCCAGGGGTTTCAAAATAGATCTGGTATTCGCAGGGAGATACTCTATTTGGATGAAGTTGAGTTCTTCCTCCAAATCTTTCTCCTTAGGGTAAACTTAGAATTAGAATGCCGTTTTAGAAAAGTTTTCTTCTCTCGATTACTAATCACTGCGGGCCCAGTCAACTTCATTATCCACTGGGTGAAGAGACATATTGTTTCGCTCTCCTTGAGCTGGACTGTCAATTAGCACTAAGCATGGGCTTGCAATCATCCTCCTGGAAAATTCTTCGTCTCTCAGCGAGGTACTCTAATGTTGATAATGTTATCATTTATATTGGCTGCTAATAAAAGAGCTTATTATATTTTCCACAGATTTGCATTCCTTTAGCACTTCTTTTGTGATGGTGAGTCTTTGGGATACCGTGAACCGGGTCTACGTTATGACAGTTTTTAATGTTTTATTTTTATTTTCGATGCAATATGTGAATATTAAATAAAAATGTTATTGGTCAGTATAATCTCTCATTTTTTAGTTACCGATGAATCTTTTAGCTAATAATTGTTTGGATGATTAACATTTTACTCTAAGTATATAAATAACAGTCACAAAGCTACTCCTGTATGTAGCACAACTTCGTGACTCCGAATTTCCTCTATTGTTGTCTATACTTTGACATGTGTCGCAAAGTTGAACGCAATATGGTTACTTTAGGACTTTAGGACAAAAAAACAAATGTTAATTAATTCAGGTGGGTCATTCCACGTCAAATCAGCAGTGACCCTTGGTGTCACCGATTCGAACCGATTCGAATGGCTTTGATGATACGGTCTCATTAACCCCCCTGTGAGCCACTCACCTCGCGTCCCTAGATGCCCCAGTTGTGGCTTTCGTATGTTCCACTCTACGGTGCCCACATGTGTTCATGCTTCTTTGCTATTTCAAACCGAGAACTTAAATTCTTGAATATCCAACCATCTACATCATCCCTAACCCTTTTCTCTCACAATAAATGTACACCCAATTGGCGCCGAGGAAAAGATATTTCTGTTGTCGTTTACTCCTTCAGTTAAGCTCAAAATTCCATGCGAGCAAGATGTCTCCGACGAAAAAAGTGTCCTTACACTGAAAAATCTAAGATCGGAAAGCTCTGAGGAAGAAAATCGTGCAAGAAGGAGACCCAAGAATTTTAGAAGACGCGATAAGGATATCATCACCAATATTTAGGAGTTCTTTGACAATGCAGAGGCAGGTGATTTGGTTATTGACACCAATAAAGTTGTGTAAAATACAGCAATTTGTGCGCGAGTGAGTGAAAAAAAGTCCTTAACGTCATTAAAAAAAGAAGAGAAATTGCCGATAGTGAGGTGTCATTTTTTAAAATTTTTTCGATTCTGTGCAAATTGTAGGACTGGATAATGTTTAAACATTTTCATTCATCAACAACAAAATATGCGTTTTAAATAATTTCGCTTGCTATTTTGTATCTTTATCAACTCTTGTAACCTTTGGTGAGAAGTCAATGCTGTAGATTTCGCAGATTTTCCTGGGCTGAGTCACAAAGTTCATGAAGTTGACCAAACTGCTAAGTTTAGGTAGTGCGGTGTCGATTATTGCAGTAACGTGTCTCCATTTTTTATTATATTTTATAATAAAAAATATTTCTGAAATTAAAATAAAATTATCCTAAAAGTGATGTATAAAGTATTGCGCTAGCATTTACACGGACCAAGATATAAATTCTCAAAGTTCAGCGGCACATCATTTTAACGCCGACCCTCGTGGCGAACGAGGGCGTAATCCAATCTTTGAAGTGAAATATCTCCGTTGTTTATGAACTGCCCACGACCAAACTTGTTTTTGAGGTAAGACAAAAGACTAACGTGTCAAACTAGAAAAATTAAATTTAAAAATGGCTGTATTTTTGCTATTAAAATTTAAACCTTTAAAATTTGAACAATTTCAATAAAATTTAGTTTATTTACAAAAATGATTACACAGTGTGGCTTTACATTCTTTTGCAAACACAATAAGACGTCAACCATTTCTCTAGCTATTTTCTTTTAGGAGATATAGCAAAAAGGTCTAAGCGCAAATCGGTCGAAACTTTGATCGTTTCTAGATCTGCCAAAAAAAAAATGTTTTTTCCAAAAACGCTTCTACTTTTTTTTTCATTTAACGCCAGATGGAACCCGCACAAAAATTTTGGTTCGAATCGGTGACACCAAGGGTCAACTCACTGCTGATCTGACGTGGAATGACCCAGGTAGAAATTGGGTCTCTTCTCACTTTCTGCTTAGGAGCACACCGCTCATTACTTCATTGTCCTGGTATTAGATTGAGTCCTTCTCATTAGGTCATCTCCAATGTTTGCCTGATCACTCCATCGCGAACACTGGATTATATTGTATACTAATTTCGGTGATCATTTTGGAAAATATTTTCCCTCAAAACCACGAAAACATAGACCCATGTACCCTTTTTATTTTCTTCTGCTATTACAAGAATGACATTGACTTCTGATAGTTTGTTGCATACCAACTTTTATCTGATTCTTCATTCACAGAAGACTGTCTGTCTCACTGACATCACTGTCACATAAAGAATGAGATGTTCGAATCATCCGACGAGAGTATTTTTTGGTTCTTACTGTGCCATATTGTTTGTATGATTGCAATATGGAGTAGATTTAATCTTCCTTCCATTGGCTCTAACCAATCTGAACCCTTAAATCAAAATAAGGTATGACGTGATATCATGGGGTGACTTACTGACTGTGACTTATACTGTCACAATCTTGAACTGCACTTCTACAATTCGCACTGCTTTGTTGAAAAATGCAAAGAAATAATATCGGACAAAAACACTCCTTCCACTGAACTGCTATAATAAATTATGTTTTTGGGCAAAATTTCCTTAGAAATTCACTGCTGCTCTATGTTTCATTCACCAGCAAAAAGTTTCCGGAAAAGGAAAAGTTTGTGAGGGGAGTGTGTCACAAAGTTGAGCCAGGTGTCCCAAAGTAGTAGGTTTACAGTAATTAATTACAGGAAAATCAGTTTCATCACAATTAAACCCTTGTTCTGGCTTTTATACATGCATGCTGGTCGACTCTTAAAATTCTCGAGCAAACTTTTCAGCCTTCTCTTTATTTGCAGTGGACTCTTCACCGTGCTAAGTAACGCTGTGGCTCACTAACCTCCTCTAGAATTTCTAAAACCATCCTCTGCTTCCTTAGAAATTTTCCTCTGCATCTGCAAAAGTAATTGGTTCCAATGGTGTACCTTACGGTTGGCGGGGTAATGGCTGTTCCCCGCTACGGACGCCATCACGAAAGGGGCGGCGCGGCGATCCCCCACCAAAGATAGGATTATGTTTCATTGAACAATCTCATCCATATATCCTCTTTAAAAAACGTTGAGAATATAAAGTAATAGCAAAGAGAGGAAAATAGAAAATGGGATATAAGAGTGTGGCAGGGATGGGGGTGGCGCGGCACCTCTTTAGCTAGGGGCACCGGGATCCTAACCAATTTCCGCCCACCATAGCCATATGGCTTCACCCGGATGCGCCGGGTGTTTGGCGCTCTGTAGAAGGAACCGCGAACTTAATCGCAATCAAGTTGTCAACACTGCGTCGCTCAAGGTCACGATCACCAAAATATTTTTCATGAGTGCTTTAAACTATATGAGCAAAATACCGAAAATTCATCAAAATCGCAAACAAAAATTTTTCTGGGCCGAAATGGGTCAAGCACGCCGCTGCTATGTCCTGCCATACCTTTATTAAAATCTTCATGAGTCATTCCAGCTTTATTGCAGATCAATTCCTGAGTAAGAGTGCCATCAGTCATTTTAGGCTTATTCCTACAGGTCATCAGAAGATTTTTATCTCTTCATGCAAAGGACTTCTGTGGAATTGAGAGGCCAAAGTCTTAACTCCAGCTGCAACGGAATGTGCCTTAATCTTCTCCTTCTTCCAAATCGTTGCTACTAATGATAATGATACGCCAAGCTTGGCTGCTAAACCTATAATTCTGACTCCAATTTCATATACTTCAATATTTTTTTAAATTTTGTTCAGTAGTGAGCACCTGTGTGCCCTCCTTGGCTTCGTGGCTTGGTTGTTAATGTAGTACACGCTTTCAAGAAAAGTCTGTTCATTTTTAATTATATCACTCTGTAAACTATGATATAAAGCAGCTTATAGCTAGGCCTGGATCATGGGGAAGGGAAAGGGGAGATGAAGCCCCACGCTCCAACTCCAAGGGGGCCCAGAGCTGAACAGTGGAAGCCCCTAGAGGCCCGAACGCGATTTTAGCCCCTGACTCCGCGAGCTCTTAATCTGGCCCTGCTCATAGCAAGGTATTCATTATAAATACAAGAATTAAATAGCTAACTATAAATAAAACCGTCTAATTATAATTTTGAAAAGTTAATCACGAATAATATAGTCACACGTCCGTCTGAAATTCAATGCTACACGGAGCGTGCAGTTTACTGACGAATAGGATTTGAACATTTACTATCTGAGGTACTGGAGGAATCCCACTCTGAAATATTAAGGTGATGGTTCTCTTACGCCTTTTCCTAATATATGATGGGATATGATTTTCTGCCATTCGTTGAAACTCATTACTTTCTTAGAATTATGTTGCAATCATTCTGGCTTTGTTCCAGATCAATTCCTGAGTTAAAGTGCCCTTTTTTCCTTTTTTTATGGGATTAAAAAACTTAAATAAATGTATTTCAGTGAGCATAAAAATCGTGCCTAATTAGCTTGAAGTGAAGCTTCAAACAACCAAATATTTATCAATACAAAAATAAATTGAAGTTTTTTTTTACAGGGAAAGTCTACAGCCAAAAATGATTGTATAAAAGTTTAAAGCCTTTTCTTTCTTGAATGCCACCTTAACCTTTCAGAGGGGGATTCCTCCAGTACTTCAGAGGGTGACAATTTCCAACGAAAGACGGTCCAAACAAATATATTTAAAATCCCCGTGGATCTCCGGACTCGGAGGCAAGAAATGGTGCTCCAAATTTCGGATTTTAAAGGAAAATCCTTTATAAAGGATTTAAGTATACTGAAAAAATCTGACTTATCCTATTTCATAATACGTTCACCTGCGTTTCACTTCTCATAGCCTCGAACGTATGCAAACTAGTTGAGTTCGTTGATCTCCCCCAAGTGATAAGGTCCTCTTATTTCTCTGTCACAATATATACAAACGGAAAACATAAGCTCCTAGAATATTCGTTAAGTTGGGAGTTAAGAGAGCTTATAGAGCTTTAACTTTTCATACGCTTATGCACCAAACCTCAATATGACATCCTCCCTTAAATGCGATAATGAATGAGTATGAATATGAATACGTTTGTGACTTGTGCTTCTTAAAGAATCAAGAGAATCGGCTGCTAAGTAGACGAGCAACTGATGGTAGTTCAGTTTGGGTTCAGAAGAGGCGGAAGGTCTTGTGATACAATATGGTCTCTGCATCAAGTCGTGGATATATACTGTTAGCGAACTCTTTTAAATCTTAAATAAGCTCCTTGATTAGTGTTATGTGCTCGCGAAGTATTTAAAGATCGTTAATTGACCTACTTCGTTCAATGTTCGAGGTAACACCTTTTCTCTGAAGCAAGTTCCCTTTCGACGTACAAACACCGCAATCTGGAAAAGTGTATCAAGGGAACAGTGGAGACTTTTTTATCTTATTTCAATTTAAATGGGGAGGAATGGACAGATTTAAAGGCAGAGATAATTCGGAGTGGGTGGCTTAGTCAAGTGTCGAGAGAGAGAGGATGAGTGGGAGTGAGTTTGCCTCCTGTAAACGGCAAAAAACTTCCTTAAATACGATAATGAATGAGTATGAATATGAATACGTTTGTGACATGTGCTTCTTAGAGATTCAAGAGAATCGGCTGCTAAGTAGACGAAACTAAGTAGATGATAGTTCAGTTTGGGTTCAGAAGAGGCGGAAGGTCTTGTGATACAGTATGGTCTCTGCATCAAATCGTGGATATATACCGTTAGTGAACGCTTTTAAATTTTAAATAAGCTCCTTGATTAGTTTTCTGCGTTCGTGAAGTAGGTATATAAAGCTCGTTAATTGACCTACTTCGTTCAATGTTCGAGGTGACACCTTTTCTCGGAAGCAAGTTCTCTTTCGACGTACAAACACCGCAATCTCGAAAAGTGTATCAAGGGAACAGTGTAGACTTTTTTATCTTATTTCAAATTAAATGGGGAGGAATGGACAGATTTAAAGGCAGAGATAATTCGGAGTGGGTGGCTTAGTCAAGTGGCGAGAGAGAGAGGACGAGTGGGAGTGAGTTTGCTTCCTGGAAACGGCAAAAAAGGTACGGGCATTGGGAGCGGAATGGGAGGGGGGGTTGGCGGAGGGGAAGGAGGGTTGGATCAAAGATGAGATGAGACGGACGGTTCGTCGGCTCGTGCGTGTGTGCGTGTAAGTGGCCGTGTGTGCGTGAAAGGGAGCTTTTGATTCGGACACGGGAGGACGGACGACGGGGCCACCCGTGTTTCGGAATCACCACCTCCGGAGGAGGAGTTCTTTTAAGATGTGGATCTTTTTCCATTAAAATTTTGTGTGCGGACACCATTTTTAGAATGGCGCTAATGTTCTTCATCTGTTTCCCGATTCGTTTTATTTCGTCTCCCGTTCCCCACCCCATCCCCCGGGGGAGGACGAGACGAAAGCTTCCTCCTCACCCTCTTCCTCCCTCTGCGTCCCTCCTTCCCTCGAAAGAGGTCCCCATCCTCCTTGTCAGATTCCTCCCACTCCCTTCCCTCCCGCTTCTCCCTCCCCCCCTCTCTCCCGAGACTCCACGTTTCAATTACCGTCTCGTCCCATCTCTTTTCAATCTCCTGGGTCTCCCTCCCCCCCTTCTTCGCTTCACTCTAGAGAGTAGATATCCTGTCTCCTTCCTCCTTCTCTCTCCCTTTCCCGTTCTCCCCTTCCTCCTTCCCTTGTACCACCCACCAGTCTGCTCCCTCCCTCCCACACCCTCGCTTTGCCCTTCTCCCTCACCCCCTTCCTTCTACCCTTCCCAATGAGTGAGTGGGGGTGTGGAATGGTAACCGTGTCTAAATTTGCCGCACCGAATCAAGAGGGCGTGTGGCCGGGACGGTATTCGGTTTCCTTTCCTTTCGCTAAATACATACATGCATGCACGCCCTTAATCCTCTTAGGTCCGGTTTATCCTTCTCTGGGTAAACTTCCCGGTAACTAATCGCCGGATATTTCTACCCGCCGGATAAATCTTATGTACCGCATATCAATCATATTTTATCCGCTGGATAGTTACCCGATAGAAAGATGTGGCAACGTTGGTATTGTCAACTCAGAGTGATCGGGAATTTTGAAGCAACCGTTGTGATTGGCCACTGCTTGCTCCGAACAAAAGAATTCCGATATCCGCAAGTCTCTATTCCAGGGCCGTATTTGTAGTTGTTCATCTTTCACTTGGTGTTTGGTGCTGCGCCGTGTATTATTAGGAGTGACTCTAAATGCAGATTCGAAATGCAGAGTTAGTGGAAGTAATTTCACTCCTCTGCTGCCTCTTGCCAGCAGTACTTGCGAGAAGTGCAGAGGTTGATTTAATGAAATGTATCATCTCAGGGAAAGAAAGTATTATGAAGTTATTGCTTTAGATATCCATATGATATCCATATAATACTTAGGCGTCACCATCACTGAAGACATATCATGGGGAAACACATCAGGGAATTAACTAGTGTAGCAAACCGTAGATTAGGATTCGTAAAAAGGGTTCTAGGCAAATGCGATGAGAGAGTACGAGAAAGAAGCTATTTTACACTTGTCAGGCCTCATTTAGAATATGCCGCTAGTATATGGGATCCATACGATGAAGGTATGATAAAAGAATTAGAGCGTGTGCAAAGGATATCCGCTAGGTTTGTTAAAGGCCGTTTGATAATTGTATAAGTGTTACGCGTTTAATAGAAGAACTAGGATAGGAATTACTATCAGAACGCAGGTTAAAATTTAGGTTAAACCTTTTGAGTAAATTCGAAGCAGAGTTGTTCACAGATGACGTTAGATGTACATTGAGAACCCCTGCGTATTGTGCTAGGTTTGATCATATTAACAAGATTAGAGAGATAGATTGTCGTACCGATAGATTTAAAATGTCATTTTTCCCGCGTACTATGAGAGAGAACAATAGGCATCGTAGCAAAGGGATAGGTAGGTGAAATATAGTTAGAGTAGTCTGTAGTGCATGATGCATGTAATAACAACCAATAATCCCTTTCTTATTATGTAGATACTAACCATCTAGCTGCATGTGACCCTGTTCTCTAGCATGTCTCCCGTAAATATCCTACTTGCTTGGCAATAGTGCATGTTCGGTGATCTTCACCCCCTGCCACACACTCACGTGGTGGCTCGCAGGGTATTACGTAGATGTAGATGTACGAAGTGTTTTTTAGTGTATATTAATTGAATTAGGTAATAATCATAAAATACTTTTACATCGTTTATTCGAGTTTTTCCCTCGTCAATTCATTTTTATGTAAACAGTTTCGCTTGCGTAACAGCTGGAGTTGTCAGGCCCTGAATGAGCTGCAGAGATTCTTTTTCCGTTATATGAATTCAGGACCTGACGACGCCAGCTGTAATGTAAGCGAAATTGATGTCCATAAAAATGAATCAATGCAGGAAACACCCGAACAAACGGAACTCATCAAATCACCGCGGAAGCCTCCGTACCAATACTTTTACATCGTCTGAAAAAGTATTTGTAATTATATTAGTGGACTAAAGTTGTACAAGATTTACACATGAGCTGATATATTGGTCCGCCGCACTAAGAGGGTTCATTTCATTCCCTTTCCGTGGTGGAAACATTCAAAATATTTTAATTATTGTTGTTCGTAATGGGAAACTGGCTGTTTTAATAATTTTTTCCACAATGACCTGCCCTGCGCGTACTCCAGTTGCGTCTCACACATCCATGTTTATTTAACATACCCTGTCTTGATCTTACGACTCCTAATAATCCTCCCCTTCATGGTCTATTCCATACCCATGATTTTTTCTGTCTATCCACCCCTACACCACTCACCCCTCTATCTAATGATCTGATTCATTGCTCCACTCTCATCCATTCTGTTAATTTGGTCAAGACAACGAAATATGCCCCCTTCACATATGAGCATCCATTCCAAATTCCTGCATGGCCCATTCATTCGCAATCCAAATCCTCCCAATTAGCTGAAGTCTGAGTTTTTTAATACTTTCTTCCTTTCATGATTAAATTACAGTGCGGTTCTCTGGTGCGTAGCTAAACTAGAGCCAAAGGCAACCTCTTCGGCGAGGTCATTTTGTCTACGTTGGTGGGGAATAGGAAAAGGAATGTAAGCCGCCCGTGATTGGGGGCAGTATCCCGCATACATGGTTTTTACCACCCATGATCCCTTGTGTGAGTTCGGCTAAATATGTGCCCGTATTTTTCATATGCTCGTAATTTTCATACGCTGCGGGCAGTGGTCAACTAATAACGTAAAAGAAATATGTTGGACACACAGCATAACAGTGGCCGAATGAGGAAGAAATGAGATGTACAAGTTATGATAGGGCACTGTAAAGACGCCTAAACAGTGCAACCTGTCTAGTCATTCAACTAAAAATAAGATTTTGGTGGCGGCTTGTCCTAACAAGATAACGCGTGAAAGACACATTTCCATGTGGTTCTGTCGACAATTGCTCAGTTTACAGGGACTTTACCTCAATGATTGCATTGCTAGTTGTGCGTCATGAAGCCACGAATTGGTGATGTACGTTTCGCCATTCATAGAAGATCATAAGCATAAGATGGAAATAAGAATGTGCTCAAATGTAATATATGAGGACCCCAGAAGTCAAGGGGTCTAAGTAACAAAATTGTTGTTTTGAGAAAACTTAAGTCAAAGTTGAAAATGTTTGGTACAACCCACTGAATAGTTAAGAGGAATTACTCTAGATAGCATCAACTATCAAGAAAATCACTTGGATCCCTTTACCACCTCAAAGATTTATAGTTTCACGTCCCACTCCTGTACATAACTTGTTTTTTTTTTAAATGTCACTTAGACCCCTTGACTTCTGGGGTCCACATATCAATTCGTTCTTATGATACATTACTTTTTACTTCGTAGTTTTCGACTCGCATCCGTCATCTAAATAGTACCCCTTAGCCATTAAAAACTAGGGTGCCTTTTAACATAAAACGTAGGACTTTTTTTATCATGATCAGATGAATTCGATAGCAGGTTGATGTCGATTGTGAATTTTCTATTTTTACTTGCTAATGGGTTATGTTTTAGAAACATTATTCTTTGTATTACCAGCTTTGAATATTTTTGTCTCACCGCTAATCCTACTAATCTAATTAGGCCACCTCTCCCCTTGTACTCCGCTCAAAATATTTCGCCTTCCCATGAGACGCGGGAAATCTCACACTCCTTCTCCCTTCCGAGCTTACTCTCTCTTAACAACCCGGTCGTCAGCTCCCATAACCGTCATACGTGCCTCTCAGACCCATCTGCTTCCTCTGCTCTTGCTCCACACGCACCGACGTCTGATCCGAGGGACAAGGTGTCACGGCTGCTGTCCGTGAAGAGCTTCCCGCGTGTGGCTCCTGGCTTCCCTCCCTCGTCCGAACCATTATGCCGTTGAAAGGAGGGGCAGGATGAAGGAGAATATTCTCCGAGTGGAATCACCTTCAGACTGGGAGAAAATGCGTAGTTGTAATGGGCCTTCATGAAAAATGTAGCGATGTTATTTTTCTCTCGTGAGACCTCACTTGGAGTCCACCGCTAATATATGGGACCCTTACGAAGTAGAGCTAGTTTCAAATAGAGGTCTAATGCAGCAGAGAGCAGAAAGATTTGTTAAAAATTGTTACGATATACATAGAAGTGTTGCTAAATTGCAGAGGGAATTAGGGTGGGAACCACTATCCAATTGAAGGAAAAAATATAGATTGAATCTTTTACGAAAGTTTGATGTAGACTATTTTTCCGGACGTTCAACATCTTTTGCTAGAGCCAAACTATTACAGTAGATACGATCACAGCCAAACCATAAGATTAAGGAAATACACTACAGAACCGATATCTTTAAAATGTCATTTTTCCACGCCCAATAAGGGATCATAATAGTTGCGATAAATCAGTTCTAGGATACTTTGACCTTAACTTGGTAAAATAGGGTTTTCGCTTGTGCTAAATATCCGAACATCATTATTAGTTACTAACCTCGCATGTAATTTCCGGAATGATGTAGCTCTTGCAAAATTTAGTATCTTTTAGAACTATTTATCTGTCGCAATAATTATAACCAGGAGTCGTGTCTTAAGTAGTGTACTGCATGGTAGCATGTTCGCCCATGTGACACTCTCCTAGTTTCTGGTCTGACCGCGTACTGTCGTCCTGACTGCTTTTGGGCTGCGCCTGGCATTCCGGGGGAACGTGCGCGGTTCAGATTTCAGCTGTGATGAGGGCTTCATTATTGGTGTGGAATCACGCACCCTAGTGGTGGCTAGCAAGGTACTTCGTAGATGAAAAATGGTCTCTCGAGTTATAATGATCCCCTGCCGAAGCACTCTGGAATTCAACATGACGGACGTTCGCCGTAATATTCCATATGAGCTAATCGCTTGCTGATTCACAGAAAATAAACGCCTTGGCTGCGGGTAAAGTTTTGTAAAGTTGACTAACCTCTATTATGTTTTAAAATATTCATTTCTAGAATTAGTTTTTACCTACTTTTTCAGATATTTTGCAGTTGGTATTCGATGAGGTGGGTGTAGACTGTAGATTTAGTGCTCTCGACCCAAGCTCAAGAATTAATGTGAATTCAACTGCCTAACAATTTCCTTTAACTTTTAGTTTGAATTATATTTGACTTTCGCTGAACGCAGTAGAGAATTTTGTTGATACATATTTTTCATGCCAAATATACAAATCAGAGGTTTCACGAAAGTAAGTGATTCGATTGTGTCTTACCCATAAGGGAATGGCGGGTTTCTATGTATAAATGTAATGGGTTTCTATGTATAAATGTAATTTTTAGTAAATATCTACGTCTACTTATCAACCTGCAAGTCCCCACAAAGGTTTTTGATCGGGTGACTTATCACCAACATGAACAACAGTAAAGAAATTTACTTTCACCAACAAACACCGCACTATCGGTCTACTACAAATGCTACAGAAACCACAAAATTGATCTATAATGTAACTACGTAAACGTGGCACAAGAGTCATGTAGGGAACATGCAAAACATGGTGTTAGCACTACTCGGCAGATTTAGAAACATGCATTAGGGGTCATGCGAATTAATCAGCTACACTACCTGTGAACTAACCTACTTCCAAGTCTCAACGCAGCCTGTATGTTCTCTTATTGATCGCGGGAAAAACGACATTTTTAACCTATATGTTCTACAATGTATTTCCCTTATTTTATTTTCATGAATTGATCCACAACACGTAGCCACACATCTAAACGTATCAGTTGACTTTGGGAGCCGTAAATGTTGACTGAACTTACTCAATCTTGGCTCTTATGCTTGTCTGCTCGACGACCTCTTCGTCCTTTCTAACACTTCTCTCATCTCTTCTTCGCAATAATAATGCCACGCACATTCATCAAGCTCAATGGTCAATTCCAACAGTCTCTGCGGCGGGCTCTTGCTTTTTCATCCGCTTTTCCTCATCATCACTGGATATTTTTTTGTTACTTATGTCATACTTCTTCTTTTTTCCCTCCCAAGATTGTCACAGGTCGCCACCCACTCCAGCAGATGCGAGGGAAGGCAAGGGTTAAAAAAAGATAAGGCTCTCATGTGTCCCGTTGACAAGATAATGAACCGGGCGAAATGCCTGCGCTGATAAAAATCGTTTACTCTGTCGAGACCTTTGGGAATTGTTTGCGGCTCCTCGCCGACAGATGTCCTAATTTGTGTTCCCTTTTAGGCGAGAAAGCAGTGTGACAACGGAGAGGAGTGTTTGATAGAAATGCCTTCAGATACTTGGGAGTTAAATGTTTTTCAGAGCTTGGAATTCCGTAGGAAAACAGCCGACAAACTGATTGGGAACGAATCTGTGCCTAACTTATTCTGATATCTCCTTCGCACTTCATCTTCATTCCGTATTTCGGCTTTATCTCAAGACCCCTTTTTCACCTTAAGTTGACTTAGACAATTTTTTTAGGCGAATTGATTTTGGTGAAACTATCCAATATTGGGGTATATCAGAATAGTATGTTAACATTCAGAATCGAGTCCCTTTTTTGTTTTTCTCCTGTAATTTTAGAAGGTAGGTATACGATAATAAGAGCAAGGGACTACTCCTCTTAAATCATTGACCATAGACCGTGAATCGACTTTTAAATGTCATGTTCCGGGTAGCGCGTGCTGATGTCGAAATCGGGTTAGGTGATCAGAGAATATTCTGAACAAGCACTGAGTACCATAATTATTTGGAGGTCTAGTTGCTGTTTATCACTTTTTCGATTTTCAGAAATATTTAAATGTCCATGTGTCCGTGCGGGTTTCGATTTTTACCACTAATCACAAAATTGATGGAAAAACGCTCACATAGGCATGTTAAATGAATTATTTTCGTAAAAAAAAACGATTCATTTTCGTAGATCAATACGCCATCTTTCCCTTTCTCTGAAATTAGTGCAAAAATTTACGTCGTATAGATTACAAATTAGTGTAATTCATTGGGAAGAGCTGGGATGATTTAAGTTGTTCGCATGCGCTAAGGTGTGTGTGTGTGTGTGTGTGTGTGTAACACCCTCAGTTGTTCACGTTTATGACTCCAAATACCCTAATGACGTAAATAACATCTCGAAATTTATACGTGCACACGCCTCTCTAATTAGTCCTTCCCCAATCCGTTCGCTCACCGAAATGAGACCGCATTATCTCATTCTAATCCTCCCTCTCCCTCCCTAAGCCTCCTTACGTCGATAGCGCCTTTTCCTCCAATCTTATCTCCGCATCTTCGGTCTCTCCGCTGTCTCGTCCCTCGAATCCCTTTCCTTCTCCGCTCCTCACAAACATCGCTCGGAGGGAGGGGAAGAGGTGTCGAAGGCCTTCGGGCGTCGTCTCTCATCCTCCCCCACCCATCACAGCCCACGTGAAATCACGCCCCTCCCTCTCCCTCGCTCTTAATTGGTTTGGGCGTTTTTCCGAAGGCTTGAAAAACGGTGGAGCGGGAGGAAAATGGGGTTGTCGGCAGGGTATAGGAAAAAGAGTGGAAGGGAAATGCAGTTGAGTGCAAGAAGGGTGTTCGTGGATCCGACCATCTCAAAAAATATCTCTCATTGATACTCAAAGGATATCGTACAGTCTACTTTATTTTCCACTCATACAAAACGTGTTTCAACTGACTAACAGTCATCATCAGGTACAACTGATGTTGATAGTTGTACCTGATGATGACTGATATTCAGTTGAAACACGTGTAGTACGAGTTGTAAATAAAGGAGGCAGTACGATATCCTTTGAGTGTCATTTTAAATGCTGTTCTACAACGTCTCGCCTAAGAAAGTGGAATTTTTTGTCTTGAGTCATAGGTTGAGGCGCTAGTAATTAATTTGAGTCCAAGAGTAATTATATCTGTAGCGGCTAATGTTAACATTTTATTATATAGGCGCACGGACACCGGATGATAGAAATACGATGTGAACGCTCCCGATAATCTCTTTGAAGTTTTTCTCAATTACCTCCTGTGGTTGCATGCGCTTTAAGGTTTTCAATTTAAGTCCTGTTATCCGTTTCTACTGCGCCTGAACTCTTTCTATACGTATGAGAAAAAAATTCTGTGAATTTTGTCCGGAAAAAATCAAGAGTGAAATAATCAGGTTGCTGTGTTTCTATTAGCTGAATGAAGAGGAAAGTAGACTTTTAATGATCAATTTGCTCATAGTTTTAAGTAGCTGAATGAAAAGGGAATGTGAATTGTGAGCTTTCCTTTTATCGATCAGAACTTCTTTATTATGGTTCCTACATTTTCAAATTTAAATAAATTACAATAGAACAATGGTAACAGTCGCCACCGGAGCGTGTAACGGTTGAAATAAAAATAAATTATGTAGGAATATCAAATGCAATTCTATAACAACTGGTTTTTCAAGCTTCTAATTTTGGGGGTTTAGAATGTATTCAATGTATTCAAACAGATATGGTTTCTAACAATTTTTTTATTGCCAGCCGCGAGAATACTTTGCCTCCAATGGAATTAGACGACTTTGCATTCGCACGCCTTTGCCTTCTTTGGTTCCAGAAGCACGATACAAGTATTATTATCTTAGATATTCAAAGGTTGGTTTAAATCAAATGATTCCTCTTTTTGAATTGTCCCTTTCAGAAGTTATTAGTTAGAGCAGAAGATGTAAGAATAAATAATTGCTTCAAACCACTGCGTACAACCGACGCCATTTTTTGAAAGAACAAAAGGTATAAATTACATTTTAAATGAGATCGCTAATATTTTGAATGCTTGCCAATCATTTTAACTGGGTTCCTGTCTCAGTTGTTGAATGACATTCCCGCTGACTTTCATTAATCCTTTTCAATTCTTAGGGCCTCGTCGTTTTGTCCTCTTTCCGGAACTTTCTACGTGTGGCCTCGATGTATTTTTATCGCTGCTATTTGGTTCGTTAAAGGCTAGGGACTATGAGCCCATTTCATGGAATGCTTTGGCGGGAAGAAATGGACCTCTGCCGCTGAAGAAGTGACGTTAGTGCCTCCCAATGACTGGAATGCTTAGCTGTGATGGATCTTTCAATGCGAATTGGATGTGAAACATGTATTTTGTACGTCGTGTGGCAACTAAAAACTTAAGTGCCATTCGTAGAGAAGTGTATATTTATGTTCACCTCCGTCTTAAATTATTAAATGGATAACGATTAGCAGTAGTCTGTTTGTTATTTCAATTTGATTGGAGCTATTTGGAATAAAAAAATAGCGAAAACTTACAATTTGGTTTAACTTATGCCCCCAACTAATATTCCCATGTATTTGACATTGGCGACCATTTTGTGATGTGCAAAGAGATGTGCTTATTTAAAACAGAAACAACTATTGCACTATTCCACAAGGTATTTTAATGCGTACGACGCGTTTCAGCTCACAGTGCCATCATCAGGTACAAGAGAGGTACAGGTGTCTTGTACCTGATGATGGCAAAATGATGTACCTGATGATGGAAAAATATTGCAGTTGTTGTTCCTGTTATAATATGACGAACTTCCACGATATCTCTCCTTAATCTGTTGAAATTATTCGATGTGCTTATTTTTTGTGACTGCTATCAACCTTCCGGCATAATCAAGGAAATACTTCTTTGAACATGTAGGCTTGAGAATTATTTCTACTCACGCTGAATTCGCGATTGCAGCATTAACAGTACAGGACTTTTTTTAATTAAAACATCAAAATGGTTTTTGTATTTTCCCTTACAACTACTTAATACTATTTCCGTTTATTATAACTAAGGTCCTGTTACCCCGTGCCACTCGCCCTTTCGGGCACCCAAGGTTGTAATTTGATGTATTTCTTGATGACCGATTCCGGGGAAAGGTATGGTAAGCTCCGCCATGGATATCAGTGTCATATGTTTTGAAAATTCACCCGCAATATCGAAGTATGTAAACATTTATTCATTTTCATACATCACATGAAATCATCCTTTTTTTTACCGAAAATGCAATCATGTTCATGCCTTTTTTGTGAAATAAAATACGTAACCTCGGAATGACTGTTTTGACGTTGGGTAAAAAACCGTGGCTGGACTCAGATTACCGTTTTTATCCTTTAACTCAGTTAAACAAAATGCTGAAGAAATGTGATTTTCAAGTTGAAGGCCCTCAGTTGTGTCGCAGTGACCTTTAAAATGGCTTAATTACGTAAGAATATTATCCTATCAGCTGTGCTTCTTTTCGATCTTTTTACGGAAGAAGGGTTGGTAAATTGAGAAAGGATCGTTTTGTGCCAGTGAATGCAGCGAAAACTACTAATGTAATCGACAACGAAATCGACAATGGGAGCCACGCCATTGATATTGGCCGACTTCTCCTGCGAATTGAGAAGCGTTTAGTAATTCGGAGCAGAAATCTAATCAGGAAAGTAGTGAGAAATAATATAATTTTATCACGATAATTTTGCAACTAGCGTGAAAACCACAGAACACGCCGTGCTTGAAATTTTTTTTTCCATGGGTTGGTTTTGAAATAATCAATTCGATCACCTCTTGCCGACGTTTCGCAGCTTTGTTTCTCCATCATTAGAGTTTGAAATTCAACTGATGAGGTGATCAATACGATTATTTCAAGGCTAACCCCTCATCAAAATTGCATGCATGTTTAAGTGGTCAAAGACTGCTCGCATTAAAATATTTTAGGTTTGTAATCGCTCATTCCTTCCATTCGATGCCTCTCCCAAGGGCCTCTCTTATGTAATTAATCCGCTCCGCTGTAATGAGCTCGGCTCCGTCCCTGGTCACCGAGTGTGAACCTTCGCATAACCCTTGCATTACGAAGCCCTGTAACTTGTTCTAAAATCATTTAGCGATGAATGCATTTTGTTATGGCCACAACAGCCTTGGGTCGAATCATGATAGCAGTGTGCCGAGCACTTCACGGGAATTGGTGTGAGATAGAGTTTTTATTGTCAATCCAAACTTCATTTCATGAATATGTTTCAACCGTTGAGGTGTATGGAAAGGGAACTAAGTCATTAAACTGAAGCCTGATAGTCACAATAGCAACCATATTGTTTAACCCTCCTTACTGCTCTATGGTTAGCACGAGGGAAGGGACCAATTAGGGGATGTAAAGCAAGAAAATCAACCATCCTTAAGAAATTTAAGGCAAAAAACTCATGTAACTCTTAACATTAGAGAGCGTATAGGAGTTTATGTACCTTGGTAGATAACAAATTCAAGATAACAGCAGATGGACGGTGCAAAAAGGAGATGGTGAGTCGTATCAGCCAGGCCAGAACAGCTTTTAACAAAATTACAAACTTCTCACCTCCACCTGCATCAGTTGGAAACGGAGAAAAAACCTTCTCAAGACGTTTATGTAGACTGTGCTGCTCTATGGCTGTGAAGCATGGTCGTTCTGGAAATCAGAGAGGCAAAGGTTGGCTGCGTTAGAAATGTAGTGCAACCGTAGAATTCTGAAGATTCCCTGGGTAGACTGAGTCACCAACAATGAAGTGATAAGAAGGATAGGGGAGGCGCCATGTTTGCTGGAGACAATCAAAAGAAGGAAAGCAACATGGATCGGTCATATTCTCCAACATGCTGGGTATATCGCTAATATACTGGAGGGCAGAGTGGAAGGGAGGAACTATAGGAGCAGGCCTTGACTGGAATACACTGGACAGATTTTAGAAGAGCTGGGATTTACCTCCTAATGAAGGAGTTGGCCCAGGACAGAGAAAAATGGAGGAGAATTGCTGCCGCAAACCAATACTAGGATTGTAACCAAAAGAGAAGAAATTTTGAAACATATATTATTGGCTGCTTAGTGCTATGAATTCTACTCGATTTTACAATAGTTTTCATAGGAATGCGAATGATTATTATTTTAAATAAATGAACAAAATATGTATGGAGAATTCACATTAAGGAGGTAAGCGCATGCTGATGTCATGTTAGTTATCGATAGAAAGCATAGTAAAATTGCAAAATTTGTGCGTTAGCTCACAACCGCTGTAGGAAAATGAGAGTTGACGAAGATGGCGGACTGGCTTCAGTTTCTAGAATTGGCCAGCATAGAGTGCCCTTTCCATACACAAAACGCTCGGCTTTTGTGGGAATAAGGCACGGGGTGTGATTTCACGACCTGTGACTGACAAGTTGACCGTTTAGGGTAGACGAGGAGTATTGAGATGACGGATGTACCCACGCTTTGACCAGAATTGATCCAAATTGACCCTCCATGGTGGTCCCTCATTCGATGACGTACTCCGGCAGACCGCACGGTGTCTACACGTAAAAAGGAGTCGAGGGATACCTAATCCCAATTTTTTGGGCAACGGGCTCCTCCGGTTCTCATTAGATGTGCGGTAAGTTTTCGCAAAAGCGAGACTGACGGGGTCTCGTCTTACGTTGTTGGGGGAACCCAACAGATACGAGCACTGCGGGGAGGCGGTGGCCAATTGACGTCCTTTTGACGTCAATCCGCCTCGTGGTGTCGGCCTCGCAGGGGTTGTGGTTCGCTAACCTTCCCTTCCCATTTCCTTTTCCCACTACTTCCCACTAGGGTATAAGCGAAGGCTTGCAGACATGGCGGGGGGTTTTTAGACCTTGTAGGGAGACCCGAATCACCTGATACGTTGACGACCTCGTCACCACTTAGTATGGTGATAGGATCCGCGAAATCAAAATTACCGGAGAACATCGTTCCACGTTTCTTCGCTTTGTGCCCGGGGAGTTTAGTATTTCCCGTCGCTCTGCAGCTGTGTGCTCCTTCCGATTCTCGCAGATGTGATTTTTCTGATTTAGGAGAAAATTCGATCTCTCAATACTCCGGAGCTGTCAGTCTCGGAACATGTGTAGCTTAGATACAGAAACAGATCCGCGACACCACGGGTCAAACGTTTTTTGGCACTGAGACTGGGATTGAGTTGTGACAACCTTAGCTCTGGCGAAAAATCCTGTGTCATCCTATCCCTATTAGGCAGGGGAATTCTTTTGTTTATTTGATCCACTAAGATTTTCGTCACTCTCTGCAAAAGGCACCTTCAGCACCTCTTCTCAGGAGCCCTTGGTAATCGGGAATGAATTTTTTGGCAGTTTTCTTAGCACTAAACCCCGTAACGGCCGTGATCGATGAATGTTTGCCAGAAGGGTCAGATTTTCGTGACCATCCTCTAGCGTAGTTATGTTTTCTTCCAAGTTCAGAAGATCCTTGCTTAACCAAAATGAAGTAGGAGGAGCCGTTTCATGTAGCCAGCTTTTCGGGTAATCGATATACAAAGGTTTATTTGATGAAAATACGTACAACAATTATTTTTCACCTTAATTAATTTGCATAGTCAAAATCATCAAAACTGTGCATCACAAAGAATCTATTTCTGGAAATAATCTGTATTAATCTCATTATTTTCTTCTGTACTTTTTTCGATATGGTTGTGGGCAGCCTTATATCTCCATCTCTCGAGTAGGAGTAGATCAGCGGGCGTTGAATTATTAGATTGCTCAATTAATCGGTGGGAAAACTGAAAAAATAACCTTATTGTACCTATTGCTGCCAACATTTCCCATTCGATGATACAGTATATAAATTACGAATTTTGCGAGGCTCATTCTACTCTTCTGCATGACGCGGCTTGCTGTCTAATTGATTGATAATTTCAGTTACCCGGGTTTCCGTTTAGTCGGGTTCCGATAAACGGGATTCTACTGTGCATGGTTATGGGTAAGTTATGCGTGTGGGTGGTCAAAATGGAAAATTCTAAACAAATGAACGAAATGATACGGACGGTGGATGCGGGAGTTCGTTCGGGATGATCGGAGGAGTGATTGCGGCGGATGGCAGAGACTGCGCGTTGGAATGGTTTTGAGCGATGGTGTCTTGAGGAGTGTTTGGACCTCACAATCTTTGGATGGATGTGGCGTTGAAGATTAAGGAATGCCACTGTAGGGACTGGTTTAGACCCAGGGGAGGGGTAGCCAACGGATAGAGGGGCTGGGATCACATTTTAAAAAGTTTTTTATGTACACTTTGCGCCAATGGCAAATACTCGTAGAGGGTACAATGACAGCCTACCTATCCTACATTTTCCTTCTTCGCCAATTGAAACAGCATAACGACTAAGCGTGTTGTGGAATCCTTTTTTTCCCTCATCGAAGTAAAGTTTTCGGAAGAAAGGCTGATGAAACGTAATTAGCATCTTCAAAATGAAAGGAACAGAATACCTTGCTCACCTTGGAACTTGGTCTTCCGTTCTTGTAAAATTCTATTTCTTAGCAAAATATAAATTAATATGTGATTGTGAAATTAGGGACTTAATCTTCGTGGGAACGTACGTCATGCCTCAAACAACCATAGAGAGGAGATGAGTGTAACAAATATAGAGTTCTTCGCAAGTTCATTGGCGTTTAAATCTACGGCAATAATTTATCAAAACGATTTTCTCACTCTTTTGTTTTTACCTCGTGACGTTTTGTGCCACATCTATTACCTGCGCTCTACGTTTTAAGGCAGAAAAAAGTTTCAAAATGAGAGATGTAGGATTAAAATTATGGAATATTAGTTTACGAACGGATATATTTTCTGAGTGTTTGACGCTGGCATTTTATGCATCATTTATTAGCTTTGTATGGAACACCACAGAGAAAAAGCGAACCAGTTGCAGTGGATAAACCCTGAGACACAATGAGTTTGTGGAAAACATAATTGAAGGCTTAACAGAGGGAAGAGTCCCCAGAGGAAGACCCAGGAATAAGATCATTCACCAAATAAAGTTCAAAAGTCCAAAAGTTTAAGTTCAAATAATTCAAAAGGAAAGTACATAGGAAGAGATACCAGGAAGTAAGGGAACTAGCATTAGATAGGGAAGGGTGGAGGCCTGCAGTCAACCAATCTTAGGATTGAACGACCAATGAATGATTGGTTCTTTAAAAATGCACCGTATGCCGAAAAATCACGTATTAACTGCAAGAAGTCCTAATAAAGAATGAGATTAAGGCAATTTTCCTCATAGACAAATTTTATTCGACCTTGATTTCGATGTACTAAATCATCAGCAGGCACAAATAACAAAAGAAGAGTATGTCTGATGATGATGCAGTATATCGAAACCTAGGTCGAATAAAATTTATCTTTTCGTTAGTGGAAAATTGCCTTACTCTCATTCTTTAAGATGAATTCTTTCCACCATATCAAGCCTGATACTTCATTTTGTGTGCAAGAAGTCCGGCTATTAGTTAATGAAGAGAAGCTTGGGAATTCCGGTGCCTTCTTGTTGCTGTCACTTAGTTTCCGCGTCTCGTGTAAGTTTTTCTGGGTCATGAAAAAGTACTATGATACTTAAACAAACTTGTTCTTAAATGCTTAGTCAATTTCCACCTACAATTCTTTTGCATTAATATTACCTTTGTGGTAAGTGAAGAGGAGAGAGGTGAGGGTTTTTGTCATCAAACATAGATAAGAGCACTCCTGGATTGGATTGGATATTAGGGGAGGAGGCCGACAGCTAAGGTCATTTGCGCCATAGGGTACAGGTAAGGTAGGAAGGGTGGATAGAAACCTTGAAATTTCATAGAAAAGTTGGATGGCTGCGACACATCCGTGATTGCGTCGCGACTATGTCCTCACCGGAAGACCTTAGCGAGCTAGAATCCTATTAGTTGTGTGTTTGAATGCTTAGTTACCCACATCTCAGGTGTGCTTTATTATTTGTATGTTGTATAATGTTCACTTAATTTTAATATTTTCTACGGATTGATGACCAGAAGAAGAAGAAGGATTTTAATATTCGTTAAGATCCTATTTTAAAATGGACAGTACACACTAAATATTAATGTTATAAAGCGTGATATCAGACGCGCAGAATTAAAGTGCATTTTGAGTTTTAACATTAATTCCGAGAAAATGGTTAGAGAGGCATGGTAAGAGCTAGATGTAAGCATAAACTTGCTCTTAGCGAAAGGCTCCAAGGGGACTATGGTTTAACGTCTCATCCGACAGACGGAGTACTGTACTTGAAGTGCCCTCCACAAGACAGTAAGTAGGGATCGGGTTTCCTCTGAAAAACATCCTTCTCTGCAGGGATTTGAACCCCGGCCGTCCGTATAAGAGCACTCCTGCGATAATCAACAGAATATTTTTATATCTTTTCAACGAATCATGACTCATTTCCATTGAAATATTCGGGTATCGGTATGCTCTACTATGGGAAAAATGTAAAGCAATTTGGGAGTTCATATGCTCCATTCATGAGTGGTAGGCAGAAAGGATAGTGTTCCAGGGCGGTGGAGGGAGGATTCCTTATGTGGGGAGAGTGCTGGGTTGAGAAGGGGTTCCACTTCCTCGCTGGGGTGATAAAAAAACCGGGAGAGGGAAAGAGGAAGCCGCTTTCGTTCAGAGTGTCTTGAGAGAGCGAGTGGAAGGATGAATGTGGCGTAAATGATTAAGGAATGTCCCGGTTGGCGGAATTGAAAGGGGAGTGGGGGAGTGGGAGACGGAAGGGGTGGGGACTGACTCTTAGGGTGTGTGTGTGTGTGTGTGTGTGTATAGTGAAGGAAATGAGATATGTTTATTTATACATACACATTCTCGCTTAAGATAATCGGAAATGGCGAGCAGGACTGTAAGATTAGTTAAAGAACGAAATGTATGGAATGCGTCGTCTCTTATGACATAATCAATTAGACAGCAAGCCACGCCACGTAGAAGAGTAGAACAAGCCTCGCTAAATTCATAATTTACATACTACAGCATAAACTGGCTAACTTCGGCAAAAATTGGTACAACTATGGTTTGTTTCAGCTTGCCCTCCGATTCCAAAGGCAGTCCACAACCGTAGCGAAAGAAGTACAGAAGAAAATAATGAGATTAATACATTTTATTTCCAGAAATTGATTCTTTGTGATGCAAAATTATTGATTTTGGTGATATGAATTAATTAACGTTAAAAATAATTGTGTAGCAAAAATGGAAAAGGATGTAAGTGCCAAAAAATATATAACAAATTTTTTTAGTAAATATTCAACGTTTTAGACTTATTTTATTGAATACTGAAAATTTTAGTTTCTGGCACTTACAACCTTTTCCATTTTTACTGCACAATTGTTGTGCCAATTTTGATCAAATACTGTGTGGAATGTTTCCACTGCGACCCAAATCAAAAATATGCTTTGCGAATTCACCATGAAATTCATCCTCACGTCTGCAGTACACCTGAAGATGTAGCTCTGTTACGGAACCGGTCGTGAGAATAGATGTTACGCAGAATTTGCAAATTATATTTCTAATTTGTATCACAACGGAGTTCATGACCGACTTTTTTCTGCTTCTTGCCGTTTTTAACCGCTCTAGCGCTTCGCCTATATTGGTAGTTTCGTGTGAGTTTCTAAATGAGATATAAGCGTGTATATGCAGTGGAGAGCAAGGACTGTGTAAGTTAAAAATATAAATTTTTGGGAAATAAGGTATCAAGGGAAATGAATATATAAAAACCGCTAGTGCTGCTCCCCAGTGGAAATAGCGCTGAAGCGAGACGCAGATCACTTATGCGCAAAACAGAAGTGGAGAGAGGCAGAGTTCATATTTTTAGAAGTGACACTGTATTCATTTTCCAACTAAAATTTACTTTATTTTAAGCTTTCGTCGTATCTTTTGGAAAATTCAATTTTTCGTGTTATCGATACGGTGTGTATTCTGCCTGACCATTCTAAATGGTATAATTCATTTTCTCAACCAAAGCTGCCGATAAAGCTTATAAGGTGTACGTAAATCATCAAACGAGGACTTTACCCCGCCACCACCGGGGCTGACGGGGTAAAGTTCTCGCCAGCTAAACTGAGGGCCGCGGTTCGAGTCCCGCCTGGGTGGGTTTTTCATCACCCAGAGCATGGATGTATATCAAGTTCTGTTGGTCCGGTCCCTGGAAAACCTGATGACTGGCTTAGCAGCCTATCGGGATTCCAGGGACATACGGGCCAATAGAATCGTCCGGCAAACAAAAACAAACAAAAAACAATAACAATGACATATTCAGCATTATGTAAGGTGTGCGAGCACGGACCAAACACGGATCTCATAGAACTCGGTAACGTGCAAATAGTTCTTGGACAAGAGTTATAATATGTATAGGATACATTTACACCCATTACATTTAGTAAAAAATACGTTTGCATGCATTTACGTGAGTTTTTAAAAATTATTTTATTTGGCTAATTGAATATGAGGTTACGAGGTAGCTTAGGTCCCTTGTAATAGTATTCTCTTCAAATACTCTACTATGAAAAAATCATGAGATATGTAAATTTTGAAATTAATTTAATATACTTGGTATATAACCGAGTTCGTAAAAGATTGGTCAGGGATCAGGGATGATCGAAGCAGGGGCGATCCCCGGAATTTATTGCGGGGGGGGGGGAGGAGACTACCATTAAATTATGGCAATTTTCAATCATCCTAAAAAAACTATAAAACTGTTACATCATTATATCTATATATATTATTATGAGCATAAAAATAACTATTATACTTTTCAGATCAGTGATCGGAGTGTTTAATGTTGTATTTGGTAACTACGACTAGTTGTTGAAATTGTTTTGTAAAACTCAAAACTTTCGGGGGGGGGGGGGGAATGTATCCCCTTTATCCCCCCCTTCCGTGGGATCGCCCCTGGATCGAAGTATTCCTCTCCAATGGTCGATAAGTTCAAGCGCATGAGTATTTTAATCATATTCTCTATTCGTACCTGTCGTTTTTTTTTAGAGATACGGGTCAAATACATGCTAGTGAAAAAATCTTTCTCAAATGTTCCATTTCAATATTCCTTCTCGCTTACGTTTTCAGGATCGTAGCCAAAACTATTAAAAATCACGCAATTTTATAATTCCACGCTTCTATTCAATGCTGTTTGCTTCTGGATCGCAAGACATGGATGTGAGAAAGATGTCGCGCAGGAATTCACCCTGCTCATGTCATCTTGGATTACCTGTCACGTATTCGGCGCTTGAACAGCGTTTAGGAAAGAGACGGGATTCTCATAACGGCCTCTCACCCCTTCCTCGCTTCCTCTTCGTTTCGGGGGTTGTTCACGCTGTACATCTGACTCCTACTCATAAGCGTTCCCCCGCGTCCTCTATTCTCGCCTGTCATTTTTTTTTAGTCCTCTCGGAATCCTAGATGGGGTCCCCCTTCCGTTCATATCCTTGTCGGCTTCTCTTTGTCGCTTTCCGGAACTCAAGATGCCCGGAACAATCATCCAGAAGGGAACCTCACTTTGCCTCACGAAGTCTGTACACTCCCATCCTTTTGAATTTATTCCTCTCTTTCACTCTTACCCTAATTAGAATGACTTTTATTATCACCTAGAGTGCATACTCTTAGCAAAAAAATGCTCACGAGGTAACACAAATCCGTAGCAAACAGCAGGTGGCTCAGGGAAAAAAAACTGGCCCCGCCTGACCTCATGTATACCTGCATTCTACCCTTTAAGTGTTCCTTTGAATGATTTCAATGGCAATCACATCTAGATTATTGACCTAAATAAATAGAATGATTAATAATCAACGGAGTTTCTGAAGTCAATCGAATCGATTTTTATGTATGATATATTTTTAATCTTGATGAAATACTGAAAGAGAGTTTTTTGTGAAAGTGAGGTAGAGGACGTTATTAAATAAGCAAAATATGAAAAATATTTGTAGAAAATGGGATTACTCTGTAGTGTGTATACATACATACCAATCAAGCCGTTCCCTTCCGGGGTAGGCAGAGTCACTAAGATTAACTCATAAATACATATTTGGACACCTAACTCTGCTTCAATAATATGTATTAGAAAAAGTATAATTTTCTTATGCTGGCATTGAGAAAACCCGGCTCTTACACCTTTCACCCCATAAAATGTGGCGTTATCCACTTAAAGTCGGTACCTCGTGTTTTGAGAGGCATATCTTCTTGTTTTACTGTAATTCAGCCGTGAAAGTTGAGATTTTGCATGGGTTCTAATGGAGATTGCTCAGATTACAGCATAAAAACGTCAACTTGAATGGGAAAGCATATTCAAGCTTTTGATTAAAAATGCTTATAAGGAGCGAAAAGACCTTGGAAATTGAATAAAAATAAAATGTAGGCATCTTATTAACTATTTTAAAAAATTAATTGGGAATTACTGACTTAATTGAAGTCAAAATGCGGTAGTCCCATGCAAATAGCGCTGCGGTCGGCTCCTGCGACTGAACAAATGCGGTAATTAAATATATATTTGTGGAATCATCTGAATATTTTGTGCCTTAATTTGGTTTTCACTTTTTTGGTTTTTGGTAATAGTTCACCCATTTCATAAGCGAATAAAGTATTTTTTTTAAACAGAATAAATTAAAATGCGTAACCTAGTATTTCTCTTGATTCACATGGTCAAGCCAGAGCCACCTTAAGATAGGTGGAAGAGCAGAAGCGGGTTTTGGCCTATGATATCCTGGTGTGCTTTGCCTAAGTTAGGCGCATATCGAGGTGGAAGGCGTAGGTATTTAACTGATTGTTATTTAGGGGCGGTGGCGTTTCATTAAACGGTGGATTTTCCGTCTGTCTTCGGGCGTTTCCTGGTGAATACAACGTGGCTGCATTTGGTAGGATTTCGTGATAGTTTCCACTTCTTGGCCCAGCTTCTGTACGTGTTGCAGAGACCACGTTGCAGAGAGCTGAAAGGAGGGAAAACTTACTTAGCTTATACGTAAGTGAAATTCATTCCGCTCCCGCAAAAAAATCGGCCGCTTAGGGAGATTGCCGTGGAGTCGGGTTTCACTCTAAGTACACTTTCCTCTAGCGTAATGCCGAAGTAATTCAAATGCTTTACCTGCATCTGTTCGTACCGTACTACTAATATGGTTAGCGTCGCTTAGTTTGTCTGAGGGAATCTCATTTCTTTGTCGGAATTAATATGGTTTTCACATGCCACATTTGAAAATAATTTTTGATGCCCTACGACATTTAAGTTTAAATATTTTTCTTCTGACATCATGTCCGATTTATGTACACAACAAGTCAATTACGGAATGACGTAATGAAACCGACTAAGAGGCAGGCCTCTTGCTTGTAACCAAAGCTCTCTGCTGAGCAGCGTGGATGGGAGAACTTTTCCACTCCTTTTAATAGAGGGAAACAGGGCCGTCATGCAGAGATGTCTTCCTTCTAAAAGTCATCTCTAAATGTATTCTGAGTACGCTTGCAGATCATATTACAGGGATAATTAGGTACGAGTGAAATGCATAGGAATTCACGCTTACATCTTGATGAAGACAAGCGTAGTAATTTCGACGTTTCAGGAGGGGGAGATGAATTCATTTGGTGGAGCGTTTTGAAATTATCAAATTCTCATAATTTTGTCATGGATACCAATTATCATTTTAAATCGCATCTAATACTATGAGAAATCAGTTGCTTTGCTCTGCATTTTCAATTCAATGATTTGACTTCATTTTATACCATTTATCGAATATAGTGCAATCATCTTGGTTGGACGAATATCGTGATAAAATCTAACCTTCATCGACTTTAGTTATGTTCATTGAAAATAAATATTTTAAAATATTAAACTGAATAGGGCTAAATTTCAAATTTTTTCAATATTGGTAATTTTCCGCAGAATAACATCGTTTGGCTACCCGCGCTTCGATTTTCGTTACATTCTAATCACGTATTAAAGTAAGTGTTTGCATCTACGTGCTGTCCTTCTAGCCGCCGCATGGGCGTGTGGCAAGGGGAGTTAGGACACCAGCCGTGTAAAGATGTAAGGGATAAGGTTTTGGGAAGTAAAATGGTGGCATGTGTTATGGGAGTATATTTAGTGGAGCTCGGTTTTTTTTGTGGTCGCTTGTTGTGCGCGGAAAGAACGATTTTTTGTACCTATCTTTTCTGCAATGTATCTCTCTTATTTTATCACTACTGCATAATCAACAAATCATGATTGAATTAGAGATTTAAATTGGTCTATGGTTATTGGAAATTTCTTTTTTTTTTCGTTATGACGAAATCCCTCCAAGTAGAGCTAGTTCTCTAATAAAACAACATCTCCTTGATTTCAGTATCTTTTCCTATCGGTTTTACTAGCCATCCCATTTTACTGGCTTCTAAAATAAAATTTGTTTCCACTTTCAAATTCGAAATGGATGTTGGTTATTTGAATGTAGATATTAACAGTGAGCTAGAATAGTTGGAAAAATTATAGGTATCTTCATTACGAAATTCCTATTAATTATAAATAATCCCTCTAAGTAGATCAGGGCTCCTTATTAGACTACATCATCCTGACCTTAGCATCCCTTTCTATCGATATTAACAGCTATCGCATTTTCTGATTAACAAAAACCGTTGCCCATTCTTGTTTCGCCCATTGTTCGAAATGGGGATAAGTTATTTTTACATAGATTTTTAGCATTTGGTGAGGTGACATAATGATTGCAGAGAAGTTCTATCTTGCGAGTCTAGTTGTGACTCCCCTTTTTCCGGAAGTATTAGCGCTAATTAGGATGCCCCAGGTAGGTAGCGCATGTAATTGGCTGACGCTAAATTTTTTACTGCAATCGTCCCTGCCACTGTATTTGCGGTAGCTGATAGCGAGCGGTTGCTTGATCATCGCGCGGCAACTCAGTAGCGCTCGTAATCTCTCTTGAAAGATACTCACTCTAACACGTCGCATGACATTCAGCATGGAGTTCTGGATGAAAAAAAGGTTAGCATGGACGGAATAGTAGCAAGTAATGGCGCAGGGGTCCTTATCTTCGTAAAACTTTTCGGGGAGCGATAACTGCTGGTTGGGAACTCTTGGCGCGTCCTATATTTTTTTCGAGGAGGGCCGCACAAAGAGGAACTGGATTTGAGTGTGGAGGGGTCAGGGGGAGTTCCTTTAGCCTTCTCCCGGTCCAGATGTCTTTTTATTTTCTCTCTCCTACCACTGCACTGGTGGGTGGTTCTCTTTCGTGGAACCGAGATCCGATAATAATCCTTCTCTCCCCTCCTTCACTCTCATGCTCACCCATCCACCGACCCGATGGGAAAAAAAACCCTGCGAGACTCCAGATCCGAAGCCCTCGTTTTCGGCCAGGGTGGATTGAAATGGCCCGCGCTTGGAGGAATAGTGATAAAAAAATGATTATAATAATGAAAAAGGATGGGGAAGGAGGGTCCCTTGTTGGTTTGGGGGGGTCCGGAAGAGGTCGTCGCTTCGATACGGACGCTTATCTCCTTCGGCCACGGGTGAGCTGCCGGGCGATGAAGTGGGGATGAGGGAGGAATGGGGGAGGATTGGAGTGGGGGGGGAAGGCAGTAGAGACGCGATCCCTGGGTGAAGACTCTCCCTTCCTCATTGCCACGGCTGCGAAAGGATTCTGGGAAGGGAGGGGTTGAGGAAATGGGAGGGGAAGGACGTAAAATAAGAAAGGGCCTTGTTTTCTTTATTTTTTGGTGCGTTCATCGGATGGGATCACCATCGCCGTCTGATGGAAGTGTTTTGCACGTGTTTGGTAGTCGTCGTGGAAAATCGCACGCGGTCGATGTCGAAACTGAATGAGATTACGAGAGGATGGATGTTGAGTGCTCTCCCGCAATGATTTAAATGACGTTTTGCGATTCAAATATGCTGTGGACGTGGGGGGACTAGAATGACGAAATGCGTGATTGATCCCGTCGCGAATAAGTCGTCATCGTTAGGTATTGCGTACTCAAGTGTTCATACCTTTCCACAACGGTGCGATATCCACTTCTATATGCCACTGGCGACACACTCTGACTGTAAGTTGCACCCTGATTGAATACCTGGAGTACGCAGTCGCGCCAGGGTGGTATGGAACGCCCTGCTTAGGAAACAAACTCGAAACCATCGATTGAGTTTTCGTGCTTTTAAATAAAGCAGACCTCATCCGGCTGCTTCAGTATGCATGATCTTTGTCTCTTTATTTTATCTTGTTCTTTTTTAGTTTTCTGATATTATGATGTACAGCTTGATATTTCATGTACATACCGAGGCACAAGCGGCCGTTGCTGTTGGAGGTCCCAAATTATTTATCGCTTCACTGAGTCTTCTGGCGGCGTAGCTCTCCCCTTGAGCCCATCTCAAAGATCTTTAGATCCTCAAAATGCTTCGCTAAGTAAACTTGCACGTGAAATTGGCGGCCACTTCCATTTAGGATATCCTGAAAATCAGTGGAACCATGTCTCTGCCACGGATGTACCGCGTAAATGATTTTTTTATTAAAATATGTGTTAGTACTGCTGATAAAATTTGATTTTATTCTTATACCCGTAATGCCTCTTGTCTGGAATCCAACAAGATTTAGAAGATAGGTTTTTTCGGTGGCTTTAATGATAAATGTAATTTTCAAAATGTGGTTTGTGAACTGCCCATAGTGACAGCTTAAATTTGAACCTCGTGACTGCATTTCATCGTAGCTTTAGTCGGTACTTCTAACTGCGGTCTATTCAAGCACCGCCCTCCTTCGATAGGATGAGAAGTTAATCAATGACTTCTTTTGAAATATTTCCTTAGAATGTGTCTCTAAAATGAATTTTCTTTGAGTGAACTACAGGAGTATAGCCCTTTACAACACGACACTTGTTGCTGCGGGCTCGGTTGGTTAAAGTCATGGCATCCGTGGATTACGTCCACCGACGACAAGTAGCAACCTAGCTCTCAAGTGCATGTTTTAATTGTTCCGTAGTGTAGTGGTTATCACATACGCCTTTCACGCGCAAGCTTCTCAGTTTGGTCCCGGTCGGAAATAAGCGATATTTTTATCTAATTTCTATCATATGGAACCTTTGGTAATTTTACCCGGTTGGGAGTTATATGGAGAGGAGTTATAGGAGGAGAAGAGATACGGTTAGGAGTTATATGGAGGGTTTAACATAATTTTTTCAATAGTTTGCGCTCTTGCCTTGCAACAAGGTATGAGGTCAAGTGTTACAAATTTAAAGATCGAAGGGTGAGTGACTACATTATAGAGGTAAGTTTTAGAGTTGACGAAAGAAGTGATAGACATTGATCTAAGAAAAACCACTGGATCTGTAAATCACCATTAGAAAAAGCAAAGTGTTGCTGAGTGTTATCAGTTGTTGGATGCGCCAAGATGATGGTTATTTCTATTTTGATGAGAGTAATTGAAAATATTGAGTTTTATAGAAAAGTATAAGAGACCTCATATTAATCTTGACACCAACGAGATAAGCAGACTTTCTCGTTGCATTAGAAGATTTGATCACACGTACTAAGGTAGAAACTAGCAACGATAGGTGCAAATGCTATATTTTCTCGCATAAATCGTGACCACAAACTTAGGAGGCATTATAGCTTTTATGTTTAAAAAAACGCAGGAACTATTTTTTCATACTCAATAATCTTTTGGCTGTTCGTGGGGTAAGATGTAGTTGTGGGTGAAAAGCTATAGCCTACCAAAATGATTTCATAACGTACATTAAATATCTAGCGATTAGTTGAAGAAGTACATCAATTATTTGCACACATTTTTACCGTGTTACCAACTGTTCCATATGAAATATTATTGTGCAATGGAAATGCATCCACAAGCATTATGCTCTGACGTAAGTTGGAGAAACTTGGCGTTGGATAGAATCTCATCAAGCGCTGGTGGAAACTTATTCAACTTGCTACTGTTTTGCATTACTCCAAGACTATTGAGCTTGGTGGTGGATGACATTCAATAAGCAGATCTGATGAATTGGAGTTCTACTGATACCATGACTAATACATTTGATGTGAACCAGTAGCTAATATATCTCTTCAGGAAGGATTCTCAGTAACTCGTGTTGTGTGTTCCGGGGCTCATACTGTGTCACGAAATAGCGATAAAAATGACAATGATAGATTTCAAAGGCATCTAGTCTTTCCTGGACAGCTTTTCCAATGGTCCATGCTTCATATCCATAGAGTACCTCGCTCCACACGAATTTTTTCACATATTGTTTCCTAGTTTTCAACCCTATGCTATCAAAATTATATAAAAACTCATTTAAGGCTGCTGTTATAAAGTTTGGCTTTTGTTTCATTTTCAAACTTATCTTTAATCTAAAATAGATACTCCATTACCTCTTCAAAATATGCCTGCAGTATTTAGTTTTAGAATTTAAAAGTGCTGGAAAATACATAAGGGTATAATTCAACTTGGTTTTACAACCAAGTTCAATTATATCCTTGCCTTTTGAATGATCAGGCTAAATGGGTATGTGCCTGTAGATGTAATAAAAGTCTAACTTTTTATGGCTAACGAGTCGCTTCAGGAATACACTCGCAACTGTTCGCGGAGAAAATGAGCAACAGCCAAATGAGTCGAGAACTAAGAAAAAAAAATAAAATAAAAAGTCACTCACACCACGCTTATCCTAATTTTTTCCCCCTTTCGATCGCATCATTACTCTTTCGCCCGCAATTTCCTGCGGTTATTTTTTTGGCAGCTAAGACACGTGCGCGCGGCTCACGTTCCATCGTTTTAGGAGAGGCAGCGACCTCGACGCTTTAAAGAGTCCGTGGTATCGCATATCCGCCACGGATTCGGTGTTCCGGTCTCGATGCACTTGGACGCTCCGGACACGCATCGTTATGTATCGGTTGGAAGGAAGTGCAACCTTGTAGAGACTTTCGTCGGACGGAGACATAACTCAGTCTTTCGTGCAAAAAATTCCGCTCTTTACGGTGCCTGCGATGTTTTATTCTGTGGTATCATCACCATCTTTGGTCGTGCAATCTTGAGATTGGTTGACTTGCAGCCCTCCACTCTTTCCTATCTAATGCTAGTTCCCTTACCTCCTGGTATTTCTTCCTATGTACTTTCCTCTTTATTTGGTCCATGAACTTTTTCCTGGATCTTTCTCTGGACTTTTGAACTGGGCTAAATACACGTTTCCCTCTATTTTACCTTCAATTAGGTTCTTCACAAACCTTTTGTGTCTCAGGGTGAGTCCAATCCATTTGGTTCATCTTTTCTGTATCGTATTCCATATGTGGACCCCAGAAGTCAAGGGGTCTAAGTGACATCAATAAATAAGTTAGGTACAGGAATGGGATGCGAAAATATAAATCTTTTAGGCGGTAAAAGGATCCAAGTGATTTTCTTGACAGGTGATGCTATCTAAGGTAATGCCTCTTAACTACTTAGTGGGTTTTACCAAACATTTTCAACTTTGACTTAAGTTTTGTCAAAACAACGATTTTGTTACTTAGACCCCTTGACTTCTGGGGTCCTCATATGTAATTGGTAGTATCAGGCGTAACTTTGTGGAATCTGTTAACATTGTAATGATAACACTTAAATTTGTTTTTCCACATATCTTTATTTGTTACGACCAGACCTGTAGATGACGTCAAACTTCGAAACCCGGGTCCTAGTAAATAAAGAGATGTGGAAAAACAAATTTAAGTGTTATCATTACAAGTATTCCATATGGTCCATTTCTCTTCTACTCTTCTGTACACTTCATCATTTCTTTGTGAAATGAAAGCTGTAACTTAGTAATTCCACATAAACTTTACGTGGAATTTTGTCTTAGCGGAATTACTAAGTTACATCTTTCATTTCACAATATTAAGCAAGTTCCTCAAAGTTTCATCTGACCCAATCAGTCTCATTATTTCTTATTTTGTTCGTCCATTTTATCTTTAGCATCCTCCTCCAGCACCAGATTTCGAAGGCACCGTATTTTCTGGTCAGCTTTTGCAATGGTCCATGCTTCCGATCCATAGAGTACCTCGCTCCACACGAATTTTTTCACATCTTGTTTCCTAGTTTTCAACCCTATCCTCTTTAGCACAGCAGTTGTCTTTTTACCATGAACACTTTTTTAGCTTCAGCTTATCTTCGCATGATGCCCGTTGTACTTCTTCTGTCCCACGTGATGGGACTTCCGAGATATGTGAAGGAATCCGCTTGCTCTAATTTCTCTCCTCTCAGTGTGACTTCTGCATTCTGCTTCGGTCTTCCGCATATCAGGATTTTAGTCTTCGTCTTGTTTATGTTCATGTTGTATTCTTGAAGAGCATTGGTCCGTTTCTTGGTCCCGTGTTAGTATCCTTTACAAATTTTTGAAGGTTGCCACTAAAACTTGAGGTCTTTGCTGAGCCGTAATGTTTACAGATCAGGGGAGTAACGTTCTAGGACTCGCAGAAGTTGCGACTCGGTTTGGGGTGATTGAGTGATGAAATTGGCTTAGAGTAGTAGTTTTCATTCTTCCATGGTTTAAAGTTTTTTTAGGGAGGCCCGGGTTTACTCGTCGTTCCGGTGTCCCTCGGATCGTAGTTGCTGAAAGGGCTGTCACCAAGTCTATGTGCTCTAAGTTGCCAAAAGTTAAGAGCATTGGTTCCTTAACCTTTCCAGCGAAGGAGCCATTTCTGAGTACAAATTTCTCGTGGAGCCCCAAGGATTATTCAAGCGTTTAATTATATTAATGTTTTATGAGGCGTATTGAATAATAAACGTATACGGAAGAATGCATAATGCGGCATTTGTCATATCAATAAAGAAAATTATAGAAAAATAACGCAAGATGGAAGCAGCAATTTAATTTTTGTGATTTTTGTCACCTTAAATTGCCGCCGGGAACTATGAGAATCACTCGTGGAGCTCCAAGGACTGCGCGGAGCACAATTTGAGAAACGCTGGCATACAAGGAGTCCATTAACAAAGATTGGAGTTATTGAATGCCTGTCCGTAGGGAACAACCACTTATTAGAGAAAATATGACGTGTTGAAACTGAAAAGTATTCGGGAACCTTAACTAAAAAGGTTGAAAAATTTATTCCACCGAGTCACAACGTGGAGATTTAGATCTTCTTTCATATTTCTAGCCGAATGTCTAAAAAACAAGTCTCTTTTTGATGAAACATTAATATAACCATCAGATGTGTAGAAAGGGAACAGCTGGAGAATATCTCTTCAGATTATACTGAGTGAGCATCGTTGTCCTTACTGTTTTCCGTGGGCAGTGAATTTTGCATCTCAAAGACACGAGAAGGGATGGGCATCATGAGAAATTGTTCGCGTGAAATGCAGCTACTTTGAGATATTCCGAGTTTTGGCGAATGTCAATTTGCAATGGTTTGATCGTTACAAATCGAAGTTATTTGAAAATTTTAAAGGAAAGCCCGAAAGGTACTTGCTGATATTGAAAACACCAGTACTAATTATGGACGAATCAATCCCATGAAACTTATTATCCATTTTTATCAGATATTCTCAATAAGAAAATAAATAAATATGAAGCAAAAAGATTGATGTCTAATGAAGTAGCAGTGTTTGTATGATGTAAATTGTACGTATAGTTCATTATTGTCGCATCCTCGGTTGAATTCATGACAATGAACGTAGTTGAGAATTGAGAAAACGATAGATGTATTAGATTTACTACTTAACAGTAATATAACTGCCATTATATATTTAATTCATGGACCTTCTATGCCAAAAAATATTTTGTCATCTAAGATTCCACGGGGTTAAGCCAGTGATCTTCGGGTTTTGCCGAGCCGTTTCATACTGTGGACAATTTGTGAATTGGCTTCCTTAGGTCAACTGGACCTGAGGAAGCCTGCAGGATAGTCACAGCCCACAATATGGAACGACCCGGCGGAAAACCGGACAATCGGAAGATCAACGGCCCTAGAAATGATTTGTTTGTGATGTGGAAGAGTAGAGTAATGTAACTCCTATTTTTTTGTGGAATCCACCTCTCTTGATTCTCCGCCATCTTTTGATAGACATTAATAAAGTCGTGGTGTTGTGAGGGCCCTCTCAATTCAGACGAACTCACTTTTTTAGGGAGTTTTTTTCAGATCCATTTTTTGTTCTGTGACGGAGTAAAGAACAAGAGGGTGTGTGAGAGATAGAGCGGGAAAAGGAAATGATTTGTCACGCGGCACCCTTAAATCTTCCCCGAGACATATCCACCCTCTTCACATTCAGGGTTCACAATCCTCCTGAGCATATCCTTCGACACTCCCTTGTCGACCATAGCTTTTCTCAGCATCCCGTTTCTACTTGCCACCAGCATTTCCGTTAAAATTCTCATGCAAGAGTACCCCATTCCCCTTTGTCGAAAATTCACCGTTCAAAGAGTTTTTTGAATAAACATCTCTCACAGGAATCCGCTGAAAATTTTCAGTGAATCTAGATTTAATTTTGCATTTTTCTAGATCTTGGGTATAATTTATTTAGTCATCATATTTAGAATACATTGACGATTTTGATTTGAGATGTTGATATCAACTAATTTATGACTTAATTATCTAAAAGTATAGAAGACTATTATTTGAATCCGTTTGGAGGTGGTAATGGTTGACAACAAAAAAAGTCTAAAGAATGTCTTTGAAAAAATAAAAACAATTTTTAGATCAATCTTTCTGAGCAGTTTCGTTTGTCTCCGTAATATTTTTTCTACTCTTTTACAATTTTCATAAATATAAGAGATGTACGAATGCACGAAGTGTCAATTCAAGATTGAGGAGTGGAGGACACTAGTTCTTTTGAGTGATTTTTGTCAGCTGATACTTGGACATAATCTAGTGAAGTTTTCGTAGAGAGCTGTCACGTGGGCATTGGTACTGTACACAATATTTGCATTGAACAAATTTTAATAGCTAATTCATTGGAGATTAATGGGTTGTGACACCGTAGGCTCGTCAACGGAGAATTTTGAAGGGTATTCAATTTCACACACGAGTCCTCTATTTGCAATTTAACCGTTACGTAAGTTAAAATGAAATTAATGAGTAAAGTGATTATAAAAACTTTTCCTGCGTTTCTATCTTTCTATTTTAAAAGCTTTCTTTACGTACACGGCTCCTAGTAAAGTTTTATCCTATGGTACCAAATAATTCACTAATAGAATTGCAGAATAAAGAGGTGTACCTTGTTGGTTTTATAACTTCGTGCGTTAGAATTGCATTTAGCAGATGATCAGCTATAATTGTTATAATTAGGAAAGATATGCGTCATGTTACCTGGAGGTAAATATCGATGCATGTGGGTAGATTTCGTTATTTACCTCCAATGTATATTCGTGTGAATGGAAACGGCTCATCATAGTGGGGAGATTCAACCTAGAATTGATTCTGACAAAGAAGATATTTTTAATTTGAAGGAACTGATTTTCGAACCTCTAAATGGCGCTAGCTGTAGGGAAAAATGACAAGAAATTCTATGCGGAGCGTTGCCTGATATTGATGTAAAGAAAATTGCAGAAAGGCTAATCGAGATTCCAACCGCGTAGGAAATTCCATGGCCAACGTTTTGGCCGCTTACTCTGCAGTCGTCCCCAGGGTGATGAGATGATCTCATCAACAACTGAAATCATGATCACTGACTGAGGATCATAAAATTGATTCACAGAATTTATAAAACTAATACTAAAGTTATTAATGAAAACCCATCAGCCCTGAGGACGACTCATGGTCACGTATGAAAGTAGTATTTCACTATTCCTAGTAGTATTTCACCCTCATAATTCACTATCTCAAACTCATCTCATCACCCTGAGGACGACTGCAGAGTAAGCAGCCGAAACGTTGGTCATGGACCTTCCTACCCGGTTGGAATCCCGAGAAGCCTTTCTGCATTCTATTCACCGGGAAAGTCTGAAATCTTTTAAACCTGTCAAAATTTTGATGCATGTTATTTAGTTTAAATAATGGTTCTCATTGACACTCCGAAGGAAGCGTTTTCGCGGTAGTCCACTTGTAGTTATTGGTTGATGCTGATGGGTTTTCATAATATATCTTCAGTATTAGTTTTATGAATTCTGTGAATCGAATTTATGATCCTCAGTTAGTGATTATCCTTTTTAAGCTGCTGATGAACTCGACTATGCATGATCACTATTCAAAATGTGGGTGAAAATATTTTTAGCTGATTAAAAAACGAATAGTTAATATGGGTCTCGTATTTGCTACAACAGGACTTACTTTTCCAAATGTTATTGACTTAGCTGCTGAAGAAAAAGTGTTAGTACAGTAAGTCCTCGATATGCGTCGTTTCGAGTTACGTCTGATTCGTTGTTGATCTTTCGTCCATGATGACAAGGGTCGTCGGAAAATTTTCCACTGTATAATTCTAACAAACTAGATCGTATGCGCATATTCTTGCGCTTTTTTTATAAATGAGACATAATCAACCTCTCTGAAATAGCAATGTTTTCCAAGATAAAGGCAAAAAACGAATTTTGAAATTAATGCCTTGATTTAACTTTAGATTTAGGTGGTCACGAATATCTGGATCCGTTTTACGTCGTTTCGACTTACGTCTCTCTTCTTCCACACGCATCTCCAACGTAAATCGAGGACTTACCGTATAGATATGGGTGTTTTATGAAATAAATGCTTCTCGATTCGTGTTCGAATTTGTTTACTCGAGATTTCAGTTCTCAACCATATCCGTGTGATGTTTCGACTCTAGTGTTAGAAACGAGTTTTTTTTCAGCGTTGAGCTTCATGAATAGTATTGACGAAAGCTACTTAGGTCTCAATATTCTTTTACATAACGAGGATGATGTCGAAAGGAGTTGCTAACCGATGAATGAACCAGTCTGAGTGGAATAAAGGGCGGGGAGACGAACCGAGCCCATTTACGGATCAATGATTACTAATGACTGCCCCTTGTCGCGCTAATTTTTTTATTGTCTGACAAACTATGACTATAGGAAATTTCGCGGTCGGAATCTTCTTCTTTTGCCCGTTTGCAGTGGTGGGGTCAGCTAAGTATTTCGAAACCACGGCAACTGGAAGACGGAAAAAAAATCTCCGGAGGCGGCCTTCTGTGAGGCGTTTTGCTCTTTGAGCCCCTTAATCCCGTGGGGGGAGAAGACCGATTGGCTGTGCGATGGGAGCACGAGAATTTTACTACCAAGTGCGGAGGAGAAAGGGAGGATGACTGAGATAAAGCGTAGAGAAAATCCCGCGTGCTCATTCCTCAGGCGCGACGCTTTTCAACCATCTCGAATTCGGCGAGACGAATGCTTATTTACCGCCGACCCCCAGAATGGGAACTGGTCGGGTCCGGCTTTCCTTATCGGACGCAGGAAATGGGGCAAGTGGTCGAGGCTGCCTTTCGGCACGGAAGACTGGTGAATTACTTGAATGCGTGCGGAGTCGGGCGGAGAGGTCGGAGAGCAGTTAATTTCTCTCCGAAAGACTCCTGGACATGACTCGTATTCGTACTCCTTAAAACGGTTCGAAAGCTTGGGTCGTTTTGCACTCATTGCCTTAAACCCGCAGACGCTCGGGGCCGAATGGAGCAATAACACATGTGGACCCCAGAAGTCAAGGGGTCTAAATAACATTTAAAAAAATAAGTTAGGTACAGGAATAGGATGTGAAAATATAAATATTTTAGGTGGTAACGGAATACAAGTGATTTTCTTGACACGAGATGCTATCTAGGGTAATGCCTCTTAACTACTTAGTGGGTTGTACCAAACATGTTCAACTTTGACTTAAGTTTTCTCAAAACAACAATTTTGTTACTTAGACCCCTTGACTTCTGGGGTCCTCATATTTATTCGAGCCGAGCCCTCGGTGTTCTAGTAGAAACAGGTTTTTCCACCGTCACAGATTGTTGACGAAAAAAATAGTAATTAATTCATAAATATCATGCGTGGAGTATATGCAATTAGTGTGTCTAACGCCGCGCTCCAGTTTATTTTGCTCCTGTTAACTATTTTTTGTGTTCTTTTTATGTGTTTTATATTATTTCCTTGTACATACATACCAATCATACCCCTGCGGGTAGGGGGATGGAGAATACTCCCGCAGTATCCCTGCTTGTCGTAAGAGGCGACCTAAAGGGCGGGGAGGTGAAACCCAAAGAAACAGAAAGAACAGAACCCGACAAATAAAGAGGAACAAGCCTAGCCGGATAAGGCTACAAAGCCGGTAAAAACAATTAACTGCCCGGGTTTTCCCAAAAAAAGACCCAAAAGAAACCCACCGGATCCACGCCCTCAAGGTGTGAGAAAACTCCCTCCCCCGGTCCCACTGAGGTGCGCACTCCATGCCCAGTGGAGGCTATGGAGGAGGACAATGTCTGACTCAGAAATCCTGATAGCCAGACAGAAGGGGTAAAAGAACCGCATTAGGCGCTAATTCTCCCAACGAACTGACAGACTGCTGTATTTTAGTTTTCACTTTTTAACGTTTTTTGATGAATTTTATTTTACAGTGGAACTATAATGGTTTTTATCGTCACAGGGAGGAGTTGACTATTTAACCCGCGATTTTAATCCGTTTTGTATTTGTCTCCAAGAGACGCATTTTAAAATCACGGACATGGGTATTTTAAGAAATTTTAATGTTTTTAGATATGACGACACCAGTGGCCAGCGAGCCCAGGGTGGAGTGGCAGTTGCTATCCGATAGGCCCTTTTTCACCTCTCGGGTATAACTGAATTCACCATTTCAGGCAGTGGCGGTGACCGTGCACGCACCGGAACGTTGTGCAACGTTTATTCACCAGAGTGTGCACCAGTCACTGAACGTAACCTCGAGGATCTTGTCCATCAATTACCCAAACCTTTTGTGATGTTAGGTGACTTAAATGCACATGACCCTTTGTGGGGTAGCTCTCGGAGGCAGAGCAATAGAAGAGGTCGGATTTTATCAAATTTTATCCAAGATTTTAACCTCTCTTTACTTAATAGCAGTGAGAAAACTCGTGTTAATAGTTTTAATGGAGAGTTTTCTTCCATCGATCTTGCCATTTGTTCATGCAGTCTTTACACAAAACTTAACCTGTCCGTTCATACAGATCTATGTGGAAGTGATCATTTTCCCCTTTTAATACGTAAAGAAGGACATTTTAACCAGTATTTTCTATCCCCTGATAATTGACTTACTCAGAAAGCTGATTGGCCAAATTTTAAAGAAAATATTTTGTTCGAATACGACTCAACTTGTGACGCAATACAAAATGTCGAAGTTCTGACCTCCGCAATCATCGAGACTGCAAATATGAGCGTTCCATGTGGAAAATGGTGACTGCGGAAGACCTAAAGACTATATTTCGAAGCGTAATAATGGACCAATGGCAAGAATTGTGGCATGGGAGTAATTGCAACAAGCTCCAGGATGTGAAACCGGTAGTATCAGCGTGGTCCTCTTCTGTCAGGAGTACCTGGAGGGGAGAAGTTTCAGTCACACGCCTGAGGATAGGGCACACTGCCCTGACCCACTAATACCTCTTCACAGAAGAGAAGACACAACCTTGGTGTGATGAATGCGACACCCCTCTGAGTGTGCGACACCTCCTGACGGAGTGTGATAAATACCGGTCTTATAATAATAAATACAAGGTCAACGGTGCCCTAGGTTATATCCTAGGTGACTCTCCCGATTGCGTCACCCGAGTAATTTCCTTTTTAAAAGAAATCAATGTTTTTAATAAACTATAATTTAATTTTAGACAACGCATACACATTTTACGGAATATAAGTGATTTTGATTTAACTATTTAAATTTTGTCTTACTTATGGACGAGAGTGGTGCAAAATGACCGCTGTAGTCGACGCTTCCTGAATCAATAATCCTATCTTATCCTATCCAATCAGGCCGTTCCCTTCCGGGGTAGGCACAGTCACAGTTTCACTCAAAAATACATAATTGTACACTAACTCTGCTTCAATAATTTTCTCCATACTGACCTATCCTTGCAAACCTCTTTAGCCTTATTTACCCCTATACACTGCTTCATACACACCCTCCTGTTTTTAAGACTCCTAATATTCCTCTTCCTAAGAATTTCCTCAACCACAACTTTCTCGGCCTACCTCTACCTCTCGCACCATTCATTTCACTCTTATACAGTGAAACCTCTCACTTACGGACAGTAACGGTCCTAGAAAATGTGTCCGTAAGTGAGAGGTGTCCGTAAGTTGGAGGTGACCCTAAGAAAACATAATTTTTACGCTTTATTTTACCACGAAAACATTATACTGTAGGAATTTAAGGCAGCTGAAAGAAATTCTTTTATTTCAAATATCACTTCTGAATAATTAAATATAATTTGGAAATAATAAAATAACGTAATGCATTTACTCATATATATTTAAAATTCTCGAAGCATTTACACATTTTAATATGTATACATACAAAAATGAAGCTCACTTAGGCGTAAAGAAATCATTGATTTTGGTTTGTTTATTTCTTTTTGTAACAAATTCTTTTTCAAAATTTAACTGTACATCAATAAGGCTACTTAATGCCTCGCTGTTGCCTTTTGAAATGCAAAATTTCTTTAACAGTTCAATTTGATGCAACGCACCGGCATACGATACCACAAGCATCTCTTCCACTATAGACTCAGGCTCACTGTCATCACTTTCACTGATTTCGCCATCTCCTTCATCAAGAGTACTTTTAATAATTTCATCCATGTCAACCTCGTGGTCCACGGTTAACAAATTAGAATCAATGCTCACACATTCAGTACTTTCGCCAGCATCATTTAACAAAATGTCCAACTGCAAGCCATCTGTAACATCTTCCACCTCTGGTGATAATTCAATTTTACAGAACCCCGATTTAACAAAACAATTACACACGGTTGAACTTTTTATGTTTTTGATCGCTCGATCAATCCAAAATATTGCATCAAGAACAGTTATCGACTTCCCCACACGAGTGTGGGAATGCCCGTGGTCAACTTTAAACATCATGCTTTTTAAAATGAACTGTCTATAGAGGACTTTGAAATTTTTAATGATGCCTTGGTCCATTGGTTGTAATACACTTGTAGTGTTTGGAGGGAAAAAAAATAATTTGATATTTTTTAACTTTAAATCGGGATGGCAAGGAGCATTGTCAAGAAACAGCAAAATCTTTTTTTTCCTGTCCAATTTTTTTATCGAGTTTTTGCAACCACTCTGTCATTATCTCTGTAGTCATCCAAGCCTTCTTATTTGATTTCCACGTAATGGGTAGTTTATCTTTACTCACTCCTTTGAAGCATCTTGGATTTTCAGCTTTTCCTATCACCAGCGGTCTCAGAAAATCACCTTCCATGTTTGCGCCAAGTAAGACCGTCAGCCTCTCCTTAGACGCCTTCCCTCCAGAGCATTTTTCTGATTTTAGGGCCAGGGTTTTGTAAGGCAAGGCTCTAAAAAACAATCCTGTTTCATCTGCATTGTAGATATCCCTGGGTTCGAAGTTTTCTAGCAGCACAGGTAACCTTTCAATCCACTCCGTAGCACCTTCTTTGCACACCTCTGCAGCCTCCCCGCACACAGCTTTAAACACGATATTATGTCTTAAACGGAATTTTTCCAGCCACCCATTTGAGGCCTTAAAGTTCTCTATACCCAGTGCCACTGCAACTTCAAGCGCTTTTTCCTGTAAAAGTGGTCCGGAGACTGGAAAATTATTTGCTCTCACTTTCGTGAACCACTCGAAAAGAACAGCGTCCAATTTGTTTCTCGAAGGAATCACTTTTTTAACGTTTTCATTATGATTTTCCGTCCACAACTTCATGATGGTCTCCTTCTGCTTCAGAATATCAGCGATTTGAGTGTTACTCACACCAAAATGAACCGCTAATTTACGGACACCACTCTTTTCTTTATCCGCAAGTTCCAACACCTGCACTTTCTCTCGTAAGGAAAGACTTTTACCCTTCGGCATCGCGTAATAAAATCGAGATGGCCCCTAGCACCGTAAACAGTACAGTAACAGAACTGTCAAAACGCACAAGTGACGACAAGGTGGCACAGTTGGAGAGGTTCGAAAGGTACTGAAAGTGGATGATCTGTCGAAAGCCCTTAAGAGTTCTACATCCAACAGTAGAAGACGGCTGGTAATTGGCTGCGTATGAATCATAGGCAGCCGATTGCTCGAGGGCAGCGGTCACCCTACGCGCGTCTTACCGAGGCTTTCTTCGTGGCCGTGTCCCGCAACCCTCGGGGCCAAGGCCTCCGTGAGGTGCTCCTTCGTTTGGGATTAGCATTTCCAAGAATTCATTCCAAGACACCCTTTTGTTTATTACCCCTCTGCGATTTGTTATCTGTAGGCTGCTGCGTACGAATCATAGGCAACCGCTTGCTCGAGGGTCCTACGCGCGTCTGGGCGGGGTACTCTTCCGTTTGGGATTAGCATATCCAAGAATGCATTCCAGGGCACCCTTTCGTTCATTCCCCCATATGCACATTCTTGTATCTTCACAGGTTTGACCATTTTCCCTGTTCTCTTTCCCCCAGCTATTCATAAACGCTATTTTTCGAGGAAAAACTTTCCATTTTTGAGATATGGGTCAGAAAACCCATGGCGATGGTGTCCGCATAAGAGAAAAATTTTGCCCGTCAAGGTGTCCGTGTCCGTAAGTGGGAGTGTCCGTATACAAGAGGTTCGATCCTTATACAAATGCATATCCTTCTGCCGGGGAATTGAATACTGTCCCTAAGTCATAGGTGTCCGTAAGTCAGAGGTGTCCGTGAACAGAGGTTTCACTGTATATCTATTTAGTTATTCGACTCTCATCCATTCTCTCGACATGGCCGAACCAACGCAGCATACTCCTTTCATACATGTCCGTTACTGGAGTAAATATACCACATTCATTTATTACCCACTCATTCCTAACCCTATCCATCCTACTTTTTCCGCAAACACTCCTCAGATAACTTATGCCCGCGGCGTTTAGTCTACTCTTATGTCCATCCTAACATACCCATGTTTCACTACCATACAACAAAGTGGGGAGAAGTACACTTTTGTACACGGCGATTTTCGCTTCCTTAGACAGGCACTCATTCCTTGATATGCTCCAAATGCTATCGATTGATTGTATTAACCGATAATGTATATTTGTTTAAATTATTTTCATGAGTTTATGGTTTTTATTTATTTGTTTCGACGTTGCTATGGGTTTGATTTAGTTTTGTTTTGGTAGAGATTTATGGTTTAAAAAAGAGGGAGAGATGGGTAACGAATTCAAATGTGTGTACTGAAATTTCTTCTCGTCCGTCTGGAAAAATAAATTATATCAAGAAAATTGTGAACCAAATATCTTAATGAATAGCGTTTCCAGGCAGCAAGGCGTTACAGATGCACATTATGAACTTCTGATAGCATGATGATTTGACAGCATTAGTGGGATAACAAGGCATTATTAAATGAATCATAGTTGGTACGTTTTCAGCTCTCGTCGTGGACGTTTTTCTGGTGGTAATGGAGGTAGAATTGTGCCACTGCGCTCAATTGTAAAATGGGTGGTGGTAAAATTGTCTGTAAAACATGAATTGATTTATTATGAGGAGAGCCAATGGGGAATGCTATCAAGCCACTCCATTCCGCTGCTTATCTGGGCTGCATTAGTTCAGGCAGTAGCTATGAATTTCTTATTCCTTTAAGAGATTCCTGTAAGTGGATAAATATATAATTGCGGTAAAAATTGAGTTCATAAAATGCATAGATATAAAGTATACGGATTAATGAATCCAAGAATGAGGTCCTTTTTTGGGGGGAAAACGATCACCAGTGACATTTTTTACTGCTGGACCGACTTCACTCTTCTGTCTCATTCTTTTTTCATAATGATACGAACCCCTGCAATGCTTTGGTCGTCTTCTGAGTATATCACTCAGTATTTGTTGTTTCAGTTGTCCTCTGCCACCATCCACTTGATCACAATGATTCTGTTGAAGTGTACTCTCAGCTTCTCCATCTCCATCCTCGTATTCTCAAGCCTCTCGTCCATCTTCAAGTTCTGTGTTCCTTATCCTGCATTTGTCCGACTTTACTGATGTTCCCATCCTAGTAGTCCCCACCCATAGACCCGATTTGGGAGGGCTTCCGATAGCAATTGCGTCGATAGTATTCAACAATGAACGAGAAAATGAATACCTGTTCTAGATTTATTTTGCAGGAATAGTTATTTAAAAGGATGTTCAGGGCGACTGCAGTCTGCCAGCTCTTTACCACAGCTTCGGCCCTGGGATGGTTAGTCTGCGCTCAAGGTTGCGTCGTTTCTTGTGTTATGATGTTGCATTTGTCCCAGGATGTTGCATTCCTACTTAACGCGCATGAACTTTTGAGTTAAAGAATTACTTTTTTGATTGGCTCAAGTTTCGAGATGGCGTCCGCTTCTACGTCTTTGCTAAATTCGTCAACCTAGTTAATGATGGTCAAAAAGGAATATGTAGGTATTGTTTAAACTCATTATTATTTCATACTCGAATCTCCCAAATCCATTAATATATCTGTAATGCTTCGTGACGAAAGCCTCTCAGTATAGTGGGGAACTTCCTAATTAAATAACCATAATCACCTCTAGAGCGGTAAAGTCTTTTCTCTCTCGGGTTGAGGGAGAAAGTAAATATTTGATGGAGTGTGAGGGACGTCCCTCATTTTATGAAGACACTTTTAAAAAATTATTCCACATACTGTGCCGGCTTCAGCTGGCGTTTTGTGTCAACGGTCATGTGTGAAGACTATTTTTTTAACCAGGGGACTGGTAGGTGGTGTTGAAGGGAGGGACGGGAAGGCAGTGGTTGGTTGGAGCCTAGAGGATTGATGATTGGAGGATAGTTTCTTTATGGAGGGGTTGGAGGGTCTCGTGGTCACGGGAGGGTGAAGCCTTATGAGAGCGGTGGCTGTGTGCCTATGGCCTAGCGGGCTGTGGTAGCGGCCACCGAGATTCCAGGTGGACTGAGTGGGGGGGGGGGAAGGGCGTGTTTTGGGACGACCGGGTCCCTTGCCGCCCCTTTGGCGAGCACCCTCTCTGTAGTTGGAAAGGGGTTGGGGAAGCTAGAGAGGAGGGGAATGGAAGATTCACATGAGGGTGCAGTTTTTTATGCTTCGCGGAGTTATGACTGTAGTGGGGGGAGAACTGAGGGTAAAATGTTAGTAAGTGTTAGTTAATGTTAGTGAGAAAGGATTCACCGAACGAATCCCCGGTCACCTGTGCTGAACACTTAATCCCGTGAGACAGCCCATAGGCGAAGGAAGTAATGGCTCCAAACCAATGGGGAAAGGTTAAGGACGGGGTGTTAGGAAAGGGTAGATTCAAAACCCGGTCACAATTAGTTTGATCGCGTGGTGAACCAAGAAATCTGGTATTAACTTTTTGGTCTCTGAAGCCCGAAGTCCGCTTTATGGAAGGAAGCAGTTACGAGCCTCCTTTGCCTGTGTGTGTGTCTTCGTATATACATTCGCCGGCAGCCATTCGTGCCCCCCTCATACGAACATCGATAGAGGCTTGTTTCCTCGGGTCACCCCCCGCCATACGGGTCGGTTGGATCCTTGGAGCAAGCGACTCCCGCCGTTCGTAGGAGACACAACAGACTCCGTTAACATCGGGTACCACGAGGAGGTCATACGAGCGGCCGCTTGTCCATCAAGAGCACTTCTCTTCACATCAGTGAATCGATTCTCTTGCGGACTTCATCCGATTGAGGGTAAAATGGCAGTCCATTTCCCTTGCTTCGCTTGTAGTAGTGATTCGTTTTGAGACAGCTGGCAATCATATGGAGTGAAACCTGTATTAAGCGGCCAACACCCGATACTTGAAGTAATGGCCGCATGAGGGGGTGACCGCTGGACGAAGATAAAATTTACATTGTATTTATGGGAAATTCCTTTCTGAAAAGTCGGCCGCTTACGTAGCTGACCGCTCAAGGGAGGTGGCCACCGATGCACTTTCACTACTGTTTGATCGAAGTTATATCTACACATTAGGGTTCACCAGCAGCAATGAGTGACCACATGAAATCGGCCTTTGATTGAGTTAATGATTGCGTATTTCTTCATTTTTTCCTACTGTTTGGCTGAAGTAAATATTAGGAGCTAAATGGGAGGGGCGAAATCTCTAGGAGCGAAAATGAGCAAAGTTAGGTCATGTATTTGAGAAAAACGAAGATAATATGTTGAATCATTGTAGGTATAGTAATAGAACACATGAAAATTAAGTTCGAGGGTCTCTCCGCTTGGAATTCTGGTAGCAATTGGAATTCCTCTAAAGCGTCTTCAATACCGTCAGGATTTAAATCTGGGTTTTTGCAAGTGAGACGTCAGTTCTCGAGCCCCCATACCAACCCAATTGGCGCAGTCAGTGATCTAAGTTACTGCTGTTAAGAATAAGCATATACTAGCTCTTTTTTAAATAATTTGTTCTATTATTCCTTATTTTTGGATATCACTTGACATCTGTTAATTCCATTCATTGCTTTCGACTCGCGGTCTTGCACTTAAGGCTCTTAATTTGCCAGTCTACCTCTCGCACTAATAGCTCCTCTGTCACAAATCTATTCCTTAATTCGGTTCCCATCCATTCTCACAAAATTGCCAAACCGACGGAGCTCGCATCCTTCGTATACGTTCATCAGTGGAGTAACAAATCATTTGATGGCTCACTAATTCCTCGTCGTATCTTTGAGAAACATTCTAAATTAATGCCAGAAGATCGTTCAGAGCCCTTGGACTATCACTTCCATGTTCCTTCTAAGGACAATTCGTTTACGAATAAAGATCTAATATAAACACTGGATCTTATATGATCGCCATGGTGAGCAAAGACGCGAGGAAAACGCCTCGAACCGACAAGAGGGATAAAAATTTCAAACAGCATTTACCAATTCATAATGAAAAGATAAAACTTATTTAATTCCACACTCATTTGTGATTGGTGTGGAATTCACTATGTTTTATCATTTCATTATGAATACTAAAAACTTCCACAGAATAACGCCTGAAACAGTTTCGTTTGTGAGCGTTTACCAATTTTGAGAGTCTTGAGAAGAATCCGGGTGATATGGAAAACCTAATCATGCACTAACCTGCGGGGAAAATATGTTACTTTTTCGTCAGTGGATTAAATCTTGTTCCTTTCAACAGGAAACCTCATCACTGCCATCGTATCCCAATCCCCCCCCATTCCTGAACCCAAATAGGTCGTCACCCATCTAGGAATTTGCAGTACTCGCCAAGTTTTTATTAATTAATCAAATCAAAACTTTATCCCCGTAAGATTGAGCAAACTGTTCTTAACTGCTCGCATTCTGACGCTTTCTTTATCTTCGTGGTAGGTATCAAGGCCGTTTTAACGAAGTCCTCTGGCCATATTCCTTCCTCGTATGCCCAACGAATAAGTTCTAAAAGTTGTCGCCTTCCCTTAACACTAGGACGCCCGGACTTTTCAACATCATTCAACGCCCAGAGCGGGTCATTTTGACCCACTGTAATTAGTGAACTTATTCCTCACTTTGCACTATTAAGTTTACATTTTTACAGTTTTTACTACAAACTGTCACTCTTTCTCTTCACATTCATCGATCATTTCACTTCATAACTTTCATAACTTTGACAAGATCGATGATTTATTGATATATAAACTTACGACATTTGTGTAAATTTATGGTTTTTTCAATTTTATTTCATTTTTCTTGCTTATTGTGTCATAGCTCAATATACTATGAAGACTTTTCACATTATTTAATACATATCTATAATTTTTAAAAGTTTGATTGCAATAAATAAGTTCAAAATATTATTTTACGGTCGAAGTAGGAATTTTCTCGAAAATCAATAGTAACTAACTTTGGGATTCTTATTATTACAGTGATACACATGTATAAATCTGATGTATTAGGAATAAAAATACATTGCATTATTTATTGTTTATAATAATAATAATAATTTTACTGTATTTTGTTAATGCATTTGGCACATGTGTATACAATTTTGTTATGGCACTGGCCTCAGTGTTGCAGAATTGGCCTTTTATTTCCTATATAATTCTATGTAGTTTGACACCTCAGCCTGTTTGCATTTATAATGTCAAAAGGTTGTTCCAAACCCCATCTCTTATTCGTGTAACAATTGTGTAGTTTCTCTGCAAGTTGTTCGATGAAATTTATTCGCGAAATTTTCTTACCAGTGACGGCCTTGTATATCACAACGGAATTGATTGCTACCAGGTCTAGAATGTCATGGAAACTATGAATAGGCCATCTTATTGATTACGCTTTGACTATGTACTGCGTTGCAATTTATTCCACTATATCCACCCATATTCGTTGCATTATAGTGCAACACAGGGTGAGGAAAATTTTCTCAGAATTAGTTACGCTAACACTGAAGTGAAGAGAACTCATTACTAGGACATGTTCCCCACAATTTCCTTGCTAAATCGTTAATGTAACACGGTAAGATTTCAGTACTCTTATGGAATAGTTTTCCATGCATTTTTTTGAGGGATAGGTACTTCTCTTCTAGAGCGATTCACAGTTTCAATTAAAATAGTAGATTTTTCCTTGAGAAATTGAGCCAAATTTGAGAGATGCTAAGAAGTTGTCTGTGTTCATATTTCTGCATTGGTGAAGAAAAGGCAGCATGGGACGCATACTACACAGTCTGAAATACGTTGACTATTTATACGGTTATCCTTGACCGTGTCGTCCTCCTCCTCTACATACAAGATGTAGGACTATTTTTTGACAAAGTTTTTGTCCTACCGAAATTAAACATACCTATTACAACAAAGTTGTGAAAAATATGAATGTTCTAATCAAAATAATATAACTTTTTTGCCAAATATTTAGCTCATATTTAGATGCACTCTTTCTTGTTTCTTGACCCCATTCATCGTAATTTTCTGAAGAATTGGTTGATTCTTTGCAAGTTTCAAATTTCTGCTCATCATTGGAGCTGTGAAATAAAAACTCTCCACCATCCGACACATCCCCCTGAATCATTTGCAGCACCGCACGAATTTCAACAGATGGTAATGAGCGACTCAGAGACATGCTTGAATACAGAGAACTTCAAAACCACTACCACCACAAAACTCAAAATTTTAGCTACAAACTTCACTCTGTGGAACAAAGAGGAAGACTGAATTTGTATTATCCACTTGTCATTCCGAGAGAAAACGTAGAGCTGGTGGCAACAATGTGAGCATAGTCCATGCGTCAGTAAGGAGCAATATTGTATTCTCTGCACTCTAAAATAGTGATAGGGTACACTGTGCAATGCCGACAAATTAACTACTAAATATGCCATGAATCGACCGGACGAAAAATGAGAAGGGTGGGGATGCGAAGTGGAAGGAAGGAATATGAGAATATTTTTGAAAGGTGATCCAGGCATGGAAGGTAACCGAATGAGGAAGATAGGACAAAGTGGGACGGACAACATGTGTAGCAGAATAACTAATAAACACTAATAAAAAAGAAGTTTTGGTGATGATACAAAGTGCAAATACATATCTGGGTCAAAATGACCCGTATGGGCGTTCTAGGTAAATTCTAAAAAAACTAATGTACGGATTAATCCAGGAAGGTGAAAATTTTTGGACATAAGGGCATGTTAAAATGAATAAAAGTCACGGGAGGAAATCCTGCTATCATTGAAAATGAAATAAAAAAATGAATTTAAAATCACGTTTGGGTCAAAATGACCCTCCTGGGCGTTCGAGTGTTAACTAATGAATTCCTCATTGACTCCGATGGGATAATGTCTGCTCCCACTGCTATTCTTGTCTTCATCACTTACAATATCTCCTTTATTTCGCTTATCTCCATTCGCTATATTTAAGTTCACAGGTGTGCGTCTAATATCATACAAATCTTTCACGTATTTTCTCCTCCTAAGCTTGATATTCTCCTCTTCGATTAGTATCATCCCTATTTTACGTTAACCTTTGGCAAGTTTTGCACTCTCTTACATCTCAGTTATATTTGAACTGCAGCGTATTACCCCTTCTTTCCCCTCTTTGTGTAACTTATACATTTCTTCGCATTATCCTTTCCACCGGTTTTCTATCATAGGAGTACTTACTCATCGGAGTTTATTGTTTAATTCCTTATACTACCTCTTGCCTAGTTTGTATGACTGTTTTCCATCATTCTAGCCTGTGCTTTCATAATTCTATCCTCTGTGACCAATTGCTTTTTATTCCGTCGCGTTTCCATTGGTCGTATTATTTTCTCTGCCGCTGTAGGTTTTAGGGTATATACAAATTCGCTAAGGACCTAACAAGGTTGATAATCGTGGTGTAGTTCAACCTTTTTCGGATGCGATTAAGTTACTTAATAAGGAGCAAACTTTCCCTTAAGTTGTAATTATTTACCTTCCTATTTTTCTCCTGTTTTTAGTTTATTCGTTTTATTATTTTGTTTACTTGTAGTATCTTTTTATTTTGGTTTGTTTAGATTTAATTTGGGTTTGTTATTTTGGTTATGCTTTTACTTGGTCTATGCCTGTACTTTCACATTTCTTCTATTTCCTTTGCTTCACCTATGTTTTTTTCCTCAAGCTCCTGTATTTCCCCCGTTTTCAGTCCTTTTAAGGTATCTACGTTCTACCTATTCATCTTCCGGTTTTTGTGAAGGCTTTTTGGATCTGGGATCACATTTCTACGTAACTAAATGTTGATTTTGGTCCGTCTTTGTCCCCAGAAAGCTGTGCGAATTTTTCATACTGTTTTCACACCTCTGCCTCACCATAATGTAAATAATATGATACCTAACTCTATCCCCCGTCATTATCCATGTGTGCCTACTCCTCAGTCGGTTTAGGCCAAGTGTTTTCTACTGATTATTTACTTCTGCAAAATTTCTTTTCCTTCACACCGCGGTAATTTCTTCTTCCTTGCCCATACCCTCCCACATCATGTCCACCCTCCCTTCCCCCACCTCTGCATTCCAGTCGCCCATTTCTATTAAGTTTTTCTTGCCCAGCATAGCATGCATTTACCAGCATTTTGGTCTCGCAGATAACCCAAATGCCGATGTTAGAGTCCTGACTTTCCTGCATTATTTGGTTCATGAAGAAGTGCTAACTGCGTTTATTCCCGTTCAAAAGAAAATCGCTATCAGTAAATGGTATTTGAAAATACGGGGAAATCATCCTCTGTTTTGCTAGCAGCTGAAAGTTGTAGGCGGTCTCCAAATGATTACACGAGGGGATACCTATGAAATTTCTCTTTCATAAGCATGCTATAGCCAGCACGTGTGTGCTCGGGTAATGAGAAAGAATTTTTTGGACTCCTTGGAATCCAGGGGTTCTCTTATGTTTCTTTACCTTTCTCGACCGTCTTTTCTGATTTCCTTTCTGGAATTGACAACATTTCGGAAAATTCCGTCCATATTGCCTTGGAGAAGAGTTAAATGACATGAGCTGTTCATAAAACGAGTCCCCCCTTTGCCTCGACGGGATCGCCGCGCGATAAAAACTTTGTCGCCGACGCTCGCGACTCCACGCATGGGCGGCGAGAGTGGAAATGAATAAAAAGAAACGGCGGGAAACAGGAGAAGGGAAGTGTTGCGAACCGCCCTCGAGAGTTTTTCGTTGATGGAGACATTTTACTTGTTCCATTCCCCTGCTTCTCCCGCATACATGCGTTTGTCTTTGAAGAAAGTCTCTGAGCGACCGAAAACTAGTAAATTCCTCTTTCGACTTCTAAATAACTTTCAACTACTCCTCATCCAAACTCGGCCCAAATAATTTCTCCCACCTCCTAATGTCTGCTGAGACGGTAAGGGTTGGGGTTCCTTTTGTTGGTTTTACGCGGTTTTTCCTTTGATATTTTGCTTCACTCGCCTAAGCCTCATTGCTTCAAGAAGGATGACCGTAAAGTTCTCGAGGCGTTCAGTCGTGGCATGTCTATTGGTGCGACTATCGCGTCTACTCATTCCACGTCGGTCCATTTCCCCTCAAACATGGTCTCTTCGTACTTCAGCGCATCGTGTTCGCCTTTGAAGAAATCACACGTTCTAGCCATACGCGTGAGCAACGAAAATCTTACCATATGGATGTGTGGTCACTGGAAATATGATCGATTACTTACGCTTGCAAAACCTGTGTCGACTTTATAGATTCAAATTAATTAAACAGAAGTCAAACTAAATAGGCGTCGGTCAGTACTTCTCTAAACGTATCCAATTTGTCCTAAATACAGTATTAGCCGGACGACAAAGGTGACGTCGATGTTTCGACGCACAGCATTGGATCCTTCACGCTCCCGGAAGCAAGGTTAGTGAAGAATTAATGAAAGACATATGGAAAGAGGTGGAACCCATTGTCTCATGGGAAACATTTTAAACTGCTTACGTAGTGTTAAAAGTTTTTTAAATATCATTCAATGAAATGAAACTTCATTTGGAGTGAGGAAAATTGAAGTCCTTATTGAAACTGAAGGTAGAGTGTAGATATGAGAGTACCTGAAGAAACCTTACAATGGCTAAGGATTAAATTACAAGACCCTAGTAAATGGAGACATTACAGTTGAAGATAGAATATGATTCCTCATATAAAGATCGGAGTTTTATGCCGGAGTAGAGTATTTGATGAGGAGGAAGGCTCCAATATTTGATGAAATTTCCTCGGAGTTCATAACTTATGAGGCCGGGAGGACAGTTAAGATGCGATTCGGATTGATATGTGTTATCTAGTCAAGTGAGCTGATACCAGCAGACTTTAAGAAGAGTGCAATTATTCCTATACCAGAGAAGAAAAGAGCCGAGAGATGCGAATACTTTAGTGCAATTAGCCTCACAACTCTTGTATGGAAAAATTAGACCAGGGCTATGAACAGGAGGAGGAAAGGAAATATGGAGGATTTTCTGGATGACGACCAACTCGGTCTAGTGAAAAGTAGGGGTAAAAGAGAAGCTATTTTAGCCCTAAGGCTTATCATTGAGAAGAGCTTAAAGAGACAGCGATCAGGTAATTGTCTTATCGGCTCTGGGAAAATTTTTGAAAATTTGAGCTGGAACAAAATTCTGACCACTTTGAAGAGCTTAGAAGTGCTGTTTAGTGACAGAGGAGTATTATGTAGTCTTTATGAAGAACAGGTGAAAGTTATTGAATGTGGTGGCAATGCAGAAGTAGGAAAAGGAAAGGAAGCGCTCTTTTGCCCGCGATCTTCAATATATAAATTAAAAATTAATGGGAAAAAGAATATAAAGGAAAAATGAAATACATAAATAAAAATTAAATACATGCGCATGGCATGCATGCTGCTCTTTTCTGGTTGCATATCAATTTTTTCGGGGAAGAACGAAGATATGACGAGAATACTGAACTGTCTAGACAAGTAAACGAAGAAATATAAATTCAAGATTAATGTTAAAAAGCCAGTATCATGGTTTGCGGAAGAAATCGAAAATAGAGATCAAAAACTGACGCAAGCGGAAGAATTTTTTTTCACTTGGTTACGCACGATCACTAGCGATGGAAGAAGCAAGCGAGTGACAGGTGACATTGTTAGCAATCTAGCTCTAGCGAAGAAGGCATTCAACCAGAAAAGGAGTCTACTAACAGCTAGTTACACAGGCCTGGGAGTAAGTAAGATGCACTTTACTAAAACATATATCTGGATCACGCTTCTGCACGTAGCGAACCATGGATAACAACAGTTGAAGAGCAATAAAGATGTTGTGTTATCGAAGAATGATGAAGATTAAATGGACGAAGAGTCTCACTAAGGAAGAAGGCGTAGGAAGGGTTGAAGAGAGAAAAAGCATGAAGAAAATCCTACGAATGAGATGCAAACACGTGGGAAAGTTGCATAATTTCTTTTCTTTTTAGGAAGCAATAAACATCAGTTTCAATCAATTTTAATTTCAAATATCTTGTCTCATCCGTATGCAAACAATATTTGAAGGAGAAATTAAAGTCGAGAGTTACAGAGGAAAGTCTCGAGTTGAACCTGGAACATGGTCAAAGTGAAGAGAAAAACAGATTAAAATGATTAAATATGGCGGCAATTTGGAAAATGCAGAAGTGAGAGAAGGAGTCCGGAAAGGAAGCACATTTTTGCCCACGGCGCTTTTGCTTGCAAACTATGCATCAAGAGACTCGATTGAGTGAGAGGGATAAAAATAAAAAATTGTGCGAATTAAAATATGATACTAGTCAATGTGGAATAATATTTTAAAATTTTGGCAGTGCAGTCTGTAGAATCCTCGGGTTCTTGGGCCCAGGGCGGCCACTTGGACCGCCCTCGATGTTTAATAGTCGCTGTTACCTGCCGCTGGTTATCTGTCGCGGGCAAAATTGTATGTTTCGACTCTTCGCCTTAAAAGTCGTGCTGATAACATATGTGCAACATAATTCTTACTTTGAGATACTTTATTATTAACGTTTTTCGAATCTCGGTAGGACAACATCTACCTACTACCTAGCGAGACGCCGCATGGGCGTGTGGCAAGGGGTGTTATGTCACCAGCTGTGTAATTGTTTAAAAGTTTTGGGAGGTGAAATGATTAAGTGTATTAAGGAAATGTTTTGATTAGAGCTCATTTTTCATTGCGGCCTCTTATTATGCATGGCTGGATCGAATTTTGGTAGCTTTCTGGTATATAATGTGTCTCTCTTTTTTATCGCTTATGTCGGACCAAGAAATTTTGAGTGGCTTCAAAATGATATTCTCTGTATAGATTTGGAATGTACCTGTTCTGAATTTTTCAAGCTAACTAAGATTTGCGTGTAGCCTCCGAGTCTCCAGAGGCTCCCAAGCCAACCCCTCTAAAAGCCGAGTAACACTTTATGTTGGCTCGTAGCAGTTTTTAAAAAATACCGCAGCTTTCCTTTGTGTTTTATTAATTTTTTTGTTAAATATTTCTATCTAGGGTCCTAAGTGCTGGAGGTGTATTCAAGGTGTGGCGTTATCAGAGAGAATAAGCACCTCTCTTTTACTTCCTCATTCGAGGACCTTCCTATCATGCGCTGGGATACTCTTGTATTAACGCTTTGATTAACTATTCCTCGGTGTAAAATATTTCAAAATTTGAAATACAAAAAAAAATATCTATGGATACATCCGTGGAATTAACTTGGTACTCAGTATCAATTATCAGCCGAGGATACTTGCATCCGCTGATTTCAGATGCATCTACTTCTTTGTACGGTAAATCATTCGGGTGATATTAAAAATGATTATAAAGTATTCATACACGTTATTGCTCATTACGTACGGAAACTCGGGTTTATCTCCTCGATTGCCTTTAAATGAGTGGGGAGCCGTTTTTGTTTCGTTTTGTGGCGGTGCAGTTGTCGGTTTCTTTTTTCATGGGCGAACGCTAAAATTCTAGATGTCGACCTTTGGCTCGTGACTCTTCTCTTCCCACGCGGCATCTCCCGCTGAGATTGTCTTCACAAAGAGCCCTTTATACTCTCCTCCCAATGGAAAATCCAACGTGTGCCCCAACGCGCCGTATTCATTTCAGGGTTGCTTATCTTCTCGGTCGATGTGAGCGCCTCCGTTTGCATACCCTGCCAGATGGAATGTCAGTCACTTTCGCTGAATCCGTCGGGCAATGAAATAATGACTTCGCCTGCAGCACGAATCAGATCATGAGGTATCTATGCTAGGAATATACTCGTGAATAGAGAGGGCAGATGAGATCTCATTTTGCTAAGAATTAAGGCCCTTTAATTCAATGATTACATCTATAATGAATATCTTCTATGATTAATATTATAACGGACGCTCTGGGCCTGTTTCTCACCCGCATGTATACCATATCCAAGCATCAGTTTTACAATGGAGAAGGAGGGAAATGGCCAGCTCCCGTTCCTCGACATCTTAATCCAAAGATGAGAGGACCAAAGCCTAGGACAGTGTGTACCGGAAACCTCATGCTTCATGCTTCGTACAAAGCATCAGATTTATCGACTGTTTTCCCAGGAGCCAAGGTCATAGTCGACACAATAAGTATCCCAATGGAATTGAACCATTTAAAAAGAACCTTTCTTCAGAACGGCTATAGTAAGCAGAAAATTTCCATGGCCCTCAAAAAGGGCCTTTGGGTCAGCAAGGAGCTGCACACCAGAGCCGTCTAAAAGACCGGTGGCCAAGGCCTTCCTATTAATGTGTCTATTATATTGGGAAAGATTCAGCGCATTCTACGGCGCTATGACATCCAGACAATACATTTACCACCACCTAAACTAAAAGATACGCTAGTTAAGGCAAAGGATCCGATCGGCTGGAAGACACCAGGGGCCAACCAAATTCCCTGTGGGTAGAAGAAGGTGTATGTTGGAGAGACTGACCGCACAATAGAGACAAGGTTGAAAGAACATCAGAGACATTTCCGATTGGCTCAACCGCAGAAATCAGCTGTAGCGGAGCACAGCATTAGTGAGGACCTTGCCATACAGTGGGAAGGGCTCAAATTTCTCAGCCGCACGCAAGGCTATTGGGATCGCCTTGTCAAAGAAGCGATCGAGACCCGTTTGCATCCTAAAAACCTCAACAGAGATGCTGGTTTCCAATTAAGTAACACCTGGTGACCTATCGTCAACACCCTTAAATACGTTAGGGAAGGCGGGAAAACACGCCATTACCAATCAGATGGCACCTGACCCAAAGGAATGAGTATATATAGCGGCCAAAATTGAAAACACGGTATTCAGAACTCCTGAAGATGGAGAGCAAGTCGTTCTCCGAGACGTCGGGACTTAGGGACTACTTACCTGGTGGAACATCTGAGAAACATTTATCCAGCAGATACTCGGGGAAAACCTAACATCTTTCATCGGAATAGAGCGCTTGTAATCATTTAATTAACCCTTCATTCTATAAAAGCCTAGAATTAATTTACAATAGTGTTTGGGTTGATATAATATTGATATTCATAATTATCAAGTCTAGCTTATTGCCGTTACTAAAATTGCTAATCTGTTTTCCTTTTCCATTTCTATTATTCATGACCACAGGCTTTAAAAGGATTTAAATGTCAACCACATGGCTTTCTTTACTCAATACTCCGCTCTCTGAATTGCTTTCCCTCTTTAATATCAGACTACCTTATTGACCTCGTATCTACCTATTGCTCCATAGGCTCTACGCCCGCTCTTAACGCTCAATTTCATTCCGCTTCCTCTCTCTACTGAATTCCCTACTCAATCCCATCGCTCCTCTAACTCTCCATCATCCAACGTCTTGGATAAAAAAAGATTTTTACCCCTCGATAAACAATTAATGCATACCCCCCATCTCTCTATCCATATTGGGCAAAATGACGTTTCCCTGTTGTAGATTTTTTTGTTCATTATTTTATGTTTGTCATATGTACCACTTTATTTCGTATAGCATCACACACATGTAGAAAAATTCTAGAATTTCAATTTTCGTCCCAGGTAAAGTGTATTTGGAGGAAACAAACATGCATTCACTAAAGCTCATTAGTTTCTCATTGAGTTTGTATACCAGCATCGTAAATACCGTTAACAACGCTGAACGTTGCACTGCGGTTGCAGTTTAGCACAGTTGTTTATATTTTGTGAACATTACCTACAGATAGGGTCTTTCAGATATAGGAATATTTTCAGGGAAATAACCCACACGTAACATGTATAAAGAGAATCTACACTAATTAGATTTAATTACGATGCATGATAATTATGCCCATCGTTTTTCGCGGGTGATTATTCTATAAATGAAATAATCTTCCGCTCGACAAGTGCGTAAATATCGGGCGGATTAGCGAGAGCACATCCTAGATGTGGGCAGTCCACGTCGGATTGAATCCTCGCCCTCGATATCCAAGCCCATTACGCGCCAGACCTATTTCCACGAGCGTCGCCGTGTCCCCCACTCTCCCGGCACTTCCTCGGTCCACCGGTCCGTGCAAAGAGGCGGGAGGGTGTGGTGCGGCGCGTCCCTGTCCTCCCGGCTCGGCGCGCAGACTTGACTGAGTTGGAGGTCGTTCGGTCGGTCGCCTCGTTTGGAGCCAAAGGCGCGCGAAGGAAGCGTGTAGCGTGAGCGAGAGGGAGAGAGGTGGCGTGCTGAAGAAGAAGAAGACGATGATGATGATGGTGTTGGTGGTGCTTCTCAAAAGCAAAGAGGGCCTCCGCCTGCTTGCTCTTTAACGACCCAAGCGTGCACGCCCGAGCTGTGGAGCGTGCGACGGCGCGGACGGGGAAAATGCGAAACGATCCCCTTCACGAGCGGCGGGAAAAAAAGTTGTGGAGTGTCTTTTATATCTCTAACTCTATGAGTGGAGCACGCGGCGTTCCTCGAGCCGCGCCTCCCGCGCTGACACGGATGCGGGAGAAGAGCCTGGCGGATCGGATCGGAGCGATAGAGCGCAGTCCTCTCGGAACACTGCTCTTGTAACGCCTTCTGGACGACGGAATGCGGAGATTCTGACTTTTTTTGTATCTCTGTTATCGTGACTGATTCGGGTGTCACCACCGCGCCATTCAACTTTCGCATTGGCCGGTGACTTCAAAATACCGGTGAATTCTCGAGGATCGCTGACGTGCTGTTTTCTAATTTCGTCTCCGAAGAATGCTCAATTTATTTATGTTTCTCTCTTTTCGAAAATGACATTACGAACTTTCTCGTACCACCGTAATCTAGAGCTCGTCTTTCTTCTCACTTATGTGGGTCCGTGTGTCACCAACTAATTGTGGAAACGTCTATGTAGTAGATGCTTCAGAAAGCGACATTCGACAGTAAAATAGAAAAATTTTCTAGGCATAATTTATGAGAGCTAGATATTACATTTTTGGGGAGACGCGTCCTCGGAAATAAACGAGTACTCGTGTTTCGATGAATGTAATAAGGTTGCGCTATGAGTTTTAAGAATTTGGTCACCCAAACCTTGTCCATGCTAAATAGGAAATACTGATGATAACAACATTTAACATTTAAAACGTTTAGTTAGTTGTAAAGAACTTTATAATGACATGGGTATTTTGGCACTTCAATTAAAAATGCTTGGGGCGATTGTGTCTCAGATTGTCACCTCACTTTGAGGTAATCATAGTGCGGTAATGTTCTTCACTTTGCTTTCAGGCGATAATATCAACAAAAATAGCTGATTTTTGGCGGGCGAAGTATTGAAAACAGGAACCTTAGGTATCTATCAATTACTGCGAATGATGCATTGCACCAAGTTGTTCTTTCTTCTTCTAAGGGACATCTATATTTATTTACAAATTTCCGCCCAATAAATATTTAAAAAATTATTTATTCCCGCCCTCTTTGACTTTCTGTTTTCCTGAAACCTTTCGCCTTATTTGGGAACTCCGATGCCATCTTTTTTTATTTTTGAATACATTTTGAATAGGCATTTTACCAACATCAGAGAGTACATAGGAAGAGCTTCCAGGAAGTTAGGGAATTAGGATTAGATTTGGACGGGTGTAGGGCTGCAGTCAACGCACTTTAGGATTGAAAGACAAATGATGAGTTGTGATGAGGGCTCAAATGCTAATATAAAAAGATAAGTTACACTTATTTTTTCCCTCAAGCTAAAAGAGAGCTTCAGTTGACGAATTTACCGATGAGTAAACTGTTGTTGCGGACGGTTATCTGTGGCATATTTCCGCTGAAACTTCATAATGTTAATGCTATGCTCTTTTGTTTAAAGCTAGCTTGCTGAGTCTCTGGTGACAGGGAGCTTTTAAAGCCTCCCTGTTTCCCATTACCTTGCATCTTTTATACTTATAGAGTTTTTTTAAATTGAAAATTCCGTTGATTGTAGAACACGCCTGCTAAGAATAGCCCAACACTCCGCGTTTTTTTGTTGCATTTTTCTCCTCAGAGCTTCGCTCTCATGCACCACTCGATTAACCTCAAAGTAAACACAATTACCATCCCTTCCTGGAAGCGTGCCGAGAAACATCCTTGCGGGAGGTGTGAGGGGTAAAGAATTGAATTAGAGGGAGGAGAAGTTCTCCTTGTGCTGAAGGGACGGTTTGTGTTGAACACATCGTGTCGTCTCCCATCAGCGTCCTTCTCAAGGGAAAAACAAACAATCTACCTTGAAGGGGGTGTAGCCGCACATTTTGGAGTTATTCTCTTACTGAAAATGTTTTTTTTTAGATGTTGTTAACGAAATGAGAATACGAGGCACATCATCGATGAATGAATAAAAAATATCGATTTAATAAAATCTATGGCTGAGAAATACAACAATCTACCTTGTAGGGGGAGTGGCTGCACATTTTTATGCTCATATCTTGCCGAAAATGATTTTTTTCGTTGAGATATGGTTAACCAAGTGGAAATACGAGGTACATCATCATTGAACGAATAAAAAATATCGATTCAATAAAATCAATGGCTGAGAAACAACAAAATACCTTGTAGGGGGTGTTACTGCACATTTTGGTGCTCTTCTCTTGGTAAAAATATTTTGATTTATCGAAATGTTGTTAACTAAATGAGAATACGAGGTACATAATCATTGAATGAATAAAAAAATTAAAATGTCGATTTAAAAAAAGCAATGACACCTCGTTACATTTCAATTTGATTTGGGAATTATATTCTTCTTTCACAATTCAATTAGTTTGATCTTGTACCCCGGTGAACCATATCATCATGGCTTGATAGAATATCATTAAAAATTATAAGTAAAACTTTGATGTATCTCCGCGTCATTTTGCGCAATGATGCGAAATCGTCCACGCTTCTTTTTAGGTGGCGTACAATAATAGACTTTAACCATGTGTCTGGTTAATCAACATATGACGGGAGCATTGCGCTACGACTTCCTCTCCTTTTGAGCCTCATCTCCAAGGGCATGGGTGCTGTGTGAACCGTAGACCAACGTCTCTTAGAATACCAGATGGCAAGTAAAGGCTTTTCGGGATCCCGGGAAAGAAAGGACCACCACTCGAGTCAGCCGAAAAAAATGATTAGGAGAGGACCTCCAGGAAGTGGCTTTTTGTCACCAATGCCACCCCTGACGTTGTAACATCCCTAAAATGACGATGAAATACTTAGAAAACTGAAATCGAATAGATGTTTCGTACATACCAAAGAGAGAGAAATCACGATTGGAAATTCGTTAGAAATTTCGTATTCATCATGTCATGTGGTGAGCATTATACACTATCCTCTACTAGTTGGAATTACGCCCGTATTTTTACTGATTTTATGGTGCAATTTTGACCTCAAACGGTTCAGTTTTTTTAAAATTTGACCGACAGCTGAGGTGCTTTGTGCCAATAAAAACTGGTAGGTAGGATGTTAAGTAAAGTTTAAATGGCGGGTAGAGTTAAGGTGGAGAGATACTGGGCGTCGGCGTCATTCCGCTCTTAGTCGTTTGACGTTTCTCATTCGACTAAAGGAGCATTATATTTACATCTACATCTACATACTACCCTGAGAGCCGCCGCATGGATGTGTGGCAGGGGGTGTTAGAACCCCAGCCTTGTAAAAATGTAAGGGATAAGGTTTCGGGAGGAGAAATGGTGATATGTGTTATGGGAGTGTATTTAATGGAGCTCAGTTTTTAATGTGATCGCTTATTGTGTGCGCAAAGAACGAGTTCTTGTACCTATCTGTTCGGCAATGAATCTCTCTTATTATATCGCTTCTGTCAGATCTAGAGATGTAGTGAGACGTCATGATAATATTCTCTGTGTCGCTCTGAAACATCAGTTATGAATTTCTCAGGCAAACTAAGCATAGCGTATAGTCTCCGAGTCTCTAGGGGCTCCCACCTTAATCCCTCTAAAAGTTTTAAAACACTGTATGTTCACTCGTAGCAGTTTTTAACGAAGTGAGCAGATTTTTTTGTATTTCATTTATTATTTTGGTTAAATCTTTATGACCAGGGTCCCAAATGCTCGCGGTGTATTCGAGGTGTGGCCTAACCAGAGAGAAGTATCATCTCTCTTTGACTTTTTCATGTATTCTCTTACTTACTAAATGTGTTCTCAGCATGGAGCTCTGATACTGGACGGTATTTTTCTAAGAAATCTCTCCCACTGCCTGGATTAGAACCCGAGCCCTATGGGATAGGTAGTCGCCAGTACTTTTGGCTACATTACCAATCAGATATAATAATAATAATAATTTCTTTTCAGTGGCACGTCAATCGTGTCACAGAGGGAAGACGTCTTTAAGCTCGAGGTCAAAAAGGCTGAGCAGAAGACCTTGCTCAAGACACATACCGGTAAGCCCATGCATGGATGTTTCTACCGAAACATGGAAAAACATGGGCTATCGAAAGAGCTGACGTTTGCCTTCCTTCGTTCCGCGGGTCTCAGGTCCGAAACAGAGGGTTTCGTTCTGGCGAGCCAGGATGGTGTCATCAACACTCTCGTGTACCGCCGAATGATATTCAAGGCGGAGGTGGCGGACACGAGATGCAGAGCGTGTCGAGCCAAGCCGGAGACTTTGAGTCACCTTCTCTCCGGCTGCAGTTATTACGCGCAGTCAGCGTATTTAGCTCGGCACAACGCAGCTCTGCGGGTGTTGTATTTCCACCTCCGACATCATTACGGCATCGACGAAGTACATGTGCTGCCCTATGCCCCTGGAGATATTGAGTCCGTCGTGGAGAACGACAAAATAAAATAAAAATCTGGTGGAATTACTCATTCCCCACCACCAGGCAGTTGGAGGTGAACAAGCCTGACATCGTTCTCCTCGACCGTCTATCGCGTTCTATGTTCGTAATTGAGTTTTCGGCTCCGGCCGAGACGAACATGGACTCGAAAGAGGCGGAAAAACGGACGAAATATCAATACCTGCTGTTCGAACTTCGGCAGATGTACCCGGGACACTCTGTAAAACTAGTAGTCCTAGTCATAGGTGTGCTCGGTGGAATCAAGGGCTCGCTGATACAGGGCATCAAGTGTATTCCTGCTTGCGTGGCACAGGCGGAATCACTTGCAGCCCGCATGCAGAAGGCCGTCCTCTTGGGGTCGCTCTGTCTGCTTCGTGCGCACGACCCGAACGCAGCGTAGCCACTGATCCGATGGGTTAATCGGAAGTGGTTACGAACTCTGCACCGCTCCTCTCGAGTTCTCGGCCATTATGACGGCAACGAAACCCGATGTTAGCCGGGGACTCGGATGGGAAAGTTACAGAAGTAAAAAAAAAATAATAATTTATTTAACACTTACAGGTTTCCCCAGTTACAAGTGTTTTAATATATCATTAGACGAACACAAACACCCATGTCCCGAGCATTGAATAATCTGTCGGAGAGAGCCTCCAATACATATCTATAGATGATTTAGTGTTTCTACTAGGCTCTATAGCTGGGAAGTTATAGTATTTCGAGGAATTCTGTTTCCTTGTTTTTTTTATTGTAATTTAAGGACGGAAACGACTTGAATGATAATTTAGATTGTTTTTTTTCCCTGGGGGAAACGCCTTTGACTGAAAGTGTTACGCGGAAGGAGAAAGGAGAGTGTTGAGGAACAACTTCCATTCTAGGCGTATGGAGAGTTGGCCTTGTGTGGAGGAGTGTCCTCTTGGTCGAATAAAAAAATTATTTTTTCCCTCTCTCTCTCCCTCCCCCGTCGGCCTTTGGGAACCCCAAAGTGGCTGCCCCCTCCCCCTCGTCGGCACACCAAAGGGATCCGGATTGGTGCGAAGGGGAGGGCGTGGGCACCATTGGGGGGTGCTGCATGGCTAGGGGGGCGAGGGCGATGGCAGAGGGGTCGATGCCGTTAGAGGAACGCGTGGGTATCCTTTGAAATGAACATAGTCACAGAATCATATTGCTTTTTAAAGCATTGTCAACGAAAGGTTTTTGCTTTCCCGGTGTATCAGGAGCGTGAACTTATCTTGTAGGATTCAGTGTCTTCTATGACCACATTATCGCCCTAGATGACGCTAAACTGATTGGCCAAAGGATACTAGGAGCGATGGACCAAGGAGGCCTGTAAGACCCGGCTGAACGTTATTTGGGAATTTCAGCTGAGACGCGGTATACGGACTAAATCAAGCTTCGAAACATATTATCAAGAAAATAAAAACTACACGGGAAAATGAAATGCAAGGCGCGAAAGAGTCTCTCTCGGAAACCAATTGTGACCTCCTGAGTCAAACTTTAAGGTATATATATCACGGAAAAATCGAAGTTCTGGCATCAGTCACCTTGATACCGATGCCGGAATTAGTCATCAAAACGTTGATATCTGAACTCCTGAGCCGGTTGGACACCTGAAAAGAATTTACATGTGAACTCCTCTCAAAACCTCAAACGTCGACGTTTAAATGCTCGCATCATACTGAAAAGTTAGTCACCATGGTCTTTTTGACCCGACAACTTTTCAAACAATGCATTGTAACTATCTACGGGTGTCAATTTTGGAAATACACACGATTATGCTGATTTTAATGTGAAAAACGAGGCGTTTCTTGTAATCATATAATAATGTTAATAAATTATTTATACCTAACAGCCGAAGCCAATTACTAGGTATTTAATACATGGATGAACACACACAATCCTGCCCAGGGAGGTGTAAATATCCTACCCCGGCGGGACTCGAACCCGCGACCTTCGGTTTGGCAAGCGAGGACTTTGCCCCGCCGCCACCGAGGGTTTCAAGGAATAATTTATTCTTTGAATAGCCTCTGCGAAATTATCATTGTAAGAGAGCGCTGCCAGAGGATGCTGAACGGTAATGCTCTCAACACTCATTCGAGGAATCTGTGCTCGACTCCCTGTCCAGGCAAATTTTTTTGCAGATGTGTGTACGCTTTCGCTGCGAATATCGAAAACTCTGGATTATGAAAATTATTGTGCCTTCTAACTTGGGTGCACTTTGGTGAGCTACACATGAATTAATGAAATGCTATAACTTCAAGGTCCTCAGGGTTTAAATACAGGTGTTTTCCTGAAACACTTCCGGATACATCAAACGAAGAGTAAAATAAACGCTGACCCCGGCTATCTTGCCATTCTTTCTTTGTTTCCCAATGACTCCCACGTTCAAAACTGCTAACCCAATGCTACATGCGCATACGACTTTAGGTGCCGGTCCTCTCCTTAAACAAGCACCCAATCTCTGATGATTTTCTGAGGATGTGAGCTTTTAGATTAACCTTAAGGATCTCCGGAAAAGACACCGGCTACCTGATGTGAATGTTATTTTATGTAAAGAGGGTTACTGTAATTTAAGCTCCACTACACTCAACCATCATACTGACTCTCGAACTGACGGTTTTCCTGATCATTTTTATACGTCAGGTTTTATCCTTTGAGAATATTTATTCCGTGTAGGATAGAATTTCTACACATTATGTACTCGAGAATTTTGTCGGAGTTCTCTATTTCCTGCCTTAAGTGCTCAATATGTAAATTTAATTTAATTATTTCTCAACGTCTTTAATGAGAAACATACTACGCCACCCTCTTGTGTTGAGTACGCCACTCAAGAGTGACTCCCGAACTAAATGTTTCCTTTCTTAAAAGCACACCTTTGAGGTCTTCCAATTGTGGAAAGAATAAGAGTTTGTGTTGAATGTTTTTCTTCCTCAACTTTAATTACATTCTGAATGATCCACCTGCAATCCCTTCATACGAAGTAAGCTCCAAGACAGTCTCAAGAGCTCACGGGAATTTAACTTGCGACTGAACGCTACATTGGCGCTGCATTAAAACGCATGTTAGCGTTAGTGTCTTTATCCTTTTTGGCTACGAATCAAAGGACCGCTTTCGTCGCCGTCGTGTATGAATTCATCCTCGCAAGTGAAGAGAAAATGGCGCCGTACTCCTCATTTTCTGAGGCGATGAATGTATCCTATTACTTTACAAGTATGTCTTGCTCTAATAGGGTCTAAAATCTCCTACATCTTGCATATTTGGTTGATAATACTGTATTAACATTCAAAGAATCTGGTAGAAATAAAGGAAATAATTGTATTATGTGAACTCCGGGTGGCGTAAAATAGTGGAATAATTCTGCTTTGCCCATACTGTTGATTTCTGATCCGTACCAGCTGCGATTAATATTTTGTACCAATTCTAATTCGGGAAGGTTTCTATTCGGATAGGGTTAGTGCGAAATATGACAAATTTCTATTCTTTTGCAGACCTTGTGAATGAACTCGATCCCAAGTGCAATAGTCATCATTAGTGGATTTGCGTTCCTCAGCTTTTGAATAGTTCAATTTAACCTCCCTATGCCGTTAAGTAAAAACTGTTTCACCTTTTTATTTTACAAACAGCAGCATTTTTATTTTTAACTCGCATCACTCTTTCACTCGAATCAAACCGCAAAAGAGTTTCTGAAAGATGAGGTGGACTCTTATGTTGTTGTCTGACTATTTTTCGTAATGGGGTGACCATAGAAAGAATTTGGTGCGGCCATTGTATTAAATGTTCTTAATTATAAATTTTGATGAACTGAAGTGAGCATTGTGAAAAGGAACGTGCGGTTAACTAATTTTGTTTCCCATTTTGGTTCGCCCACTTTGCCCTTTCTTCGAAAAATATCTCTTCACTTGTGACCTCGGTTTCTTTGGATGGCCTCTGCCTTTTTAATGCAAGCCATCACGTGACTCCTCTCCATGAGTGCCTGCCCCTTACAGCAATCCACCTTACAGCAATATGCGGAAGTAAGATCCTCTGATAATTGGCTGATGTATATACTGGAAGTTATTGAATAATACCGCGTGATTCAGAATGAATATCGGGGTTTTAAGGCTTTGTAGTATTTATACTATTTGATGTACAATTATAAATAATACATCAATAAAAAGAGCAACTCGAAACAGTTTTTGTTCCACCTACAAGTGTTCAATGTGAGTACCATTCGTTACACAGCACACATCCAGTCGATAGGCGAGTTCTTCCCATATCTGTGATCAGCGTGTCTGGAGTAATTGATGCAACAACTGATTCAATCCTGTTTCTTAAGTTGGGTAGGTCAGCTTAAAGCGGAGGCACAAACACATGATCCATTACGAACCCCCAAAGATAAAAATCTCGTGGCGTCAGATCGGGTGAACGTGGAGGCAAATGCGAAATAAGCCCTGTCATCCTGCCCCTGGCGGCCAATGCGGCGGTTGGGTACAACGTCGTTTAACCAATCGCGTACTGAGTTATGCCAGTGAGGCGGCGCACCATCTTGTTGCCAAATGAAGTTCTCTGGTTCATCATCTTGCAGTTGAGGAAAGACCGATTGTTGTAGCGTATCAAGATAGGAAACACCGTATACCTTAAAACCCTAAGAAAAAAAAGCCATAAAACCCCGATATTCGTTTTGAAACATCCTGTACTTGTTGAATTCTAACGCTGCTTTATTCGGGTGTCTCTTTGGCTACTTCTCACTCATTCTGCTGTCACTTCATCGCCCTTTCACATCCAACGCCCCGAAATAATATCCAGTGCCCCGAAATTGGAAGTATAAAGAATGGGCTCCTCTATTGCTTAAGGTATGATTATCTCTCGGTTTTTTCTGGTATTTTTCAAAAATACCCTTGCTGCTCATTTTAACAAGAGTCATCAGTTTTTTCTTTTTAGAACTGAATTGACAGCCTATACCACTTCCAATAAAGCTTTCCGTATATCTCGAATCTTCAAGGACATTCCACCAGTTAAGGTACCTAGTTTCCCATTACGTATGGAATAACTGTTCTGTTATTCAAGCGGGAAGTCACCTCTACGTACACGTATATTCCTGACTATGATTTCACCTCAAGTCGTGGTCATTTATGTATCCATTAATTGCTCACGACTAAAAGCAGAAAGTGCGGCCATGAGTCGGTAGAGAACAACTCATTTTCTAAGAAGTGGACGCTGATAATATCTGAAAATGCTGATATAATGGTAATGTCACCTCCAGATAATATAAAAAAATGGCCTTTTCTGTGCCTAAGAACTTTCGCCTTCATTATTACTGATGAGCCATGACTTAAAGTTATAAATGACTAAAGTTTCAATATTTACGGTAACTTATTGGAATCGGGATTTTGTTAATTTTTCGACATCATGAAGGATTGTATGCAACAACTGAAATTCTTTCCACTTTCCATAATTTGAGGCTCAACTATGTGGAAGTTGAATTTCACAAGTGAAAAAGTTACTTTGTGTCCTTCCGCAGATTTATTTTCCTGGTACAACATGTTTCGACACAGCGGTGTCACCATCAGGTACCTGATATGACACGGTACCTGATATGACACGGTACCTGATGATGACATCGCTGTGTCGAAACATGTTGTACCAGGAAAATAAATCTGTGGAAGGAAACAAAGTTACTTTTTCATTTGTGAACTGAAATTATATCAGGATCGCGATTAACAAAATAGTATACCTATTTTGATGAATTTTTCTAAAAGTATTCTACCAGTAAAATGTTGGTTTTGGTGAAAGTCAGAGAAATCCCTCCCGATTATACTGTCGAAAAGCATTAAACCTATCCATTTAAAATAACCCTTGGAATATGTTCCGTTTAGTTGAGGATCCATGTTTCTAAAATACTTTATCTGATTTCTGATAATAAAATAGAGTGACTAAAGTTTTTACATCTGCGCATTTGATGTTATTATTTCCAAAGTTGAAATCAACGGTGAATCGTTTGTAATTCACTTTCTTATCTCATTCTTTCTTACTCTACGAAATTCTTTTTTTTTGTACCTCTGACGTCTCTTGATTGGGAAATAATCTTCTGTTAACGCATGACCTTTGCACAGAAAATATCTGCAGTCAACTATACATAGTGGCATGACAGCAAGCTATTCATTCACTGAAGGATCATCAGAACCAAAAACATTGGAAGTTAACTAATAGTGAATATTCTCTTTCATATCTAAGGATGTAATGAGTTTTAAAGTAATTGTTTTAAAGGCGTTCTATATTTATAAGCACTGTTTACTTTTGCATCTATTTAGTGTGAACATGAGGAAGGAAAGCTGAAAAAGCAGTCGGACTTTGTTACGAGTAGGTTGTACGGATCCACCAACAAAGTCAGTGGAATGACGAAGTTAATGAAAGTAGCTCGAATGTTTTACTGCTCAATCCGAATATCTATTCAATAAATCTGTAAGATTTTCATTGTCAAATAGGCGAAAAAAATTTTCTCTATTCATTTTTACCGTAAGTCGGTAACTCAGTTATTGGAACGTTAACCCATTTTCATTCCGTTTCAACTATATTCCTTTTCCCCTTTCGGCTCCCTGCGATGTAATGTGTGGGTGGAGAGTGCGACTGGCTTCATATCTCAGGTCGTGGGTGAGTCCGTGATTCAGACCATCACTACGTTTACCAATCGAACTCAGATCGATTTGGCCCGTTCAGCTCGGTATGGTAAACGCAACGGGCCAGTGGGATCTACATAAGAAGCGGGCTAACTCGGCCCGCTTTCTCTGCTAGTCTGAGATTTCAAATACGGGTTGACGAGAACTACTGAGAGAAGGGATGTACTCACGCTTTGACCTGAATTGGTCCGAATTGACCCTCCATGGGTCCGGTGATCCCCGACTCGAGGACGTACTTCGGCAGACCGCACGGCGTCAACCCATAAAGTGAGTCAGAGAGACGCCTAATCCCAAATATTTGGGCAACGGGCTCTCTCGGTTCACAACGATGTGCGGTAGGTTTTCGCGAAAGCGAAACCGACGGTAACTCGTCTCTGTTGTTTGGGGTAACCAAACTAATACGAGCACTTCGGGGAGGCGGAGGCCTAATTGAGGTCCTTTTGACCTCAATCCGCCTCATTGGTGTCGGCCTCGCAGGGGCTGCGGTTCCGCTAACCTTCCCTTCCACCTCTTCCAAGCCCCGGGTATAAGCGAAAGCTTGAGACCAGGGCGGAAGTTGCATCCTGCGGCGAGAGCCGAATCACTTGAGATTTCAAATCAGTATGAACCTATTCAAATCGATATTTCAATCGATTTCGCATTGGTAAACCAGGCGATCCGAGTCGGCTGGCTTAGAATATTCAGATCGGTCCGAGTTCATATCGGTCTTAGTTCGATTGGTAAACGTAGTGTATACATACAAATTGAAATATTATAGAATTTTCCTCGAACAATGACACGATTGATAACTCCGACTATACAGGGTAATTCAAAAGTCTTGTTATGATCACGGAAAATTAGAACTTTTTTTATTTTTCAACATAGATACACGAAAAAAAGATGAAAATGTTTCTAAATACATCAAGTTTTATGTGTTATCCCTACAAATGTTCAATGTGACCTCCATTTGAAGCACGGCACATATCTGCATGATAGGAGAATTCATCCTAGACGTTGTTTCCGTTATCATAACAAGACTTTTGAATCATCCTGTATAGTCCTCGCAGCGATGAAATGAATCCCACACTATCAAAATCGCATGCGAAGGCAGTTGGCAATCGCTGTGCGACGCAGTGAGGCCGTCGAGAGGATGCGTCGCGAGACAGGGCGATTACGACAGAGTTAGGAGTTTCTCCAGGGTCGGCGTGGGCGGAACTCCGTTGGGGAGTATGTATGTGGAGAAGGAAAGAGAAGAGGGTGGTTGGGGGGGAGCGGGAGAGGCGTTGTGGAGGGAGGGGGAGGGGTTGAATGTCATCTGCGGAAGATGAGGCCGTCTGGGCGTGTCGTATTCTTTCTTTTCCTAGGGAGGAGGCGAATGATGTTGCCGCAAAAGGGAGGGAGGATGAGAGGGCTGTGAGACAAGGGAAATAGGATATTTGTTGATGGGTTTGGAGTGGGGAAACAGGAAGAGGAAGTGCGTGTTCTCTCCCTGAGGCTTATTATAGGCCCCCAGGATATGCGAGATATAAGATGTTTAGATCTTTATTCAGCCTGGCTTGATCTTGGTCATTATACTAATGGTTCAATATAGTGGTGAGTTCATCACTTATGATTCAGGTTTGTTGCGAAACTTTGAAAAAAGGAAAGAACAAACAAAAATAAATCGGCTTGCGTGCCTGCATCAAATGGACTGGATACTTTAACTAGAGGTGAATTAAGAGGGTCAAAGAATCATGGCTGTAAAAATGTTCTCTTCAATCGTATCTAGGCTGTCGTGATATCTCTGGGAATATGTATTATGTGTAATTGCTTTCTTTATCTTTGCCAAAATCTTGAATTGGATGCAAATCTATCTATTTTGTTAGTCAACTACCATGATTGTGTGATTGTCTTGCTTTACATAGGGCTGTAGATTGTCTCTTATAAAATATCTTACCGACCTTGGATATACGTTGAATTACTTAAAAATGGATGGTTTTGAAGAAGTTGGAGTTAACGTGGCAAGAATTTCGAAGCTTGGAATTTTCATTAGAAAAAATTAGTATCCTAAAGAATGAGAGATTTAAGTCTCATTATTCGTTATGACATTTTCCGATCATAAAAAAATAATAAATGTATTCATAAGCAGGAAAAAATCGGTACGAGATCTTGCGATAGGTTATTAAAACTAATATTTTTTCATTCATTTAATGGAAGGTCTTGCAGTTAAAAACTATGCGCCATGCAGCACATTTGATCGACATTTGGGTTGAAGTAAATTATTTCCAAATGGTGAACCTGTTCCCTTTTTTGACCTTACATATACATATAAAATGCTATAATAATAATAAAATATCTATAACAAGAAATGCATTTCCATAAACACAACGATCAGGCATTACAACACTGTAATCAAGCCAGAGGTTCTATATGCAAGCGAAACTCTTACGCTTCATATAAAAAGAGATATGGAGAACATGCTGAAGGAAGAGCGGAAAATCATGAGGAAAATTCTCGGCCCAAAATTAACAGAAGAAGGGTGTAGGCTGCACTCCAGGAAAAATACGGAGAAGATGTCCAACCTAGCGGCGGATATCAGAAAAAGAAGACTGCAATTTTCCGGACATATCAATAGACTCCCACCGACAAGACTCATCAAAAAGGTCATCACATATTTACAAGGTGTCAAATCAACAATACCATGGTTGTCACAAGTCAGAGATGATCTAGAAAAAGCAAAAATAGACCCTAAGGAAATTGGAAACAGAATCACTTACAGAAATAAGATACACCAGTGGAACGTAATGCCAGAGAACGAAGTCCCAAAGAAATCAGGGACAAAGTGGACGGAAGAGAAAAAGAGAATCCATGGAGGAAGAATGAGAGAAGTGTGGAAGATAAGAAAGATACTTAGAAATGAGTTATAATGCTTTGCGTGATCCAATAATAAAGGGTCTATACGCAACTTATAATAATAATAATAATAATAATTCTCCTTTACAACTAAGCAAAAGAAATACAGTGATACAATTAGATTCTGACAGTTTGAAGCTTGAGAGGTGGAGAGCCAAAACGCTACATGGGGCGAATGCTAACCATCTTCTGCAACCACACATTGTCAAAAAGGCATCAAATAAATGGCTAACATCAGATATATTTGTAGAAACAGAAGGATTTATAATTGCCGTACAAGATAGAATAATTAAAACAAAAAACTACAGTAAATTCATAATTGATAATTCATAATAATAACCAAACGTGAATGACAAATGCCGAAAATGCAATAGCAAGACAGAAACAATAGAACACATCACAAGTGGATGCAGTGTACTAGCAAGCGTGGAATACACACAACGACATGATAATATATGCAAACAAATATATCTTGCATTAGTTAGTAAGTACAATGTTTCCCATGAAACTAAACCATGGTACCTAATGACACCACTGCCTGTGATAGAAAATGAAGCTGTCAAAATATATTACAATAGAAGTATTATAACGGACCGTCCTCGCCCAAACAATAGACCGGATGTAACCCTTCAATTAAAATAAGACCGGAGAACATACTTAATAGATTTATCCATTCCAAATACAGAAAATTTAGAGGCAAATACAAATAAAAAATACAGAAATATATTCCTTTGGCTGAAGAAATAAAAGAAATATGGAACCAAAAAACAGTTCAAATTGTACCAATAATAATATCCGCGACTGGTGTAATACCAAAAAACCTGCACAAAAGCTTGGAAACAATAGGAATAGAAAATCACTAGTACATGAAAATTCAAAAAACCGCAATAATTAATACGTGCTCCATAGTACGAAGATTTTTAAATGAAAATTAAAACAGTACTTGAGCCTAAGCCCTTTGGTGCCTTGCACCCGGGATAGGTTAATGTTTCCCAGCCCTTAAAAAGGCTGAGAAGTGAAGAATTCAAAAATAATAATAAAATATTAAAATACAGTGATGTCAATGAATGTTGTGGTGCTTAAAGTACATTCTCTCAGGCTTTTCTCAGTTGTCCCAATTTTTCCAATCGCTTCTGGATTTGCGTGTTATTAAGTTAGCTATCTTTGTAGTTAGCCTTCCTTTGTATACTCTCAACTATCTATCTCCCTCTCCTGGGAATATTAAAATGTGGACGAAGGAAATATGGCTGGAAGACAATAACTTGTATAACAAATCCTGAAGTATGAAATAGAAATTTTAAATGTTTAACAGTCCAGCTAAACAGTCATCAGATAATAAATCAAAGGGACACACACAAAATAATTACCTTTTTTATTGATTTTTTTGAAAATCATTTTACAAATGAAACTACTTTCGGCCGTTATAGTCTATTTGCTTTTTGAATCTCAAAATTTACTCTCCGATCACGGGTACCAGTGTATCAATGTATTACTCCAGGCTAAGTTGTAGTTACAGGGAAATAAGCAGAATGGAAGAGATCTACTGCTAAAAAACATTTTACCAAGCATTTGCACTTAGAACTGTATTTCCAAATGCTACCAGAGGTGCATTAGCAATTTAATTTGACAGTAATAATTAAGAGTGCTGCAAGCGTGAGAGTGCCATAGAGTAGGAAAATATTCACTGAAAGGGCTTATTGCAGGGAAAAGTTCTTAAACTCATAAACGAAATTAGGAAATGTACCATCATGGGGTAGGTTCTACAAATATACCTACTGTGCGAAAATTACTGGGGCACTGAAAGTGACTGGATTAATTCGTGCTGCTTCGGGGTACAATGTACCCTAAATTAATCAAATCACTGGCGGAGATATATTTAGGGTTTTCTCTGAATAAAGAAACTGAAAATGCTTAGAAAAGGTCAGAATGAGGGCGTCGTAGCACAGTTTTCCTATCCAAGCAAAGGTCTCTGATTCATACATTTCAGCCGTCCTTTATATTTTCGTGGTGCGTCTTATCGCGTCCGCCTTTTGCGCTTTTATCACAGGCGGTATCTAATAGCAGCGGCTTATCGCAAAAGGCGTAAAATCGGCCAGAAAGGTTATTCAGACCACCGGACTGTTTCAACAAATTGACTGGCTACTGAGAGGAAACACGATGCGGTATTTGCATCTGAAAACGCGTGCTGAATGTGGACCAGAAATCCATTTTTAGTCGCAATCCTTGCTAGTTATCCCAGTTTCATAGATGATTTTCTTCCATTCTCTAGGATGAAGAGGATGAAATATAATAACTAAACTGGGGAATTTCTAAGCCCCATTTGATGCTTACTTTATGAAGCTCCATGGTGATGTTTATCATTTTATCTGTGTCTTAATTAGCTTGTCGTCGAGGGTATCTTAGTACTGCTAGGAAAAAACATTAACACACACAGAAGGCTATTATAATTGATTGTTATCTAAGTTCAAATTGAATATTGCGCGAAACCAACCAATCAGGGGTGACATAGAATTTGGAGGTTGTTGTACAGTTTTAGAACTCTTTGTATTTCATAGAGATTTTTTCATGTTATATGGGTAAAAATTATTGAGTTCAATTTTCCTATAAAAATTCAATGCAAATTCTTTTCTATCGCTTTTATGCAGGAAAAATTTCCTCTTGATGGAGTGATTCTCTGCATTTTCCACAAAATAATGTAGAAAATACGAATTGTTTATTCAGTAATTGGCGTGTAAGAGTTCCAAAAAGTTACGCCGGAAACCTTTACTTTTAGGGAATGTGTCAATCCAGAGAGTTCAAAATGGCTTAACTCTAATTAATTTGGAAAGGTATTCAATACATCATTATTATCAGAAAATCATTAACCATTTCGATATAGCAAGTGATTCGTGGAATATTTACAGTATATCTTTATACAATTAGTCTTTTTTGACAAAATAATAAGTTTCATTTTGTCCTTAGTTATCACAAGTCGATCGATGATTATCAACGAGTAGGAGAATGTGTACGATTCGTAATTGACCGGAAACATTTTCACATTTTCTTTTAGTCATTGACGAAATATGAAAATAAAAATGATGGAAATAATGAGGGTCTGTGGTTAGGTGAAAAGGTGTGATCTAATCCTTTCAGTTAACATTAATGAGCTGTAAAAATCAGGAAAAGGGCTGTGCTTACTCGTACCGTTTATCTTCATTGCTACAGTTTTCTCGCTAAAAAAGTTATCATTGTAACTTCATGCTATTTTTTTTTCAAGAATATTGCAGCAATTAAAAGCAAATTATCTTTCAGGAGCATATTTTTTTTAAATAAATGATTTTCAAGTTGGGGAAAGGATTGGTGGGGTGTCGGTTGTGATTTTCTCGTGAACTCTGCTCCGACACTTGGACGGGAGAATGGGCCATCCTCCGCCTCCTCCGCTTCTTCCCTTTCAAGTCACCGACGAGACAACGACACCGTTGGTTTTTGAGGACCATAGGGATGAGGAGGGGATATTGGGAGGGGATGTGTCCGTGTGTGCATCTCAACCCCCTCCCCAAAGGCTTTCCCTCCCCAAAACGCCGTCAAACTCCCATTCTCCTCCCCTCTCCAATGCCTCTCCCACTCCAAAATCATCCTTTAACTTATTCTACACCCGCCCTCCCTCCCTTCCTCTCCCCGCATCCCTTGCCGCATCGCCCATAATTCACCCGGGCGTCCAGTTTCCTTCCCTTTGAGGTGAGGAGGAAAACCGATCCCGCCCTCCTCCAACCCTCTTCTCAAGCGAGACACCTCATCGGTTGTGGCAATGGCCGTGATTGGTTTCATTTTCTGCTCTTGCACTCTTGCTCTTTCTTGCCTTGTGCACTTCCAGCGCCCTCTCCAAGGCCTTGATAATCTTTAATGTGGGCTGGGCTGGGATTTAGACTTGATAAGGCCCTAAGCTATTTGAGATATGGGGCCCTTTATAAGTCTAGATATTCTATGTCAGTGCCAAATATGATTTTCGGATACCTTTTTTTAACCTAGAGGGTTAAACTGAAATACAATTAAGAATATATAGATAGTGAAATAAAAAATCTTTAACTTAAAATCATTTTTATTCATAACGAACTTAAAACTCTGGTAAGAAGAAACAAAAGTTCTTTTAAAAGGCGCAGTTTAAACGTTCAATTTCTATTATAAAATTATAATAAAATAATTTTAAAATTACCGAAATTACCGGAATTTGCTGTCGAAATGTATCAGTAATTTCGGTAGTCATAATTACCAATAATTCCGGTTAACCGGTTATCGGTAATGCAAACCCTAGGCACAATAGCGCTTTGTTCTTCCAAAAGACGCGCTAAAAAATTGGGTGAAGAGTATGGGACGTCCAAGACGTGCGGCATTGGGACAAATAATGCTGCAGTATATTTAAGTATATTTGACAATTGTTCACTCGGACAATTTTTTTGGGGGCCACCAAAGAAAATGGGGGCCATAAGCTATAGCTTGTGTAGCTTATACGTAAATCCTGCACTGAGTGTGGGGTAAAATTCCTGTTAGCCTTATATGAAGTAATATTAGCAGATGATTTAATATAAGATACACTATGCATTTCATTATTTTTACTTTGCTTTCACATTCTCAAGCAAAATCTTTGATCAGGACACGTGGCGACATTTTCTAACCAGCACCAGCTGTGGTGATGACGCTATTATATTCACATTGCTGTCTAATTTATTCGTTACGTTGGGTCTCGGTGTTATGCACTTATTTTAGGCAAAATATTTTGAAAAATCACATTTATTATACCTCTGTTTTTTTATGCACGCTTGGGTATCAGATTTAACTTAGTTTGCTCGTCACCAATCGATTGGGAGCATTTTTGATTGCCCGGTTTGTGAGGCTATTTGGCTTAATTTGTAGGAAATTAATTGCATTTCGCAATGGGGAATTGTGCAACATTTTAATAATTTACAGATTATTATATTACTATAGTTACACTATGGAGGACTATGGGGGAAATGAAATACTGGCAGTTATTTAATAAAATCTGGATCATTGATTTACTCGTCATAAACTGACATTCTCTTACGTAATTTATTCGAAAACTGTCTGCTCTTGAATTAAGTTTTTCCACCTTTCAGAATAATGGTTGTGTATTCTACAGTGTTGTATCACATGGAAAGGAATGATACGTGTCATTTGGGGAAAATGTTTTAGGTATTTTTATACGTTCCTGAATATGTTTTTCTCTCGAATTGTGTTGTTTTGTTGTTGTTGTTGAATTTGTTGTTGAAGTTGAAAACTGTGTTGATGTGGTTGAATTTGTTTATTTTTTGTTGAAGTTGGTTTGTCGACCATTTTTATTCGTATATATATTAAGCGGAAGAATGCCCCGGAGCTGCTAGTTCTCCTATAGGTACCGAGTTTCCCCCGAAGCTTTTATCGTATGTTTGTATTCATTATTCACACCGTTTGACTAATGACTAATCGTTTTGACGATCAATGGCCCTAAAGCAGAGATATACAGCGATATTCCCTCATGGATCATTATCTTGGGGGCGTCTTTTTTCTTCAGCCTCTCTTTCTAGGTATACCAGAAACTGAGATGAGTAAATGCATATGATTTATTTGACGACTTAACAGGGTCCAGCCACACCGTGGTGATTAAGGAGGGGGGCCGTTATCAGGGCAGGCGAGAATGATTTACTGGCCAATCGGACACTCGGCATTAGCGAACATTGTTTCTTTGTCCCACTGTGTCTCAATTTTACTTCCCGCTTCCCCACCCATCTTTCCTTCAGAGGGACATCCGTGGAATTATGTTTTAACGGCCTCTAGGTCGTTTCCTGTATTTCCAGTCCTTTTTTAAGCTAAAAGCCGACTAATTTCTCCGTGACCAAGCAATAAATCAAGAATTCGTTTTTTTGACTGACCATTCCGAAGAAACGAAGGTCTTATATTCATCATTTTCTAAATTTCCAAGAATGTGGCGATACTGATTATCCAAATCACTCTTTCAGATAAATTTTTAGTAATCGAAAGATAAGGTAAACATGTTTTAAAACCGCACTTCCGCTGCTTATAGCCATCTGTGTTCAAAATTTGATAAGATTTCAAACTAGGGAAAAATATAATTTTCGTCTGTTACTCTATTAAGAAGTTTTATTTTTACCCTAAATGATTTTTATCGGTGTAGGAATTCTCATCGGGTTTTCCACCTGGTTATGCTCTCCATATTGGATAAAGTTTAAATGTCCGACAAGCGCATAGTCCTCAGGGCTGTTGAAAGTCGCTTCAAGGATTCTGGTCGTCCTTATATGCAGTTCTCGCAGGGTCAGGTGCCTCACGGTTAGTTTGCAAGGCAGGCAGGAAACTGCAAGCCATTCGCTCTGACAAATTCCGTCGTATTTTGTATCCTAATTTTCAAGATTCTTTTTCGAGCATTGCAAAACGAAAAACCATCCGAGTCACGTTTGAAACTTTTGTTTATCGGCCGAATTACTATGGTTTCTTTAACTAGGCAATCTCAATAGCATAGCAAACGAGCCACTACCTTGACTTCCTTAAAATGAAATACATATCACTAACAACCATTCCACCCATCTATATCCATCGGAATTATCTGCGTCGTGTCATAACTGTCCATCGTGGTTTTTATTAATAAGACAGTCGTGCTTAAAAGAATTTTTTCCTCAAGTGTAGCTCATATTATTCATCACTTTCCGTGATTATGTTGCCAGTTGGACATATATTTTCAAAGAACTACGGAACTAGCTGCGCAGTAACTTGAACGGAGTCACCCGATAGTGATCACTCAATTGTATGAAATTCACGGTGGAAAAATCTTTCGCGAAATAGAGGGATCTGGGTTCGATTCCTAGTTCAGGCGAATGATTTTTCCACTGTGAATTTCACACAATTGTGCGATCACTAACTGGTGACTCCATTAAAGTTAGGTACTCCGCGGCTAGTTCCGTAGTTCTTCGAAAATGGTGCACATACCGCTGGTTTTTTCGTAAAGCTTTGAACTTTTCATGCCGTCCCTCTCCCTCTCTGTAGAGAACTTGGGCCTCGAGGCGGTCCCCTGTGGAGAGTGGCCGCAAGAATGCCCGGCAGGGGTTACCGGCCGTAGGGGCCGGTTGTCGAATGGGAGAGCCTCCCTGAGAACGAGAGAGTTAAATGCCTATTCTCTGTACATACATAAGAGAGAGAGGAAATCGAAACGAATGAGCATTTTCGGTTCGTGTTGCACCGATGGATGTTGACGCTTGGCAGTGTGTCCACGCGACGGCGCTCGAGCTTTGCCTTCGGAGTCACAGTAAGCTTAGTTGTTCCTTCTCTCCCGTCTTACTCCTTACCCTTCCTCAGACCAAGCCTCGGTAACCGTTCTGGGTCCCCAAGTCCCGATCATAGTTTTGAGTTGTTAAATTAGTCGCATGGTAGTTTTTTACTTCGCACTGCCACCATCCTTTACCTCCACTCATTTAGGGACAGTTTAATGGTAGCAGAGCGTGGTTGTGTGGTGGCAGTGAAGTGTTTTTTTCTCGGACATGGCATTTCCTGTTGGGAATGTGTTACCTAAGGAGCAGAGTTGGATTAATGAATTCTTTGAATCGCAAGAGGCCGATTTTTGCGTACGCTTTGAATCAGATAACGAGGGAGTGTTGGACGGGGACCGCCTCACGGCCCACCTTCTCTACATAGAGAAATAGCCGGCATGTGCGGCTCTCTCGGTTTAAGTCCTATCTCCAGCATTTTAAATAGCTCATATAAAACCTCATCAATTCCAAGAATATGATATATTAATTTCTTCTTTTGATATTGTGTTCTTCCATAAGCTAATTCTTCCAGGAAAATTTTGAAACAGCTTACTAGCCACTAATTGAAACCCTAAAGGTGATTCTCCTTATTTATTTCATTGCCCTCATCCATATTTTCCCTCAACTCTTCCGTCTTGGGATTGTGTGAGAATGGCATTGCTGTGTTTAGACATTATTAAGATTTCTGGTCCTTTTAATTTTTTTCACTTCACGATGCTTTTTACTGACCATTTCTATATCTCCTTCGTCCGTTATAGGCTTGTAGACAACGCAACTATTTTGCCTGTCGGCGTAGTTACTATCTTAACCGTGGCTATATTTGTAATATATTGAATTAAACTTATCTCATGCATTTTGGCGTTCTTTCTAGGCATTTTTCTCACACATGTATGTGTATCATTCCGTTGCCTCTTATCCTCAAGTATTCTTCTTCAGGCAATTTAATCCCCATAAGTTGATAACTCCATTTGATTTCTCTCAATGGTACTACCCTCCTGATTCTATCTAATGAGCGAGTACCGTCTAGAATGTTTTACTCAATTTCGATTCATTACTCTTAGCATATTTAACCATAAAAATGTGTTTGTAATAGACAGCTCCTTGGAATTTTAATGTGTTTTCACCGTTCATCTACATGGCAAAGCAACTTAACATCACAAATTTACGGACAATGTACCGTAAATCCGGGTTACCGACCTTATTTTTTCGATGAGATTTCTACAGAGAAAAAAATCGAAGTATCTACTAATCGTTTCAGATTTGAACATTAGCAATACGATATTTTAAGATCAGGAAAATGACTTAAATTGGTACCATCTTCACCCCGAAAAGGGAGGTGACCATAGCACACCAACATTTTTCGTCGAAAACACGTAGATATTGGCTTTTACTTCAACTTCCCCAATTATTTTCATGCTCGGACACCCTCTGGAAATTTTTAGCAGTTTGGAAACGTCTTACCAACCTTATGTGTTTATTACATTATCCTTAGCGAAGCGTCGGCCACTTCTTAAAACCGTTTTTATAATTATTATTTCGTATATTTCCGTGAGCCACTGGCCCATGAGGGGATTGCAAATTAACACTATAGTTAAGGAAAATATTTAAACAAAATAATTACACATAAAAAGAAAGAAAAAAGCACTTAAAAGCAAGAACATTGTGTGCGGACGGTTTACAGGTGTAACTAAATAAGGTTATGCATTGAATTTCATACAGTAAATCGTTACAGTTCATTATGTTGTGTAAATCATTATTGTATTATGAGTATCATTATAGCTATCTTCACTGAATCTTTTTGTGGCGATCGCCTTCTTAGCCTCCGCAAGATTTTCTGGTGGAAAATCCTCTGTCCTCTGGCCATGGCGTAATTTGATCATTTTGATTGGGGCGCGGATGATTACTGGGGGTCCGGGTGAAGAGGTAGATTTTTATACCTTTTGAGAGCAACTTGCTATCGCAGAATTATCGATAATATTCTCAATTCTCCCTCAAGTGTTCTTATTAATCGCTTTAGTTTAATATCTTCATTGTAATTAATTAAGCAGATTGATGTCTCTGTAAACTATGTATTTCCAAGTTTTTAATATTACGAGAATCTTTCCTCTTCAACATATTGGAAGGAAAACTACCTCTGCCGATTAACCAGCGCTTCCGGCTTCCAAGTTTACTTGGTAAGTTTGTGGCATCCAGAAAAATTGTAACTAGAACTACGGAAATATGAAATTAACATGAAGCTTCGATGCACCATACTCACTTCTATAACTGCACTTTTTATACAATATAAATTAAAAAGTATAAAATATGTGCGTTTGCTCGACGAATTATTATCCTCGAATAGTTTTTTGAGCAAGGAAAAATACTTGCATGGCTATAATATTCACCAGCACGACACTACAACTAAGGTTAGCAATAGTCTCAGGCGTAACTCGGTGGAACACTTAAGCGTCAAACATTCTTAAATTAAAACCACGTTGTATTCCGCACTCCTAATGCAACTCAAGGTGTTTTATAATGGTGCATATGTGTTGAAATGACCATGGTCGTAGGTGAGTTGAATTCAAAGTATGGAATATAAACTTGATTTCTTTTCAGAATGTTAGACAATAAATGAGGTTTTGCGGTGTTCTATTGACAACAGGCTAACACTGAAGACAACGGTAATGTTACCAACTGGAGGTGAAACTCGGAATCATGGGTTTAAGAACTGTCTGGTTTTTCCAGCTAATGTATAATGCATTTAAAAAATCGCCTACGTCTACTATCCTCTTCTGTCTGTCTGCCAGTTCTTCCAAGATTCCAAATGTTCGTGTTTCTACCATATTCACCCCACGGTGAGAGTGAGTACGGTGGAGTAAAACATTTACTTAAAATTTATTGTAAATATCACCTCACCTGAAGTGAAGTGAGTTTCGCTCTACCAACCTCTGTGGCATTCAGTTTCACTCATCTTGAAAAGGGCAGCTACCCTTTTTCTGCGTCTTGTCATGCTTATGTCTCGCGTACAGATGTTTTATCGGCAAATCACGTGGATGCTGACCGACCGTAATTCACCTGGTAGATACTCTTGGTGACAAAGAGTTGCCTATGCGTGCCATTAGTCTCGTGGAAGAGCCACTCTGTGATGTGAATGACATGTACAAAATAGAATTTGACTAATAACCATTAGTCGAAATTTAAAATAAATGCACCATTCTAGATAAGTTTTATGGCTGATTTATTTGGCTAACATCCTCTGACCGCTCTATGAAGGTGGTCTATAGCACGAACAACTTCGATTACATCCTGCGGAAAAATATCGTTTCCTGTTCAAAATATTTAATGGCCACTCATTCACCATGCAGATTTTCGGATGTTCCAAACAGAGGGCACTTAAACTGTCTTATCTCGTGGTTTTATTGGAATTATGCTATTCAAACTGCGACAAAACTTCACAAATTGTTATCTCTGTCCATAATTAGTCGTAGATCTTTAAAGTTTTTAAAATATTCGGATCCAAAGACCTCTTTCTCTCTGCGAGATTTTAAATCTTTTCTTCAGTCCCTTTGTTTTCTTCTTTTTGTGGTCCGCGGAGTTTTCGTCGGTGATCGTGACAAAGAAGGAGGGATATGTCGTGACAATACGCCATTGTTCTATGTTTAGAGTTGTTCAAGGGGCAGACATATTGGTGTAATAAGTCAAAGAAGTGGAGGGAGCCTTTCCATCCATCAAGCCATTTGTCTTCGCGCGAGTCATTCGTATCCGCCGACGTAAGGACGCGACGAAGAAGGAGAAGACCTGTCTTTCTTCTATCGCCCGCCCTCTCTCTTACAAAGCACTCTGTGCGTCTTGTTTTCATCCCGCTTCTTTCCTTTCCTTTTTTCCTCATTTTTTCTCTTTCCCAGCCCACCCATGAGCTCTCTCTCTCTCTCTTTCCCTCACTCCTCGGATCGGATTCATTGGGGCCAGTCTTTTTAAGCAGATCGCAGCGCGGAACGTTTAAGATGAAAACTATTAATGGATCAATTCCCATCAAGTGGCTCGCACACTGGTCGGTTCTGTCCCTTGCATGGTGGTCCGTGAGTTGCCTGTGCCATTGCGTGTTATTTGAGCTGTTTTTTATGATGTTATTTCATCGAGTGTGAATTAATTTCTGGAGACCTTTGTGTGTACCTGGATTCTTTGAAAAATTGGTGAAGATGAGCACATTAAAATGCGCAAGGCTGAAGAAGAGAAATTGAGTTTATTTAATTTTTTAAAGTTATGTTAATTACGTAAGTGTTATGCTCAGTGACGAGAGCACCATTGGCTCATCTACTGCCATTAGCCTCTGAAGGCTTTCTCCTGAATATGCTCTTAAATTGTGCAATTTTAATTTGTTGGGAATGCACCGGTGACTAGGAAAAATAAAAGTTATTTTTCCATCATTCCAAGGATTTAAGGGACCTGTGGCATAGTCGTCTTCATTTTTCGGTATTTCACAACACTATATAAAAAAACAGTGCATGAGAATATTAATAGTGATGTTTATCAGTCATAAATGACTGCCATGGTTCCTCAGAGTTCGAAACTTTAATGCCGCTCAAACGTTTTGTTTTTTCATGCATAAACTGCATGTTATATAATTACCAATTGTGAAGAATAAACTGAAATGTTTTGAGATTGGTGGGTTTTACGTTATTATAAATTAACATTTGAGGTGAATTATTCTACATAATTTTTGGTTATTTTACAATTCATCATGGCTACTACTCTGCACAACAACCAACTATCTACCGACATTGACTCTGTATGTTACTTTTGTTTTATCAAACATTGTTTTTCTTTCCTTTTTACCTCACTTTGTGTACTTTATATTTTCAAATTAGTACACAATTATTTGAAAATAATTGGGACCGCCGCTTCCAAATTTATATCCTCTAGAATTGTGTAGTCAATATATTTATCGCTAAAAGTTTATATTGTTTCTGAGTGATAAATCACTTTTTGCTACATTCTGAGTTTTTTATATTGCTCAAGTAATTATTAGTCATAATCACATGTTTGTACATTTTATCAAATGGTAGGATACTCGTATGTTAACATATTTCTTTTGTATTGAAATTATTAATTTTTCCCAATATTCCTTCCAGCGTTTCCTTTGTTTCCTCCTTATTGTGTTGATATTTTTCATCCCACTAGAACCCCAAACAACGAAACTGTTTCTTAGGATGCTTTCTATAAAACCACAATTTGTGATTTTCATCTTAGGAATATCGATTTTGCAATACACTCTGAAAATTTTGAACTTCATCTGCCGGCTATCATTTCTGTATTCTTCTTTTTGTTTACTTCTTTTTATCTACACACTGTTGATCTCTTGATTATAAATTAAAATACCTGACTTCATCTTGTAAATGTATATTTTGAAGCTAGTAACCCTGATTATCTATTTAATATGTAGCTTCAAAGAATTTTTTCCTGTAATAGTTGCAGATTGCGAGATAATGTTCATATTTAAGGTAAATACGGGTTTACTGTTTACAAGCGATGGTTTTGACATAGAAACCTGAGTTATTTATGCTATATTTTATGTCTTAACGAAAAATGTAATATCAACATTTTTTTAGAAATGAATTTTGTGTTGCAAAAGCCATCTCGCAAGTTTCAACCGGCGAACTTTTCCGATGATTTATTATGGCGATTTTCCTTTGGCGTTTCGAAAATTTCATTTGCAATATGTAACTATCACTTATTGTTATGATTTCCCTAAGAGTCTGGCCATGTCCAGTGCATGAAGGAGCTTTAAAATGAGCGATTGAATAGCATGAATGTGGAGACGAAACTTGGACCAGTCTCATGCAAGACTCTCATCTCGTTTTCAATAGAAAAAAAGATGAAAACTTTTCGATAAGCTTTTTTTTTGAAACTTCTTTAATAATAAGAGCTTGATTTTGTTCTAGATGTAGTGAAAAAAAAGAAAGCCATTTTCTATCTCTACATGCCCAGAGTTTTAAGATGAAATGTCAACTTTTAAAGTGTTGAAAATGTGCTGGAATCAATTACTGACACATCCATCAATACCCATTTTCAATAGAAAAATAAAATTTATTCAACTTGTAACGTTGATGCAGTGCAACTATCGAAAGTAATGGAGCGAAATAAAAATCATACTATTGGGTATTTAAAAAATAAATTGTGTATAGAATTCGTGGTTTATTTGGGATTTAAAGGCATAGAGAAGCAATATTTTTGATTTTGGGGACTAAATCGTATTAGCATACGAGTTTGGGTAATTCAAACGTCCTATACAGCCATCATTTGAGCAATTTGAACGTTATGAAAGGTGTTTTTGAGAAAACTGCCATCGGTGTTTGGAAGGAATTCTGCATTTTGTTACTACTATTCTATCAGTACACCAATGTCTTTCAACGCTGAAGATAAAAGCAATCATATTTCAACGTCTCGTGCCCATCGTAGGTTATTTATATTAATGGGTAATTAAGCAGTGACATTTCCGCGGTTTAAACTGACCGCTACAGTGCTCAAATTGAAATCCACAGGTGTTATTAAGAGCGATGTTTACTCAATGTGCTAAAATTAGCGCCGATCAGAGCACATCACCGCAATAGCTCGTACGGACGACGACCGCTCGAACGATGTGCGCAGGCGTAATGTTCGGTAATCGGGTTTTGTTGCTCCGTAGATTCAGAATAGTCGCAGCCGCATGCTTTCTTTATATAAATTGAATTATTTCCGCGTACGTGTTAAAAATCGCAAGCTTTTTATCATAGAGTAATCAAAACCAGTATATTATCCATTTGTGACGGCTTTCAGAATACCAACCCGAAAAACATCAGTCGCGTTCTTCGTGTTATTGAAGCTTCTTTTTCCTAACGCACATCAGCTACGCTCTGATCTGTTTTGAAGTGGTTTGCTTCGTGCATAGGATCTGAGGTTAATCGAAGGCCGGTGCGCTGTATTGTTACGAATAAAGTAGCGGTGAAGAGATTATGTTACTATTTTTGTGTCATGTCATTGATCACTTTCTTAAAATTCGCTTTTGAAGGGTTTTCTCCACCCAGTCGGGGTCAAGGGGTGAAAGGACAGGCTTAGCAAGATAATTCCAATAACTTTCCCTTCGGAGTGGACTAATTAAAACTCAGATGGCCTGCCAAGATTATTTTCTGTGGACAACGAATGCGAAATAAAAACCAAACCTCGCTTCCGCTGTCTTCAGTAACTCACCCCAGCCGAGGTGTAAGTGGCCGGAAAAGGCTATTGTGGAAAAAGGTGTATAGGCAAATCCGTGTGAGGCCTCTATCCTCTCTTCTGACTTCAGAACGTTCCGTGTATTTCCATCTCAACGATATTACGAAAAATTGTCATTGTTCATATCACAATAAGTGAAGAACATATATTCAAGAATATCATTACTTCAAGATTCGTTAATTTAATTTAATGGCTCATAAATGTGACGATAAAATAGAGCCTTTTGCACTCCGAAATAAGTGTCGACTCAGAAACTTAAAAGGCCTCAAATTATAAATTTCACTAAATGATCAGGGTCATTAAACGCTGTGCTTGACTGAAACATGGGCTGTCATGGGAAACCTTGGCAGAAGTGGTAGATTTTGTACTAGCATGTTATTATATATAGTCGCAGCTATCGCGCTATTACAAATAAGTAAACCCATCTAGGACTAGGTGGGTTATGAACTCGCGACCTTTGGTTACCCAAAAGGCACGCCACGAATCGAACAGTTGAAGCTTTTTCTGCTTCTTTTATCACTACACTGAATATGCAGATCGCAGTTCTATCGACTAACTATCTAATTGTGTCGCAAAATAAGTGATCCGTAACATTTACAGCGAAGATGACCAAATAGGGAGCTTATAACTAGAGTGCTATCTCACACAACTCTTGAATTGTATCAGCATTGATGCCATTGGGCACAAAGTAAGTGCTCTTTTGGAAAGTAACGCTTTCGGAAAAACTGTCATATCATAATTAATGCTAGAAAGTCCCATTTTATATTCATTGATAAGTTCTATATTAGTTATCATGGAGAAGTTGTTGTACTGCCAAGGGTATTTTTAATTCTTAGCTCTTCACCACTTTCTCACGAAACGTTCTAGAGTATTGGTGGCCTCGTCTCGTCTCGCCAAATAGCGCTACCGCCTCGAATTACTGACATCGGTATCGACTATCGAATTAGCGATGCTGGTATCGTCTCGAGTCACGCGGCAACTCTAATCAAGATGCCTCTTGACTAAGAAACGGATCAATCAGAAATTCCTCAAAAACTTTCCTAGGCTCATATTTCGTGAAAGATAAGAAAAATACAAAATTTTGGAAAATAAGTACTCACATTCCACCGAGGAAAAAGAATCATCCGCCTTGACTGGAACTCGAAACAGGGTTCCTTATTACCACGCTAAGTGATTTAACAGATGGATCAACTTTTGAGTCCCGGTTGAATGTATTATTTTTCTTCTGCGTGATAATCACACTTGGGTGCACTTGCGGTTGATACCATCAACGGAAATTCCGCGGCTATTCCACGGTATGCTCCAGCTTCGTTTTGTACTATATGAGTTTCAACTGGCTTTGGCCTGCTCACTGGCGGGCGTCAATCGGTATTATTTTAGTTCTCATAGAAAATTTAGATTTTTATTACGTGGGGAGGATATCTTCATTCAAAAATGATTCTCCCACTTGACGAAAGTTTTCGCGATGGATGAATGTGGAATGTATCCTCAATTTTATGATTTTTTTCAATAATTTTTTAATAAATGAAGTTTCCATCAGTAATTTCTATCGAAATTTATACTTTTATCATTTATTATTGTTTGAAACTACTGCTACTACTCATATATGAGCTGGAAGTTAATGAAGCAGGTTTTAGATTTTCACGTATTTCTGGTTCTTGCGTGGTTAGCGTAAGCTAAAGGTTCAAAAGGTAAAATATTAGTTCTCAAAACTAATGATAATCTTTTCAAATTTCCTTACTTGACCCCTTGAAGAATGTAAAACCTTAATCGTATTGTAATAGAGATCCCTAAGTAAATAGTACCACATGCTTGTTTCAAACGTTTAACCCTTCGGAACGCGCGCCCTTTGAGGTCCCCCTTGTTTTTCAATATCCTCTCCTACCGAACGGGCGCTACGGTCATGAGAGAGGGGTGGATATCAATTTGCATTTCCTTAATGTATACAAATGTCTTTTTTGCATAAAATTGCATGAAAGACCTTCCAGGTCATTGCGCGATCCGAAGTAACTTTTTGATTGCGCGTTTCGTAGGGTTAAACTTGAATGATGCATTTTTACTGAACTCCAATTAAAACGGAGACAGTAATTATGGAAAAGTGCCATACGTTATGTTGCTTACTATGTCAATGAAGAATGTTAGATCTCTTTTCCTATCAAGCCATTCATAACTCTCAATCGGTAGTCATTGGCTAGTAAAACAGATATCACGAAATTAATTGGGCTCTTGGTGGAAGATTTAGAAATGGGGAACTTTTGTCAGGTGGATGGTGAAATAAGAATAACAGAAGAGATGGATTGAGTGCATAATTGTTTAATATCATTCTTACTATTATTTCTAAAGGTTTATGTTCTATCTTGCGTTTGAAATTTCCGTAAAGAAATATCCGTAGAAAAATTGCAGGAGTGTTTCCAAATCGTTTTGAACGGAAACTGTTAAATATGAGGTAGTAGATCAAGTATTAAATGACTTTTGAAAAATAGTTGGAAAGTAGTTTTTAGTGTCGTCATATATTCAATGCATTTTAATCCACTTTTCTACTTAAGTGCGATTAAAAAAAGGTGCATATTACCTAGATACCAAGAAGAGGGTACTTGTTCTGAAATTTCTCTTTTGTAACTTTATCATTTCTATAATCTGTCATCGCCACTGCCGAAATCACAAATGTAGAGAAAATTTTTCGGCTCATAAAATCGCATGGAAACTTATAAGTCAAGAAATCTGAAAATCAGCGACATACTTTCTGAGAATATGACTGAAATTTTTCCCCTGAAATGAGTATGCGTTAAGCGTGCCATAAAAAATAGACCCACTACCTTCTGGGACTTTCAGGAAAATTTTGCGTGTAAAATTCATGCCACAAGTCCTGACATTCATTGCATAAGCATAGTCAGCAATACGTGTCTGACCCAGATATATAAAAATAGATTCATTACAATGAAAATGTAATATATCTCTTTTCCTATATCTGGGCTCAACAATTGTAAACGTTGCGCAGAAAATTCCCTCTATATACGATGGTAGCCAAAATTTAGGTTTTCCTTCGTGGCTAACGAAAGTTTCTCCCCGATTTTATCAAATATATTATGTTGAAAGCATTCGCTCTTGGAGTAATAAAACATTATTATCATTAAACATGAATTGGTGAAGTATTTCTGCACGACAACGCTTTACTGGTGAAATATTATGGGCAAGTATTTGCAAATTAGTGTTGTACAATTAAAAAGAATAGTTGAAGAGCCTAGACGAGCGCTGTTCCCAATTTACTTGTAATAAAATACATTATATACTAATAACTCGAATAGTTATTTAATAGTTAATTATTCCGGAGTGATGGACAATTTTTTATTTGGAATCACGGTTCCTTTAAATTGATGTTCAAGATGGCGTGAATATGCTTGTTGGTGTACACGTAGAGATATTTTCTTTTACGTGTATTCGCCTCAAACACGTGACATAAATCCATGTGAAAACTCTTCAAAGGCAGAAAATACTGCGACTAATTTTGATCCAATGAAAGCGGTTGTGCCACTCTTAATAACTTCTATCTACATCGTCTGCGAAACAGGTGCAAATCTCGTGTCGTTTCTCTCTTGGCTTCCGTAAAATATTTTCTCGGCTCTTGTGTCCTTTCCTTCCTGCGAAATATTCTCGTGCGTTCCATTCGCAAAAAGGCTAATGCTGTGATTTTTCCTTTTCCAAGTTTTGACTGCTTATGAGACGAATTGAGTATTTAAATACCTACGCTCATATGTAATATTTATTGTGATATACGTAGCCCTCTTCGTAGACGGATTCGTCCACTACTATCGTAATGGAAAATATTATGTACCTATTTTGCTCTGTCCTCAGGCTCCCAAATGAAGCATTTTAACCGGTTGCGAGAATCGTAAAAAATGGCAACAATTTTACAAATATAGTGCTAGGTGAAAAATAGAAAGAATACTTTAATGAAAAATCAAAGTGTTTGCTAAAATGCTTTAGTCATTGAGGGCCAAATAGGGTAAAAGATCATTTTCTTCCAGGCTCATCGAGTACAGCTGGATGAACCATTTTTTAAAATCATTCCTCATTTGCCTTTATTTCCAGGACTAGGTCGGCGATCTTTCATGAGATAGGTAATTTTTCAAGGATTAGCTTCGATAAACCTTTTGAATTTCATGTTGAAGATATTCAGCTCAGTCTAAGTTCTCTTACATGACTGACTTTCATGATCCTTCTAAGGAACTGCCCTCAGTCCAGATTTATTTAATAATAAGCTGGAATATATTTTTCAATGCCCCAAAGTTTCTCGAAATGTTCTTTAAGTGGTACAGTAACATTTGCATTATAGTAACAGTTACAATTAACAATAACGTGTTTTTTTGGTATAATTTTGAAATGAAGTAATTCAAGTGAAAATTCGTTTATCCTTGTTTAGGTATTCTTCAGCTCGCCTACTTCAAATAAATCGAGTCCAGCTCTAAATGCTGTTTTAAGCACGGGTAATTTTGCATTGGCTTCAGTATCAGAGGAAGTATCGAGCAAGAAAGGCCTTAACTTCCTCAATATGGAAGGTTTCTCGGGTGTTCCACCGAGTAATGGACTACATTTCTGCTAACACTTTGAGGAACGACTCGCTGGCTCTTCATGATCAGAGCTTCTGTATGCGGTTTCTCAAACTTGGTCACTACGTGTACCTTCGTCCTGGGACCCTATGCCTCCTGATGTCTCGAGAACTTGCCTTCCATTCCTGCCGTCCCTTACATTTTTCAATATACTTTAAGTCTGATTTCCGAGAATTCCTGCTCTAAAGGTGACAGCCTCTGGCTTTAGAAAGTGGAATTCCATCATTATGAGGCTATAATCTCACAAATGCAATCCCACAAAATTATACATTTAAACGACAATGGTTTCGATACATTAGTGTCTGATTGATGTGCACACCTCGAGATGCTGCACTGTATCAAAACCAAGGGCGTTTTATTTAATAATTTGTTCAGTTGCAGTGTTTTTTTACCCTCGTTATTGTTCTAAAGCCCAGAAAATGGAGCCGTTCTTCGAAACTTCGGCAGATATGGAGCCAATGACCCGCAAAACCTACTATCTTGTGCGAGCGGAGGTCATACTTGCTTGGTACTTCCTTCGATACTGAAATAAATACTAAAATAGCCGTGCTTAACATAGTATCTAGGGGATCGGGTTGCCGTGGTGGATGGAGTACTGGCTTACCATACGGGCGGCCAGGGTTCAAATCCCTGCAGAGGAAGGTACTTCTCAGAGGAAACCCGATCCCTACTTGACTGTCCTGTGGATGGCACTTCAAGTACAGTACTCCGTCTGTCGGATGATATATGTCGTTAAACCGTGGTACCCTTGGCGCCTTTCGTTTAGAGCAGGCTAATGCCGACGCCGGGTTTCTATCCATCCTTCCTCCCGTGCATGTCTCCTATGGCGCAAATGGCCTTGAGCTGTCGGTCGCCTTCCCAATCCATCCATCCATAGTATCTTGCTAGAGTTGGACTCGATTTCATGAATTAGGAGAGATAACGAATACGGTGAGATAACTCAACAAGAATATATCAAATTTTACTTCAATTACTTCAGCCCCTCACCCGGTGGAGCACCCGAGATACTCAGGGATAACATCCAACTCCTTCGTTCAGGTGGGAATGTCTGATTGTGAGATATGAATGGCAAGCAAGCAATGAATGGCCAGCAAGGATTTGCGAGTCTCTTGATTCACTAAGGTGATCCGGATCAATTCGAATCGACCCGAGATACTCTGGGATAACATCCAATTCCTTCGTTCAGATGGGAATGTCTGATTGTGAGATATGAATGGCCAGCAAGGATTTGCGAGTCTCTTGATTCACTAAGGTGATCCGGATCAATTCGAACGAATCATTCACGGAAGGAGTTCTTCCGGCTGCGGCCAAGATAACAGTCCCGATCTCCGATTCCCGGAGTCGACTCTCGTTCAATTAAACCAACTCGGCGTGGAGTTGGGAAGAGAGGTTCGTTTCTCGGGGCGTCGTTTGCGCGCAATAAATCACGCTGCCGTCCCTCCTTCGCCCTCGTTCCCTCCCCTGCTTCCTTCCCACATCTCGGAGAAAAGACAAACACGTGTTCTCTTTGAGTCTCTTTCCCTCTCCGAAGGAACCTCCTCCACCCGGCTTTAACAGTCTTAACCACACAGCTTTTCAAATTCTATTAACGCCAGGTCGTCTTCATTTTTCCCTCCTCCTCGTGTATCTCCCTCCCTACCCTCGCCCCAGTTTTTAAGCGTCCTATTCCCTCTTCTTCTCAGTTCGGGAGGCCCTTTCCCTTCCTACGCTCGCTTTTCATTTTTTCCCTCCCCTGTCTTAACTCCATGCCCCCTCCCCTCCACCCACCCGCCATGGCCTCGAAAAAACCTCCCGGAGATGAAAGGACATCCGAAGGGAGGGCTCTGAGGGAGGAGAGTCGGCTTCTTGAAGGGGATCCAGGAAAAGTTCACGTCCTCTTGTCACCGCGTCGTTGGTTAGTTGTCTACATCTACAGATCACCCCTTCGTGCCGCCTTAAGGGTGAGCGGCAGGAGGTGGTTAGACACCAGTCCGTTGAAATAAGTCGGCAAAAAGTAAAAATTCGTCTTCAATGTTTGCTCTACCTCTCATAATTTGTCCTTAGCTAAGATGCTCACATGTCTGTCCCCTCCGCTTGCCCTCGCAGAAGATAAATTATTGGCCTCTTATTATTTCCAGGAGGCGTCATCTGATAAAGAATTAAAGCTTGTGAAAAGAGCAACCAAACGCGATTGATGCTAAAAATATATTAAGCAAATAAAAAAGTCACGGAAAACTAAGAACAAACGTTAAGTAATCGATTTCTGTTTTGAATACGGACTCTTGCACTTATGCAAATATTTTTGGGAATAAGATTAAGAAGTCACCATGGTTGAGTGAAAATTACTTACTATGCAGTAAATAGTTTAAGAAATAAATTTAGTATACTTCACGCTTTTTCATCGACAACCCCGACGGATTTCGACGCCTACGCGTCGCATGAAAGTGGATTACATTTTTTCCCGTTGCAGTATCTTTTTTATGTTCGAGAGAAACTAAAAAGGGAGCTACCACCATTTTCCCTTAACTCTTGTAACAGAAAAAGTTGTGGTCCAATTGGTGAAAATAAGAGAGCTGGTCGGATATGATAATAAAAAATTGTGGAGTGTTCAAAGGTAATATCTATTGAAAATTGCGTAAAGTTAGCTGTAAACCTTTCGAATTAATCGTGTAATAGTTGGTTGTTTATTTTTTGGGGAGATATGACCAAGTACTGAGGTCGATTGTGCCGTTGAAAATAGTCGATAGGCCGAATGTGAAGGGGATTATTTGGGGTTTGCTGCGGAGAGAAGAGAATTCAAGCATCTCATCAGCCTACGTTATATTATCTGGTGAACGCTGACGAAGACCAGTCTTAAAAAAGAGATTTTTATGCCTGAAAATCACAGTCAACGCTGCTGATTTTACTTCACAATACTGAATATTAACCAGTATTATAAAAGAGGTTTTTATGTCTGAACTTCACAGTCAACGCTGCTGATTTTACTTCACTATACTGACTATTAGCCAGTCTTAAAAAAGAGGTTTTTGTGTCTGAACTTCACAGTAAACGCTGCTGACTTTACTTCACTATACTTCGAACGATTCCTTGCAGAATACAGAATCTTTTTTTTATATTTCTACCGATTAAAGATAGGTTTGTTGAAAGTCAAAGAACCTCCTGAATCTCAACATTTCAGGGCTCACAACACCACGTCCATGAAACCTATTCTCTTTCTTCTACTTGCACGATTGCCCAACATTCTTCCCTATATTCCAGGCTTTAACAACACATCGCCCCTCATTACTTCCTCCTGCCACCTCCCTTGACTATCCAGTATTAAATCAGAAGATTCTTTTCCTCGCCCAGTATACCAAGCACTAGAAGTATGTCATACTGTTCTTTTTGGTGAACAGATCATTTTAATGCAGCTCAGGGATCAGAGCAGTTCAAAAGAACAGACCCAAAAGAATAGTCATTGCATTCTAAATGTGGGGTGGATCCGTCTTTATTAAGTTATACTTATAATTATAGCATAAGATGATTATTTATATATTCCTAAAATGAAACTAAATCGAGACTTCCATCCACTCCAACTGCTTCAGGTCCTTTGTGATCACCCATAGTATGCAAATATAAATAACGATATTTAAATCAACACTTTTATAACAGAATTGTAATGTAAATCATCAGTATTGACAAAGCTAATATATTAAACAACTACTTCAAGAGTGTATTCACTAAGGATGACACGATACACAATTTAGACATTCCTAACTTTAACGAGCCGATGTCTGACATAACAATTCAACGTGATGTAATAATTAAACAACTGCCTTCCATTAAAAGTACAAGTACTTAGGTCCAGAAGGACTACCTACACGCGTGCTCAAGGAGTTAGCGCCACAGATTGCACCATTCTAAGAAGTTATATTTAACAAATCACCATCTGGTCAAGGTGCCCCAAGGCCGGAAAACAGCCAACGTCACTCCGATATTCCAAAAAGGAAATAGAAGTGACCCAGGAAGTTACCGGCCTATATCGCTATCATCACTTTTATGCAAGATCCTCAAACACATTTTCGTTAGTAATATTATGACATTCCTGGATAATCGTAACTTATTACATAGCAGTCAGCACGGGTTCCGTAAGGGCAGGTCCTGCGAAACACAGCTTGCGCTCTTCCTTCATGATATCCTAAAATCAGGTAAATCGATTAAGCCAGTCGACGCGATATGCCTTGATTTCAAGAGGGCATTTGACAAGGTTCCTCACAAAAAACTCATACATAAATTGCAATCATGCAGAGTTAATAGAAAAACAGTGAATTGGATAAGCTTTCTCAGTGATCGAAAAAAAAGTTTTTTATTGTTTTTAAAAATTGATGGTTGTAGCTCTGATATGGTCGAATTGACATCTGGTGTTCCTCAAGGAAGTGTGATCGGCCCTGTTTTATTCATTATTTATATTAATGCCCTAAGTTCCCAAATGCCTAGAGTTAACAGTAAATTAAGATTATTTGCAGACGATACAGTTACCTACCTACCTACCTGCAGTATTCTACCGTGAACTAAGCGAAGACGCGGACTTTGAAGATCTATCATCGGACCTTAACAACGTTAATTCGTGGTGCCAGGAGTGAGGGTTAGAATTCAATATCAGCAAATGCACCACAGCTCACTTCCTGCGAAAGTCATATAAAAAATGCCATTTCTATACTGTGGGCGGAGTAAACATAAAACTTCAGATAATGTAATATATCTTTAAATTACCTATCTACCGTCTGATATATCGTGGAGATTACACATACAAAACATATGTGGCACAGCATTATAGAAAATAGGTTTTTCTAAACGTATAATAGGAAGGTCCTCGGAAGAAAAAGTAAAAGAGAGATGCTACTTCGCTCTGGTTAGGCCACACCTCGAATACGCCGCGAACATTTGGGACCCTGATCATAACCTGGTCAACCAAAGATTTAACCAAAAAAATTAATCAAATACAAAGGAAAGCAGCCCGTATCGTTAAAAACTGCTACGAGCGTACATACAGTGTCTCACAGCTTTTAGAGGGATTAAGGTGGGAGCCTCTAACGACTCGGAGGCTACACGCTATGTTTAGGGTGCTTGAGAAATTCAGAACTGATATTTTAGAGCGACACAGAGAATATTATCATGACTCCTCACTGCATCTCTAGGTCTGACTGATACGATAAAATTAGAGAGATGCACTGCCGAACAGATAGGTACAAAAACTCGTTCTTTCCGCGCACAATTAGCGACCACAATTAAAATTGAGCTCCATTAAAAATACACTCCTATAATGCATGTCACCATTTCATCTCCCAAAAACTTACATCTTTACACGGCTGGTGACCTAACACCCCCTGCCGCATACCCATGCGGCGGCTCGCAGGGTATAATGTAGATGTAGAGGTAAAATAGTACTTGATGAACAGCATCTCCAATTCCTTCTATAATCCATATATTCTTCATCAACCTGTCATTTTGTTAGATGATAGAACTTCACAATAGAAAAAGGTTAGAAACAATGGCTCGAAGTAAAGTAAAAATGATCGCTTTAGTAGTAAACGACGTAAAATATAAGAAAAATGTGAAAACTGTCTTCTTTCGCCAATCACTAAATTAATATCTGCAGAAATGGCTCTAGCGGCGTTTTTTTTCCCCACTGAAATGTCAATATGGAATATGTTGCAGCTGCTAGGGCAAATGAAACTGAGAAAATACGTGAGCTCGAACGTTCGCGGTGCAAACTTCAGGCAGATATCACTCCGAGTATGAAAACTAAGTCTTTTGGTTTCGAGTTGTATCATCACCGCCATTTAGCAAACTTTTGAATGAAAATATGGAAGCATCAATGCATTGAGAGCTTCATTGAGCAAATTATGCGACGATTAATGGCTTTTTGTTATTTGTAGTCCAGGTTGGATGATGCTTTCGATGAATGGATAAAGTATAAGAATGCTTCAAATACATGTGGTGTGGAATAATTTAGTTTCTGCTGTCTTACTCAATATTCGACTCTACTGTCTGTAAGAAAAAGCAAGATACCTGAGTTTTCAGATACAACGCTGTTTTATTGACATTCATTTCTGTTCGTTTTAATTAAGTGAAACGTTCAGCTCGATATGGGAAATTCATTATTAAGGTTACTGTCTGTAAAAAAAAGCAAGATACCTGAGTTTGAGATGCTCCATCGTCTAAAGGAGGAAACCGATTTCAATGCAGTAAAATTCATAAGAGAACTTGTTCATTTCTACGTTGGATGATGTTCTTTAAAAAATCCTCCGCTAGTTAGTATTTCCTGTACTTTTTCTCAAAAAAGTACTCGTTTTTTGCGCGTAAAATCCAGTTGCCCAACTTTACGCGCTTGGGATACCCATAATTTTCTCTCCAATAACTGGCGATTTTAATATTAGAAAGCCAAATCTATTCCCATCTGTTTGCAGAAAACAAATTGTTTATATCTCTAAAATTGAACATTTTACTAAAGACAACGCAAATCTCTGCTAATTTCGAAACTAATGGCTAATTTGAAAACTGATTGGGACTGTTGTGTGCTCTATAATGTAAGTAATACGGGTACTTTGATCACGTAGAGTTAATATCATTATTATAGCTAATTTCGTCTGTTATTTATTTTTATTTTGAGCGCTGGATATTACTGGCTCTCTGCCTAGCGAAGGAGACCGAAACAAAGGATATGAAAAGAGAAAGTTTCACTGAGCCACGCGTAGTTGCCACAGTGACTTGTGACTCACAGTGCCCTGGCAGCGTACGATTGGGCGCATCCAGGGGAAGTAAAGCTCACTGATCGCTCGGTGAGCGAACCACCGCTCTCCCTCTGGATGCGACCGCTCACCAGCTGATCACCGGTGAGCGGCCGCCATTTTTCTGAGCGTACTCGAGGGTCGCTCCTTCTCCCCCACGGAGTTGGATATCCTACTCCGTGTTCTCCCCCGTAATCGGTGATCGCGCTAGTTCAACATGGCTTGGGAAGAAGTGGTTACGCTGGTTTCTCATACGCTGCGAGAAGATGACTCATACTTCCCTCGGTACCCTTTGCACCTTGAAAAAAGAGAAGGTCTTTTGCAAACAGATCCCTATGGAGTACAGTCGTGAGTTGAAAATCTTCTTTTAGCATGGAGTACTCTAGTGCTACTTACGATATGGACGGCGTTTTTTACACTGTGAGCATCTACAAAGCCAGGTCACCTTAATTCAAGATATAAAATTTTTTCCATGCCTTGTGTGGGCTTTACAAGTGACAAATTTTCATAAAACAAGAACAGTTCAGACTTTTTGTGTAGCAAACTTGCTTCTCGTTGGGCCTCGCCCTCATGAGCACGAAGTAAGCACCACGTAATTTCGTTTTCGTAAGCAAATTGCAAGTCAGCTTACGAGTTATTTATAGAAGCATCAAGTATGTGTTTTTACCTGTTCTCCATTACGAGTATCTTACGCAGAATTTACGTGAAAATTAAATACTACTACGAGATTTTGTTTACATATGCATGCGCACCTCAAGTTTTCACGAATTTTACATAAACATGATATTGTGTACTGGTTGGGTAGTAGAAAGCTATAAAGTCATTGTGCTAACGAATTCGCGAAATATTGGTGCTATCACCGTGAGATTTTGGAGATGATATTGTTGTTCGATTTTCGCTGGTAACGTGCATTTGTGAACGAGATTTATGAAGTTTTGTGGGGTCGGTTTTGGCCGCACCGCGCATTCTTTACACGGTGCAATGCTTTCCTTTTTCTTGTAATATTGGTATGGAATTGATGTCTGCATGTAACAATGTAATTCAAAGGGTGATACCCACGCGAGTAGATGCAAGAATCAATGCGTGGATTGAGGTAATGAGTGGATACAGTAACCGCCAAAGTTGGATGTTAATTCAGTTATTCAGTTGGATGTTAACATTTTATCATTCCTCCAATCAGTTTCATCATTGCCTACTTATCAATGTATTCAGTCGCATACCTTATGTTCACTAATGAATCTTCTAAGATATATTCTTTTCATTTGCCTACGATTAAATTGCAATGCATTCATAAACACGACTTCAAATATCCCACCGAAGTGCTCACCTCAAGTTTCCATTCAGGGGGACACTGATTGCTCAGTGAGCGGTGACGTAGTTCTCTGCTCACCGATCAGTGAGTGGTCACTCCCCCTGAATGCGCGCATTCATTCACTGCTTGCTTCCAAATGTTCGTTTTACCTTGCTATTAACTCCGTACAGTCCATCGTTGCCCAAGCGTCCTTGGACCTTGCGTCCAAGAGCTGGTTTCTCGGAGACGGAAGTCCCAAATGATTGTGAGCGCCATTTGTTTCTTCCAATCTGAAGCAGAAAAAAGTTCGAATAAGCGTCATCCCGAGTACGATACTGTGTCTGACTGCCTTGGAATCAGCTTGATATCTGTAAAAAGAATCGCCGCCAAGCAAAAGGATTTTGACAAGGAGAACTGTATTGACGAAAATTCTACCGCAAAGAAGAGGCTTTGCGTGCTATATTGGTAATAACCACCCCGAGATGTCTTGAAGGAACACACGCTTAGTATAGACACGCACTTTTACCGCACTAGAATGGACATTTAAATGAACCGCGCTACTGACGAGTGAGTGGCAACCACGCGGCTCTTTTCCCCTCACTCCACCGCAGCAGAGCTACCGGTACGCTATGCGAAACATGCCGATAAATAACAGAAAAATGGCTATAACAATGATATTATCTCTACATGATCTAAGAATCCGTATTACATACATTATAGAGCACACAACAGTCTCAATCAATTTTCAATTGAGCCATTAGTTGCGATGTTAGCAGAGGTTTGAATTGTCCACAATAACTTGTTCAATTTTAAAAATATGAATAATTTGTTTTCTGCAAACAGTTAGGAATAAATTTGGATTTCATATATCAAAGTTGCAAGTTATGGGAGCGAAAATTACGGGTATTCCAAGCACTCAAAGTTGGAAAACTGGATTTTACGTGCAGAAAACGGGTACTTTTTTGAGAAAAAATTAAGTACAGGAAATACTAACGGGCGAAGGATAACATCATCCAACGTAAAAATGAACAAGTTCTCTTATGAATTTTATTGCATTGAAATCGGTTTCCTCGTTTGAACGATGGAGGATCTCAAACTCGGGTATCTTGCTTTTTTTTACAGACAGAAACATAAATAATGAATTTCCCATATCGAGTTGAAAGTTTCACTTAATTAAAACGAACAGATATTAATGTCAATAAAACAGCGTTGCATGTGTGTTTTTCTTAGAATCTCAACGCATCCCACGCATTGGTAAAGAGTGCATTGATAATTTCCGACCGGAATTGCATCGAACTATGCTCTAGGACGTGTGTAAGCCCCGCCCTCCGCGAGGATCGTTATCTAATGGTTGGAGCCGCGTGGTTGCCACTCACTCGCCAGTAGCGCGGTTCATTTAAATGTCCATTCTCCTCCCCTAATTGGAGCGCTTCTAGTCTCGCTATTTGGTCGTTTTCGAAGGAACATGATGAGCACAATTTACGGCCCTCTGCTGCTTCGTTCATTAAAGGTAGCACTTGACACTAATGTTTTGTCGATGAATAACTGTTACTAATACCTCTTTTTATTCATCGACAAAACATTATAATGGAATACCACAAAGTTAAGGATGAACTAGTGAACTTGGCACTAACTTTAAATTACTCTGCGGAACAGGAAGTGTGTGAACCGCTTATTTACTGCTCGGTTCATGTCTCGCAACAGTTCCATTTGAACTGCTCAGTTCATTTTGTCCCATCTCTACTAAGCACTTCCTGGTTCGTCCTCATTTCTGTCCACCGCATCTTCTACGCCCTCCTCCACACCAAAATCTCTAACGCCTGCAGCCTATTCACATCCTCCTCTTTCAGGGTCCAGGTTTCTGACCCATATTGCGCTACACTCCATATCATGATCTTCACCATCCTCTTTAGTTGCATCCTTACCCATGGTTCCCGTCATCAGCTCCCATCTATTACTAAACGCTATTCTCATCATTATGTCTCTGCTGCTGTCCATTTTCTTCTAGCGTACTACCTAAGTAATTAAAATTCTCTACTTGCTCCTGTACCCTACTACTTTTATTACCAGCACCGATGTCTTTGTCTAGGAATATCTCATTTTTTTATTACCTTTGTTTTCTAATGAATTATTTGTTGTCCAGGTAAAATAACTGTCAATGTATCATGAATTATAAACAACTTTAAAAAAAATATATTGAATATGTAGTATTACAGTATTGACGAAACTAATTTGGCATGTTGTGTTATTTCGTATTAAAAGCTAATTTTTGATAAATGTACTGTGTCGAGATCGTTAAGTGCCTACCCTATTTGATAGCTTCCTCAGCATTAATGATTCACTACTAAAGCTAACACGCAGACGTCGGTAGAATAATATTTGAAGCTTTTGTACTTGATGGTGATGTGTTTAAAGAAACGCGTGACACTATATTTAATCGCTATTGATTTGAAAATTTCAATATTTACTTTTCATTTCACGGTGAAGTAGCAGTGAAACAGTATAAGCAGCCGTCCATCCGTATCATAGACCTCGAAAGAAAACTTCCTCCAATTGGAATTCTGATTCCTGATTGGTGGAATCTGGAACGCTTTCAAAGGAAATACTGCCGAAAAATAAGTTAAAGAGAGAGATGTTCGTCTAAAGGTATGAGGGTACAAATTGGAGCAAGTGGGGAATTTTAATTACTTGGGAAGTACGACGGAAATCAATGATGATTGTAGAAAAGACATTATAAGGAGAGCAAGGTTAGCGAAATAAGCATTTAGTTTAATAAGGGTGATGGGCACCTAAGGTAAGGATATTAAGAGGAGCAAGGCAAAGATTTTGATATGGTGAGTAATCTTGTATGGAGCGGAAACTAGGACCCTGAGAAAGAAAGACGAGAAAAGGCCAAGGATTCAAGATGTGGGTGTGGAGTAAGATGGAGAGGGTGAGGTGAACGAAAAGGAGGTAAACGGTGAAGTGCTTGGTATAAAGGGCCAGGAAAGATAACCTCTAGAGATGATTAGGAGGCAGATTATGGGGTTGGAAGTAATAGTGAGGGGCTTAGGGTGATTTTTGTTTGACTGGATGAAGACAGGAAGGACGTTTGCTGAGATGAAAAAAAAACTGTGTTGGTAAATGGGGTTTTACGTCGGCAAAATAAAAAAGTATTTTAAATCTCTTTTGTCAAAACCTACTGCTATCGGTTGATTACCCTTGTAACGAAGAACCTTTTTTTTAAATTAATTCTATAGTTTCCAATTTTGCAATCTTTTTAACGTAACTTCTTTTGGAGCAATCGCCTTTACACCTTCGACCATCCCTCTTGAATTCTCAACAATCCCCACACTTCCAACCAACAACCCTATAACTCCCTCAAAATAAATATTCAACGATAAATAAAAAAATAAATTTAAGAAAATTGGTAGTTTTCCACACTATACACTTTTATGCGACCAGTTTCGATGTACTACATGATCATAAGGTAACTAGTATAACTCACATTCCATTATATATTCAGAATTAACCCATTCCCAACCCCTTGCAAACAGATACCTTCCCCCACTTCTCCTCCTCCACTTACGTAGCCATCAATGTTTTCCCACTCCTCCCCTCCACCCCATTGCAATTCTGTGTATATAAAAAAAGAAGATGAATATGAACTTTCTACGTAAATACGCAAGAACAAGAACTGTGAGTTATACTTGTTACCTGATGATGATGTAGTACATCGAACCCGGTCGCATTAAAGTTAATTTAGTGGAAAATTGCCAATTTTCTTTAATTTAATTATGATATTCCACCAGATCACGCCTGAAACAACTCTTTTTAATAAAAAACAGTTAGAAAATTTTAAATAACAAATTATAAGGAAAAAAAGATCATAATGTCGTTAAATAAAAAAATCATAAATGAAACAAGAAAGTAATGAACGACATATTCTTGATGAAGGGAAAGATACAAAGCGTTATACCCTAATAATAATTAAACAATGGACTCAGGAGTTGTTGTTTTTCCAAGCTTATTAACCACACTTATTCTCTTTCGCTGCCTTCTTATTTCATAGGAGAGAGGGAGAGGTAGAAAGAGCAGAGTCAGACCACCCGTTCTTTAGACCAGACCATCGCTGTCCGCACGATTCCTCTGGTGACAGCCTCCACTCACTGCCCTCCCTATCTCCCCCCTCCACTCCCCACTCATCCTTCCACATCAACGCCTCCATTTGTTAACCCCAGCTTCCTCCCTTTTCCCGTCCTCCTCCTCGGCAATACGTCCGAAACGCCCCCCTCCCGTTGTCGTCACCGCCCGCCGTTATTTCTCTCAGCGCGTAAATATGTAAATACCTAAGCAGAAGATTCGAAGCCGTGCGATGATAGTTTCCATCGTCTCCACATCCGTCGCGTGTGGAGCGGCTCGGCGGCCGATCAGTGCAATCATCAGTCCCATCATCAGCAATTAGCCAACGTCTTGTGGAATGGGAACAAACATTGGCTTCCCGTATCGCTAATCACCTGAAACGATTAATGGAAGTAGTTCCTGACACTCTAGGGTCCTCAAATCCGTGTTGGGGATAAATTAGTTTACGCTAGAGTTTTCCTACTCACAGGAAATCTTATTTTTGTGGTAACTGGCTCATTTATTATACCCTCTTTAATTATTTGATGTCCCTTTTTTCTCGCTCTTCTCCTAAATTCGGCTCGTACTTAAGATTATTACCGGTAGTTAGATGACTCGTAGTAGGTAGAGCAAAGCCTCCAACACTCACGCAAGCTCTCGTAATCGCCCCTGGGGCTTGTGGCGGTGGATTTTCTGGGATCGTGAAGGGCTGAGATATTGAATAACCAGGGTTTTAGTGCGAGAAGAATAGGAAGTTCTTCATACTCACTATTACTTTTCTCTTTTTACCCCTTCCCCCTTTGGAAACCAATCTTAATCTTGAAATCTCCGAATATTCCCGCCCATCCTCTTTGCCGTCATATTTCAAACGCCAAATTATGTTGGAAAATGTTTTCAAAAACGGTGGAAGGATTTTTGCGAGTTCACGAATCCGCATTGTTATCCCTCATCGATCGCTCAATCCTAAAGTTGGTATTCTACTTTCCCCATCTAATGCTACTTCCCTTTCTTCTTGGTTACTCTCACTATCTTATTTCCTCCTTATTTGGCGATATCTCTAATATGAACGTAATTCTCCATATAAAATTATCCTCGAAGAAAATTCGTTAAAATTCAAGCACGACGTTGTCAGATTTTAGTTCCTCAATTATGGCGATGGGCATATGTAATCATGTAGCAACATTCAGCATTTATGGAAAGTTCAAGCAGATTTTTCATTTATTTTCGTCATCATCAGTCGTCATCAATCTGAAGATGGTTTGTTATATTGCTGTTGTCTCCAATCATTTCAAGCATTACCAGTTTAAAGTTGCATGCTTCGTATTTTACGATGGATTGCCTTTTTAACCATGGATTGGTTTACACTCCCTCAAGAGACAACCGATGTTGGAAACGCTAAGAGCACAACAAAAAAGAAAGACTAAGCACGGTTTGGCGTAAATAACCACAAATTTAAAAAGCACAATATGAAATTTAACAAAATCATGGCATTAAATATAACAATAACTCCGCGGCGACCGAAGGACCAGCGAGCTTCTCGCAAGGGGTTGGTTTCGGATGGAGGTACAAGATGGAGGCGACAGCATTCTGCAACAGCTGGGGAGAGTGCAGCGGAGAGCGGAGTGAAGACGTGGGTCACGATTGCTCTGCATACGTGCACGAGTAGAGGAGAAGAGAGAGAGCCAGGTAACCGCCGAGTCCGCACTAATGCTGTCCTTCGAGAGGGCACAGTCTTAACTATCAGTCTGCCTACTCTCATATAAGCTATGGGAAACTCTAAAAGGTGCGTCAGCTGTCTAGAAAGCCTAAAACTTGGTGTGCAGCGAGTTGAGCGGGAATTTCGAAACACGGAATTTCCCAGATTTCCGGTGATATATCTTTCCTACCTACCCTTATCTGATTTTTCTGATGGTAGCATCATCGGGAAATACCTCAAGCCCAATGTTCAGGTTAATTTTTATGCATTTCACAATATTAAATAATGCCATTCGACTCCAAATACGACAGAGTAATGCACACTGTTGCTACCTGACCTTACACATATAGTAGTTGAACTATCTGAGTTTTTCAACGTCTGTAATCTAATAAGGAGCATTCCATAGAATGGGTCAAAATATTTTTTTTGTTTAGACTGTGGAGAGGGGAAGGGCGATGACAGCTTCACCACAAACACATTGGGAAGAAAAAGAAGTGCATTTATAGTCTGGGCGGCCAACATGAACTCCGAACACACGGTATTCGAACGGGGACGAAGCTGCTTCTGGCATCCCTGGGATATGTGAAGTTTCGGACGCATTTGGCCGTCGCGGTGCGCCAAGGGCGGCCGTCCTCTAATCTCTTCGTTCCGCGCACGAAACGTGTTCTAAGGGTGAACGGCCGTGAAGTGCACGCAGCTGGTTAGGCAAGAAGTGGTAAAGATAAACAAGGCGTACGAACATGTGTACACGGACTTAGCGCTAAGACACGCCACGCTGGATGAACCCCTTGCCAAACTTGTCCCAAGTTTACTCTTCATTGTCAGCGCTTTAACTTGCATATCGACCTAGTTGCCTTTATTGAGATATTCTATAAATTTTAACTACTTTGGAGACACACCTGAGTGATGAAGAAGGTAAAACGAGTGGACCTTTAAGCGTGCATTGCTTTTGTTGTATCTTTCAATAGTTCTCGAGAAATCCTTTAAAAAATCCCTTTAGTCAGTGGTTATCTGTTAGAAGATTATTTTCGACGACCCTTCTCTCCATTTTCCTATTAACTAGCCACATCATTTAAAGTCCACGGTAACATTTTGTAGTCTACATATCCTCTTTCATTTCTCTACCCATGGCTAAAGGAGTTATATCTTAGTTCATTAGTAATGATTTATTTCCACTTCGCAGATTACTTTTTCATTAATTATCTTTTCTTACAAAATCATCCTTGTAAATTCTGAAATGAAATAAATTGCTCGAATTTGATCTTTCGGATGATAGTGCAAATATTTCTGAGAGGTCAGTGGTGATTTGAAGAAAGTTCTATGGTTTTCCCGGCGTATGGTGATAATGAAAGTTGCTGGGGTTTCCCACCGGGTCGAACCCTCCATCTCTACCCAAGACCCTGGGAAATCTGAGAGACCTTCATTGGTGATTAATTTCCAAGAAAATTGTGCAAGGGGCCAACATTTTTTTAAAAATTTCATTCCTTCTTGTTCATGCCTATGTGCGTAGAAGTGTCATATTTCTCTTTTTTCCCGATGTAAGTTATTGAATTTATCGTTAAAAGAGGAATGCTCTTGTGCGCATTTAGGTCTCTCGAAGGTTCGAATTTAGTTCATTGGATGGACTTGGATATGAGAAAATATTCTTGGATTATCTACCAAGCAGTTTGAAATATATCCAAAAATGTTTCTTCAAAGATATTTCTTAGCCTAAGCACCTAAATCGTGACTTTAACTCATTTATTTTTATGTAAGGGATGCCTAGATATTCTAATCTATGAGAACTCATAGCGAAATGGACTCACATATGCTGGTTATTGTAATCCTTGAATGCCACAGTAGAGGAAATTTTATTGCCTGAAAAAATCGTTTGGAAAGGGATCATTTATTTTTTTCATTTAGCAGCAGTGGCTGTATTTTCTGAATCGACATTTAAAGATATTCTAAGTTCAGCTTAGGGAGCGGGTATCTTAGGAAGATGATTTCATGAAGCAGCCGAATCTTTTTAAACTATTTCTCCACCAGTTAAAATGTCCATTGATGTAAGCATGCGTTCCAATTTGAATGTTTGCGTATGAAAACCAGTGGCTGGAGAAGATCGAATCCTCTGTTAATACATCTGTAGAAGACTGTTTATTCCCAGTGACATCCACCGATAAATATTGGTTTAATTACTGAAACATTTGAACCTGTTGGAATTTTGGATTAGACCGGTGTATTAACCTAGCATTATCATGGCGTTTTGACGTTGACGGCAATTCATAAAACGACGATATTCAAAGGTTTTTTATGCTCTTATAGCCAGTTGGAGTAACGACACATATGTATTTTATAAAGTTATGGGACCCATAAGCCAAGGCAACCATTAAATAAGTGTTGCAGAAATATTCGATAAATTTATTGGTTTCATAACTTATGGCACGGGGATATGAGTTCCATTGGTAGCCAAGATGGCGGATGTGCAATGAACCGCTTGGAGATATAATGACTTGATAAAAGAGTTGTTTTGAGACAAATGATCAGTTTGTTTATACTTTAACTGACTAGTTATTATCTGTATGAGCAATTATAAATACGCTAAGCTTTCGTAAATTATATCCGGCGGCAGAAGATTATAGAATATTCAAAGCTATGAACTATTGGTAACTAAGTTATGCAACAAGCCGATGTGTTCCTGCAACTCGAATATATTTATGAGATCTATAACTTTATGATCCTCATTACTATTGATTCCAAAACTAAATGCTCTTTCAACCGGCCAATAATGGAGTAAGATTGTGCGTGGGTAATATGAAAATTGATGAAATTACTTATGTGAACCGTTTGAAATATTGGATTTATTTCGCTTGGTTTGTATTCTGGTGTCCGCTTTAATCCTTATGTTCGGAATACTGTGCGTTGTTTCATGCGCAGTAGTTTTGCGTCTCTCTTCCTCTGCCTGTCAGTGCGGCTCGTCTCGTTTTCCCGGCGCACGCCGATTTCACGGCGCGATTGACATGCGGCCGTCTTCGTCCACTCGTTTCACCCGCGCACTGTTGAGGGCGCAGTCGCTCCCACATCCCTTCCCGTCCACCCTTCCCTCCCGACCCTCCTTTGCCGCTCAGCTGCACGCGGTTGCACGTGCTCCATGCATCACATGCGTGCGGGCAGAAAGACATAAAGAGGGGGAAGGTGGTGGTGCGCGATCTGTGACTTCCTTGGCTAACACGCGCCATTTGCAGGTCCGCATGAGCTTTTTGGCAACTGGTTGGGCCGCGGTGCTCGGTTGCTTTCATCTGGAGGCCCTTTCGGTGTCCCACCACGCCTAAAGTCTTCTTAAATTTTTTTCCACATTTTAACAACATTTCCACTACTCACCCGATCGCACTAAAATTTACGGGGGAAACTATCATTCTTTTGAAAAAATTCCTGAGATTATGACTAAGTTCAACTACCTCATGAGTACACTTAAATATCTAGTTACATCTCCGTTGACGACGTCTAGGCATCTTTAGAGGATGAATTTATAAATAAATTGTTCGGTCGTCTCTTTCATGTAAAAACAAATTGACTCCCGCATTTATAGTTACAAATATGGATACAAAAAAATTACGATAATACAGTCCAGGCTGTAAGAACTGCACTAAGCCACTAGCTAATTATGACAAAAACGTACGCCATTAACAATAAAAGCAGTAACAATGGCACAATTAAAGTTTCAAGAAAATCCATCTCAATTTTTTGCGGGAAAAAAGCCAATTTTTGGGAAGTTATCATGTTTGCGAGAATCTAATATTTATTATTTTAATAATAATACTATAATATTTATAGTATTTTTATGAAAATAAAATATTAAACATTTTCGGTCTCACATATAAAAAGGATCGTTTATACAACACTACTCTCAGTTTGCTTGCTAAAATGTCTGATCGTCATATTTATTTCGAATTCTACAGCTTTGAGCCTAAAAATCACGATATTATTTCACGTAGGGTGCAGTAAACATTGTTGGGAGATAAATCGTTCTAAAACTAGATGCCAAAACAGTCCTGTGGCTTCGTCAAATAGAGAGAATTTCCCGGTTAAATCAGTAACGAAAAGAGAGTTTATACCACTGTTCAGACTAAGGTAATGGCACACCTATATCCTGGAGTAGGTTCCATAGTTGGAGGCTCAACGATGTGGAAGTTGATTTTCACAAATTAAAAAGTAACTTGGTTTCCTTCCAGAGATTTATTTTCCTGGTACAGCATGTTTCGAAACAGTGGTGTCACCATCAGGTACCGCAGTGCCGAAGCACGTTGTACCAGGAAAATAAATCTGTGGTAGGAAACCAAGTTACTTTTTCATTAGTGATCCTGGAATACAGTAACGGAATTGATAAGAGTGGTAACAGAGGTTCTGATACGGGGAACCAACCTAGTTTCAAGAATTCTATGAATATTATTTTTTTTAACAGGAATTTACCGGCCAAACCAGGATAGTAGGTAGCTCTAGTCACGACAGAAAAGAGGGTATTTCCGACTGTCCAGACAAAGTGGCTCCCTCCCATTTGGTGTCTCTTGGCACGCGCTGGCTTATTGGTTTATGTAATAGGGGTGATTTAAGAAGAAGAGGTATTTTTAAAGGGCTCACCTCACCTCTACCCTCCCGCCCCTCCTTGAGTAACTCTGGACACCAGGAATCCCAGAGGAAAATGTGTTCAGTGTGGATGCCGATGTCGGACAGGAGAAGACGGGACAGACCAGTCCCCTCTGGGGGGTGGAGGGGACATTTTCCCCGAACCCCCGGCACACCGTGGGGGAGAAATGGGGTTCATCACCGATCTCCCGTCCACCCTCAAACACTTTTTTCTCTTTCAGCATGTCCCATTTATTTTCGATTCCTTGTGGTGTGTCTCGGGCAAGACCTTCTGTTTCAACTCGCACCGGGCTCGCGATGGTGGGGTCTGAATCGATAAGTCTCCTTCCATCACGCTGTCACCTCTTCTTTCAACCCTCTCACGATTCCGCCCCCTCCTCCAACGTGCCTCGTCCTCCCCACCTTCCCCACCTCCTCCCCCCCCCAAAGCCCCCGAACCGACCGCCACCGGCACCTCAAGCCAAGCAACTCAATCTTCATCTATTCCCATCCCATGCAGTCTCCTCTACACAATCCTTTCTCTATTTCTCTCTCTCTCCTACTTCGCTTCTCCCCTTCTTTGTTGCCCTCCGCTGACAGTGCTTTGTTCGACCGGTGACCGTTGAGCGTGCGTCACCGACTCTTCTTCGTTTTGAACGCGGGAGGAGGAAGCGTTTTCAACGTGGACAAAAAGGCTTGAGGCCTTAGTTTAGACCGCTAGGCCGGGACCGAGGGTGCCACCCACACGAAAATTCTTCACCTGACCGTTCAATTTTTTTATTACTTGATCGTCTGGCAAGCAGTTTCATCCACGTGCTCCAAGAACATCCATCTTTCGAAGTGTCATCCAAAAATGAATGTGTACGGTGGAAAATTGTTGTATTATCTACTGAAAGGTGAAAAAAATCCCATCTCTGAAATGAGTGATGATATTGAATACTCACCGAGGAAAAGGCGTTTTTAGTAGGCTGAAAGAAACTGTAACGACAGCGGTTTTGGCCTCATCTGGTATTCCGCGCTAATTTCCATGCTTCGCAACATAGTTTGGTAGAATAGGGATGCGGAAAAAATTGAATTGTCCACGTGAGTGAATAACTTTTCTCGGATTTTGAGATTAGTATGCTTTCGCGGTAGTGCGCCCGCTGTAATTCTTTTTTTTCCTTATTCAATAGACCGCCGCGGAGTTTGCTCCTATTGCGGAGGGAAGATGTAAGGTGGGATAAAAGTTTTCTTCGGCCGGCCGAGCGGGCAGTTGGCTTAGGCTCCCGTGTGGGAGAAGTACGCTGGCTACCTCTACCTAATGTCGGCTTAGACTGATCCTTGGTTATTGGGTCTCGACCAGTTAGCTTAGGCTACCTCGCTATTTTCCTCTTTGTATGCCATCCTTCCTTGCTTCTCTTCCTTCATTCCTCCCCTAACTATTCTCTGTGATGATCGTGTTATTAAACCACAGAGTGTATCATCGACAGTAATTCTGAGAACTACTTAATTTATTCAAAGGTTCTTCCTTTAGACTCCTCCGGTTGTTCTTTTCCGTAACCTCTTCCGAGTGCGAGCGGAAGAGTCCTCGCCATTTTACTCGCTCTGACGCCCAACCGATTTAATTCACTCTCGCCTTCGGGAACTCATTACCCGAGTCATACCTGGTCGGAAAACGTCACGGGATCTCCGAAGAGAGCGAACCACTTGTTAATATCTAAGACAAGAAACTAATACAACATCTTTATCCGCCAAATCCAAACTCACTCATGAAACTATTAAGGATGTGATAAAATGTAAGATTCTCGCTCTTGTTGCCGATAAGACTGGGGAGCCCCTTTGCTGAAATCCCTTATTGATACACGGTCTACTTTCTCCCCTCTTTCTTTTAATATCTCATCTCAATGCACAATCAATGCATCACAGTAAAGTAAAAAGTTTACCACTTGGTTTCGAGAGTTATCTCTCAGTACTGGGCACTCTCATAATTCTAGACTGATAATTAACTATGCGGAGAATAACGGTATATTCGTTCATTTTACATCACCACTGATCGATAATTTATGTCTTTCAGGCGAGTAACCAAAAGGGAGTGTCCTCGCCATTACCCCAATGTATCCCAACCCACTGGTATCATTGGCGGATGCAAAAAACCAGCAGTCCTACTCATTGCAGAAATTCAAACTGTCTTCTACTGTTTTATTACATAGAGTAGGTACAACCTTCCACCAAGTGGAACCTCCAACTTTTGAATTAATCCTACTCATGTTGCCTACAAAAAACGGGTCACTATGCCGTACGATCATCATGTGTGGGGCACGGCTGCTTGAAAACATGTCGATCTAACATTCTCTCATAAGACGTTTTGCAGCCATTTCGATCCATATTTGGGGGCAGCCTGAAGTATTTTATGACTCGATTTTATTGGACCCCCCCTACTTTTAGAGAATAGCAACACCTTTAGATTTGTAAATTAGCTTAAGGTTAACTTCAGCGCTAATTTATGAACGAAATTCTAGAAATGCAAGAAAGCCTCTATGCTTTCATTAAAAGGATTCTGAACGTGATAGGGTTGCTTAGCGTCCATTATTGAGCGAAGAAGCACCTCCAAACCATGGAAATCAAAGATGCACCCTTTTGCAAATGTTGCGAAGATGTTTCGGAAACCACATCCCATCTTTTGTATAGAAGCCTAGCAATCGATATGACTCAGAGTCGGTCCCTGGGAACTTCCTACCCACGCAGCACGCAAACGTTCGTGGAACGTTTTCAGAACGTTAGTTTAGAATCCAGGGAATGATACGGAAACTAACCTCACGAACGTTCCAAAACGGTTGCAATGTTTCCAGGCCCGAACGTTGCATAGACGTTCGCGCGGTTGGCGGCGCGAACGAAATGTAAACGAAGCGTGGTTAGTTGAGAAATTATCGCCCGGTGAGTTAAATACATGGATGCATAAATGCATAAATTCAAACAAATTATTAGACCACTTAAGCCACAAAGAGACATTTTAATAAAGTAACTATACAACGATGGAAATATAAAACGGAACGATGAAAAATCGCATGGTGAACACAACAGTATAAAAAAGACGTCAGAGATGTGGAGGGAACTCACTGGTTTTAATACTTCGGTGACACACAACCACCTTACACGAATAATAACTATAAGATATTGCGACGATTCTCTTCCATGTGATCGCGGTAGAATTTAAAATAATCTCGATTCCATTCGATTACTGCAACTGCTGTCTTAGAAACTTTGCACGCCTGAAAAATACTGGTTCACCAACGATAAGCTCTTGCGACGAGTCACGTCCGCATGTGTTCACGGGAGAGTTAAAAATATCCTCAATATTCCGTGCGAATACAGCCGTTGCTCAGTAAGAAACACATCAAAGATTATAAAACACAACTTCATCAGGTTTCAGAAACTATCCATGCAACCCCTCAACAGCCTTCCCTTTTATGTTGCGATAGATGGGGCTGTATTCCAACGCTAGGTTCTAAACATAACTTTTCTTCTTCTTTTCTTTTTTCTTCGTTCTTCGAACGTTACATATCAACGGAAGTGCAACGGACGGCCAGTGAACGTTCTGCGAACGTTAATGTGCTGCGTGGGTAGCTTCCTATCCGGATCATCTAGTCTTTAATCCGAGGATTGATTTGCTGCAGCTCTCTGCCTCACTCCCATATCAGCATAAAGTTTTATTCCAAAATAATTTTTCACTTTTATGCCTCCACAATTTATCCGTATATATTATTTCTCAAAGGTATTTTTTGTGGATAGGCCATAACTCCCAAAATTCTTCATCAAAATTAATGATTCAAACATTATTTTTAAGCTTATGTTCCCCGCTTTTGACGAAAAATAACAAAAATTTATAATTAACGCATTCGTTTAAAAAATTGATAATTATATATATTATTTCGATCCTGGAGGTTAGGCAACTAACGTACTGTACATCTGTACTGATGTGCGGGTTGTGTGAGATCAAGGGTATTCGTTCCTCCAGAATCCGTATATATTATTTCTCAAAGGTGTTTTCTTGTCGCAACGCCATAAACCCCATAATTATTCATCAAAATTAATGATTCAAACATCGTGTTAAAGCGTACGTTCCCCGATATTGATGAAAAATAGACAAATGGTTTAAAATTAAAGTTTTTGTTAAAAAAATGATACAACACCATCTGCTGACAATATAATCAACTAATATGTTGGCAATGGTTACGTGCTTAAAAGTCAGGGTCGATTTATTCGATATGTTGCACCATCGATATATCGACTCGAGAGGCGAAGAATAGAGATATCGAACGACCTTCCTTAAAAGTCTGTAGGATGCGCCATCTATTAACACATCGTTTAGTTAGATTGTTTACATTTTACATGCAATCAGTGTCACCATTTACTGTTTACGTCTACGGTAAGAATCTCTAATACAAACATAAATGATATATAATTGTTCATGGGAAGAAACAGATAAAAGAACAGGAAGAAAGGAGGAAGAAACAGGATGAAGCTGCATACAGTGCGAAATATTCGACAGGTAGAAGAACAGGAAGAAAGAAGAAACGGGAAGAAGCTGCACACTGTGCGAAATATTCGACAGGTAGAAGAACAGGAAGAAAGAAGAAACGGGAAGAAGCTGCACACTGTGCGAAATATTCGACAGGTAGAAGAACAGGAAGAAAGAAGGAAGAAACAGGAAGAAGCCGCATACTATGCGAAATGTTCGACAGGTAGAAGAACAGGAAGAAAGAAGGAAGAAACAGGAAGAAGCCGCATACTATGCGAAATATTCCACAGGCAGAAGAACAGGAAGAAAGAAGGAAGAAACAGGAAGAAGCCGCATACTATGCGAAATGTTCGCACAGGTCAGCTAGTTTAATATATTTCCTTCTTAGTCTTCCTCTGTAATTCTCCCCGTCAATTCTTCAACCATTATTGTTTTCAATAAGCTATTGTGCCGCAAAATATGTCAATTAAATTTGTCCTTTCTTCTTTAGCGAGTTTTCATTGTACTTATTTTCTCCCGGACTCAATATGGGGTTTCTTTGATTGTGATTCTCTCAGGTCATTTAATCTTCAGCATTGCATCGATAACTCATCATCTTTATTGCTTCCAATATCTTTTACTCTACAACGTTATTGACCAAGTTTCACCGCTACATATGAGCAAGCTCCAAATACATGTTTTAAGAAACTGCTTCCTTACTCCCTTGCTTATGTGGCCAGCTGTCAGCCGACTCCTCTTTGGCCACTGACTATAGCCAGCAGAAATTTTTAAATTCGATACATATCTTAGATTATAATTTTTCTCAAGTATTATAATTAGTTTTGTAGTCGTTTTGAAGCTGCTGGATCTCATATCTCAAGCTCATTTTACTCATCGATTAATCTTGCGAATGGCTATTCACAAATGGGACCATGGAAAGCTTCTGTTTTACGAGGACATATTTCTGCACTGGAAGGACGTTAGAACGCCTATCAATAGATCCAATGGGTTCACGGGAGGTTTCCTACTGACGCAGCTATTTCATCGTACGGAAAGATTTGTTTATATAGTCTTCAGCAAGTTTTGCGCGAACAAATCTTTGCAGCGGCATATATTTACCTCAATATGAAATGAAATTAAGCTGGATACTAGAAAGATATTAAGGGCTCCGTGCTTGAGCTCACAAAGTCACTCAGCTAAGATACTGAGGAGATTGGAAAGAGAACTGTACTCTCGTAGTCACCGTGTATTAGATAATGTTCATCGCTCGTTCCAATTATTTTGTTCCTCCAAATTCAGCCCATTTCGTAATATTCGATAATTTTCCCATTGTAGAGGTTTTTTTGACCTAAAATGTAAAACTTGTTGGGGCGGCTGCATCACAAAACCTCGTACTCCCATGAAATTTCATTTTTTTCTCAAAACAACCAATTTTGTTTCTTAAAACAACCAATGTATTGGCGAGTCGTGCGCTATTATAATACGATCAAAACTGAAGTAAATTCTAATTTTGCTCGAATAATCATTTATATGGAATTTCCCGTCCCATTTTCAATTTGTCCAATATGACAAATGTTTCCCTCTTATAGTGTTGTCCTTACCCGGAGATGTAATTGGAGGACAGATTTTTCTTCGGAATATTTTATTAGAAGAAGCTCCATCACATTGTGAATAGTTGAATGTAAGGATGCATCTTCTAGGAAGACAAATGAGGTGGTTTCCTTTTGCCCTCCACATAACAGTATTTCTGCTGATTTCGTGAACTTGAAACAAGCTGTGAAAGTAATTCCAGTGAATGTATTATATCCTGAAGAGGCGACAGCCTAAAGCGGAGTTCACAACGTTGTTCTTGTATTTTGTTATATTTGTATTTTTTTGGTGTGGAATAAACAATTTTGACTTGACGTAAACTTCACTCGTCCGAAGCTGTAGCTCGTAATACTGGGTCTCTGGTGATTGAAGGCAGCGTGGCCGAGCGGTCTAAGGCGCTGGTTTTAGGCACCAGTCCGAAAGGGCGTGGGTTCGAATCCCACCGCTGTCAAATTTTTGAAATCTATGTTATTTATCAATCCTGGCTCTTTCATGTGCAATTTTTGCTTGTGTGCTCAAAACATCAAATAGTTTTTGTAATTAGCTTTTGGTACCTAAAACGGATCATAGGACAAAGGTGTTCTTATTTATGAAAGTTAACTTGCGGGATGATAAATTCATCTCTGCATGTATTAGTTTTCCGCTCGGCATTACTATCTTTAGTTTACAATATTACTTTCAAAACTTCCTCTCGCGGCTCTTCATGTTTTTTTAACCTGCATATCGTTCCGTTGTGAGTTTCATGTTCATATGGTTATGCTTCGGTCAAATCGATCGATCTTTTCAATCTGGGCCATCAGTGTCTTCCGCTGAGACATTTGCCTCTTGACGGTGGAGCTAGGTAGTATTGGTAACATGTCGGGTGTGGTTACTTCTCGTTGTTTTGTTACAGAAAAATCGGATGCGTTTTTTCATCAATATAAATATTTTCAAAATCAGGACAAATTTTCCCTCACTCAAGTCTCGAAAGGAAAATTCCATGCATATTTTTGTAATACATGGTATTCTCCGTTTCACAAGAGTCATGAAAATCACGCGCATTTGTATTCGAAAGATCATTCACAAGATTATAAGCCGTGCAAAATGTTCTTCACGCTTGTGAAAATGAGCGAGTCGGCATAATACAACAGCATCATACATAAGCATGCGTGTAATTCTTTGAGACCAGGGCTCACATACCTTGTAACGTAACAAAACCACGCCATATTGAGTTGGAATGCCGGAAAGTTGTTATGGGTCAGCAGTAATAGGTGACTCGGATCGCAGCCGGCGATATTAACTCGAGTTCGGGGCATGAACAAGTTAAAGCCCAGGGGTGGTGTTGTTAAAAGGAGAGAGAAGACGAACTTTCTTGTGCGGATTAAGTAGGCGGAGGTGTAAAGCCCCGTTCACAACAACTTAACTTGACTTAACTTGGTGCGACTTAGGAGTTGAGTCCGTGAGAAAGCAACACACTGGTTCACAACAACTTGAAGTGGCTTAAATCGACTTGGCGAAGTCTTGGAGTTGAGCATTTCTCAACTTTCTCTTAATTCTAGCCTATAGCAAGCCCTGGTTTACTATCGAAAAGGCTTGGGAAAATGGGATTACGATATCGATAAGGCCCATCAATCGATTGTAATATCGACTTTGAAAGTGGCGTGCTGTGATTGGTTGGAAATTTCAGGCCCCGATTGTCACTCGGGAACAGCTTAAGCCAAGTTAAGCTTTTGTGAACGGGGCTTAAGACTCTCTCGTGCGTATGAAGGAACCAAACAAAGCAGGGGCTCTCTCCCTGAAAGCCAAAGGAGGTAGATAGAGCAAGTTATTTAAGGGGTTCCATTGCATTTTGCAGTACAAGTGAGTAGTATAGTGACCAGGGTGTTGGTATTGACCTGAATCTAGGGACACGAGGACTCGGCGAATATCTTATAGAGACAGCTCGACCACCTTCCACTGTGCCATGAAATCCAGTTCTGTGTATCGTATGGCCCAAATGATATACTTGTAACTAATTTTAAGGGTATTTTATGTTCACCTGTTTTACTCAGGTCAAGGGCAATGGCATGAGAATTCTCAATAGGAAGTACAGAGGGTGATTTATATAATTGTTTAAATTTTAACCATTGAAATTCTGTGCCAGGGTACTATTTTAAATTCCATTAAATTGTGGTACACGGAAATTTACATGTTGATCGTATGCTTATTTACCAACTAGCCAGAGCAACGAGAAATTAGGTGAGGAAAATAATACCAGCGAGGCGAGTTCGTGGAAGGGAAGTATTCTCGCAAAAGTATAGGTTATATAAGGTTTTAGTCAGTGCTTAAAACCGTGAATTTAAATTACACAAAACAGAAAAAGATATTTTGTTACATTTCGGCGACAAAACATGAATGTTACGTTTTGACGATAACGTGAAGAATACGTCATTTTATGTTACGGAAGAAAAAACAAAAACAATTTTTTTTACAACCTTTGTTGATGAAAGAGGTGTTTACGTGTAACTGTCTTCTTTTTTGCGTCCCTTGCGCATTTAAGCGCCGGAAGCGCTCTTGGAAAATCTAATATTTTGGGTATCAGTAGAAGGGGTTAGGAGTGAAGGGGGGGTGGGAAATTGAGAGAAGGGGTAGAGGCTGGGGAATGGGGAGGTGGGAGGTTTGGTGGGGTTGTGTAAATGGGGGAGGGATGGATGCCGAGGGACAAGGTTGAGCAGGTGCCCGCCCCGCGAAAGGATTCCTCAAATGAGGCGGATGGACGATAAAGAGGCCCTTTAAATCAAACCCTTGATTTATATCCTTCCCCCTCCCACCCCACTCCATCGCCTCACCATTCCACGGTCCTTAAAAAAAATCTCCTCCCTCATTCCCCCTCCAAATAAATGTGTGCATGCGTTTTGTACAATTTTATAAATATTTTGCGATAAATATTCACTTTTAAGTGGATTATTTTTTTCCAGCAAATACTCTGCATATCCGCTTTCAGGTCGTCATTATAGTTAAGTACCTCAGTGTTCTCTTTGCTCCTTTTCATAGTTACTGTATGGAAAGCCATGAGTGTACAATTTTTCGCACATTACTGTGCGTTATGGTCAGCGTCTTCTAAAGCTCTTGGCAACGTATTACTTTGTAAATACGTGTGATTAGATGTGAATAACATATTCCAAGCGTATTGCAAGTATATTTTAATATTTATGAAAATAAAATAAAGGCAATCCCTGCATTGAAATTCCGACACAATGAAAGGGTTTGAGATTCCTTCCAGTGGCCGAGGACACTGAACAATAAACGAAGGTCTTGTTGCGGTCCTATTACCCATGGCTTTATTTCAAGCAAGAGTAAAAATAACTTGAGATTACTCTCATAGCCTTGGTTGATATTCTCTGGTGCCAATGACCCTTTTGCCACATCTCTTTTTACGTTTTCCGTAATAGTACCCGCTCGACTAATGCGGATTGCCTTCTTGATTAAGCCTTTGCTCGCCGAACTCATGTTGATTAAGCTAACCTAAAGTCGGCACGTAACAAACAACAGGTGAAAAAGATCATAAAATCGGGAATGACTTTATAGAAATCTCATCGAAAATTGTAGATATTAAAAGTACTCATGAAGAGATAAATACAAATATTGGGCTCATTTTATACTTTGAGAAACATTTGTGCTAGACCGTAGAGTAGGTATATTTCCGTGCCCGTGTTTTATTTCTGTATCCTGTCATGGCGCGGTTGCGTTGTAGCAAAGGGGAGGGAGTATGGTACGAAGGGGAAAGAGGGGGGAGTGGACGGCTGGTTGAGGTTGGGGGGATTGGGGAGGTAGAGGGTTGCGCGATGTATAAATCGGGCCGATTCATTAGCCTGGCAAATCACCGGATAGGCTGAATTTATTCGGAAAGCAAGCGAGGAGTCCCGCCCTGGCATTCCGCATTTTTCTTCTCCGCTGAAAGGTTGGATCGGGTTGGATTGGGGGGATTCCAGCTCTCTTGCTCCCCCTCTGAAGGATTTAAAGAAAAAGAGACTATTTTTCCGGAATAGGTCTCGTTTCCCGGGGTTTCTTCTTCAAAGGTAGCTCGAGAGAGGGCGGGTTCCACCCGTGTACTGTCCCCGCCCCTCAGCCGATTTTGTGATATTCGTGTTTCTTGTTGGAATAAGTGTCCTTTTGTTAATTAAACCGATAGAGAGCTGATTACTAAATCATTATACTTTTCCATCCTCGTCAAATTTCATGCCTGCAGCAAAACTGATATTTTTCTGTTAGTTTTGTGGCTATGTATAAATCATAAAATTAGACCTGCTTGTTTAACTTCGGCAAATCAGCCCCTGTTACACACAGCTATTTAAAAGTGAGCCTTAATCTGCAGGGTTAAGGCTCGCTGTGAGATAGCAGAAAGTGTATTCCGACCTGCCACAGGACGGAATCATTACAGCTCGAATGCTGAGGGCCTTCTTCCAGTGGTCACCAGTCTTTTTCTTTTGCTTGACCCATGAGAAGCGTGGCGATGGGCGTCATATGTTACTGCTAAAAACTGTCCAACTTGACAGTGAAACCTGATGCTTGCCGGTGACTCGAAGGGGAACGATACTAAAATAACAAATAAATGATCATTGTTATGATTATTAACAAGACAATCTACTGGTTGAGGCAATAGATGCATCTTTTTCTCATGTAAAATAGCGTATACAACATGAACATACGTAAGGTGAAGACTAAAATCCTAGTATGCGGAAAGAGAAGCTGAATGTAAAAGTCACCCTGAGAGGTGAGAAATTAGAGCCAGTGGATTCCTTCACCTATCTTGAAAGTACCACCATGTAGGATGGAAGAAGTACAACGGAGATCAAGCGAATAATAGCTCAAGCTAAGAAGGCGTTAATGGGAAGACATATGCTGTGCTCAAAGAAGATAGGACTACAAACCATGGAAACCATATGCGGAAACATTCACGTGTAGTGGAAGCATGGACTATTGGAAAAGATGACCAGAAAGGACTAGAAGCTTTCGAAACCTGGTGCTGGAGGAGGATGCTGAAAATAAAATGGACGGATAAAATAAGGAATGATGAAGTGTAAAGAAGAGTAGGAGAGGAAAGGACCATATGAAAAACCATTCAGAAAAGAAGAACTAAATGAATTGGACACACCCTGAGACACAATGGGTTCGTGAAGAACATAATTCAGGGAAAAATAGAGGGAAAAGTTCCCAGAGGAAGACCCAGGAATAAGTGCATGGACCAAACAATGAGGAAAGTCCATTGGAAGAGATACCAGGAGGTAGGGGAACTAACATTAGATAGGGAAAGGTTGAGGGCTTCACAGTCAATCTATCTTAGGATTGAAAAACCAATGACTGACTGCAAAATGGTCAAAAAAATTCAGGTTTCTGTTCATCTGAGTTGAATCACTGTTGTTGCTATTACCGGCACCCTCGCGTCACTCTGTTATTCTCTAAATATGAATGGAGGATCTCTGTTTTTAAAGGAGCAATTTAACTTGGAGGCAGCGTGGCCGAGTGGTCTACGGCGCGGGTATTAGGCACCAGTTCGATAGGGCGTGGGTTCCAATCCCACCACTGTTAAAATTTTGAATTCTTCGTTATGGATCATTGCTTGATCTTCCGTTTATAAATTTTGCTTGTATGTTCAAAACTTCAAATAATTCTTGTGATTAGCCATTGGTAAATACAACAGATCACAGGAACGAAGGGTTCTTACCGATCAAAGTGAACTTGCTTCATGGTAAACTCAAAATTACTCTGCATACATTAGTTTTTCGCTCGGCATTATTATCTTTAGTTTACGATGTTACTTTCAAAACTTCCTCCCGCGGCTCTTCTTGGTTTTCTCCCTGTATTTCGCGTCGTCGTGAATACTATGTTTATGAAAATGTGCACGTGAATCGGTGAAATCGATATTTCGTCTTGATCTGGGTCATAAGTACCTTCTGAGACTACTGCCGTTTGACAGTGGAGCCAGAAAGTTAGAGTATTAATTAGGGTGTGGAAAATTCTCATTCTCTCGCTACAGATAAATCAAATGGGTTTAGTCCATTAATATATTTTCAAAATTGGGAAAAATTTGCCATCACTGAAGTCTCGAAAGGAAAATTCCAATGATGATTTTTTTTAATTTATGGAATTTACTGTTTCAAATTAGTCATGAACGTCGAACGCATTTGTATTCGAATGATCGTTTGCAAGATTAAACGCCGGGTAGAATGTTTATCACTCTTGTGAGGAATCGTATTTGAATGAATGAATAAACGTAAACAAAAAGAAAAGTGATGAAATATACCGAGGAAGCTCTGCTTCTGCTACATTTATGCTGAATATTTTTATTTCCCTTTTTGTAAGATCGGCGTCGTTTACAAAATAATATTCAACTTGCAGTATTTTAATCCGTCTGATCGTTGCAGGGTGTTTCGATGCTTATTACTATGTTAATGGGTGGTTTTTATTTATTTTATAATGAAAGCCTATTTTTGAATTTATTATTTGTTACGGAGAACGACTCCGTACAATTCAAGTAAATTCAATGTGTGAAACTTCTGATATATTTCGATGATTTGGCCTACCTGACATTTTTTCTCTCTTTTATTCGGGTAAATTAGATGGCACTGAATTGCCTGTCAGGGGTGACCTGAGAGTTAGAGGGTGAAATCAACTTTGAAATCACCGAAGGTATGCATCCATTTTATTACTGTGTTAAATTTAAGTTTGTTCCTTTTTTTTGTCCGGGACTTATTCTACTCTCATCACCCTGCCCTCATTCCCGTTAGATTTACATTGTGTACTGCGGGCCTCGGTAGTGTCATGGCAAAATCCTCGTCCAACGATTCTTGGGTCGCTGGTTTGAAATGGCATGAGAGCTCGTGTATATATATTCTCTAATTGTCTCCTTTTCATATCTTGGGTGACTTGCTTTGTCCAGTCTTCTGGTGGTCGTCCTCTCTTTCTCCTTCCGGGTGGTTGCCAATTTAATATCTTTTTTGGCCAACGTTTCTCCTCCATTCCTTTTACGTGTCCATACCATTTTAGCCGTCTTTTCTCTATTTCCTGTATGATGTTTTCTTCTACTTGCATAATGTTTTTTATATTTTCATTTCTTATTCTTTGTAGTTAAGCTTTTCTGCTGCTTCTTCTTAGAAAATCCATATCTACGACCTCCAGTCTCTGCCTATCCCTTTTGGTCATTTCCCATGTCTCTGCACCGTAAAGGAGTATACTCTGAATAATTGTTTTATATATTTGCAATTTTGTTTTTCTACTTATGTCTTTTGACCATAATATGCTATTCATTTTATTTATAGCGAGTTTTGACTGATGTATTCTATTTGTTATCTCTTTTTTACTGGTTCCTTCTTTGTGCTCGTATATGCATACGTATTATTAGTTAAATAAAATAGAAGGCTGCATTGTCTTCATTTTGGTTGACTAAAAACTATGTAAATCTTATTGCGTCTAGCCAAGAACGATTTGGTGGTTGTTGTATAGTTTTCTATATAAACATCAAGCATTTGCTTGCAAGCATAATATGCTATTCATTTTATTTATTGCGAGTTTTGACTGATGTATTCTATTTGTTATCTCTTTTTTACTGGTTCCTTCTTTGTGCTCGTATATGCATACGTATTATTAGTTAAATGAAATAGATGGCTGCATTGCCTTCATTTTGGTTGACTAAAAACTATGTAAACCTTATTGCGTCTAGCCAAGGACGATTTGGTGGTTGTTGTATAGTTTTCTATCTAATCATCAAGCATTTCTATATTTATCATGCCACATTAAAGAATTAGTTAAGCCTGTATTTACGTAACTTGGAATTTCAATAGCCCATTACTATCATAATGAACTCCTTATCTTCCTAATCTTTCATGGCAGGCAGATGATGGCGTCAAATTAGAATGATTAGAGACGGTTTTTGCGAAAGAAGGAGGAGAGAAATCAGAATATATTTCCATAGAATCTATTCACCCGGATAAGATTTTGAAATTAGATCAACACTGTTAGATGCGGCAATGTCTTTGAAAATTCAGGAACCATTTTTGTAACTGTTCATAACACTTAAAAATCGAGATATTCCTCACACCTAGTCAGTTACCCGTAAAAATGTATTCGCTGGGTGACTTTTGATCTGAGTAGACATCGGAAGACGTCGAGTCAGCGTGGTAAAACTCTTAGTCAACTGACAACACTCGTACGAAACAAGGTCGTCTTCGTCCTCCGTGGAGACACAGATTAACAGCACATTCCGTAACGGGTAGTAAGTAACAATTCATGGCGACGCTTGGACACCTCGATGGATGGATGCAGGACGCCTCCGCATACTCCCACTAACGTTTATTTTTCATTTGTCAAAAATTAAAAACGCTCGTTAAGTCTGAAGTGACTGGAACACTTATCTTAGGCCTAGGAACTAGTCTTAGGGAGACCTCTAGCAAAATGTAGTGGCCATTTTCGTTATTTCTATTATTTGTAGCTGATGACAAAGTTCCGGGATTTTTAAATCTCTGCTAATAGATGATCTGTGTGAGAATGCTATTTTGTGATACTACAGTTAGAACCTAGTGACATTCAGACAGAAGGCTGTGCAAATTACGATTCTGGTGTGCCACTAGCTTGCTGCTATCATATATTATATATTTTCAATAAATTTCATAAAATTTGCAACAGAATGTGACGTAAACACTAAGGTCTGTTTCAACCTTTTAATAATACTTTTTTGGCATTTTTAGTGGAACATATTTAATTAATTAGTCTGATGCTGAGCGTATTCAATTTTTTACCATATCTTCTTGTTATCTTTCTTGTGTGACATCCTTGAATTTCTAATTTGTACTAGGAAGCGTTAGAATGGGTATCATTGCAATGACTCTGACATATCACATTTCAGACATGTCTCAATTATGTGGCTAATGCCTTTATGTAGAGTATGCATTTGTTATGTGATCTTGGAAAAGCTGGTCAGCAATTGGAACTGACAAACAAGTAAAACAAGCGGTTTAATCGATTTAATAATCGATTGTGTGAAATTCATAGTGGAAAAATCATTCGCCTGGACTGGGAATCGAACCCACATCCCTCGATTTCGAATGCTCTAACCAGTTGAGCTACCCAGGCGTCCTCTTCCACTGTGAACCTCTGGGGGGTTTAAGGAACAAGATGTCCTCAAAGGTACCGTGAACGGGTGACTCCGTTAAAGTTGCTACGCGGCTAGTTCTGTAGTTCTTTATTAATCGATATCATCGATCAATTTCTTTTAAAATCAATTTTTAAGATAATACCAAGTTTTCTCCTAGTAAAGCTGTTAAAATGTAATATTGGAGACGTTTTCGAAGTGAACTCTAAAGAAAGAGGTCTTAGCATAATTTGTATGAGAGTGCTATGAAGAAAAATTTTTAAGTATAGTCTAAAGGCTAACAAATTAGGGTCGAGTTAATTATCCAACCTACTTTCTCACCGATTGAATGGTAAATATTTAATTTTTTTCCACTTATAAACCTGGTGATCCTATTTAGTAAAAGGAGGCGTGTTTTCCGTCCCTCCAAAAGGTTCATTTCAATCGTCTTGAGTTTAAATGTTGTCCCGCGGATCTCGCATTAAGTTTCCGCCAATCTCACCGGTGACAGCCAATCACAAACAGCATCCTCTCCCCGATCTCATCCCAGGGCAAGGTTGAAGTGAGACAGAGAGTCAGAGAGGAGATGTCTAGTTGGAATCCGACAATCTGTATCCGGCATTTTCAGACGCCCCATAGGCCGTAAGCGACGTCCACTCATTAACTCAACGCCTGAAAACACCACACCGTGACACGTAACCTCGCTTAAAATGTCGGGAAAGATTTGGAACGCTTTCATGCCAACCATTTCCCTTGCGAAATCGTGCTCTCGGAGACTGGTAACGTAGCGGAGTACTGACTTTTCATCGGGTAAAGTAGAAGTGAAGTGATATGTGTACCAATTAACTCCAGTTTTCAAAGCAATTTATTTTTACTTCTTCCATCGTATAGTAACTCGGTGTCCGAGTAAAATTGACTTGTATTCGCATGCGGGTAGCTTTTTGCTGTACGAACAAACATTAACTAAAGCCTTCTCATAGCACCCATCTCGAGAATGAAAACTTATTCTTTTGGTACTTAAGTATAATTTATTTTACTTAATTGGCAACCTGAGGCCCAATGAATTCGTGATTATGATCCCATTAAGTAAAATAGAAGGGAAAGTTCCTCAAGGGAGGTGATTGAGAAAATACTTCGGACAAAAATGAGGTGTCTAGGAGAGACGAATCACAGGAAATTAAATTATTTAAGCCAATAGTAAAGTACCTAAGTTAATTTAATCTCAGGATGATGCTGAAAGCAACTGAAAAGACTACCTGATGAATTCTTTTTCACATATTTTTACTTCCAATTCACGGGCTTCCCTTGGGTCATATTTCGCGTCTCTTTCGCATATGTTATCGTATATTGTTCAAAGTTAAGGAAATTTAGTCATTGCTCTTAAAGTACCTACCGTTTGAAATAAGATTCTTCGACCCTCGCGTCTTGTGTATATGAATTTTGAATGATTTTCTCGCAAGATGGTTTTTAGTTTCTCACAATGAATGCCTCCCTGACTGAGTGAGAAGGTTCTCTTGTGTTTAGCAAGAGAGATGGATGCAACATTCTCAACCCCTATGTGTGTTCCTCATCGGATATAAAGGCAGAGATGGACATTGATCATCATTTTCACTGAGATCCTACAAAATGATTGGTAGATTTGTCCTTAGAAAATTCTGTAAAGATCTCCCGCTTCTGGAAGTCTGCTATAAATTTTCCCTCCAAAATAATTTTTTTCCAATGATAAATTCATCTTCAACTCTTTTGAAGGCTTTTAGAATTAAGGGTCAAATGCATGTGCAAGACTCATCTCTCGCTACATGTTGATTGTGTTTACTGCTATTCATTCGGCAAGTATTCATCATAATTTCATCTTGTATGTACTTTGGTAGGAGTGAGATTTCTTATCATTCCTCGTCTACATATCAACTTCATAATGCTCCCTCAGTATTTCCAGAGGTTTCATGGCAGAAGGGGCTAAATAGTTTCAACCTCGTCTCAATAGGACCGATATATGATTACAATATTTTACTTCCCAGCAAACCGTCCAAAATCCCCATTCTTTTATCAATTCTCCCTCGCTTGCACAACTTGGAGATGGAAAGCTCTAAAAATATTGTCGATTAAAGAAGATGAGGACAAAATGAAAGGCGAAAGGGAGGGAAGGAGAGAATCTGATGAATAGGGCTGAAGGAGCAAGACGAGAGGACGGAGCGGATGAAAGGTCTGCGAGTAAACACGCTGGATTAAGACGTCTTAGGAAGAGGGAGGGCTGAGCGGAAAATGCAAAGCACTCCTCTCTCTCTCTCTCGAGGAGGGATGCAGAGAGGGGAGAAGAGTTGGTCCTCGATGAAATATGTCCGGTCTGCGGATGCTGTGAGAGACGGCGGAGGTGTTTATATACTCCGCGCGCTTTACCCCCGGCCCTTTCCGGGGAGGATTAATTTGTCATCCCCGTCTGTCAAACAAGGACGCTCTCTCTCTCACTCATTCCCTCCCTCCCTCCATCGCGGCACGAAGCGTCCTGTTTTACGTGTAATCTTTAACATAATACGTGTGTGTTTCATGTTCACCGCTCCCTTTCTGCGATGGCGGTAAACACTATCGCGTGAGGAACACATTAGGCAGCCTTCATTTCAGAGCCTGATTGATGTTGAGTCAGGGACTCAAAGAAAAAGCGAGGAAATAAATGTCTTGGCTCTTTCCAGTTGACGGAAAGGAGAGACTGAGATATGCAGTTGTAAATTTTTTACGAGAAAGTAATATCAACATAAGCATAGGTAGCAACGTAAATGTTTTGCATGGTCAACAGAGGTTATATAGAACTGGAAACCTAATAAAGCATGATGAGGCTAATAAGTAGGTTAGGAAGGGTGAGAAGCCTCAATCCTACCACGGGAAGGATAAATAATAGTCATGAATATCTGACGAGCAAAGTGCAATAAAATGGTTAATAGGAGACTATATATTCAATCTAGGACGCATTGTTGATCCTTGAATCCGCAGTGCTTTCGAATAAGTTTTCTTGTTGAAACATCGAGCGAAGCGAAGGAGGCATACTAAAGATAAAAAGAAGAAAAGGGTACCTTGTAATTTTTTTGGTGACTTTAGCTACCTGGAAACGACTGTGAGAGAAAAGGTATCAATACTTCTTTTCTTCTTTTCTCATGATTCACACCAGATCACTCATGAGTGATCGTTATGATGTAAGTTTCCGGAAAGGACGCATTAAACAGAAAATCACGTATATTTCCATAAAATGTCTCAAAGAATCGAAAAATTAACAGTAAACGGAGTGTTGAGTCGAAATAGAACATGAATCGATGACTACTTGTGAAGTCCTGTTCAAAATTTCAGTCGTGTAAAAATACTTTCATTGTTTTAAACGTACATACATACATGCCAATCACGCCATTCCCTTCCGGGGTCGGCAGAGTAACTAAGTTTCACTCATAAATATATATTTGTACTCCTAAATCTGCTTCAATAATTTCCTTCATACTGACCTATCCTTTTAAACCTCTTCTGCTTCATTTACCCCCATACACTGCTTCATACACGCCCTCCTGTTTTTAAGACTCCTAATATTCCTCCCCCTAAGAATTTCCTCAACCACATCTTTCTAGGCCTACCTCTACCTCTCGCACCATTTATTTCACTCTTATATATCTTTTTCGTTTTTCGACTTTCATCCACTCTCTCAATAATTCTCATTCTCGCCTAATTATCCTTGGTCACAATCAATACGCGTGGAAAATACATATTAGCCCTCAAAAGAGTTGGGAAATATTTTACAATTTCCTAGGGCAACACTCGAAGAAGGAACGTAAGTATTGGTAATAAATAGACTCACATTAATTATTTATCCTACAAATATCGCATAAACCGCAATGAGCCGAAGAAAAGAGAATAATGTGAATGCTTATTCGGCAACATTCTTGAGTAATATCTGGTGTTGCGCGGGGTGAAATTTGAGACGAGTGCTCCATTTCTATGGTGATATTTGTTTAATAACAAGTAATATATTGAAAAATAAATTTATGCTTTGCATGTTGACTTGGGGTTATCAACTTCTTTTTTCTAAGAGAAATAGGCACTGAGTTGTCTTGTGTTGAAAGAGGCCTGGAGAAGAACTGTGTAATTTCAGCATGGAAGAGTGTAAACTTAGATTTATATTCTCCTAATGCTAAAATTATATCTCTAAGTGAAAGATGTTAATGCGAAGGCATATATAAAATTCGGAATTCGATATTAGAGGACCTTAGAGATGATAGGCTGCTGGACACATGCAAGTTATGCGGAAAAAGTGGGTATAAATTTTATATAACTTTCAGTGAAAAAGCGTGCAGTGCGCTGATGGAATTGGCAAATTTAATCAATGATTAAACGAAAATGTTTATTCAGGGTTTACAAACCTAGAAATTTAGATTGCAAAGCTCATGCGCAGGTCAAAAAATTACGCGAAATATTATTTCATCAACACTACGTTAATTAACCTCAAATTTCGGATCCCAACTTCGTTTTCTATGCTCAAACAATTTTGCCCTAAGAATCAAAAACTACAAAGCATACGAGTTTGGCGCATCATAAAATACATCGATAACCACGTTTAAGTATCCTTTCGTACATCAAATAAAAACTCCGTCATGCTAGACTGAGGATTTCTATGGTAAACCACTGTACAAACTTGATCTCGACACTTTGTGTAAATGCTAATGTTAACGTGACCTACGTGGATTTGCCTTCGGATACATTGAATGGCAATAAATTGACATTTCCAGAGCTTAGTTTTCTTTATAGTATTGCATGAAAGAGGAACGGGCTTTAGGCCATTTGGTACTGACGGCCGAGGGGAGCGTTTCAGGCCTCATTTTCACTCTGCCCGTGTTTACGTATCACTCAACTACGAGCTAACTACGAGCTAACTACGATAGATAACGACTTCTGGTTTTCTTTATTTGGTTTGGAAGATATCATTCCAAATGACATTGCAAAAGAAAAATTTTCATCCCTCTGGGTTAGTGAGAAAACTTACCTGAACTTTGGCTAACAAAAACTCACTTCTCAGCCAGAAATTTGAAAATCTGAGACAGTCAGCCTCTGGCGACATCTTTCTTCTATACGATACGTAAAGAACATCCATCATTACTTTTCCGTTATCCATTTATCCATCATTACGTTTCCAAGGTCGCAATCTTTAAAACGGTGGACCCTTGCTTGCTAAAAATTTATGAAACTATTTAATCAAAAAAACTATTTTCGGACACAATGGGGGCGAACCGTGCCGGGACGAATTTGTTTCCTCCCTGCGTCCTTCCGCTGCCTATGAGGCCCTTCTTTCTCAATCCTAATATAATGTTTCAACCTGCCCCCCTTCTTCATAAGAGAATGATCCAAACCCCCTCCCCAAAAATCGTCTTACGTAATTCTTGAATGGCCCCCTAGAAGTCCGACTAGAGTGACGTAGGATGTATTTTACAAAGTGCCCGTGAGCGTAAGACGAAAGCCCTCACACCCTCCACCTAATGCGACGCTGTCGCAGAGGCAGCGGGAGGAGTACCTCTGGGGGGAAACAAAGTCGTGACGGTTCGCTCCCATTGTGTCCGAAAATAGTTAGATTTTTAGCGAGCAAGGGTCCGCTGTTTTAATGATTGCGACCTCGGAAACAAGTAATGATGGATGTTCTTTACGTATCGTATAGAAGAAAGATGTCGCCAGAGGCTGATTGTCTCAGATTTGTAAATTTCTGGCTGAGAAGTGATTTTTTGTTAGCCACAGTTCAGGTAGATTTCCTCACTAACCCCGAGAGAGAAAATTTTTTTCGCATTGTCTTTTGGAATTCACAAATGAAAAAACGACTTCGGTTTCTTCCACTGATTTAATCCGTAATTTCCGTATTTATCCGTTAGCCACAGTTCAGGTAGATTTCCCACTAACCCCGAGAGGGAAAATTTTTTTCGGATTTTCTTTTGGAATTCACAAATGAAAAAACGACTTTGGTTTCTTCCACTGATTTAATCCGTAATTTCCGTATTTATCCGTATCCGTAATTAATAATTTCCGTAAATCAGTGGAAGAAAACGAAGTCGTTTTTTCATTTGTGAATATCAACTTCCACATAGTTGAGCCTGATACCATTGAACGTCTTTATGAATGATATCTCCCAAATCAATTAAAGAAAATTTTAAGTCGTTATCATTAATAATTAACCCGTAGTTGAGTGATACGTAAACGCGGGTAGAGTGAAAATGAGGCCTGAAACGTTCCCCTCGGCCGTCAGTACCGTAACGCCTCAAGTTTAGAGCAGGCATAATGGATGATCTCCAATGTGGAGTGGTTCGGACTGGGTTACCCTTTATTGGTCAGTGGGCCATATTTCTAAGTACATGTATCTGGCAAAAATGTGAGCAACTTTGATATGCATGAATCACATTTGAAAATATTTCAGTAAAACCGTCTTAGGGTGATTCGTTTTAGGTGATCTGCTTCTCATTGGGATCCGGCCCGCAGACCGCTGCAGCGGTGTTTGTTAGCACGCTGATTGACCATGTGTGGTTTAAAATGATGAAACATATCTGTCGGTTGACGCAAGGTATGTTATGATGACTCTACGCGGAACCACTGCAGGCTATGCATTTACAACGATGCCCACAGAATGCAGTATTCCGAGTAAATATGCCTCGGTACCGCCTGAATTTATCTATAACGCGTCCATATTCGAGGGTACCACCGGTTTCCCCTTTTTAAAATTCAATTCCAAAGAAGCCCTCAATGCGTGCTTATAGGGAAGCATGAGCATTAAGCCGTTAGTCTACCTCATTCGGACCGCAAAGTTATCCTTTTTCCTATAGCGAAACATTCTTTACGTCTCCCAGACGGCGTATTAAATTTAAAAATTTGCATTATTTATCGCCGCCTTAGAGTTGCCTTTACGGCGTTCGCGGAATGCCGCTTATAAATTTTATCAAATTGCGCCTGAAAAGAGAGGCTGATGGAGGGATTGAAATCCACCCACATTTAAATCTTCTCATTCCTTCTCTCCCTAAAGCAATTCCCTTCTCGGAGAAAAAAATTCCCTCGACGTTCCAGCTGAATTCTCCGCCCGAACTCAACCATTAACATTCTTCAAAGCCTGGAGCACGCAGCGCCTTGCTTCATCTGGGCGATGAAGTGAAAATTATCTTTCATAACAGTCGTCCAGCCGCTGCCAGAGATACCACTTCTTACGTTTTCTCCTCACCATCTTGTATATTTTTGAACGGAATATGAATCAGTCAACGAATGAATGTTCTACCTGAAGATACACCATTTGCGCATTCATAATTACTATCTTTCTCGGTGGAAGCGTACGCGAAATTCTTAGCATGCGCAACGTGACATACTTCCGTGCTGTGTGAGACCGCTGCTACAGAACGCCAGGCATTTCCAATTGCAGTGCATTACCATGCTTTAACGAATGAAATTTTAAAGCCCTACTATCGCCTCATCCAGGTCTTTGCTCATCATCATCATTGGTCGTCAATCCTATGATTGGTTGACTGCAGCCATCCACCCTTCCCTATCTAATGCTATTTTCTTCACCACTTGATATCTCTTTCTATGTATTTTTCTCTTTATTTGGTCCATGAACTTATTCCTGGGTCTTCCTCTGAGGACTTTTTCCTCTATTTTATCCCCTGTACTTCTTCCGTCCCACGTAATGGTACTTCCGAGATAGGTGAAGGAATCCACATGCTCTAATTTCTCTCCTCTCAGTGTGACATCTACATTCAGCTTCTCTCTTTCGCATACTAGGATTTTAGTCTTCGTCTTACTTATCTCCATGTTGTATTCTTGGAAAACTTGGTCCATGACGTTTAGTGACCTTTGAAGATCATCGCGATTTCCAGCTATGCCTGCGGTATCATCTGCCGGGATATCATCTGCTGCGATATCAACAAGGGAACCATCTGAGATGATAAATACGAAATTTCTTACTTATTTCCAATCGTGGTTTCTCTATCTTCGTGGCCTTCCTCTGGGGACTTTTCCGTCTATTTTACCTTCAATTATAGTCTTCACTTCACAAACCCATTGTGTCTCAGTGCTCTTCTCTTTGCACATGATATTGTCATATTTGCTAATAATGGTAAAAATAAAAATGATTTTAATATTTTACACCTCTCAACAACTGCCAAAACTCTCCTTGTACTTTCTTAGAAATTCACTCTTGTTATTATAATACCAAGGCAAAGAATAGCTTATCACGGCGTATAAATTTGCTGTCCGGCCTTTGAAAACTCAATTTAAAACTTTATTCATTCACCATTTTAATGAAAAGGTATTTATCTACAAGGAGAATTTAGGAGTATTTAACTTCTGCTACCCCAAAAAGTCGACTCTTCGTCTGTTTACGAACTCTGATCTGAGACACACTATCATTGAGCTGTCCTCTTTCCACTGCGCCTAATTCTGCCTATCTATAGTAATTTACTGTAGTGATTCATAAATTTAAGCGCGACCCAATAAGTCTGTTTTTGCTCAAATGACGTGAAATTCTTAAGCGATTCTTCTAATACGATTGGGTTTTCTAACGAATTATCCGTTCCGGTCTAGGCTCATAAAGGATAGGTAACATTTATTTCATAATGATCATTCGTAGTCCTGTTGAAGCTGCAATTTTTGCTTCTCTTTGGCAAGGTTTTTCTTGGGCTCCGCGGGAGATGAATACTTTTACTGCAGTGATTCCTTTATTTAAGCGTGATTCATTAAGTCTGTTTGTTTGCTCAAATAACGTGAAATTCTTAAGCTATTTTTGTGAAACGATTGGGTTTTAATACGAATTATCCATTCTGGTCTCGGAAAATACAGGATAGGTAACATTTATTTCGTTATTCGTAGTTCTCTTGCAACTGCAGTTTTTGCTTCTCTGTGGCAAGGGTCCACTTACCTTGGGCTCGGCGGGAGATGAATACTTTTTCAGCAGTGATTCCTTTATCTAAGAGTGACCCAATAAGTCTGTTTTTGTTGCTCAAATCACGTGAAATACTTAACCTATTATTGGGCTTCCAAACGAATTATTCATTCCGGTCTTGGGAAATACAGGCTAGGTGACATTTATTTAATTTTGCTTCCCTGTGGCGAGGGTTTCCTTGGTCTTGGCGGGAGATGAATACTTTTTGATGAAAGGGATGGGAGGGGATCAATTTACGTATATTCCCTTCTTCACCAAGGAGAAATAATTGACTTTTTAACCTGTTTCATCCATCCTTACATGCGTGTCTAAGTAGTACGACTTCACCCAAATGCTTCATCTACCATTTTACTCTTTCTCATAACGCTGGCGGCGGCGGAGGAGGGGAGGGAGGGAGGGTAAATTCCATCATTTTCATGGCAACGGCTCTCACGCCCAGTCGCTTTGACGCTCCCTTCCCGTCCTTCCATCTCTGGCCTCCCCTCCCTCCCAACATCCCTCTTACTTCATTCGAGGGAATCTCTCTAGCTCCCACCCCCTCTCACATGCTCGCACACACCTGTCCTCGCCATCAATCAGGGGCGTATTTCGGATGTGGGTCGCCTTGGGGATTGGGGGGGGGACGTAGGGACAAGAGGGGGGATCCGTGGAAAGGAGAGGGAGGTCATGGGTGGCTTACTCTTGTAGATGAAGAATAATATGCGGGCAGGGAAGGGAAAGATTGAAGATGTGGTTGCTCAACGATCCTTGCGAAAACATCGTGCTCGTAATATGCGTGCACAATGAGTGCGAGGGGGAAGTATTGGGGGCGGGGCGCCTTCCTCCCTTCCAATTCCGTCGGGCTCCGCCGGTCATGCCGCGCCGAATTATTTTCCGAGACTCCGATAGAACCACCTGGGAGCGAATGCATTCAACACCAACTGTAGTAGAAGAAAAAGCAGTTGTACACTTAAGCGTGAGATTTATCACTATTGCCCCAACAGTTTGCTCTCATGGAGTGAGTGATATGGACAAAATCTTAACCCAAAAGAAACATGACTTTCATGTCGGCCCAACAAGAAAACTGTGTTACTCACACTGTGCAGTGACTGTAAGATTTGTTGTATTAGTTACTTAAGTATGCATTGATTTAGTCTTCCCTTGTTGAAAATATTTCTAAGTATTTCACTCTGCCGGTGCTAAAATTATTTAATTGACGTTTTTATAATTTTGATGAACAATCAGCTGTATAAAATATGTGTGGTGGAGGATTATGGCCTGCCCTAGTAAGACTGAACGTAATTTTACACAGTATTGTATTGTATGGGGCCAGATGCGGAAAAAGGGAGCAGATGAGTTTAAATATCTTGGCTGGTGGGCGGACAATTAAAATGCCTCTGCACCAACTGTAGTAGAAGACAAAGCAGTTGTATACTTAAGTGTGAGATTTATCACTATTGCTCCCCCAGGTTGCTATTATGAAGTATAAAAATGGACAAAAATATTTTTTAAAAAATCATGTCTTTGATGTTAAACCAACAAGAAAATTGTGTTACTCACACTGTGCAGTGACTGTAAGATTTGTTGTATTAGTTACTTAAGTTTGCATTGATTCAGTCTTCCCTTGTTGGATACCTTCCTAAGTATTTGACTCTACCGGTGTTAAAAATTATTCGATGGACATTTTAATAATTTTGTTGAACAATCAGTTGCATAGCATGTGTGGTGGAGCATTATGGCCTCCGCTAGTTCGAGAGAACGTATTAAACACAGTTTTGTAATGTATGGGGCCGGATGTGGAAAAAGGGAGCACATGAGTTTAAATTACGACTGGCTGAGGGACAATCAAAAAACCACCGATGAGGATGATCAGGGGCCATTATAAAAAATTAATCATCATCGAGGTATTTGAGAAGACCTTATCACTGCGAAAATAAATTTGTAATGAAAAGGAACGTGAAATATCAGAAATGCAATGTGTTTTTGAGTCGTGAGCTTAGGATGCCACTAGCAAAAAAAGTCCCGATAAAATTCCAAATCATGGATAAGGACTCATTTAGCTGAAGTATGACCAAGAAAAGAATCTTCAGAAACACGGTATAAGAAACTAATGTCGATGGAAGCTTCTGGGATGGATTGCAGCATCAGAATAAAAGTCAATGAACTTCAATAGAACATGCTGAATTGAATGGAGGAGTCGAGGATTGTAGACTTTTCATATTTTCTGATCTTTAGGTGGAAAAGGTAGTTATTTTTTACCTGCACTTGTTGACCCAATCATTGCTAACTTTTTTGATAAATTTCATTCAGATGAATTTAGCATTTTCCGACTTAGGTCAAAGAACTTTTAAATTTCTACATAGGTTTTTCAGAAATCGGGCTGTGCTATCCATCTCTTCATAACATCAACCGTTGAGCTATGTAGCTTCATTAGGATTCCGCTCATGGTGCTGGTTCTCGAAGTACATTCTATCAAGAGTACGGTGGAAATAAATTGCCGTAATTATCCTGAGAGTTCAGGGTATCAGCCAGTGGTGAAGATTCGAGAATGTGGATTATTAAACATGGTCGGCCCTTGATTCGTAATTGACTGCCTTTAACATCGACAATATCTGGGGTAATAGGGCCGGATTGCCATTTTTCGAGTGAAATATGCTGTTACGGTAACTTGGATGCATGGTTGTTGTGTGATACCTTCTCATCTCGAAGGCCTGATTTTGAATGCCGACATAGGTGGGGGAGATTTTAAAAATGAGAATCTCCATTCCCCCTTGACCACCGTGGGGTGTGTACTTCATGCACATCACTTTGTCCGACGGATAAGGTGTAGAACTGTTGACCTCTTAGCGCCTATGGTGATCAATAAGTCAATGGCAAAGTCAAGGACCAAGCAACTCAACACTCCAGTAATTTCCCTCTGCTGAATTTCCCGTGTCTAATCTTTATCGAAGACACTCTTTGCATAAAAATTATCAGAATTTAATGAGACACGCTTTGCATATTCTGAACTCGGGCTATAATGACGCTTGCATTTTTATTTTAACAATTAAAATTCTTACTGGCTCATAGGAATGAACATCTTAATTTGGAGTTCAAGTTTATCTGGCGAAAATGAGTTGGAGACTTGAGACTACTATTATTGGCGTTTATAAATCTGGGAGTGATGACATAATTTTCACCTTGAGATTTAATCTCTCTACGAGAAATGTATGAAATGGCCACCAAATGCCATAATGAAAGTTAACTTTTCACTTTATTTTATGAGAGTGCCTTTAGTCGGGACTAAGGACTGACATCTCACCCAATTAGTCCTTTATGAATTAATTTTTGCCCTAATTCTATTCTCTGCATGTGAAATTACTAGTAGACTTTATTTTTATTGCGCAAACTACGGATAATGCATTGCAATGCCTAAAATAATATTTAAGACCTGAAACGACGGAAGCAAAATTGTCCATAGTGGGAATTGTACCCGCAAACTTGACGCCATCGGGTCGGAAAGTTATCAGCCTGGGTACCGTGGCTGGCGCAAGAGGTCTTCACTAGGGCTTAAAGGTCGTGATATTTACGGAAAAATGTTTTCGCTGATGAATTTAAACTACTGTTTACAAAATGCACTCCAAAATAGGGCTAAATGAATTGGGTCCATGTCGTTGGAATTTTGGCTCTCCCACATCTTCGGTTGCCAACGTCCTGAGCACTAGCTATCACTTACCTATGTGAAATTTGAAGCCTTCCAAACTCAGTGGTGAAGACTGAAAGATTTTTTCATTTACTGGACCATTGATTGCCAATTAAAGACCCTGAATCCTTGGAGTCTAAAGTTATCCGGAGCTAGCTTTCGTTATTCTGCCACCAATCATCCTCAGGATCAGTACCTTAAGGAAATTGTGTGGAGCATGGCCCAATAGGGATCAGACATGCAAAATTAGAGAAATATTGACCAGAGTAAGGATAATACCTACCAAATACGGTACTAAAGGTAGTTTTTTCAAAATTAGTGGACAAATAGAGTAAGACGTGAGACAGTATGCTGGGCAGCAGAAGAGCAAAAGATCTTATTGAACGCCATACTGATTAGCGAAGACCACGTACCTATCTCAGCCTAAGATGATGAGATATTTTTTGGAATGATGGAGATCGTTCAGTAAGTCTCCATCCTGCTCAAGGTTTCATCGGAAAGGTCCTAGTTTCGCTATAAATTATTCTTTCAGCTGTATTGTGCACCATAAACGAAGAGTACTCTGTAACTGTCTGGGCCAGGAGGCCTAAAATATCGCCCTATGTTTGCTGCTCCATTAATAAAAAATATTTTCCCCATTTAAAATGGCTACTTTTTTTATGCTTGACTCACAATTCAATATCGAAGGACTAGAGTATGAACAAATTACACTCTCTGAAAATAAAATTAACCTGTATAGTAATGTAACTAATTTCATTTTTTTTCTTTTTGGCACTTTTCGGCCTAAATTGAGTGTACATAACCTTACTTCTAGCTTAAGAAATTTGTGAAAGGGATTCTAAATCATACAGAGGTGATATGGTGTGCAGGAGACGGGGCTACGTCTGAATTTCATGGCTCAAGGTGCTAACTGCGATACCAACAGCACTGGTAAAAGTGTCATATACCTTAATTAATGATTTCGAATACCACTGAAAGATTTAAATTATTTTACGACGCTAAGGTCTATTCCATGGAATACCAAATCGGGTTGAGACTTACTGAGGGTCCTACATCATATAAAAATACCTTATCCCTTCGGTGGGGAAGAGTACTTAGCCTCCATAGTGTGAGGAGGGACTCTCCCCGAGATACAAGGAGTTCGTGGGAAATATGTTGTAACGGGAAAAAAATGGAAGTGTCCCTAAGGGAAGATATTTGGACAGGAGAATGAACCAACTGATTAGGGGTTGAGATAGAGGGCGAAAGAGTTTTGGATAGTAATGAAAGAGGACCCCATTAGATCCAAGCTTAGTACGGAACAAGTAATGATGAAGAGGGTCGATAATTATATGAATAAGAGCAATATTATAATATGACGCATTCATTGGAAGTTTAGGGGACAAAAAGAAGACCACGCGGAGAAAATCAAGTTGCGAAATTCCAGTTGAAGATGTATATGTGGACGTAATCAAGAAGTATATATAGGGAGAGAAGATCATCACGGATTCGTGTTAGCATTGAATAGGAGGAAATGAGGAGTAAATAGGGAAAAACCCTCGGTTATTAAGTAGAAAGCTTGCACATTTTTACTGATTGATTTATTGGAAGATCGGTGTCGTAACATATTCGGCATCATCAGTGCTGACTGTACACTTGATGATTTCACCTATGTCACCAGTATTCGTACATTAAATTAATCGATACCAATAATCATAGTTTATTTTTACTTGGGGTAAAAACTTCGTAAAAGTTCACAAATTTATCAACAAAATGACTGGTTTCATTCACACGTGGCATCATTAGGTAATGAATGAAACAGGTCCTCTTACTCAAAATAAGGTATCAAGTCGTAAAATTTTATAATCTTTTGCACAATGCAGAGATTTCTCAAAGTTGAGTCCGACCTGATCAGATTCACAACTCCTTCATTTTGTAACCTTGAATTTTCACAAAGAAGATCCAGAAAGTAAGGACTTCACAAACCTTCGGATTGAACCTCTGAAGCTGACGAAATGCTCCGCATTCACGTTTGCGCATCTCCCGAATTTCGACGCATTTCGCGCGTCCGTTCTTCTTTTATTTTTCCGGGATCGGAGACGGTCCGGCGCACGTGAGGCAGTTCTTACGAGTGGGCGGATATTTTTGGCGGATTCAAAGGAGAGAGAGAGAGGCGACGCTCTCTTCTCAAGGGACGAAAGGCCGAATTAGATCCGTCGGTTTATCCACCTCGTGGCTTTATCCTTCAACATTTTTTTTACATTTTCACTCCCCTTGGCCGTACCTCCCCAACTTAACTTTTCCCTCCTAGCGCCACATACCGCCCGGCCAAGAACGGGCCGAGAGAGGTAGGGAGGGTTGTTGTAGGCGGCGGAGGGAGAGAGAGGGAGGAAAGATTCCCCCGAGCAGCTGAGGCAAATTATATGGAGAGGCGTTGCAGCGTGTGTTTTTGGCAAGGAAGACCGTCAAAATGGAGCCAAGACTCTTCCCTGTCCCCCTCTCTTTCTCTCTCTCTCTCAAGGAATATAATATAAGCGCGGCTGTGCCCTGCCCAAGGACCACCATCCCCTCACTTCTTCCCTCAGCCCGCGGAGCTAGTGTCCCGCTCATGTGTCACGCGCATCCTGCTCTGCCGTCTCTCGTTGTCCCTTCCTATCCTCGTGTGTCAGAGTCGAGGTGGCGTAATCTGCGATTTTATGAGGGAGGGAGGCGTAATAGGAAATGGAGAGGTTGGGCAATCGAGAAGACATGAGTTCATTATTTTATAATGACAATGATAAAAACTTCTATAATATGTGTACTTCATAGATTAAGCAGTTTACGTTCCATAGTTTGAGGCTGAACTATGTGGAAGTTGAATTTCACAAATGAAAAAGTAACTTTTTTCCTTCCACAGATTTATTTTCCTGGTTATACCTGTACCTGGTACAACATGTACCTGGTACAGCATGTACTACATCAGGTACCTGATGATGATCAGGTACCTGTGTCGATACATGTTGTACCAGGAAAATCCATCTGTGGAAGGAAACAGAGTTACTTTTTCATTTGTGATATAGCAGTTTCTTTGACAGATATTATGGAAAGGACCATACTGGAGAAAAACAGCTAGTACCAGGACTTAGCAGCTGAGGTATTAAGGATATGAAAAAAGAACAAGGTTGAGATTATACCCATAGTAGTATCACCCACCGGAATAATATCAAAATAACTTCGAGAAAGTCTGGAAAAACTAAAATTACATTACAACGTATACATCCAAATTTAGACGGCTGTCATTATAGCAACATGCCATACAACTTAAATTTTGGTAAAACAACTGAATGAATTTTTTCTGGGAGTATTTGGTGTATTACCCGTACCTCTGAATAACCCCGCACGGCTGAGGAATAAAAAGGAGAGAAAAAATAATAATTATAACGCTACACATTATTGTGGGATATGGTGATGATTACGGATAAAGCTGTGGAAGCTAATAAGCCAGACATTGTCTGGTTTGATAAAAGCGCCCACAAGATAATCATCATTGACATCTCTCTGCCCTCTGGACAACGATATTAGCCATGCAATAGCCGAGAAAAAACGAAAATACCAGCCCCTTACAGTGGAGACGACGAGCATGTACAAAGCCAAGTCAGTGGAAGTAATACCTATTGTGATTTTGGTGGTTTCCGGCGATAATTTGTGAAAATTGCTAAACATTTCGAATGAATAGGGTTAACTTTTTTTCCACCGTGAATTTAATGGCTTACGATCATGATTTCGACGTTTAGCCTCATCATCGTGACGATGTTAAACGTCGAAACCACGGTCGTAAGTAATTAAATTCATTGTGGAAAAACAAAGTTTACCTTATTCATTCAAAAACCTACTGTGACATCTACTAATGGCCTAGTCTCATAATAAATAATCAATGTAATGGACAAGCTAGGCCTCCAGGGAAAACATCAAATAAAGATGCAGAAAGCAGCACTCCTTGGCAACGCTCGCATAGTAAGAAGATTCCTGAATGTCTGAAGGGCAATTAACATCTAGCCAAATAATTTGGAATTATCGACCTGTTCGTGTAGTCACATCGGAGCCGTTGGACCCCCATCCAGTTTAATCTTTGTCTGTTGTCACCTTGGTCACAGCAACCTGGAGGCAACAATGGCGCTTTGCAGTAGCAGGAGAAAAGAAGAAAATTTATAATAGTAAGAAAGCGTCTTTATTGGGGTGTGATTGAGACTAAGGCAGTCCTTTCTTCCATCTATCCCCTCGTCAGAAAAATACATGAAATAAGTATGAAGAAAGAAATATGTTTAACAGATTAAGCTAATGAACTACGGACCTTTAGTTTGCCGGACCAATGCGCAGACCACTACGCTATCCAGGCTTCCTGTTTCTCATGGTAATTTTGGTGGAAAAAATGGATCTAGATCTTAGGCAACGCCAACCTAAAGACCCGTGGTTCGATTCTCGGTCCAAGCCGAATTTTTCTCATGGCAATTTCATCAAAAATTTCACCTGCTATGTTTGAACATTTTTTAAATAAATTGAGTTCAAGAAAATGCATATTATTAATAGGAAATGAAGCAGGCAATGAAGCATGTGAAAATTTGCACCGCGAAATACATAAAATATTGCTTGAATCGCTTACATCACATTTCATCTCATATATTCTTAATAATGAAAGAGGTAACTGTGTCAGATTACACACTTCATTGAAAATGGTGCAGAAATTGGTGGAATAAAGAGTGGAATCTCATAAGGTTACTTCTTTTTTTAAGATGAATATAACCGATTTTCACCGAATGTCTTAAATTCATCTCTTACATATTGAATTATATCTCATGCAACCTTATTGGATCACATGATATCTCATTGCGATTAATTGCCCAGCCCAGGTGATCAATATCGATCTGCGGTGTCTCCGGCGTATCGAATCGCTGCGTCTACATCTACAACAACCCTGCGAGCCGCCGCGTGTGCATGTGGCTGGGGGTGTTAGGACACCAGCCGGGTAAAGATGTAAGAGACAAGGTTTTTTGATTTGAAATGGTGATGTGTATTATGTAAGTGAATTAAGTGAAGCTCAGTTATAATAATGGTCGCTTATTGTGCGCGGAAAGAAAGAGTTTTTGAATCTATCTGTTTGGCAATGTATCTCTCTTATTTTATCGCTTCTTCCAGACCTAGAGATATAGTGTGGCGTCATGATGATATTCTCTGTATCGCTCTGAAACACACCGGTCCTGAATTTCTCAAGCAAACTAAGCCTAGCGAGTAGTCTCCGAGTCTCCAGAGGCTCCCACCTAATCCCTCTGCAAGCTGTGAAACACTTATATGCTCGCTCTTAGCAATTTTTAACAAAGCGCGCAGCTTTTCTTTGTATCTTATCAATTTGTTTGGTAAAATCTTTATGATCAGGGTCCCAAATGCTCTTGGCAATTTGAGGTGTGGCCTAACCAGAGCGGAGTAGCATATTTCCCTTTGGCTTTTCATCCGAGGACCTTCCTATTATACGCTTAACAAAACCTAGTTTCTTTAATGCTGTGCCGCACAAGTTACGTATGTGTGTTCCCTACGATATTTCTGAAGTTAAGGTTTGTAATGGTGGAATCGGATTTCATCTCATTTATAGCTGAGCAATATTCCAAGATCTTTTACTCTATCTGAAGATTTTGCTTACTCCACCCTCAGTGGAGATGTGGCACTTAAGTGATGAGTTTTGCAAGAAGTGTACAGTGGTGAATTTACTAATATTTAATTATAGCCCACACTCCTGGCACCATGGATGAATATTGCAAAGGTCCGATGACTCATAAGTCCCCATTTTTGCTTATTTCTCGATAGATGACCGTATCGTCTTCAAATAATCTTAATTTACTGCTAACTCGAGACAGACTACATCGTACAGTCCTAAAGGCAAGTGCGCAGCAGCAGTTCTTTCCTTGCGAAATGATCTGTGTGGGGAGTGGGAGAAAGGGACTCGATTCTTCGCTGAATTTTTTTCCCGATAACCCCTTTGATTGATTTGACTGATTATTGCTGATTAATAATGAGCGGTGGTAATGCGCGTCATTTGTTCTCGTCAGAGCCTTGCTTGAGCCCCACGCTGCATTGCGGAGCAATATTTCAGAAAACTGACTTTTAAAAATCTCAGCTTCGAGTAGGATTGGTTGTTTCAGGGGTGACTTTATGGAACTTGCTATTCGTTATGAATAAAAGGTTATAGGTACTTTTTAGGACCTTATTATGACGTTAACCGACGAAACTATGGTCGTGTGAAATTAAAATTTACTGAGGAAAACTAAGCATAACCTTTTTATTAAAAAAAACTGCTTCGAGCATGTAATTTGGATTAAAAAATTCATTTTCGGAGGATAATGAAGTTTAACTCATGGACTGCACAATTATAGGTAAGATTTGATTGTAAATTCGGTACAAATCCTAGACTACAGCTTGGTAGTTAGCATATGGGAAGAATTATTCTCACCGACAGAAGGAGACTGCCTTTGTCATGGCTTATGGGAAAGTGTGGGTAGAGATTAATATCCACTGTAAGACGAGTGCGAAGCTTGGTGGAGTTTCTCAAAATGAGGAGGATAAAACTGAAAAATACCGTATAATTACGCACCATAGAGCTCAGGGAGTATTATTAACTTACTCTTACTGACCTTTTTTGACAACTCGATGATAATGACTAAATTACGTCAAGAAAAGTATGATGTAGCTGAGCTGTAAGATTTTTTAAGCTATTCGATGACGTTGCAACTTACATTTGTTCGGAAAACCAGAATGCTAGCCTTCCAAGCTACTGTCTTACCTGATAAAGAATTTAAACTAAATCTATTGAGATAGCCATGTGAGATTATTGTTGTTTCAAAAAGGGGAAGTGATACTGCTTAATAATTACATAGGGAGAAGTCACTATACTCCCAAGCTGAGATAAATTTATGTCCCTAAAAATCGCTTTTCTCTAACAAATGACACTATTGGAGCAGAATAAGGGTGTGAAATATTTCCGATGTTTTTCAAAGGCTGATTTGAACAAATAAAAGTCTCCTTAACCGAAGATAATAAAGAAAGCAGAGTCCAGAGTCAACTTAGGTGACGATGCAGTTCTTTCCTCGAGCTAGAGTGTAGCCTACAAGAATGGAAGTGTCGCTGTCGAATAATTTAAATAATTCTTCTATGCCGTATTTATATACTTTTACCCTTTGATGACTTCTACTCTCCAATCTGCCCACTATTCGTCCTTGTATCCTAGGGGACAATCGGCCGAATGCCGTTTATAAACTAAGCAGACTGATCGGTGGATTTGAATCCCACGGTATGCCCACGTTGAAAGAGGACGGATCCTCTGCAGTTAGGTGGACCCAAAAAAATAAATAAACTTATAATTAGCCACAAAGTTACTTGAGATGCGCATTGAATTATTCCTTTCCATGCTGTGAGAATACTTTATATTTTACTATGCATCTACTCGAGATGTTGAAAGGGAACTCAGATTTTTGTCAATTTTTGCTTTGGAAAAGCCTTTCCAATCAATATAATTACTTAGTAAATGAAGCTGTGGGAAAATGTTTAGTGATAAGGTTTTTGGAAAGATCCCATCGAGTCATCTTCCACGCGCATTACAGGCTACTGAGGACAAGGTCTGATAGTTGAGGATGAATCGTAAGCTCATATTAGCAACATGAAGTAAGTAATCGTTAAATCGTGTTATGCTCCACGATGCCATTAAAGCAATACATGTACATGTTCAAATGTATGCTGTCTATTAGCCTTTTCTCAAGTTTGAATTATTTTCCGATGATCGGATCAAGAATGCTATACTGGTAGACGTTTTGACGCCTAACATGTTGGTTTTCTCTCAGGCTGCTGAGGGGTTGATGCAGCATCTTGCTTGAAGATGATATTTTTGTCGGGTGTCGAAACGTTGGGAGTATCAAAACATTGGTTCGATGCAACGCCCGAGAAAAATTAATGAAGTCATTCGAAGTAACATCCTTATGAATTTAAAGAATTACTTTAATTTTTAAAGTAATTCTTTAAAATTTAATTACTAAAGAATTACGGTTAACTGTACTGAGGAACAAATAATTTCCTTTCTTTCAGCTTATTGGTTTTAAATATACTGCAAGGTAAGCTTACTAGCCTCACTCTATAGATACTCAGCGTAATCCTCATTTAACCCAAGTCAACTTTTATACATCCTGTTATTGCATCCAATTTCAGATGTGAGGATGTTAGGCGTTGAGTAACGTATTCGATTAGAGAGTTTGACCAACAGTGAGAGGCGAGAAAAATGGGATATGTCAGTCATCTTTCACCACAGCTGCAAGGACATATGTCTTCTCTGGATATCATCGAGCCACGTTCGAAATGCTCAGAGCGTGATAAAATTTATTTTTGAAATCATGAATAATTTGTTTTCTAGTTTCATACCACGTTTTTGAAGCGTGGCCGGAGTATGGAGACTCATTATATGTTGGTATTTGAGTAGAGTATTTGTCTGCGTTAGAAAGAGTATAGAATTATTTCTCGTAACACTCATCCATTGCCCTGCCATGTAGGTATCATTACGGATAATGTAATATCTTTAAATATTACTTTTCTATGTATTTAGAGATTGCCTAATGTTTATTATTGGGGTAATCCAATGTTTAAGGTAGGTTTAAATGTATGAGAGTATTTATCCTCTAAATTATGACCAACTCGGACCCCAATCTCCTTAATGTGGCCCTGACTTGACTGTTTTGGTCAATAACAAACTAAGCACACATTTTTCATAATCATTTTTAAAGAGCCTGTTTTCGCTGATGAAATGGGTTATCTATTGAAAACCAAAACTAAGGAGCACAACATGCAGATTATCCCTTGAATATATTTTTCATGGTCACATTTGTCCAGCCACATAAGCCGACTGCAGAGCTATTTGCATGGAACTACTGCTATGTGACTCACAGTCTTGCAATGAGAATTGTAATTGGCTAATGACTTTAAAATATCGGCGGTAATTTGTCCTATATTTAATATTTATTTAATTTACGAAGAATTTTAGCTTACTATAACCAGTTTTAATTACAAGCTTGAATATAATTTCTCGTTTAACTTAACGTTTTTCTGCTGTTATTTGAGAAATATCCCATAAGAGTCCCAGTTTAAACATCAATTGTCAAGGCTGGATTTCAGCAAAACTACCCGGAAAACCATATTTCATTTTCATATTAGTCTATAAAATGTACTTAAAAAATGTCACACTTAAGTTTTCAGAAAATTTGAAGTAAGTTACTCTGAGGCCCGAGCCACCTTAAATAATTTCTTTCCCTATTTCTGGTCTACCTCCCTTAATGCCATTCATAAAACTTATTTTTCTTTCTTCCCTTTCCTCGCTTACCCATCATCATCTTCCCCTCTGTCATGGCCTTTGGAATCCCTTCACCTGCTTCAATCACCTACTCTGCGTCCTCCTGATTTCCTCGGGTGGTCTCCTCTCCTAGTCTACCATACCAAGCACTTCCTCGGTCGTCTTCCTTTCCATCCACCACACTTTCTTCATTATTCTCCGCACTCGCATTGCTAACGCCTGCAGCCTGTTCTTGTCTCCTCTCAGGGTCCACGTTTCTTAACTCAACAACGATTAAGTCCATTGAAGGGATGAAAATACTCGTATATCCAGATTCATTTTTAAAGTTAACGCATTTTTATCCATGCACCGAATTTTTGCTGCGGTCGCATGTTGTACACCCACACATAATCGGGTATGGTTCAATTTCACAATATAATCGGCGTGTTTTCTAACCGATGGTCTTGTTACTGCGCTCTAAGACCACCTGCTCTATAAGGAGTGGATTTTAAGAGTGAATAGAATATGGTGAAGATACGTTTTCAGGCTCAATTTCACTCAGCATGATTTTGAGATTGGTTTAAGCTGGTCTTTAGATACAAAAATAGAACTATCAGGCGTGATGTAGCGAAATTTCAACATAATAAAGACAGAAATTGACATTTTCCAGCAAAAATAGATTGAATGCGACCTATGTTTTGATTTACAACATCATATTCATAATTTACTGCATAAAAACATGAGCAATAAATATATTGAATCCCTCGAAAATTGAGGTTTGTCGTTACTGTCGTCTTTTCATGTTATAGATTACATGATTGGAAGGAAACTTAGCCTCTTTCAGTGTAGTAGATTACAACTGTGATATTTCTTTATGCGATTTGTTTTGAAAGTTTTAAAATACTACCTAAGGCTTTCGCATAAAAAATAAAATTGGGCACACCTCCAAAATATATCGAAAATCAGGCGTATTCAAAACATAGGATAGTGGTTTCGGGTCATGCGTATATTTTTCATTAGGCATTTCACCAGAAATAACTAGGAGCGGTATTGGTGGTTTTTCTTCATGTCTCTCATTATTGGTTAATCATAATTTTATTTAGGAGAATTATGAGATATTACGGACTTTCTACGAGATTTCCCGCATTATCACGGCTTAAAATCTACAATTCTTTGAGAATGCTACCGTCTAAGCTTCACTTCCACGTAAACCGTGCTCCATGACGGCGATTACAAAATGGGACTTTTTCGAAATTTCATCCGGCTTAATCGAATCTTGGTTCTTATCCGAGAAAAGTCAAAAGGGAAAACATTCGAACGCAATCGAACAACGTATTAGGACACGGACACGACCCAACTACGCGCAATGGCCGCAATCATGAAAAAATGGCAAATTTAGTTCACGATGCCCTCAAAGTTCGTCAAATGTAGTGATCCACCCCGTCATGCTCTAAATTTGGCTTTAATTACGCGAATATTAGCGCTGTGCGAATAATTTGACTGCATGGTGACATTTCATGCCCAGTATTCCACGAAAATTTCACTACTTAAATTCCTACAAATATCGACTTGGGAGATGGATGTCTGCGCGGGAAAATAATTTCAAACTCGCAACGTTACGAATTATGTTGGAAAACTTTTGGCCTCATAGAATTCTCTTAGGCATAACATTTTGTTAATTTCTTCTCCCAGATTTTATATTTTGTTTTCCTCTATCGTACTATAACGTCCTGGGTACGAACCTCGACGCGGGGCGGATTCGGTCGCAGTCATCCATTTTACTTAGAAGTCCTTTTCTACGTCCACTCTCTCGCGCGTCACCCCCTCGTCTTCTGTTCGTTGCCCCCTTCACTGCGAGACAGGGTCACGCTCGCGATCACAGATACATGCCTACACTTGTGTGTAATGCCTGGATCTGTGGAGTAAGTGGCACGGACAAATGAGGAGCGCGGGTCGCGTGTCAATCACGCCGTCTGGACGAGATAAAATTTTCGCCCTCAACTCTTGTATATGTGTGTGTGCGTGTGTGACGCGAGAACTCCCGGGTGCTTTCTGCCCTTTCTCCCTCTTCACTCGCTCTACTGGGGTTGGAATTCGAAAAAAGGCAGGATGATCGAATCGTATGTAATGCAGGAAGAAGGAAGGCATGACTTCAACCATCCCTTGTTTCCTCAGCGATGGGTATATCCCGCAGTATTCCATAGTTTGACTCACTTTTCACGAAGTACGTTTTCCTTTTGGTCATATCTACTCGGTTCTCAAACTGTTAAGGATATACACCCTCAAACCTATGCTATCATTTTGATGGGAAGCTACATGCTACAAATATAAGCAGGGCCCCGGTGGCAGCGGGTTTAAGTCACCGCTTGGCAGTCCGAGGGTCGCGGGTTCGAGTCCTGGGTGATTTTTCACCACTCAGGACATGGGTGTTGTTGTTCGTCTCTTGTTAATGTTAATCACCCGATGCAAAAAGGCCTTTGTTGCGCTGTTTTCGGGGTGTGAGAATAAATAAATAACTAAAGCAGACATTAAAATACCTACCACGCTATTAGTTTTGTATTGAATATCTTGTTGCCCCTTGTAGTAAAAATCCCGCTTTCGGAGAACAACAAATACGAATTTTGATTTATTTACATTACACTTTAGAGTACTCCATAGAGGCATATCTTAAATTGTATAAATATTCCGAGCCTGTTTAGTCAGTGCTTGAGAAATGATGTTGATTTTTGCTGAAATATCTTATGTTAACGAAACATTTATTTCAGCACTTTGTATTCAGTATGAGTCTATACATGATAGATGATAGTAAAGGTAACCTAAAAAGTATTGAATAGCATAGAAATTTCCTCGTAAAATGGAAATCGACGTATTTCTTATGTGAAATAAAAGATTTAGATTTATTTTAAGAAAAAAACAATTTGCTTGATACGAGTAATGCTATAAGTATTCCCCAGAAACATCCAACAGCATTATGAGCAGTATAAATCAAAATAAGGCTGTAGTAAAGGATTAATGAGGCTATAAAATTGATATAGCTCAAGTTAGGATTTAAAAAACTACTGAAATTCTTAATAACTAACGTATATTTGAGAAGAGAAGCTGCGGTGCATTGTCCGTGTAGATGTGTTTATGAACTTCTGCAAAATGCAATCTACCTCGGCTATCACTAAAATCTGTAAAGTAATCATGCTTTTACAGGTAAAGTTCCATCAGTGGCTGCAGAAACTTACCGTTTCGTAGTATTACTGCGTAAATAAGGTGGAACTTCTGACGATTCAAGATTCATCGTACGAATTGAATTATACAAGAAGAATTCAAGAGGCCAAATGCACAAATATATTAAATATGGAAAATATGTAGACATTATCCAAAAATTCATCAACTTTATAAGACCTTTTAGCTTATATCAGCAAAATTTCTCTGTCCTCTTAGGGAAATTAGAGAGTCAATATTAAGGTTTGTCTGCTGAGGTATGTTGGCTATCCTACTCGAACGATGTTTAATAATTCTAGCTCTTGAAGAAAGGTGTATTTCAATTTGTAGCAACTAAAAATCAAGCGAGAAAGTTGTTCTCTGATCAATTATGGTGCAATATTTATATTCACGGATGAAATAACGAAACAATTGAACAAATTCAATTTTAAACGCCACGGCAAATATCAGATTAGAACGGAAGAATCAGATCGATAAAATAAGAAGAGATAAATGATGAATCGATTTAAACCATCGACATGGTATAAGTTTTAATTCGTTCAATACACAGCTGCCTAAAATAGTTGGAGATCTTGGTTGTCAGTTTCTACTTGGGTTAGTTTTCAAAGTTTCTTTCTCGTATCTGCTGTTCCCTCTAATGAGAATGTAATGAGACGACTGCGATTTTTGTCACCCCTAGACATCGATAGGTTCTCGGTGAATTATTTCAGTGGCTACTTAGTGGTGGGCAATTATTCATGTTGCTAATGGGCCTTCATGTACATAGAAATCGAAAGTAAATGCCACGTACTATTAGATAACAAATCCACTGTACACAAATCCTGACTGTCTATTGAGCGAATGATCTTGCGGTCAATGATCACAAATGCCATTCTTCGGGCAAATGACCTCAGCAAGTTTTTTGTGGCTTTCTCAGGACACGTGGCGAGGGCGAAAGGTTGTCTCCCGTGCCAATATCTGCGAGCAGCTGTTGATAGCGCCACTGCTTTCTAATCTTCCGATTGACTGGGGAAGGGGCGCATCGATTCACTCTGTTCCCAAATGCTGCCCCCCAGAGGAAGGCTGTCAATCAGTCCTTTGGGTGGAAATGGCGAAATATTTTTCCATCTTGCACGTCGGACATCCTTCATGGAGGTGTATTTATCCTGTCTCGGAATGAAGAGCGATCGTAACTTTTTACTGACTTCCGGGAGGAGAAGAGATTTTTAATAAATAAATAGTATGCGTGTACGCTGTAACGCCGACGCTCTGTGTGTAATAGTGGAGGGGTAAATTTAGAAGAGTTAAATGAAGCCAAATATCTGGGAACCGCCGTTATTTCAGACTTAGCAAAACATTTGTGGCGCTCCATTAAAAACACTAGAAAACACTAGCTACTCAAGACATGATGAGGAGAATATCGTTAGCTAAGGAAGCGTTTAATAATATAAGAGAGCTGATGACGGGGATCTTTGGTGAGGACACAAAGAAGAAGCTGTTGGAAAGCTTGATATACAGCAAAGCGTTCGATGGTGCAGATACTTGAACCCTAAAAAGGGAGGACGTGAATTGGCTACAGGCGTTTGAGATGTGGGTGTGTAGAAGGTGTGAAGGACAAAAAGGAGGACAAACGAGGAAGTTGTGGCGATGGTTGCTCAAGAAGGGAAGGATAATATGTAATATAGTTTTTATGGATGGGTCGAATAAGGATCGATCTTATGCCGAAGAGAAAAAGGAAATACTAGGATTAGATTGAACCTTGAAAGTGTAAATAATGGGGTGGAGTTTCTCTGAACTTCAATAAATTCTACCTTTTATCTTCAGAATATTTAAAAAAAATTAACTAACCAGTTGTCAGTTGTATGAGAATGTGCACTTGTAAATATTTAAAAAATTGCTAATTTTCTGTCAAATAAACAAAATAAATATAACTTTAATAATTAGTTAATCCCACACTTTTTAATTAAGAGAAAGTACAAATAATTTCTATATCATAAGTGAAGTACTTTACACCTGATTAATCAATTTCGGGTTTAGGTCCGGCGATCGCTTGTTTCAAGATTTAACTAAAACTGTAGGGGATTTGTAGGCATCAAAAGAAGAATATTCTCAATGAAACTTTCTTTTTTTGAGAAAATATCCTCCCTTAATTTCTCTCTATTAGTATTCTGTGTTAGGCACTTTTTCTTAATGTAACCAAACACTAAAAATGAAAGTTAATGTGATTCTCCGTTAAATGGCACTTTTTATGTGGAGGCTTAAAGAACCTCTCGTAAACTCCACCATCTCATTACGGTACATATTACGGTACGGCCGAACGATGTCCTATAAAAAAAGTGCGACTGATTAATGCCAAGAGCTTATTTTGCCATTTGACTTTTCGCCTAAGTAAAAATAGTCAAAAAGATACATATTATAACTTCGATATAGATATCGCTTAAAAATCGTGTTTACTTTCTTTATGTGTTTGAAATGCAAATATGTACACTATAAACATTGTAGAAAATTAATGAAAATTAGATATTCTACGTTTTTAAAGGAATTTATATTTTTTTAAATTCAGTAGGGGTTATTTATGTGCATATAATTTATTGTACTGATCATTCACACAAGATAATACATTTTTAATTACAATAGTAGAACATGATATCTGGAAAATCGTTTGCGATACGGTTTTTTTGTTCTGTTTTTTTAATACTCCAGGCCGCACATATCTAAATCCATTCTAACCTCAAAATGTGTATTTTTGTCGGGTATTGTGTTTTGCTTAACAGGGCAGTTATGAGCGTAGGTGAAAAGTATGTATTATCCACTCATATTGTCAGTAAGAGGAAAAAATATGTAAAATGTGTTATTCCCCAGCGTATACAATTTTAGCTACAATAACTCTCAAAGTACTTGTTGAAGAAGTTGTTGAAGATTTGTCATCTGTAGCGAGTGCATGTTATTAGGTTGTAATAAGTGTTAATTCTCTTATTACATGTCATGTTTACGTCTAAAAAGCATTTTTGCTGTTCAAGTTTATCGATGTCTCCATATTCTTCCAGTAAGGATAATCTTGATATTCGTGAAAAAAATCATAAAGTTGTATTTTATCATAGCTTTTTGCATACTGTTGAGAATTCTTGTCAGCTCTTTTCTCCTCTCTGTCTGAACTAAACTGGAAGAGAATTGGGGCAAACATATTTTCTATGCATGTACTCTCAAGACTTGTCGATATATGAAAGCCACGCACTTAATTTTGGTTCTAATTATTTTTTATTTTCTTTGATGATGTACTTTGATTTTCTCACTTTTATCGTTTGGCCTGTGTAGGCTTTGAGTGAAAGATAACTTCGTGTCTCGAAGTGATTGGGTAATTATGGCTCTTTTCGTTCCCCAATAAAACGAAACAAATATCATTCTATCAACCCCATTGGTCAAGGTTTCCCACTTCTACATTTATATTCTCGAGTTTTTGAAAAGCTTTTTGGGATTTGGACCCATTGTGCGTCTGGATAAGGTTCCAGGTTGGAAACTTGTAGTAAGCGATGACATGCAACCGTAACGTCGTTACGATCAAATACTCATAGTCATTGTTTAATCGGCAATCATTCACCCGGAGCGCACTTGTGACACTGGCGATCCAGCTGGCATCCGCCATGTCATCGGCTTTAATTAGATCGCCTCGTGTGCATTCCTGGTTAATCAATCGTTAAGTCAGAGGGAGTGGTGGGAAGGGAAGGGCAAAGTATAGTCTAGCGGGAGTATTGGAGAGGCAGAAAAAGAATTCTTAACATTGAGGGAACGACAGAAAACTATTCTTTACCTCAATGGAATTGGAAATGGATATTTTAACGGCTGAAGAATGTGTTTTCATTCATCACATGTATTTCTACGATGGAACACACACACACACACACATAAATGTTCATAGAGAAAGGTAGAAAGAAAGCGGATAGGAACACGGACATACACACATTTTATGTGTTCCTATCCACTTTCTTTCTACCTTTCTCTATGAAAATTTATGTGAGTATTTGCCGCTGAGCGGTCTGAGTGAATCAACTAACGATTATATATATATATCAGTGATGATGGTTGTTATTATTTAGGCAGAGGAATCACGGGACATATTTTTAGCACGGTTGACATCAGCAAATTGTTCAACCGATATATCTGAGACTGGAAAGTTGGGTGCTGCGAATGGAAGATTATGAAAATCATGACAGTTTACTTCCCTGCATTTTTATATGGGTGTTTGACACCAAGATATTTCTATCCTGATGTTGAGAAATCCTAATATGTTAGTGGATTAGAAAAACTGAAAGGTAGTCATCACGCTACGAGGAGAGGTACTAGAACAAGCAAAAGCCTCACTTCCAAGCAAAAAGCCTCTCTCGAAAGCAGCAGCTCATTGGGTGGAATGTGTTCTACAGAGAGTAAGCAGATAATAAGTAGCCCATACTATGACCAATGCAACAACTGCGTTAGATATATGAAGGGGAAAGTTCAACGACGATTGCCGTGGGACAAAGCATTGGCCAGCAAAAACAGAAGAGCTTAAGAGACATAAATGTGTTTGCAGGCGATAGAGTTGAATGGAGGGCTGTTATCAAACAATCTTAGAATTAAATATAATAATAAAATCCAGGAAACACCTAAATATCTTTTTATCTAGAAAGATACCTGAAATGGGATAGCCAACTACCTTAGCCGAGTCCGTGGGAACCTCCACCTATAAACTTCAGCCATATATTACCCCATCAAATAAGGTGCTGAATTTCTGAAAAATTATTATATTTACGTAATTGTTGAAGATGATTGCTAGTTCATTTATGACGTGGAATTAGATTAATATTTCACTTTCTTACCGTACGAGCTGTTTAGTGAGTGGAATCAAAACACAAGCGCGGTACATAAAATGGATTCGCAGTAAGGCGGTAGGGTATCTCGCCCGTCTGATGACAACTCATTTAGGATTGTTAGTCGCTGACATAGCGTACGAACTTTTTCAGTGCATGCAATACGAATCAAATGGGTCGTAAATGAGATAGAATTGTGCGGCGGTGGCGTATCTCGGCCGTCTCATGACGACACGACATGCCACTCAGCTAATACGAGGCCAGCTGCGTTCAAATTCAACTCTCGGACGTGGTGATTGGCACGTTTTTGATTAAGGCTATCTCATTATTTGAATGTTCGCCCGTCACTGTCAAAGGAAAGGGAAATATTTTTCGGTCACCAAGACATGGGGGTGTGATAGGAAATAGACAAAAGGGTCAAAATCGAATGCCTTTTTTTTCTATATTGCGGAAGATGTTGAACGTGCGGAGGAAATAAGAATAAATATCACTTGAAAGTCATCGGTTCCTCAAGTGAAGAGGCTGGAAAGGCACATTGACGAGGCGGACTCGAGGTCTCGATAACTTCTCCATATGACCTGGTAAATTAATCCTTTGCAAGAGAAACGTGGTGATAGCTGGGAGTACGAAAATAGACTAAATCCGCTCAATTATCCATGTAATTGAAGTCAGATTTATGAAAATAAGAAATGTATATGATAAAATGTGACTCTGCTGAAATACTTTCATCTTTTGACGGTAAATGCAAAATAGTTTCCTACTCTCGGTGATGTTTATGATGCAAAATTTTTATTGGTAAAAGTTATTGGAATTCAGAATGTTACGCATTAAGAGAATAGAATGTTCACTGGAATTCATGAAGAAACAGGGACTCAAGAGGAGTTTACGGTAGTTACTGAAAATATGAGATTATTCTCAGTTTCATGCACTCATCATTATCTTGGTGACCATTTATGCTTGAAAACGGCAGTAGAATGCTTTCATCAACTGCTATGCTTGATTAATGGCTGAAATAATAGATGATGAAACATTCCTAAGACCTCCTGAGACATAGAAGATAAACTTCTTCCGTCAAGGAATGTGATACTTAGCGCTTTATTAAAGGGAGCGCTGACGATTAATGAGCCTCTTCATATGAAGCTTTCCTGCAAAAAAATGTAGCATGCTATGAATAATAAAAATAGTCCTTAATTGGTTCGATATATATCATCGTTTTACATCATGAAGCTAAAGAACAGGAAGAAACCTTTTTTAACCCATAACAAGAAATCGTTTTCATTCTGCCCGCGGTTTATACATTGAGGCACTCAAACCCATTTTCAAAATTCATCAGTAATTTTTTTCCTGGCGGATATACCCACTACTAAGGATTACATTTTTAAAAAGCGAAAACTTTTTTGCTGAAATAATTATCAAAAAATTAATTCTAAACAATGGTTTCACCAAGTAGCCTCAGTGGAAATTAACACCTTCATGTATGTTTAAGCAAACAATGATTTTTCCCCCTTTATGTAATTTTTTTCTTATTTTTGGTGAAAAAAGCACATTAAATCAACTATTCAAAGATATGACCATGTATATTTTGGCAATAGCAATGAATATAATGCGATTTTAAAATCGAGTAAATGAAGTTTTTAGACGATAACCATGCACTAAATCTCACGATAAATTGGTCACGTGTTATAAAATGATTCTAGTGGATGAAATGAGAATTATAATGGAAATAGTACAATACTAGGGCCGAGGTAGAGGTGTTGACTCATTCCACATGTTGTATCTCTCTTTAGAAGTGGAATGCGAAGGCAACAAGTGTTAACTTTGGTTGAAAGTGTCGTGACACATCTACGGAAAGCTCTCAACTCCTCTCCTCCTTAAGGGACAGGTTGGCAACGTCCATCCCCTCAATCTGATGTCAGCGGGGATTGTGATATCTATGCTCTGCCCCTCTCTTTCTTTCGCGCTCTTCTCTTCGCCATCGCTACCCTCCCCACTAATACCCACTAAATCATCCTGCTCGGGAAATCAAAGTCCCCTGGAATAACCGCCTTCTTCACTCAGCGAGCCAAATAGTTTTTTTTTTTTCATTTCGGAGCTCCAAGAAAAGGGGCTCATTTTTCACTCGGAAATATATCCTGCAATGTCATCCTAAAGTGAATTCTTGTCTTCGAGTTTTGCTCCGTGCCTGTAGTTATTAGACTTGTGGCACCTATAGATAAATATAGGCGATAGATAAATATTTGCCTGCAAGAGTACCTGCCACATTCCCTTCCCAAAAGTGAGAAAGAGTGGATCTATGTGTTTCGAGTCCACAATGTTGTACGTATCAGTTGCTTGTCCCGATTTGTTGGTAGGTTCAAAGAGTTAAAAACTTAATTTTGAGCATTTGTTCATGTTAGCAAGGAATAGTCATGCAGATGTGCCTTGAGAAAATTTTATTTGCGTAATCCCTGTATGGCCAGTATTACTCAGAAGGGCGACCATAGAACCTCTTTTTTCATGAAAATGAATTCTGTTATAAGGCAAGTGTAAACCGTACTAGTTTTGTTGTTATCTGATCTTTATTGATGTCCTACAGCTAACCGTCTATCTTTTCAAGTAAAGTGAGGCAAATTCAAGTCACTCCATCTTCGTTTTTTTGTTTACCAACAAAAGGTGACTTCGTTTCATTCTTCTTTAGTGAAAAAATCCGAAAATTGAAGTAACCTAAGAAAAAGTAGTTGATATTTTTTATTGTGACGTCGTATTTTTTCATTGGCTTCCCTAACTTTTCTTTTTACGTTGGTACATTCATTGCTCACGTCCGATCTTCCGATTTGTTTCGTGCATTGGAACAATCTCGGTTCAAGACGTATATACATTGAGTTCTTCTCAATTTCATGGTGGTTTCAATTGCTTTTTTTCTCTTCTATCGAAGATAATTTTTTTAATCGCCCTCTCCTTTCTTCCATTTAATTTCTTCCACACTAGGACAGTGAATAATTTTTTCATTCACTTTCCTCTTTTCTTCCCGTTGATAAATCGAAATCTTGGCGAAGAGGTAAATGAATTCATATGGAGGAACAGAGTAAATAATAGCAAAAAAGTTAGGCCGCGATGAGTGAAATTCCTGGAAATAATAGATTCTTCATACATGAAAAGTAAACTCAGACAGATCGATCGAAAATGGGCTAGCAATGCTTCAGGTGAAGCTAAAGTAAGCTTCCTGGAGAAGCTAAAAATAATCAAGAAACTTTAAAGAACTTCTCTGTGCAGTACATTAAATCATGTTGAATATCAGACCGCATTCATAATAATAATAATGGTACCCTCCTTCACTCTATTATGGAAATTCCTCAAAAAGTGAAATTGGGTTGTCACAATAGTTTTGTGCCCATCTCTGCTGATGATTTTTTGTCGTATTCGCGCTCCAACATTTTGCAGTATACCGAAGTATATAATTCAAAATATTTTGTGATTAGTCTCTTAGCGTTTGAACTATCAGCTCCGGTTCCAGGGCGTGGAACAAGTTTTTTATTGATGGGTTGAGTCTTTTAACTTCGATAAGAAGTTTAGCTAATTTCCTCATTTTCCTAGATGTCACTTGTATAAAATGTTTTGCCCTGTGTCTCTTTATGTAATGTGCTCCAAAACCACAAATTAACCAATCTAGCTTTGCCACTAGCGACACTCTGTCCACTCGCATACTCGGAAAACTTCTTCCTTCAATATCTCATTGATTTTTATATCATCGGCTAAATTGTTTTGAGCATCTGCTTCATGAAGCAAGGAGTTGCTCTTGTAATGGATCTCAATGCATTTTTTCTTATGCCTAAATAGCTTCTTGCGTGAGTAATAACCGAGGCAGTGCGTACATGGTAGAAAATAATTTGAACCACTTGGGAGATTGCTTAAATAATAACATAATTTGCTTGGATTTATGCCAAAAATAATTAACCGGATAAATTTGTCAAAATTTTAGTAGATGGTTTAAGATATTGCTCAGATCAGCCGATATATGCTATGCCTATTAGATAGAATCCTGGATGTATGGGTTGTATTTCGTGAATCTTTTAACCGTCAGTTCGTAAGTGCTTTTTATCTTCGGCTCCATGAAATCTTCCCTTCGACTATTTTTGCTCCATCGGGGTCTCTTTTTAAATGCTGTCCCTCCCTTACACACCAAACCTCAACCCCCCTCTTCACCTCCGCCTCTCCCTCCCATCCTCCCCCTCGGGATACCCTCGCCTTCCTCCTCCTCTCCTGTCCCGAAGAGAAGGGCCCGCATAAATCTTTCCTCCCCCCCCCCTGAAGATAAAGGATCGGTCTCTCTTCTCCCACCCCCTCCCACCCCATCCACCGCCTCTCCTTTTATCTCCATCCCTCCACCCCCTTCCCCCCTCTCTCCACGATTTTCTTCACTTCCCTGTGTCACCTTTTCTATTATTTTTTTTTCGGAGGAACTAATTTCCGCCTAATTGCTCTCCGGTCCCCCCGTTCCTCTTTTCCGAACCCCCCTCCCCTCGCTCCTTTGTCTGCGCCCCATCCCCCCCCCTCCACCCTCTTCCTCCTCCATCTCTTGTCCTTCCATGTCTCCGTCTTTCACCCACTTCCCCCCGCCCCCCGCCATTCGACGTCCCAACAATCGTCTCCTCTCTCTCTCTTTCCTCCTTCCTGTTTGTCTCGTCTACGTCGTCCATCGAGGTTGATGTGCGAGAGGGACGGTTGTCTTCGAGAAGTCGCCACCTCACCTCCTTTCTCGTGGTCGCCTCCTCGTCTTCTTATACACGCGAGTTAAATCTGTATTTGACCAATCAGTCCATTTCAACTAGGGTGGCGTTAATGTTAAGGAGTCAACAAAAACTTTGTACGTGTTACGTAGAATATTGATTGGACGACCGGTTCCGTCATATAGTCGACATCATCAGGTCAAGAGCCAGCTTCTGTTCAAATTCTGTTGTAATTTTCCAGTTTTGCCTCAACTGGAGAGTTTGGTGGCAAAAATAATTAGAGAGGTCAATACTGAGAGGTCTATCAAGCGTATGAATTCTAGGGCAAGGACTCCTATGTCATGCAGTGACATTGGAGGAGAAAATGTTCGTCAGGTACAGTGTATTCCCTACTCCAATACCCTTTGCTTAATTTATACCTCCAACCTGACCTTCTGAGCCTGGACATCAGGTTAATCAATTCCTGAACATTATGGAAAAGTTTTACAAAGTTAAGGCTGAAACTATTCAAGTAGACTAGGTAGCATTATATAGAATATAACCGACTGATGCTGACCTCTCACGCTAAAGAATTTTAATGCACATGGCACCTAATTGCGCAGTTTGTTGTGCAGATAATGCGGGTACGCGGAGAATTGGAGCAGGTGCTATTTGCCCATCGGCCAAGTATGCATTTGCGTATTTATTAAAGCAATTCACCGATTTACATGACACAACACTCAATGGAAATTCATATACTCTTTAGATTGTGCAATAAAGTGCCTCCTCTAATACGGCCATAAGGCTTCGTCACACCATGGATGAAACCGTTTGAGTTCATTCATAAATGTATATCCCACCAGAGTTAATCGTGTAGCCACAACTAAAACATATGCGTGAATGCATAGCCAGGAAATAGTCCCAATTCTAATGTTCACTCATACATTCCTGCTTCTCCCGAGCGGGTATTAATGCGGCTCTCAATTATGGGACATTGCATCCGAGGATCAACAGAGCCAGCAAGTATTTTCACAACATCAAGGCTGTAGTCTAGTGAGAGGGTAGCGATGACCTTATTTGGCATTCAACTATTGCACATCAGACACTGACAATTGAATGGATAACTTTTTATGGAGGCTTGAATATAATATTGCAAAAACTAATAGTTCAGCGATACTTCATCATGGATATCATTGAAAACTACAACGAAGCTACTTTTGTATGGCCATTTTAAAAATGAAACTCTTATTTTGCAAATGCAGTTCGTGCTGACTGACGGTTAAAACATTTCATGGTGAGGATGAGGCTTAAACGATGCGGCAATTTTTTAAATCTTTCTCCTTTCCGGACTTTAATGTGACTAGAATGACTGGGATTGTTTAGGTAAAGTTTGAACAAAATTATTTCAATCGCTTTAGACAGTTTGCATTATAAATACTTGATGTATTTTTGTGCAGCTAATTGGTTTAATCTCGCATCCTGCGTGGAGACGAAACGTAATATCCTCCCTTCCTTCCTCCCTCCTCATCCCCCCCCCTAAGGCGTCTTCCTTCCCCTCATCACAGGATGCCGCCATCCACTCTCCTCATTTAGAAACAAAACTACCCCTCGCGTCTGAGAGGTGGAGGGTGGGCGGTATGAAAAGGGCAGAGAGGAAGAAAGAAGAAACTTCCAAAATATTTCCCTCATTTTCATCCCGGGGCACACTCACGGGTTCCATCCACCCCCTCCTCCACATCCAACCCCATTTCGCATTCCCATCTCCCACCCCCCCCTCATACCCTCCCCTTGCTTCCCGGCCTTCCCCCCGTCTTTCCCCGTGGTCCCTCCCCTCCCCCTGTCTCTCTCTATTCGCCCTTCCATTAGCACTGCAAGTGACCCCTTACCCACCTCCCCTCCCCCCAACCCGCCCGCACATGGGGAACAAACGCGGATACTCCTCTTCCGATGGGGATGTTGGGTTGTCTCCTTCCCGCTTCCCGTCATTCCACGGCCTCATTCTCTTTTTTATTCCTGTCCCGAGATCTCTTCAACTTTCCTGTCTCCCTGAAAAAAAAACAAAACGCCTAGTGATTTTTCCCCCTTTCCTTGTTGTCTTCACAAATAAACAGATTTTTATTTCATTTGGACCTTCTTGTTTCAAATTGTTATTTGGGATATCTTACGCGATTCAAGATTTATAGTCGAGACTAAAGATTTCTTATGGCGTGGTTGGATAAGTTGACCATTGGGAAAAGATACCAAAGGAGAGTATCAGAGAATACGGCAGCCTCATAGAATGAGAAGGAATGGGGGACTGCCGTGAACCAATATTCGAATAGAACAACTAATGATACGACATATATTGATTTCTCTGCCATCATGCTATCATGTTTTCTAGCTTTTAATTTCGATCAAAATCTGGATGAGAGACCTCAAACAGTGAAAGAACCCCTGAGTGTTAAAAGCTCCCTATTCAAGGGGGATTTTGCAATTGTGAGCATTAGGGCCGAATCCTGAAACCTCACTGTACCGGAATCTCCGCTGGGTATGCCATCAGATGCTATAGCGGTTCAGCTCCACAGCTAACGCCCGCTTCTAGGTGTAGCGAACCGCAGTCCATGTTATTCTACAGCAATCATGGCCGCCGAATTTCGTCTGCTGGACGTATCTAACTTATGATCAATAAATATTGATAAAAAGCGATCTATATACTCAAAATAACCATTAAAAATTAAATAAAATTAAAGCAGAAATGTTTTATGGAATGCGGTTTACCTCCTCCTCTCACACCGTTCACTCTGCTAACGTGTAAGTATCTATTTACCAATTTGACCCTCTCCCTTCCTCTCGACATGGCCAAACCAACGGAGCACAATCCTTTTATATATGCCCATTACTGGATCATCTTACTCACATCATTCCATCTCTCATTCATTACTAACCCATTAAATCCTTCAAATATTAATCTTGTTTTAAAGCCCAGAGAGGTACGTGTCATTCAAAATGAGACGAATATAACGACATATGGTGAACAGAGGGAGAAGCTCTGTACAGTTCCATCGATATTAGTAACACTTCGTTAAACTTTTACTCATCATTTATACTACAAATTAAAAAGTTGAAGATACGATTTCACTTAAAATGAAATGGTTTTTCAGTGGCATGGTGATCTCCACACCTAAACTAACATTAATTGAGGGTGGGCAGAGGTGGGTCAAAAATTGATTTATTGACATAAGTATTTTACGCAAAATGTGGATTTGTTATGCCTAAGATGGATGATTACTGCGTTCTTGTTAAGCTTGTTCTAAAATAAATTGTTTTTCAAGGGATGACAGAGCCCATATGCAAGTTAACAGCGATTAAAAATTTCGAAGCCGAGGAGGCTTCAATACGGTTTTGATGACATTAATTATTTTACGTTCTATAGTTCTTTCATCATCTAAGCGGGCGATCAAAACATTCCTGCTTTAATATAAATTGATTTTAATGGTCATCATGAGCATTTAGCTCACTTTACATCAATATTTATTGACTATAAATGAGATACGTCCAGCAGACAAAATCTGGCGGCCATGATTGCTGTAACGAATAACATGGTCTGGGGTTCTCTACAGCTAGCAGCGGGCGTTTGTAGCAGAGCTGGGCCGCTATCATCAGCTGGTGATGTATCCAGCGGAGATTCTGCTATAGCGAGGTTTCAGGAATCAGCCCATAACGTCGCTTTATCCGTCAACGTCATACTGTACGTCAATCTAACCCAATATACATGAGGTAACACGGCCCCCACCTACAATACGGATAATTGGAGCAGTGGAATTTTTGATAGTTGGAGTAGCGGAGCCTACTGCGAAGTTTCTGGATACGGCCCTAAGAGTAGGTTAAATGTAGCGGAAGTGGGGTACCGCAGAAGTGTTTGCGGAAAAAGTTGGATGAATAGGGTTAGTAATGATGAGTGATGGAATGATGTGAGTAAGACGATCCAGTAATGGGCATACTTACATGAAAGGAGTGTGCTCCGTTGGTTTGGCCATGTCGAGAGGAAGGGAGATGGTCAAATTGGTAAATAGGCACTTACACGATAGCAGAGTGAACGACGTGTGAGGAGGTAGACCGCAAAATTCATAGGGGAATGCAGTAGATGAAACTTAGAAGATATGGAATATTACGTCTATTGGTAAGTAAAAATAGGAGATCGAGTAAAAAGCAAAACATGAGTGGCTGAAAATTGATTTTGATTTGAAAACGTGATTGAAAATTGATTTTGGAAAATTAGCATTGACACTACGAAAGCGAACGTTCTTTGTAAGAATTGGGCTTTCTGAAGGACACAATGTAATGTGGCCAGTCTCCCAGGGCTAACGACAATAATATAATGCTTTAACATTCCCATCCCAGAAAGGGAATGTGAAAGTGAAATACTGGGTCAATTGCTCTAAACCACCTGAATTTCGAGAGCACTTTATCGAGACCAGAATGTAGACTCTAGTTATTTGGAGAATGTGAGACATAAGCAGCGCGGGTGGTCGCATTTGGGAAAAGCTAATCGTAAAAATTAGAAACTATGTACAGCTACAGATCATGATGTACGAGAGAGGTGGTGGATTAATCGAAGTTATCGTTTGGCTAAAAAGTAGACAATTCGCCAAATATTTGACTTATTCAAAAAGCCTTGGATGGTAATGATGTGATTGCAACGGAGAGATGGCTTACTTTGAATTTCATCGAGGGATTGACGATTTCAGAAGATATTAGATAGTTAAATCGAGGCTGCATATAAGGTATGATCTCATTGGAGAGGTACTTGATCTCAGTAGCTTGCTGATTATTTCTCGAGGAACGAAAAGGTCAGTGTAGGAAGATGTCCTCATCTGTATCTTGTGGAGAAGTTCAAACAAAGAATTATTTTCACTCCACAGAATAATTGTTATTACCATATGGAATTAAGATACCAAGGAGGTGGCGGGAAGCTTCTACGAGGAGGAGATTCCAAAGCTTATTTCTCGGTATACGAAGTGCATTGAGGTCGCCGGAGATTATGTGGAAAAATACCTATTCTCAAGAACATTTCCTGTAAGTTTAAATTTTTTTCAATAAAAACTCGATTCAAAAAAGAAAAACGGAACTTATTTTCTGGATGACCCTCGTAAATGATCATTACTATATGGAATTGACTAACTAGTGTATGGAAAGGAAATAGTTGCAGGCTTTACTTTCATGAAGTTATCCATTATGGACAAACAATGTCATTTGGTTCATAGTGCATGGAACGTGATCCAAAATGTGTCATATTAATTCAGGAATGTATTTCCATTAGAAATGATGAATGTAATGCATTAATCATCTTTTTTCTCTCTCGAGTGGGTACTCTTTGACCGTAGAAAAAAATATTGACCAGCAATCTAAATGGACCAATTGAACCCTAGAAATCCATAAATATAATTTCTCCCTATAATTAGGCTCTATTACTAATGCCTGCAACGTTTAATTTTTAACCAATCGCTGGTACCACTGATACCATATATATTTGAATTGAAAATGCATCTTCATCATTTAACTTATTATTAATGCTTAAGGGTTATCCAAAAAGTATGTTTCCCCAGTTTTTAATCAAACTTACTTTTTGAATCTATCGCGAGTTGCGAATCCCATAATCCCATGCGAAATCCCCTCCAATGAATCCCCCTTTCCTTTGACTGCCCCTCCCCTCAACATCTTCCCCCGGAATCCTCCTTTCCCGCGATCACCTCCGCACACTGTCTTATTTTTCGAAAATATGAAAAGCGACTAGTTTCTCCCGACAAAACATTCAATTTTATGAGAAAACACATGTGAGATTTTCTTATTGGTGTGCGATATCATTAACCCGTGCCGCATGGGGTCTAAAATACCCCAATAAAACATTTGAATTTTTGTGCCAAAAGTAGTTCCCTTTTGAGTAAAAATGTTCTGCATAATTACCAGTTGAGGCGGGGCTCTAGAACTATCGGTAGCAGTTGTAACGTCGTCACGTGGCGTGCTGCCGTGCTCAGAGAGCCGATAAGGGGAAGGGTGTGGGGCTGGTGCTCTGTGCACGCGCTGGCGCCTCCTTGCACGCTCGCTTAGGCCTCCTTTACCTTGTAAACGGCCAAAGGTAGATTAAAATGAATTAATTTTTTTTGCTTACAGGATCGTGAAATCGGATTATTATTCTTGGGGGACCTGTTTTTGGCACAAAAAATCAATTTTTCGAGTGGGGTATATAAGACCCCATGTGGCACGAGATAATAGCATTGCAAACTGTTATGAATTTCACATATGTGCTTTCTTATCAAAATGAATTTCTTGGAGGGTGGAACTTTTTTTATTTTCAGATTTTCGAAAAATAAGACGCATCCTACTCTACACCTCCAAAAAACCTCTCACTCCCACAACTGCATAACTGAAGAAATGTATCCTCAGCCGATTCATTACTTTGCAGTAAAAAAAACAATAGCGATGAGTATTTCAAAACACGTGGATAAACGTTTTCTACGGCGATCGGCTCTCTACTGGCACTTGAGCGGTTGTTTGCCACCGAGCTGGATGTGACCGCTGCCTCTGCACCCAAACTTAAATTACATGTTAGCGTAAACTGCCCGCGTCGCTCTTAATTTGAAATACAAATTAGGAAAACGTCCTTTTTGGATACCACTCGTAAGTCCTTGATTCAGAAACTTATGCAAATATTCAGCTATTACTGCCATTAGTTGTCTTAATTCTTTGAGATCGTCTTCGTTGAGCAGCGGATTATCCCAATGCCTTTCTATTCTAATTAACTACACTTTTTGTTCTCAGCAAGTACATGCTAATGTTAGTCGAAATTGGGAAAATATTTCGAACGGACTCATAGATCCCTCACTTCAGGACCAAATAGTTCCCCTAATGCTGAAGTCATTTCATATTTTCTTCCGGGGAGTATATCTAATCGCTAAAGAGAATGCACTGGAATTTTACGATTTGAATGGAAAAGGAATGCGAGTAGTCTACTGGATACATTAGAATATAAACTCCTTATCCGACAACTCTGTTTTCTGGGTTACCATATGCGGGGAGATGGAGAGGCGATGGACATAATTTGGCGACGTAGCTCTCTGCCGACTCACGTTTGCCTGAGTCACCAAACCACTCCTACTACCTCTCCTTCCCGGGAATGACCACCTAGATGACCAATGTAAAGCATAATTCCCTAGCAATTACGTAAATAGCATGGGAACATAATTCACGAGGTAACTAAACTCCCATTAATGTACTTTAAAATTTAATATTTAAAATTTCCTGACATTCTTGTTCGGCCTTGGGGCCAAACGAAAGGAGTATTATATATGGCGCGTCCATACTTTTCACTGACAACCGTTAAAAGTATGTAGGTACCTACTTTTAAGTATCATAGTGTATTTCTATAACCCTGCGGTGGAGATGCTCCCTAAAAGTGGCTTTTTGAATATAATACGCGCTTGTAGGACGTGTATATATATATATACACTAAAAAACTTCTCCCCACATTTTGGGAAGGACTCATAAATTATACATTCCAGCGATAAAATAATGTTTAAATTAAATGATTGCCTAAAAAACTCGCTACCATGATTTTTTTGCTTAAAATGAGGGAACAAATTTTTAAGGAATTTGAAAATAACGGAAGAAATTATTTTATTATAAGATAAATTTGATAAATTAGATTTATTCGAAATTACACAAATTAATACCATTATTAATTCAAGTGAGTGCTCTTTAACGACCTATGATTGGTTTTCTTTGCTGATAATAATTCTCCTCATCATCACCCCATAAGCGTAGTTTCAGAGCAGACCTTGGGTTTCGTGTTGATAGGCAAAAAATTAAATAGCTTCCAAAGCTCGTTGGTTATAAGTGTGTGACGTTTTTCTCCCCACGAACTCCACCCTCCTCCCCAGTATCCCAGACACCGCCACCGACCCCACCCCCATGCCCCCCTCCTTCCTCTCCCGCACCCCTTATGCCCTCCGCGTAGATGGATATCCCCGTTCGAGGAGGGAGAGAGTGACTTCCTTTGTCGGTATTCGTCAAAGGACACGGAATTTCGTGAAACGCTAAGGCAGTCTCCTCTCGTGTGCCCTGTACCCTACCCCTAGGGACCCTCAGAAAGATTTTTTTCGGAATGAGACGGATCAGGGGGCAAAAACCCTGCGGTGGCGGTTGCTCCCTGAAAGTGGCTCCTGGCGTGTAATACGTACTTGTAGCATGAGTAGATATACCTACACTATGAAACTTTTCCTTTCATTTTTGGACAGGACACAGAAATTCCTACGGCTGCTCCACGATGTCATCTTCAGCGTTTTTTTATCTCAAGCGTGCGTTATTAGTATTCACCCAAGCCATACAGAATATAAGGAAAGAGCAGATGATGTCTTTACTCACGAAATTGAGGCCTGCTTTTTTGCGGAAAATGGGCCTCCAAACATAGATATTGCAGGACTATCGTCAATAAATTTAATTAATAGTGCCATGTTTCTTAGAAAACTAATTCATTATAACATTTTCCTTGAAAAATCTCCTTCATTCAGGAACAAAACCGTCATTAATATCACAGAGTATGGTATGGTACTCTATGGTAATATTTATATTTTCGGTCCGAATATATTTCCGTGTAAGGTATTGATTGATTCAATAATTATGGCCAATTTCATATTTTTACGGCTTTAATATTCCCCTTTATAATTTTTTCGTATGTATTTTGCTCTCGAGCATAACGGGGCTTAAAATCATTTACCCATAAACCATGTCATAACTGTTGCATAATCTATAATGTAATTTAGACCGTGATTATCTCTAGCTCTGAGTGTTTCTATCATTGAAGCGTACTGTTCCGTTGTAAAATCAGGTATTAACTAATATGCGTCAAAATGTTAAGAGCATGCTTTGAAATGTTCAAAGAAATACGGAACTTGCCGCGCAGTAACTTCAACGGAGCTAGTCGCTGGTGTCCACACAATTCTGTGAAATTCACAGTGGAAAAATCATTCGTCTGGACTGGGAATCGAATCCAGATCCCTCGATTTCGCCCCGAGAGCTCCAACCAAGTAGGCTACCCAGGTGTCCTCTTCCCCTTTGAATCACCAGCGAAATCGAGGGATCTGGGTTCGATTCCCAGTCTAAGCGAACGATTTATCCACTGTAAATTTCACACAGTTGCATGTTTTGAAACATGAATAGAGACTTCCGGCTTAAGGTAATCATTATAGCATTTGTAATCTCAGGCGCATAAAATGGAAGAAAAAGTTACAAATAACTGTGAACTAATGCCAATGAAAAAAAGGAAAAATAGTGCTGAAGAATATGATGTTTATCGACTCGGAACACTGGCAGGACACAATGGAATCTCACTGCCCATTCCGTACAATTCGTTGTCCGAGGAGCGATTGTTGGAGGTTGGAACGTCTAATCTACATCTACATACTACCTTGCGAGCCGCCGCATGGGCGTGTGACATGGAGTGTTAGGTCACCAACCGTGTAAAGATGCAAAGTTTTGGCAGGTGAAATGATGACCTGTATTGTGGGAGACTATTTAGCGGAGCTCAGTTTTTATTGTGGTCGCTTATTGTGCGCGGAAATAATGAGTTTTTGTACCGAACTGTTCGGCAATGTATCTCTCTTACTTTATCGCTTCTGTCAGACCTACAGATGTAGTGAGACGTCATGATAATATTCTCTGTATCGCTCTGAAACACACCAGTTCTGAATTTCTCGAGCAACCTAAGCCTAGCGTGTTGCCACCGAGTCTCTAGGGGCTCCCACCTTAATCCCTGTACAAGTTGTGAGACACAATATGTTTGCTCGTAGAAGTTTTTAACCAAGCGTGCAGGTTTTCCTTGAATTGTATTTATATTTTTGGTCAAGTCTTTATGACCAGGGTCCCAAATGTTCGCTGCGTATTTGAGGTTTGGCCTAATCAGAGGGAAGTCGCGTCTCTCTTTGACTTTTTATCCTAGGACCTCCCAATTATACGCTTCACAAAACCTAGTTTCTTTAATGCTGTGCCACATATGTTTTGTATGTTCCCAGCTTTGGTCACTAAGGCGAAGGCGTTGCTTCGATGTATATTCCGGGTCGACATTTCTTGAATAAACGAGCGTGGTAACTTCACAGCACCGCACAACCCCATGCACACGACCCCATGAAAAACCTCCCGCCTTAACTCAATCCCGAAAGGGTTGAACTACCAAATCCATCTGCCGCCCTCACCCCTTCCTCAGAGCCAATCAACGAGCCGAACGTTACAACACCCCCGCTCTTGTTTCACTTCCCACCCCCTTGTCTCCAGGCTCGATTTTTCACTCCCCGTCCTCCTTCCGGGGGTCCTCATCCCCCTTATTCCCCCCTCTGTTTTTTTACATCGGCCGCTTCGCCATCGCTCGTTCGACTCTCCGGAAGCCGAAGCATCTCTCGCCTCCCTTCGACGCCACGTTTTTCCCCCAATTCTTTCCCCCTCCCTCATCCCCCGTATGCATGCGCATGATCTCGTTTCTTCTTTTTTGTGAGCGTGCTCACGAGGCCAACATGAATGAGCGAGCGAATTGGGTGGCGGAACTAGTGGGGAACGGGCCTCAAGCCGTGAAATTTCACCCTACTCCTTAAACTGAATAAGCACGCGACTCTGTTGTCAATGTTCTTCTCCATCTTTAGATCGGCCATTTGGGTTTCTCCTCTATCAGCCATCACCCTGCAACCACCTTCACTACCTTACAATAGGTTCCTACGCACATAATGGCTACTTTTTTTTGTTCAATCCTAAGATTGGTTTACTGCACCCCTTGTAACGCCGCGCTTCTTGAGTTATTGTTTGTTTTGTGTGTTTTCATGTTAAATAGGTTTATTGTTTATTTTATGTTTTCTCTCATTTCTTATTTTTGTGTTTTAATGTTTAATTTGTTTATTTTGTACGGTTGTTGTTGGTCGTGAGGAAATTGTTGGATTTTTGAGAGGGGGGATTGTTGGAGAGGAGAGAGAGGAGATAGAAGGTGTACTGGAAAACCGAAAATTAAGCGCTACCAAAAGAAAACATGAAGGCGTTACACCCTTTCCTATCCAAAGCAAGTTCTCTTACCTCCTGGCATCTCTTCCTACGTACTTTCCTCGTTATTTTACCAACTAAAACAAAAGATCAAGGTCTGACAGAAGCCATAAAATAAGAGAGATACATTGCCGACCTGATAGGTACAAAAACTTGTTCTTTCCGCGCACAATAAACGACCACTTTAAAAACTGAGCTCCACTAAATACACTCCCGTCACACACGTCACCATTTCACCTCCCAAAATCTTTTCCCTTACATCTTTACACGGATGGTGTCCTAATACCCCCTGCCAAACGCCCATGTGGCATCTCGCAGGGTAATATGTAGATGTAGATATTTGGTCCATGGATTTATTCCTGGGTCATCCTCTGGGTACTCTTCCCTCAATTTTGCCTTCAATGGAAGCTTAATGGCTGAAAAATGATAAGGTGCCAAAAAAATTAAATATTTCAATACTTTCGGCCTTTTGTCTCCAACCTAGGTGCAGATATTCTTATAACCAGAGCTTAAAAAAACGAGTCAATTTTCTTTCACCACTGCGCTTACACAAATTCAACTGTCAATCCTGAAATTGTATTTTCGCGTTTTCCACGATAACCATCAATTTTCTATATCCAGAATTTCTCGCGTTAACTTCCTTATAGCCCTTTCTCAACTTCACTATTGATAATCCGTAAATCCATCGGCAGTGTTTTGCCTCTATCTGTTGTAGGGTGATCTAACGGTGAAAATAATTTTAGGCAGGAGAAATATTCTTTAGACATTTGGTTGCGCAAGCCGAAAATCCTAGACGATTTCTTTCTTCAGCTCTATTTTATGTCTCCATTGTACCTTATTCATCCTCGTTCCTCCTCACGTACGTCTCGATATTCTAAAGTATATTGTAATAGACTTCATGAATCACGGATTCTAAGGAAGAAAGCCGATAATTATCGCCGATAAGGCGATAAGAATCCGCGTTTCTGCCCATTACAAAGCTAAGCTCCATATCAAGCTCCTTGCCAGCCTCTTCCCTGCATCTTTACCTGAGGTTTCCGTAATCAGTTTTTTTTCTATTACTAAATGATTCTTCAGCCTACGATATTTGCCTACTATTGTCTTTGTTACCGTGCCCATTTTCCCTTAGCGTATTATCTATTAATTAATAAAATCTACTTGCTCCAGTTTGTGACCTCCCACTGCCATGACCAACCTTGATTTCTTTGTCATGAAGCATCCCACTCTTGTTCTCTTTTATCAGAGTCCACGTTTCTGCACCTTCCAGCGTCATACTTACTACATTTTTGGCTGTCATTTTTTTCGAATCTTACTCATGCGATACTCGTCATCAACCCCCTTCTACTGACGTCCGGATATTTCGTTAACATAATACCTACTTCTTCTAATTTTCTTGACACTTTACCCATTTTCTTAAAACATACTGCACAAATACTTAAACAGCTTTGCTCGCTCCAGTTTGTGCTTTTCGACGAGCCTTGCCTCTTATATCTTAGGAAAAAAATTTATTTTTACCTTACGTGTTTAAAGTCGTGAGTATTAGGCTCTCCTGATTTTAATAATTGCTGCTGTTGCTGCCGGGACATATCAGTGAACATATTGAAATTTTTGATTGATGCATGGAGAAAAAGTCTTATGATAGGTAGATTGGTGGTAATCTTCGGTGTTTGCGTAAGAGAAGACTGTTTCATCCCCTAGAATTGAGGCTTCAAACCGAACTCATTGCTCGTTCTTCCTGCGGCACATGAACTCCACTCTTTGAAAAGTGGTTACTTCCTTAAACCCTCATTCGAAACCAGTACGACGCGGCACATTATAGAGTAAAAAAATGGGTCATTGATGCTGTGTTGTTTCATAAATAAATTTAAATGCGAGTAAAGTTTCTGAATAGGATTCTCAAAGATTCTCATCACGTTCATTGGGATACCGGTGGTATGGAATGACTGTTTTAACCATTGACGCTGGATATCGAGCGTGAATAACGAATCCGTTAGGATTCCCTCTCAACAGTAGAGTTCAACCAATTGAGCGTTTCTTAACATAATCATGAGTTACACGTACCAAAAAACGGTTGATTATTTTGGCAGTATCATAGTGTTTCTTCTTAGATCTTACTTCTTCTTATCTTAGAACCTGTTTTTCAACATAATCTTGTTTGGACTGCATCTCAGTGACTCTATTTTGAGTGAACCGACACTTTAAAGACGTTTTTTCATAATGTAGTGGCATGAAGTGTAGTTCCTGCCAAGAATGGTCTAAAACAATTCCTTAACAGGCAAGCGAAAAAATCTGTGAAAACTGGAAAATATTCTCAGCGGACAAATTTTAAAATCATAACATTCAAATGAATGCCATCTTGGATGGATCGCAAGGGCTTAAAGATGTAGTTTAACACGACATCACGGCAACACGGCATCAATGGCCCATTTTTTTACTCTATAATTTGCCGCGTCGTACTGGTTTCGAATGAGGGTTTAAGGAAGTAATCACTTCTCAAAGAGTGGAGTTCATGTGCCGCAGGAAGATCGAGCAATGCGTTCGGTTTGAAGCCTCAATTCATGGGGATGAAACCAGATGAAACAGTCTTCTCTTACGCAAACACCGAAGATTACCACCAATCTACCTATCATAAGACTTTTTCTCTATGCATCAATCAAAAATGTCAATATGTTCACTGATATGTCCTGGCAGCAACAGCAGCAATTATTTAAATCAGGAGAGCCTAATAATCACGATTTTAAACACATAAGGTATCCCTAGTATCCGCCAAAAATGTCACGAGAATTTGGAAGCCTCGATAGCGTAGTGGTATAGGTAGGTACGCATTGGTCCGGCAAACCAAAGGCCCGTGCTTCGTTCCGTGATTCCCGTCGCGGTCCGTGTTTCAGGCCGAATTTTTTTCTTGACTATTTCAACGTATTTTATCAGCTATGTTTGAGTACCATCCTAATGAATGTACAGTAGAAAAAAAATACTATCGAGAAAAACTAGTCAGCAATTAAATATTATGCTGCATCTGGAAAAAATTGTATATTTGGATCTCTTCAGAACTAATTGCGAAGCTCAGAGGTTTTCAAAGTGCATGAAAAGACGTAATGATTGCACTGCTTATGGTAAAGTCTTGTGATATATTGTGTCTGAATCGTATTTTCTCCTGTATTTAATGCATATCGTGTACCTATTTTACCTGTCACACTCATATACCTGTCACAGCCGTCGCCAACCTGGAAAGTAAAATAAATAAACAGATACACCTCGTGAGTCATCAACCGCTTGGCAGCTTATTTTCTCTGACGCACTCCCGAGGTTTCGAATATTTCTCGTCCAATGAAGCAGCTGGGAGAAAAGGACGTGCTGAGAATGAAATTAACTCAGACGATTAGCGCCATGTTCGCCGTTCTGACTATTTAAAAGTTTGCGGGTCCCTTTTATGCAGAGACCGTGAAATGGAAACCACGGGCTATCTATTCCACCTCCGCCCAACACACCTCCCCCTGCGGTAGAAAAACACGGAGATTACGCGCGCCCTAGAGGATGGAGGAAGGAAGATGGAGCGGAGAAAGAGACTGAAAGAGAGAGAGACAAAAATGAATACAAGGGAGGCTCAGGAGAACGAGCGGTCTTTCATCCTATCCCACCGCACGGCGACATTTTATTGCATCGCGGGCATTGTTTATTTTCCCGCGCGCGCCATTAGCTCTTATAATCCGCCCCGGAGATTGTTGGGAATAAACATAGGAGCGGCGGGGAAGCGCTCTCGGCTTTTACGGACGGTGTGGAGGGAGAGGTAGTCCCGTCTCGGCATTTTACACGCCATGCTGCCCCTGAATTATTCCCTCCGCCTCACTCGACCGAATCGGGCGCCATCTTGGGACGGAATGCGCCTTTTCCACGCCGCCACCGTCCAATTCGAAGGAGACGAAAAGGAAAGAGGGGGCTGCTCTCCTTCCTACGAAGAGGAAAAATCTTTCCCCAAAGTCACGAGGCGGAGACAGAAATTCCCCCTTTCCCTTTATGGTGGGTTGAGCGGCAATCGTGGTGCATTGAAAGCACTTTTAAATAATTTTTTAGTACTTTCCACTCGAGTGAACCCGTTTATGCATCGAAACTGGCCATACAGGCAACCATGGAACTGATATAAGATTGGTAATTTGTTTTTTTTCCTTAATTAATACATGATATGACTACAGCTTTCAGTGCTGTATTCGAAATTTAGACGAAAATACATGGAAATATGTTGTTTTCGAATATTTGACTTGGCGTGAATCCATGATATTTGCTAGCGACAGTTATCATAATAAACAAGATATTATTTCGCAGCTAGAAGAAAATCTGTTCGTAGGTAATAGAATTATTATAATATTTTTGTCATATGCCATACGGCTACGTATTAAAATGCATTTTATTTCCAAGAAACCGAATAAGCATAATGCAATTTTTGTCACTTTTATCTATAAATATCACCAATGAGAACACGTATGCGAAGTTTCATGCAAATATGTTAGTAAGTAAACGAAAATTGCGTCCACCTCCCCGAGGGAGAAGAGAGGCCCGAAGAGATTACACGGTGGTGATTTGGTGGCCCCAGTAATGGCTACCCATACCAAAGATTCAGATTCGTTTTTTGGAAAGTTCCGTGTGCATTAGAGAACTTCAAAGGTGGCACTCGTCTGTCGGATGGGATTAAAAACTGTTCCTCCATTGTTGCCTGTCGCTGAGAGTAATTAAAATACCTCAGATCTCTCGTGCCTACCTGCCAAACGATTTATTCTGCATGGCGCATGTAATCACAGATTTCCGTCGCCTGCCCAAGTAACCAACTATCCGGGAGATGATGTTTGAGAATCTTGGCCAGAAAAAAAGAAAGAAATTATACCTGATAAATAACGAAATAAATACAAAACCCTCCAGTAAAATGCAAAAAATGCATTTTCTCGTGGCGACCTTTTCGTGAACAATCGCGATTTTGACTCAGAACTTCCTACTTTTTGTCGCTAGTGATCTCGAAAACCTTTTTCCAGTTTTCAACTGACTGCAACTTTTCTCGGTTAGGGTTAGATGTGATTAACAACGTGCGAAGTCCATCGATCAAGTCGCGACAATGATTCGGTCGTGCAATAGTTGCCTTACTTAATGATGAAGAGACATTGGCCAGAGAAAGGCTACTCTTTTGTATTTTTATTTAATGAATAAGCTGTTAATTTCATTGGGCAGTCTCCGACAAAATGAATTTTTGTAAAGAGGAAAAAATCTAATTTCTGTCGTTAGTAGTCAACTTGTCTTAACATATATTTTTAGGGGATACACGGTGGGTGAAATAATTCAGTTATTGTTTCTTAGTCCCTCTGTTTGTCATAATCTACACGGTAATGTATGATTACTCCTAACTGCTCAATATGATTTTGGAGCCTTAGCTAATTGATTGTGGACGTGACCCTCATCATGATGAAGCCATTTCCTTTTCATTTTCTTTCCGATTATCCTTTTTATTTGACTACCTCTACGGATGGACTCATGGATTGGATTGGATATTTGGGGAGGCGACCGACTGCAAAGGTCATTTGCGCCATTGGGGATAGGTGAGGGAGGAAGGGCGGATAGAAACCCGGCGTCGGCATTAGCCTGCTCTTAACGAAAGGCGCCAAGGGGACCACGGTTTAACATCTCATCCGATAAACGGAGTACTGTACTTGAAGTATCCTCAAGACACTCAAGTAGGGATCGGGGTTCCTCTGAAAAACATCCGCCTCTGCAGGGAGATGAAGCCTGGCCGCCCGTGTGGTAGGCGAGTACTCTAGCCACCACACCAACCCGATCCCCGGATGGACTCATTTTCAGCCTTAAAAATCCCTTGTAAAAGTTCTGTTATGGTGACTACCTGATTAGGCATTATTTTAGCGTATAAATTAAATTTATTCAGCAATTATTTATTTTTGAAACATCCTAATAACAGCCATGGCCAAAATACTTTCGTGCCTGACAACTCAGGGGTTGCGGAATCGGATACTATGACTAGTATTTTGTCCACTTAAGGATTGAACTCGTAGGTTAGATAGTGCTGTTATACCGTAATAATTAGAGCTCCAATAGCGCATGTCTGATTTCGCTTCTCTCACATGAGTAGCGAAAAGCTAACAACCTCGCCCCTCGGCCCTGGAAGATGGACAACCGCGAGTCGGATATAAAAGCCAGTTTGTCTAATGTATGTGCCAAACTATGGTAATAGATGTTAGAGCAAATTTTCTTTCAAAATTCCATTCTGCAAACCATTAGTCAAATTGCGTTACTACGTGGAAAATTTTAAATAGAATAATCCCTATTCTATCTCCGTGGATTTGTTCTCGAGAGTGCCCAAGCGTGTACTCGCGCGAGTGTATGTGTCTACAGTCTAAGAAGGCTGTAGAGTACTTGAAGGGAGACATTATTTCGCATAGAACTGTATAAATTTGGCCTCATTGTGAAGAAGAGGTTCGCATTTTGATGATAAGTCACACCCAGCCAAACAGCCTTGAGGAGGCTTGCAGGTTAATATGTGGATGTAAATGCATTTTTCCAATGGTAAAAAAAATCAACATAGAGGGAAAATGAAGGAATAAGTTCATGGACCAAATAAAGAGGAAAGTACATAGGAAGAGCTACCGGGAAGTAAGGGCCCTAGCATTAGATAGGGGAGGGTGGAGGGCTACAGTTAACCAATCTTAGGATTAAACGACCAATGAAAAATGAACAAAATATCAGCCACTAACCATTATATTTTTCGAGCTATTTGCAAGATGAATGTCTCTCATTCTTCACGTGAAATGGTACGGGTATGGTATACAAAAAGACTGAATTTGAAAATAAATGTAATTAATTATGCATGGATCCGTCGAAAAATTTAACAGTGCGTGGTCTGTATGCTTCCGCAACTATTTAAAAAATGAATCCATTACTCACCGCTGTAACTTTTACATAACCTGTGTAACTAGGTGTAACTTGTCTCTCATCCGTTGTCACTGTTATTCACCCGACGTAAATTGGCCCGTTGTGCTGTATTCGTGATAGCTAATATAATCCCAAAAAAGTCTTGGGCTGTGGGTTGTTGGGATTTCACCGTAGGGCGTAAAATAAATTAGTCTCGTTGAACCGAAGTGGATACATAATTAATCAATGAGTTTAACTCAAATTTTTTGCGTACTTAACCTCCAGGTGGTCAGAGTTTTCCAATCACTTGATAGACCATTTCCTCTTATTTTAAGCTGTCGCAGCTATCCGACGTATGAAGTAAACATGGCAATATTAATGGTACCGAAATATGGTATTTTATGACTGAAATAATTGCTAATTAAGTACACATACGTCCATACACAGAAGTGTTCGACTTGACTCTTGTTTTTTAGGTCGTACGGTGAAAATATCTTCATAACTGGAGGTTTTTTCGCTATTTTGTAATGATTACTTTAATTACCTATGTAAAACTTGATTTATTCTTTTCAATTAGAATCGATGGTATTGGTATTAACATGGTGGAATTCCTTCATGATAAAATGATGAATTACTTAGTGTTTCACAAAAGATTCATCATTGCATTATGAAGTAATGTATTCCTTGCGTCTAGTACGAACTAATCATTTCAAAGTATTTATCTTTTCATTATGAAGGAATTCCACCAAGTTACTGCTAATACCATTAATTATTTGAGGTAGGTAAACTAAGTAATTCATCATATCATTCATTTCAATTAGTTACGAAAAAAATAAAACTGCACGTTATTAAATTTCTGACCAGACCTAAGCTTTAGAAATTTCATTTTTGAATGAAGTCTCCTTCGAGATTTCTCAATGCAATTTTCCATGGAAACCTGTGCAATTTCCCGTGGAAAATGGCCTCTATATTTTTCTAATATTTCTTAAAGTGCCTAATTTTTTTACATTTTTGGAAAGACGCAATAATTTTCTATTAACCCTTTCGCGCCGGACTCCTTCACGGAAAGATGGTTTTGGCTGTACGAATGCTTATAGCATTTTTTTCTTCGCCCTGTACGGAGCTCTCTCGTGGCAAGAAATCGTCCAGGTAGTCGCTTCCTACGCTTAATGACCTTGCGTAGCGGGGTGCCGGACCTTTTTCTCGGCAACTGACCAGATATAATCCTCGACCCTTTTCTCGAAGGTAGCCCATCGCGGTGTATTTATGCGGTCAGAATAGTGTTACTAAGGTGATTTAAATTTTTTTAAATTGTTGATTTTGCAGGGAATGTCAGTACACCAATGTATACCTTTCATTTTGCACTGCCTTTAGAAATTTTAAACGAAGTTCTACGGTTATTTTTACGGTTTTCAGCATAACCGCTTTGTATCAAAGACCAACAAATACTTCAAGGGGAATGACAACTTTCAATACACGTCGCATATTCCTAGGTATTTGCACTTTCAGATATTCACATTTTAGATCCTTGATGGCCAAATCCACTCCTCATCACTCGCATCATCGCAAACATTAGTGCACTAATGTGTTCCTATGGAAGCCTGGGTGGTGCACAGGCCAGACCACCTCCTTAATGGATCCTGACCAGAGAACCAGGATATGAGAGTAATTACCTGGGTGGAGCAGTTCTCTATCTAGTCATTGTATGGGCTGCTTCGCACAGCATGTGTCTACAGAAACCATCCCTTATATAGGAAGCGGATTGCGTACAGAACGGTAACGACTACATTTGAATACAAACCAAGAAAACTTTTGAAAAGAAAATGAGTTATTCCGAGAAGAGTGAGGTTATCTTCTTCCAAATATTTCAGTAAAAGCCTACTTGCGCCAATCTACTCTTGGATGTCCCGATTGGGCAGTAATATGTTTTTCCAAGAAAATAATAATGCATTAATGTGCTCAGATGAAAGCATGGTATGGGCTAATACGTACAGCATGTGTCGACCGAAACCATCCCTTATTTTGTACCGTAAATTATAAATTTTGAGAATACGCATTTATTTGCGTTTATTGCGAAATGCATTTATAATGCATTTGTATTTATGTGGAGAGATTTTTGAAAAATGGTAACTGTAATTTTGGCTCACGGCAAAGAACTTCATACTTCAAAGAGAATTTGCATGTATGATTCAACTATTACAGTTTAACATCTAACCTTAACGTCTCCAAAATTTTTCCAAGGTGGTGATGAACTCCGTTAATATAAACGATAGAATTCCGTTTAAAATTTTGAACCGAACAGAAGAACATCGAGAATGTAATTCTTAGCATTGATTTCCAATAAATTCAACAAATACGTTTTTAGTTATTCCAACGTATAAAATAATAGTTGACCGTGAGGACCTTCCTTGAGGGGGACATTTAGTGCGGGAAAGGGCTGAGATAATCCCCTCATGGACAATGAGAAAGGGCCGGACCTCTAGCGCGTGGAGTATCTAATGACGCTTGGGACCCTTTTGGCGTGCTTGACCGCGAAGCCGTGTATACACGGCCTTCGTAGGGAAAGGGTTAAATGAGACCGCAGTCGTTTGATTCCATGTAAAATGACATCTGGCTCGAATTATGTAGCTGATGGAAAGGGGATTCACCTGTCCGAATAAATACCCAGAGCTTCCCTGCGGTGAAGTACTTTTGGCTGTTTTTCTCTGTGGACGGAATCGCTTTCCTCACTCCACTCCCTTCATTCATCCCCTTCTTCTCTTTCTCCCTCCTTCCGTGGTTTTAAAACACTCGTGACTTCCTCCCTCTCCGCCCATCCCTTCCTCTCCCATTTTCATTTCCCATTTCCAACGGCTCGCGCCACTAATCTTGCCCGTGTTCGAGCGAACTGAAGCGATCCCAAACGTGCGAGAGTGTTATGGAGGGAGGACGAAGAGGGGAGGGTGTAGGGGAAGCCGCCAGCATCCCTTCGGACGCCCACGCAATTCCACGAAGCCACTCCCACTTCCAGTCAAGCGGAATCCCCGCCCTCTTCTCCGGATCCGGTCCTGCCATTGGGCCTAATGACTCCGCCCTCCTTTCTTCCATTGGTCAGATTTACGGAAACCTCCTTCTACGCCTCGCCCCCTTTTGGACCACGCCTTCTCCCCCTGGTTGCTGTATCTCTTTTAACGTTTTTTTTTACGTTCATTCGACTTCTGTTCCTCTTCCCCCCTCTCCTTGCCCTCCTCATCCCTCGGAGAATATGGCGCTGCGGCCAAACCCCAGACCACTAAGTAGTGGTAGCGGCTCTTAAAATAAATAATCTTCTCCGTCTAGTAGCCCGCGAGAACTTGTGTTCGCCCAGATGAGAGGAGGTTGGTCGATTCAACTGAAAGAATCGAATCGTATCACGTAACGTGAATCGATTCGCAGGTATAGTCGGTTTTCCAAAACCCTCCTCACGGAAGCAGAAATGAAATCTATGAACTCAAGAGAAACTAGTCAAAATAGAGAAGTGGTAAAGAAAGAGTTCGTTTTACCAGCTAGCAGGCTCAAAAGGTCGAAGATTTGAATATTTCCTCTGGGTCTGAGGTTAGCCGGCGTAAAAAAACTCTGGAAAACCCAAGCCTTGTGCCACAACTTCGATGCAAATGTAGCTGGATAGTCTCTCTCCGGGAAGCAGATGAAACAATCGTCATCGATACTCTTGTATCGGAATCATTTATAACACACGACGAACTATGTCTATATGCAAAAAAAATCATCTATCTACAGCAAACGTATCGTAGGATTTGATATCCGTATAAATTAAATCGATATCGCCGGTAGGTGATGTACTTTTATCTTTTCCTTCTCCCTTACGTCTTGTTTAGTTTGAAATTATGAATGAATTTGTTGTTAAAGTTTTCATCAAATGAAATATGCCATTTGAGATAGTTGATTGTAGAGTAAAATTGCATAAATTTGGGATACCTTTGGGATTTACTTTGAGATTTTTCTGCTATCAGATATTATAAACTTTACGACTTCACGCGTCACTTCTTGGAAGATTCTTTCTTGTATTAGAATCCATATTGAAATGATTCTTAGGACTCTTCATTCAACCACAGTGTATGTGGAAAATTACGAAGCATCTTCTCAATAAGAATCAGCGATTGTGTGTACTTTTGCTTTTCTCTTGATGAAGTTAAAATAAATTATAATTTCTGAGACCTGGGCTATTTAGTCCGATTAAATATTTTCTGAGTGCAACACAGCCTGTCAATTCCTTCTCCCGCTAATATTGCTCATGTGAGCAAACAGTCTATCATTAGTACTTACCAAAACCGACACTTTCCGTTAGCATGATATTAACTATAGGGGCGGATTATATAATCTCTGTTTAAATATTTTCTCGTTGTGAGAAACCGAAAAGGATTCATGCTCTTGTTGATTGCGATCTCTAACCGACAACCTGATTTTATGTGCATCCTAACCCGAGCTCTCAATTAACCAGATATTAACGATAAGACCACGCCATACTGAGGTTTATGTTATTAGTCTTAAACAGATGCTGTAAAAATTACCAAAGGTTTAGTCATTTGGTGGTTGATGGTGACTTATTGCCATACAGACGGGTGTAAGTAATCCCTAAAATTACTATTGATGTATTATTTAATGGAAACGATGTCGCTGGCGTGTGATATTTCATTTTCCTTTTTTACTTCCTTTCTAAGATTCTTTCTGGGCGCGTTTGTTTTACTTTTTTAATTATTTGAGTATCGAAATAATATCGATCTTGTTTACCTCTTTCTACGATCCTTTGAGATCTATTTTTGCATGCCTCAATACTTTATTTTTCCAAAAGATATTCACCCAGAGTCGGTACCTACCCTGGCACAACCGTACCCAGTCTACCCTATACTTATAGAGAAAATCGATGTAGGAATGAATCGAATCGATACCTCTGATATTTGAGGCTCTTCCTTCCCATCACCTCTATGCGGATCTTCTTGAATGCGCTGTTTTACATCTCGCACAAATATTTTCATTCTGAATATCTTCGTCGAAAGAAGCAATACCTTAGCCGATGGAAATAATACCCGCTAACCCGTGAGAGCCTTCTGCCACTTAGCTGCAATTTAATCCCCTCTCCATCAGGATTTTGATTGGTTCTGAAAGTTTAAAATTCACTTGAACTGCATTAGCGTATGTAAATTGACCTCTATGGAAGTGAGAAAAGGTACCAATGTCGCGATGTGTATTGCTACTTATAGGACATTGCTCCACTGACCCGTTACTTACGGCTCATCCGAAAAACATAGAATGCCAGAAGAGAAAAATGTAAAATCCTGAATATGTAAATGTAGATGTAAAATGCTGAATATTGCCTAATTTGGGTATCCAATTTATTTTTCATAACACTACTTGAGCTCAACAGGCATTCGTGGAATTCAAAAATTGATATAAATGTTTAAAAATGCATTCATATGCGTCTGTAAAGCGTGCTGAGCGTGGAAAATAATTTATTTATCATCTTTCAAAATTAGAAGAGACAAAAATAATTTTTTAAAGTTATCAGTAATCAAGCAACAAAGCCAAACAATATAAAGATTTATTTTCTCACAATAAGTCCTGCCACGGCGAATTCATTTTTTGCTTATATTTTTGACCTCCGCTAGCATTATGTCAATAGAATTTCATCGGTTGTTCTGCGATGTCTTTGGAAAGTCGAAATTCCACTTCCTACAATAATGATTGACCGTCTATTTTCGTAGAAAAGGTATATGGCCGTACGCAACTACACATCATAGCACTACTTAGAAGTGGCTTTAGTGTACCGCTGCTATGGAAGTAACCTCCGAATGTGAAGCCAGCATTGGAGTTGGAGGTTTCAATGAATCGATGTTGTGGTGAATCGAATCGATACCGTCCCACCTCTCTTCTGCGATTCTTTTTCTGCATCATTACACCTTCACCGACTGTTCAGCGATGTCTTTGGAAAGTCAAAATTCCACTTCCTACAAATATAATTGTCTGTCTATTTCCGTAGAAAAGGTATATGGTTATACGTAATTACACGTCAAAGCGCTGCTTACAAGTGGCTTGAAGAGTACCGCTCCTATGGAAGTAACTTCCAAATGTGATGCCAGCATTGGAGTAGGAGGTTTGAATGAATCGATGTTGTAGTGTATCGAATCAATGCCATCCCACCTCTCTTCTGCGATTCTTTTTGTGCATGCTTCATTTTTTCCCCTCCCTTTTCCTCTCCCTTCTCCTCCCATCCTCTCCCTCTCTCCCTCCCCCCCCCCAACTATCCCCGCGGCCAGTAGTCAGGGAGACGCCCTCCCTCTTCCCAACTCCCCGAGGGAACCTCCGCCTACTCATCTTTAGTCCTCTCCCGACGCCCGGCCGCGCTCGAGAAAGGCCAAGGGAGCGTGCATCATCCTCCTCCTCGCCTTCTTCCCTCCGAAAGGACGACGTTCCCTCGACTGCGAGAGTGCCTTCACCGCTTCCCTCCGCCCGGGTCCAGCGTCGTCCAGTTAGGAAAAGGGAGAACACGAATTTATCTCCACCATCGGCGTTTTCAGAGCCTGGGACGCGCGACGAGGTCCTCGGATTTACCCGGCCGGTCCTCGAGCCGTTTCACCCCGACCGACATGGAATAAGACTTTTGACTGTGATTTTTTTGTATCTGAGACGGAAGTAAAGTCCGTCATCTTCGTTTCTTCCGTTCGTTCGCCGAGTGAGCTCCGGGGTGGATTGGGGAAAACCTTCTCCAACTGACGCAAGCACGTCTCGTCGGGGGATATTCATAGGCGTGTATCTCATGTCGTCTGGCCGTGTCTCTTCCTTCACTTGACAAAAGAGAGCGGTCTCGGGAGAAGAGGCGGAGAGCACCAGGAAGCCTCGCGCATGAACTCGCAAGGACTTCGTGGGTGGGAAATCGTCTTTTTTCGCCCCGTCCCGTGGATGTGATCGTCCGGAAGGGAAAGGACGGCTGCTCGCCTGTTCTCGCATCTCATTTCTTTTTTTCTGAGGCGTGCTCTGTTGTTGTGGTGTGTCTTAAAGAGTGATCTTCGCTTGGACGGGACCATCCGAAGGAGTCGGGGGAAGTTTCTCGGAGGAGTGGTCCCCTGGACGTTCTGCCGGTGGAGTTTGCTTCGCTTACGACAGGAGTATTGTTCCCGGTAGTCATGGAGACAGGTCAGTCAATCCGACCACGCCCACTTCTTAACGGGAGGTGATGGAGAGCGAGTATCGCTCTGAGTTATTATCTCCCGCGCCCTCGTATTCTATTTGATTAACTCGAGGAGTGGATTGATTTCCTCTCAATTGTCTTTACGAAGGACGGTATGTGTCATCCTTCCAAGATAAAGAAATCATCGGCGATGTTGTAAGTTTCCGGCGATACGTACCTATAGCGTAGGTATGTCCATGCTTGTCCGTTTTATAGAGCGATTCCTTAACACATCATTCATTTGGATTCAAATTTATGGTATGATTATTTTTCTTCTAAGTTATTAAACTTAGTTCCAATCGGTCAAAATTTAATTGTTATTTCCTATGCTTTATTTTATAAATTTGGATGTGGACCATAAAAGGGTTAATTTTTTTTATAAGTAGTGCCCTTGGAGAATAATTCGTCATTAAGCCGAGTTCCCCAATTCTTCATTGTCGCCTCCACGTTCATTGAACATTTCCGTACTTGGCAACGCAGTGGAAGAATTTTCGTACAACGGCTCTCTCTAGAAATGGGCAGTTTTTTCAGGTTTTGTTTGGATGGCATTGTGTTTATCTAATCCATTCTAAAATTCCATATATAAGAGGTCTTTTTAGCGTTATCTGTGACAGAGGAACAAAAGGATTTTTTCGGAGAAAGTTCACCCTTTGTGGTAAATTCAGTTAGCATTTCCCTTCGATGTACACCCTAGATAATTTATCTTAGACTTCTTTTGGTGCTTACTAAAGCGATGCAGAAAAACTTTATATGCTGGGGTTAAATTAATGTTGGTCCTACATTTCCTGTATTATTATTGAGATCTCCAAAGTAAGTCTATCAACACCCAATGGAAGGGCAGAGGTAAAAGCTGGAGAACAAATGTATAAGCAAACATAGAGTGATATTTAAAAGAAAAACATTTGTAGTGGCTACTTCTGAAGCGTATCCACCATTTACTGAATGGAAATACATCAGGTTGCTTTGATTCATCTCTTCTTCGCCTCAGCTTTCAATTTGGAAAAAAATCTCTTGAATATTTAGAGAATGAAAATCTCTTGTATCATTTGTTGAATCACCAGCGATACCCAGATAATCGAGCCCTCGTACGCATTTAGGTTTCAATTATTATCGAAAAATACGTTCTCTTGCGGATGCTGTAGGTACCTCTAAAACCTAAGTATGTGATTTATTTAGAAAATTTCAATTTGAGAGGAGATATTTCTTTGTCTAATTTGCACTTCATTTTATTTCCTGATCAATGAATCTCCTTTTTAATATGTTTTCTCACTTCTTCCAGCACTGGAAGAAAGACTTTTATTTAGGAAGGAAATCCTAGGTCCTCCAGTTTCTAATTTTTAACTTTCTATGACTTACGCCTACAAATGCGGGTGGAATGAACTAATGACTGATAGGAATTCCTTTACGGGATTGTTTAAGGCTTCAGTGCTTACTTAAAGAGAATTGAATTACTTTGCTGTTTGATGTCGCTGTGTTTTTTTACGTCATCCGTATCCGTATCGAACATGTAAATATCTCTTTATCCGGCCAATGTTCAAAATGGCATTCACCTTTGTCTTTACGAAATTAGATGATCGCACAGAAAGACTCACTTCATGTAAAACTTTACCCATAATATAAAAATTGTTGGTGAAACTCGGATTTTGAAAATATCAAAATCTAATCCCCAGTTAATCGTTATTACGTCGCATTACATCGGCAGGTAAATCCGCACAGGGATGATATGGGGAATGAGACTACCGAAATCATGGACACCGTATATCTTTTACCCTCGCACACTAAGTGCTTAGAACACTTGAAAAACTACGAAAGCATCCGGGTGGTTTATTGATATAAACTGTGTGTAGTTTTTGCTAAATTAAATAATTATTTATCAATAAAGTGGCGGTGGGAATCAATCGCTGACATCTTTCTTAATTACTGATTATGAAACGGAAGAATAAAGGTATTTTATTTTGAGGATGCGACGATGCCTTAGTTTTGTAAAACTAAATAGCGAATCCTTATTTTATACTTCTACCCGTATTTTTTTCTGCACTCCGTCCGCAGTATCTTAACTAATTGCGAAGGCGGACTGAAGGATGCCTCCCATCGAATAATCAAAATCGTTTGGCAGATGTACGTGATTTAATTTTTATTTTTGTCCAAGATTTAGAAGTTCAAGGAACTAGTGTGCTCCCTTCAATTCAAAACGTTGACAATATGTCTTTTTGTCCACACTTCTCGCGCATGGGACTCTTTCCCGCTCACTATCCCCGGCCGTGTATTACTATTCACCAGCGGCGGCCGCGGGATTCTGGCGCCGCGCCGCGACTCTGCCCCGCCTGCCAACGCAATCATCACTTGCCGCTCGGAGATTCGGAAATCTACACTAACTGCTTCGAATGGTCCGCGGACGATTCTTTTTGCATCTGGAGACAAATACGCTGCATAAAAAGCCGATGCACCCTCGACCTGTGGGCAATGATGCCCTCCATACGCTAGCAATTGAGTAAATGATCTATTTGACTAGGCTCTGTTGATACTCATTTTGGATTTGTTTTGCTAGGTTTTGTGCCAATTCAAACTTTCTTCTATATCTGTCATTTAAGATTCAATTGATCCGTCGACCGTGAACATAAATTTCCTCAATCAATATTGATTTTTTATCCATATCTACCTTTATTCTTTTGTAAAGTTAGCACCTAATGGATGTATTTTTTATTCTGTAATTTTACGGAATCGCTATTAAATTTAGATCTGAAGACAATCATACAGATTAATCGAAACAAAGTAATTAGTAGGCAAAGTGGATAGTCAGCGTTATCATACTTTTTCGATAATGTGTTCAAGAGAACAAATGGTTGCGATACTACTTTTTACTGAGAACTTTTATTAAATTTTAGTATTCATTATTATGGGTGACAAATATTGTGTGTATGCTATTTGAATCCTGCTTAATCCTTTCATTAATTTGTTTAAAATGTTGAGTGAATAAAAAACAAATCATAGTAGGGTTTCACAAAGTATTTAAATGTAAAACAGTCGTAGTTTGGTTCGGATTTCAATTTTGGGTGCCTATGGATGGTTTTACTATACAATAGAGGAATGGTTTGGATAATTCCCTGAAGGATTGTTCACTAAAAAATTCTTCGGAGAATGACTGAAGTACGAAAAAACATCTGGAAAATACGTTTAAGAGTAGAAAGGACAAGCTCACTTAGAAAACATCTAGTGGCAGTAAACGTTTATGTAGGCAATAATATGGTAGAAGAGCTGTATATGGGAAGAATAATACGGAGAGCCAATTAGTAGTCCTCATTTCGACGGACGGTTAATGTTTGAGGGTTTTAAATCTTAATGGTCATGGGGGTGGCGTGTGAAATCCAAACATTCGGCAAAGGAGTCCGTCCCCAGTACTGCTTGTGATTTTTCCAAAATTTCTCGCTTCGAAATCAATATATATCGGGTGATATCAAGAGGCGTTTTTGTCCTGCTTATCGCTTCCTCGAAACGTGTGCTACCAAATTAAATATTTGGAAATATCGTGAATAAGTAAAATAGGTATAAAGATAATAGAAATACCAATGGACAATGAAGAGGGAAGCAGCGAATTAGTAATAACTAATCGAGTAGATGGATTCAATCGGAGAAATTGGATTCCTATATATTTTTGTCTGTAGGTACATTTTGGAGACGAGAGCATATTCTAAAATTTGACCTTAAAAATTAAATGGGCATGAATTATGACATTTGGTTCACTTAGGTACATAAAGTGTCTACCTTAATAATTATGTATAGTTTTTCTACAATCTGGAAGGTACAGTTATTGATACTTAGAAATCAGTGTACAAGTATACAAAATGCTACTTTTCTTGAGCATGATGTAAGATAAACATTAGAATTCTCGATTTTTTATAATCCATGTGTCTAAAGGAGTGGGTTGATGGAGGAAATAACGAGAGGTAATATTCAACCATAATTGCATGTATAATATAATGTTAAATAAATGACGGGAGAAAATGAAATAAATAATTTAATAGCGGGAAATGTCTGAATTAAGTATTGTAGACATAAAGAAAGAAGGTAGAACGTATACCGAAAGAAAAATGAATCGCATGCCCCTGTAAATAAGAGGGTGATAACAACTTTATTGTTGATCAAATTTACAAATTTCACGCACCTCTCTCATCGGAGACTCCATTCTCCCTAGAAACTCGAATGATTCTGCACGCCGGCGAATGGATATTGCATTGCCTTCGAAGATTGCGCAGATAAACCATGACTCTGTGCTACAGCATATCCCTTTACGACGTGTTTATTTCCTTGAAGAGTGTTTCCTCAATCATCCCCTCAGTGAAAGTGCAGCATCATGGATGTGTGCCTCAGTGGCGGTGGAAGCGATTGAGTTGCCTGTCGGAGTAATCATTCAGCTTTTGGAACAACCTTAGTGTCTCTTAAATAATATTTTTGTTTGGAATCTGGAGTTATCCCGGATAAAACGAAACTTCATGGTGTATTTGCTCAAATTCACGAATTTAATTAGCCAAATGCTTTCCTATGCATAGATACCCTTTCATCGTTAATGATCCTCGAACTTGAGAGTGAAGCCAACAAAAATTGGGTGTTTTATAAATCGTCAAGAATTAAGCGTTATTAGACCACGGGGCATTACCTTTTTCCTGGCGAAGAGCAAGCTGGAAGAAGGAAGAAGAAGAAGAGCAAACTTATATACAATTCTAGAGATGAATGCTACAATTATTGGTATTTTACTGATAGGATGCTGGTGTAAAAGATATGTCTCACACCTGGAGATTTAAATCGTACGTATTGAGTGCATAGTTTCGGTAGAGAAAAGTAAGGTTATTTTCCCTATATATGACATCAGTTACACATTAGATAAGCGCTGAATTGCGTCATTTTAACGGCATTACAATCTTTCAACGAAAGTAATGATTCAAGTTCTAAGAATTTCCTCCCTTCCTAAAACATGGGCATTTTGTTTCCCTGTCTCCGGGAAGGTTGAAGTATTTGAGGCAGTGCTATTTTTGCGAAGAACGTTTCTTCTATCGATTTTTACTACTTCATTTTTCCCTGCTTTGTGGGTGAAAGCCCCCTAAACTCCTCGGTGACCAATGGAGCATTATCCCGACTAACACGGTCGACAACGCAGCAGTCTCCCCTCCGCCCAGTCTATGGGCATATGAGGACGTGATGGGAATCCTAAAAGCTAATCTCTGTGCTGACCTAAACGAAAATCAACTCATCACGACTCTTTTTCTAGCATTTCCTCTTTCAAATATAATCATCACTGGTAGAAGTAGTAAAATATTTTTTGACAAATCACAGAATTAATCCGAAAAAACCCCTTTTCTTATGTAAAATGGCCAGATATATCCCAGGAAATACATTTGGATAATTAAAGAATTTTCTCTTCATTATCATTCCTTCTTGGTGAAGAGGGCCATTGGGCATTTACTGGAACAATTACCACTAATGTAGGCAATGTGAGATCAAAAAACAAGCTATAACCTCATTAGTTGATGCGTTCGGAAAGCGATTACTCATTGCAGATATTGTTAATGAAACAGCTGTCAATGAAACGATTTCACGTCAGTACGATGGGACGCCTGAAAGTTTTTGCATCCAATGTACTCTTCTCGTATTCTCCTCAGTCGATATGTACGTTTGAATTGTGGCAGGGATTTCATCTTAGTGTTCTTCCAGCTGATTTGTTGGTTTTTGGACAGTTTTTATGGCACCGATCTACAGAAATATCATAATTCCGGTCTACTGACACATTGCTCCGTTTTCCTTCCAATACGTGATCCGCCATTAGATCCCTCTGAAATTCCTCATTTCGTCTCCCTCTTCTAATTTTGTCCAGAGTTCTAACACTCTTCCTTTTTCTTCCCTCTACCCTAAGGGATACAGTGTAAAATTTCACTTTTCGGAAGGATGGATATCTGGCTTACATTTTAGATGGAAGTTATTTTCTTTTTGTGACGGAGTGAACGTAGACTTGTATACTCTTATATCACCAACTGTTGTTGAGTGCGGTTTTTAGGACTTTGCTACTTTGATTGCGTCCCGGATGTTAATGTATGTCCTTTATTTATGGTGAATACATGCAAGGCTGTAAACTTCGTTCAAGTTGAGGTTTATCCACTCCTTATGCATCATCTATTCTATATCTATCTTATATATAAATATTATATCTATGCATCTATGCAGCATTCAGATGCGTATCCCTAGCCAAAATATCTGCATCTGCATACGTATATTCATACAATCATCCATAGCTTAGGATTATGTTTTTTACGATTTAAAAAGTACAGAGGTCAAGGGGGATTGCGCTGTACTTGTTTTGGAAGTGAACGCGATTGAATTACGTTGAGAACTTCTCCATTCGCCGCTTACAGCGGTGGCAGAAGCCGGGCAGTTTCCTTCCCATTTCCCGGTGTAGGCGGTCCAGGCCGATATGGAGGAGTAGCGTTGCCTGGCGGCGTGATGAGCAGCGGGAAGATGACCGGCACTGCGGCTCGCGAAGAAGCGACGATGGACCCACGGACCTGACCGCGAGATGGACTGCCGCGCACTCGCTTTATTGTTTCAATGTGAATCTAGCTCATCACTCCTTTTTAACGCAGACATGATGAAAATTTTGTTCTCCATTATGGTCGAGACCCTAGTATACTGCCTAGGAAATTTATTTCTATATATTTGATAAATATTATTGAAATATAAATAGAGATCACTTCGGTTTGGGGCAGTAACTCTAAAAAATGTTGGCTGGATTCTCCCCTTTCTCTATACTTCAGAATATCATTCTGCCTCCTCGAAATGGCCTCCCTCAAAAGATGCATTTCAAATAATATGCGCAAATTTAAGATTCGATTTTAGTCTGTGGTATTCATTACATTTTATTCAACGCCACCGTATAAATTTAAAAAAATACATTTACACAGATTTGACATGATATTCATAACATCGCATTTCACTGAATAGCAATTTCCCATTGAGATCTCTCTAAGTTTCTCTAGGGGAGAATTCCCCGCTGGTTGGTTTTAGGGCTCCGACTGCCGAGGCTTCATCACTTCATCTCACCTGAGACCATAGCTCTAATAATTTGATTTCATTGCAAAAATGCATTCCATTCCGCTGCTTGGTTGGTTAGTTGTGGTAAGGGACAGGCTTGTTGAGCTCACTCACATCGTCGATGACGGATGAGATAGTTCGTAAGGATTTTTTTGGGAAATGAAGAAAGAGTAGAGAGAAAGTGGGCGTCAGAGTATGCTTCTTCTCAGCGACAGAGCCTAGTAATGCACAGTTTTACGTCCTACCCGACGGACGGAGTACAACACCTTGAAATGGTGTCCAAATGACACAACTGGGGATCGAGACCTATGGAAATCGTCCACCACTGCCTGGATTCGCTCTCCGGCCCTGGAGATGGGAATCTTTTACTGTAGTCGTCCACCAATCAAATCCTAGCTTTAATCTTTTCAATGAAGAAGGCAGTGGGGGATACCCAAAGGGAAATGTGAAAATCCCATCCGGAAAAATATTTTTTGCTGTTTTGCTGAATGCGTTGGCACGGTCCGTCCGTCTTCGGATAATATTGTAGAGCGCGTCGAACCTCTCGTCAATTGTCCCAGAAATATTCCTCCTCCTCTCGTCAGTGTATCAAGGGATTAGTGCTAGTGATCCACGCTAACATCAGACTAAGCGTTTGGGAAACACAGTCAAAGCATTTGCGGCGCTAAATTAAAGAAAATAGGATTTATCAAGCGAGTACAAGGAAAAAGTGTGAATGAAAATGGGAAATGGATGCTATTACGCACTGACTCAGCACTTGTCGAATTCTTCACGAGTATTTGGGACCCTGCAGAGAAAGATGCAGTACGCGGCATAAATTAAATACAGAAAAAAAGCAGCCCAGCCATTAAAAACTGCTTCGAGCGAACAAAACTTGCGGGAGAACTAGTTTTGGGACCGCTTGAAACTCAGATGCTACAAGTTAGGCTTGGGTTACTTGGAAATTACAGATCATGTGAGTTTCAGAATGGCATGGAGGGTTTTATTTCAACCCCGATCTACATCTCTAAAACCGAGAGAAGCGACCAAATAAGATTGATAAAAGCCGAACTGATAGGTGTAAATATTCCTGCTTTCCACGCATCATTAGTGGCACTTATAAAAAGAAGCGTGTAAATATGGCATTCTTCTTGCATGCATTGCACCCTTCCCTCTCTCCCTTTCTGTTAATTGTTTTTCCTGTTTCCCTCTCTTTTTCATGGCTTGTCTCCTCACACCCTCTCCCATATCCAACGCCACGAATTACAGAGTAGCATGAAGATGTGGTGCAGGCATATTTGTATTTACATAATACCCTGCCAGATACCTCAAGGGTACATGACAGGGGGTGAGTTATCACCAACCCAACATGCATTTCACTTCATCTTACTGGAGTTAAATCAGCTAACACTAGTAATGGATTAGCAAAAACCTATTGAAACTTGTCATGAAGCGAAGTTTCACAAATATGGCTACAATATAGGCATACTACCTATGTTAAACTGTTTTTATTTATGTTTTTTACAACTCAAATGCACGAAGATACTACACCGCACACATGCAAGGTACTGTCAGTTTAACGTAGCAGATAAGAATACAAACTTTAGGGAGTAAATCAGCTAGCTAGCTTCACTACATATTGACAAACCTTGATAAAAGTCTCATTGGTATCTGTTATGGTGAATTAACGTTCGCAGAAAAAAGTGACGTTTTAACCCTGTCCATCCTGTAGTCTATTTACCAAATTTAATTCTCATGATGTAATCTACCGAAGTATGCCGGAGTTCGTTAGATGCCATTAGCGTCGTCAGCAAATAAATCAGTTTGGAACTTTCTAAATTTTAATCAACGGTCTGAAAAACCCGACGGTTTACCTCACTGCTCTTGAGCATACGCTGTCTGACACATGGCAGCGTCGTTCTCCCTTCCCCCTCCCCGCGTGCAGTGAATCAACACGAGCGGTCACCCTACCAGGGGTCACAGAAGTCCCCGCGCTCCCTCGGATTCCCACCGGTCGTCCTGCCCCGTGGAGCGGTCTCGTTCCCACCGCCTTCGCCGCCGCCGAGCCGGGAACGGCCCCGGCCCGCAGTTCTCGTTCCCACCGGATCGGGGCGGGGGCGTCCTTCATTCCACGGGACGTATGTGTGGGAATGTTTTCCGCCGTGTTTGTTAAATGAGACGTAAGCTGGCATAACGCAAACGGTGTTCACCCTCTCATCTCCAGGGTGAAGAGGAGGGCTTCCGTCTTTCCATCTCGAGAGAGAGAGATATTCGGGGTTAGGGAGGGGTCGCTTTCTCTCGAGGGTCCTCACGATACGCTGGGTGAGACCCTGGGGGAGGGGGGGGAGGCAGGGTATCTGGTCTTGATGAGCGGTATCATTAAAACAGCTCGGTCAACTCTCCGTTTACAGTGGGGTATAATGAGTTTCAATGTTTCTGGCTTCGAAATTAGGAGATTCAATTTTGATTGAGAGACGAGGAACATATCTGTTCGCCGCTATCAAAATCATTTAAACTCTATGGAAAAATACAAAATTTTTGTTTCACTATTGTATGTATTGCTTTATTTTGCCAAGAGGATTGGAATCGTGGACGTAATGTGATGAGGGACAAATTCCAAGGCAATTATAACAAAGGATTTTTAATAGGAAAATAGTTTTATGAAAGAAAACTTCCTCCGGCCGGAGAATTCTATGGTCCTACCACTCATCACCAGTACACCAATAATCAGGTTAATTGATTATGGTATTAGATTTATAACGTCATTAAGCATTTCAAAAATAGGTATGAGTTGTCTCCGAGAAAGCAGAGGAAAAACTCTACTGTTCCTCTAAAAAACACTTAATTCACACTCGTTCGGATTAGTATCCTGTGGGAGATGCTATTCATGAAGATGGCAGTCCTTTTGAAAACCGGTAGCGAATCAAGAGGGTGTTTTGAAGCTGTGCGTTTTTCCTCCCTTCTTATCATGAAGGAGTTCTACGACCTAGCATTGAAAATGTTTCATTTTCAAGTTGTCTCAGTTGACCCCTCACTCCATCACCTTTCCCTCTGCTAAAGTTTATGTTTGCTGCAGAATTTGACATTTATTTTGTTCGAACGGAAAACGCATACTTTCGGTTTTCAATTATTGTATTTCAAGACGATGAGGAATAGATTAGTTCCCTAGGAAGAGGAATAATAACTATTAAATCCCTAAATTTAACCATGCAGCCGTGCGTATCTATCACATTCGTCATTATAGAAAATTCCAAGCATATTATAAAAGGTCGTCTTGTGGCTTTGAGAATCGATAATTTAGCTGTAGTAATCTTAAAAGCACTACTACGCGGTGGTAATTCAGCTCCTTCATCATATCGAGAATGGATCTGTTTAAGAAAAAGGAACTGTGTATTAGGTCAATAGCTGAAGTGAACTTAGTTCTGACACCCCTCTTATTCAGAGTAGATGCATGAAATCCGTAGATTCTTGCGATATTAAGTGGAATTTATGTATGATTCAGATTTTTAAAAATTGCAACTATGACCTATCATCCTAGGTCACAGTGGAATTTATTTCTGTGTCTAATTGCAAAGTTTTTAATTTCAGGTCCTGACAATGATGTATAAACACACAGAAATCAATTTTTCTACAACCAGGTTTCAATGTTTATACATTATCATCAGGATCTGATGATGATGTAAAAACATCGAAACCTAGGTCGCAGCGGAATTTATTTCTATGGCTAATTGCAATTTTTTTATTTCTACATCAGAGTAGCCGTGTTGACCCCATAGATCTAATTCCTCCTACTCGGAATTATAAAGTATTATCATGCTGTAGTTATTGCCTAAGGGGTGGTATCAGCGCCCTTCTCAAAAGACAGATGCAAGTCAACCATCCCTCATGCAATCTCAAAAAAAAATACTGGAAATGAATGAATGAGACCGTAAGTGAACTAATACTAGATTACTTCAGCACTTTAGCCTCTTCAGTGAAGACTAAGAGAAGAAGAGGGAATCGCTAAAATGAATTTTCATCGTCAGCAGCGTTTTAATCTACTTATGGACATAAAGAATATTTGAAGAAAGTTTATACGAAAATTTACAACTTTTTTAGGTATTCCCATGGAAGTAAAAGTTTCAACAAACAAAGGAGGAAACAAATCAAAACACGGTTTAATTCATTTTCATCAAAGACGCACATACCGTTTATCATGTTTCAATTTCATTTGGAGCGTCTCAGGAATAGTGATTTTATTATCTACTCCTTTCTATTAGTACGATGAATCGTGTGCGAGCTGGGAATTTGTTCCACAGAAGGAATAGTTCTTATTTGGAATTTGATTTTAATTTAATTTTATATAATTTGATTTTTCCAGAATACATCAGAAGAGATGTGATCTTATGCTGGAATTGATTGGTAGATAATGTTTTTCTAGGAAGATGATATTCCGTGTAAATCATTTTACATATTAAAATGAGGTGTTAAATGGATTAATGTCAAACATTTATGAAGGATAATGTTTCTATTATCACATAAAATAACTTACTGTCCATTACAAAAGTCGAGTTCGTTGAGTTTAGGACGTTGTATCTTCAATTAGGGAATGAATACTAAGAGAATGGCGATAGCAAAAAGTCGGTCCATCGGGTTTTGAGCGCCAAAAACAGGGCCTTCTTTCAAAATATATATCGTAAAAGTGTAGATAAGGATAGGAAACATTTTTTACACGTCAAATTATTAAAACTTTCGCGGTCCATGTTCGGCAAGCAGTGATTTTTTTTGATAACCCGCATCAAGATTTAAAAAAGCCAACGTTTCTTCTCCTTTGCCGGAGACCTCATCAGGGCTGAATGACCTAATTGCCTTTATTTTGCATCAGTTTATATCGTCACGGTGGTGCAAGAGGGGGAGGGGGTGGGTGTTGGCGGAGAGTCTTCTGGACGTCGCTCTACTTTCTAAAAATTACTGGAAGCCATAATTCATTTATTTTTTACACCCATCAGTAAACGTAGAAATGATCATTCTATCGTATGCATTTTATTTCGTTAAACTTGGTTGACTCAAATTTAAGATACAGCGTCATAAACTCAACGGACTCGACTTTTTTAATGGACAGGAGTGGACTGGAAGTTTGGACACTTGTAATCATAATCAGGTGCGATATCTGCCAAATTAATTGCATGCGTGAGATTATCAGTATTTTTTGCATTAGTAGAGAAAGTACCTTTTCACTTTTATAAACAATCTTTTCACTTCACTTTTAAAACAAGTTTTTTTTAAATTTTATAGTGACAAAATTCATTTTTTTAAGAGCCCAAGTATCGCCTTTCGGAAGCATTCGCGTTAAACACGGGTATTAGAGGGATGTCACATTATTAGTCGCATTCTCTTTGGACACGACTGTAATGTGTTCAGTTCGTGAGTGTACCCAGAGGGGGAAGGATGTATGTACTCTCATGCACCTTCGATGGGGGAAAGAGGACCGTCCCTTTTTGTTTCCCGAGCGATGAGGTCGAAGGATGCGGAGACCGCGGAATGGGAAGACTCGGAGAGAGCATATACTTGAGTGGGGGCGGAAGGGGTGAAGTGGCGGGGGTGAGGGGAGGAGGAACAGGAGGGGGCGGACAAGTGACAATGGGCGACACCGGAGACCCCACTCGGCGCTGGTACAAAATGCACCACACCTCGAGCGGCGGGGCGGGGCGGGGAGGGCGGAAATTCCGAAGTCAATATTGACGATCGCTTAAAGGCCCATTTCCACGGGTCCTTCCCCTCCTCCTCCCCTCTACATCCCCCCTGTCTCCCGCCGCTCGAGTGCTGTGCTTGGGGGAAGGGTAGACTCACAAAACCAACCCCCGTGGGCGGGGAGGCTCGGGGTTGAGAGGGGGGGGGCGCCGTCCTCTCTCTCTCTCCACCTGTACACGTTGCCTCCCACCTCCCTCCTCGCCTTCCTCCCTTCCCTGTGACAACCTCGGAGACCATTTCCCAGGGGCATAACCTCTCTTACGGTAGCTGAGGCGAGATATTTTTTTGAATTTTTAAATATAAAAATGTGACCAAATTCATTGAATTTCCAAAAATGCCAAAATATCAGACCGGTCCCGCCTTACTTATCGAGGTCATCATCATCATCATCTGGTGTTCTGCCTGCTGGCAGGTCCCGAATATCACCACTGTCTCCATCCGCTTCTGTCCCGAACCTTCTCTTTATTCACATTGTAGGTGCTGATCTTCACCTCATCCACCAATTAAATTCAGCTACTTCGTCTCTTTTTTCTCTCCCTCAACTGAACCTTCTAATATTAATATGTTTTTCCCTCTAATCACATGATCCATCCAGTTATCGTTCCTTACTCTAATTTCCTTAATTAGTAATCTTTCTTCCTTCACTTTATTTAAGACCTCCTCATTTCTCACCTTATCCACCCATCTTACTTTTTCCATCTTTCTCCACACCCACATTTCAAAAGCCTCTATACAATATCTTTCCCTAATGTCCATGCTTCACATCCATACATGAAAACGCTCCATGTGTAACACTTAGATAGCCTCTTTCTCAGCTCCAGGCTTTTACTGGACAGTAAGTTTTTCTTCTGGTATCTTATCTAGGTATTTGACAAAAAGCACAAGCCATATTCTACGGTAAATGGTATGCGTATACACTCCATGGAGATAAAATTTAAAGGATGGAGAATTTCTAACGCGTATATCTAGTCAAAAATTGCCAGAGAGTAGTTTTTCCGTACGTTTTCTTACCGTAAACCAGGGCGAAGCCGACACAGTTTTGGCGGTCTCCTGCACTCAAATAAAAGATTTTTCAATTATATTTTTTCCTGATGAAACTTAATATCTGTAATAATCGTTTCATGCTTAAATTTTAGAAACCTAACCTCTAAAATCTCAGAAAATAATTGTTAACGAAGAGAAGTGAAGGTGGTACACTTACATTACGTTACGATAGAAACTGAGAAATTTGCTTCTATTTCAACTCCACCCAATAATTTCGCTCATCGGACTCCTACAGACTCTATGAACTTGGCTGTTGCCTTACCAACCCACTATACTCATTAGATTTTCCATAAAAAAGAGTTTATCTCTTGCAAAACCATGGTCCACTCCTCAAGGTTTTCTGTTTCCAAGTTTTCTTCGGTATTAACCTCATCACAAAATGAATGATTCCTTTTGAATTCCACCCAGTGTTTTGCACCAGCCTAGGTTGCGACCAACTAATGCAGTTAACAATGCATATACGTAGATTAATTTTTGCGAAATTATCCATTCTTAGGTATGGTTGGTAGGTTAGGTAGATATGTTTAGCGAAACGTTCCATGACTGAACGTATATGAGCTCGTAGTAATCGACCTCTGGACTTTGATAACGGCCTAAGTTCGTCGAAACCTAGGTTGGCGTAATCAAGCTGTGAGGACTTACAACTCTTTCACTGTGTGATCATGTTATCAATACTTCATTTCTACAAGACATCCTCTGATATGTTAAACTTAATTTTCTTCGTTAAGTCCGTAGCATTCAGAAAAACAGAAAATAGAACGACGAAAAAATGAAATTAACATAAATTTTCGATGTACCATATTCACCCCGCTAACTGCACGTTTTAGACTTTATAGAGAATTAAAATATTATAAAACATGAAACCTTTTCTCAATGGATTAGGAAACGGAGCAAGGAAAAATATTTACTTGGCAGTATTATTTACCGGGACGGCGCATCTACTGACGATTAGCGATGATGTGGTGAAAACGTGATGACACTGGAGACAAAGGTAATGTAAAAAGTGGAGGTGAAACTCAGAATTGTAGTTAAAGTACTGTCTGGCTTTGCCAACTAGTGTCTAGTACATGGGCCAACCGTCACCGTCGACCTCCCTCTTACGTTAGTCCGCCAATTCCTTCCAGTTTCGAAATTTTCGTGTTTGTATCGCCTTCATTCCCCTTGCAGACTTCACCCCGGTTTACGGTAAGTATTAAAAAAAATAATTTAATACTAATCGCAGTTATTTCACCAGAATCTCCCAAACAAACCGGTCGTAGAGACGTTTTCTCCGCACAGCGTGAAAAAATGAGTCTGGTTGAACGCTTACGTAGGTATAACTATTTAATTACTATGAATTTCAGTCACATGGAACAATATTTTAACTCCATTGATATTTACTCCCTGCTTCTAACTGCGGCTGAAATTAAAAGAATAAAATTCGGATACGAATTATGACCTCAATTATGACTTGGTAAAAATTTTGCTGAAATTCACGTTAAAGCCTTTCTCAACGTCAATACTCTATTGCCTCCTATATATAATTGCTTACCTGTTCCTTCCCTACCTATCAATCGCCTAGGTTATTGGATTCGAAAGTTTCTTAATGGAGCTAGGTAAAAGAAAGAGAGAGGTTTTAGTGAAGAGGGTGGAATAGAACCTTCTTTATTACGTATGAATCACGCCATGATAAAAATTGTCCGAGTATAATGGCAACGGTCACGGAATTATCCCTAAACACTTAAGAATGTTATTAGAATAGCCTGACATTCTTTCACATTTTGCATGCTCTGATCCTTCGATGGAATTAAATTCCTCCACGGAGGTTGACATAGAGAAGAATTTGATACTCTGGGTTTAAAACCGTTTTAATTCGTACTTATGGACAATACTTCGATCTGAAGAAGCCGACCAGAACGCAAGAAAAGTATCATCCGAAATAAAGGATAAATGTCGGTAGTGAACTCGAATGATCAAATTAATGTGTTTTTTTTTGTTTCTCGCTGAATTCTCTCATCGAAGCGCTGTTTATGTACTTTTCTATATTTTGATTTCCACTGCAAACAGCAAAAACTTTTATTTGAATACATTTCACGAGGAAGGTGATTCTTTGAGGAGAATTTAGATCCACACTTAGCTCTACGAGATACCATTTGCAAAACTCGTTGCATAAGATTTTTTTGCAGCGAGCTTTTCTGTTTGCTTTATGCTCTCTGCAGTAGACTATTTCGTCTCAAATTGTGCAGTTATGTGAAAAAAGTTAATTGGAAACGTGCCTATATAACATTCAAGTAAAATTATCGCGGGTGAGAAGTATTTATGCGTCTGTTATCTTTCTATTCAAAGGTTTAGCTTTACAAGCTTTGGGATGAACCGGAGGGGGTTCACCTGAAAGCATTGGTACCAAAAAAGGCACACGGAATTCCTTTGGCAGGGAGGCTATGCGTAGCTTACAAAAATTGCACTTACCGTCCGGATGGCGTTTCAATTGTTACCACCATAAAGTGAAGAATATTCTGTACTCCAACGCCTATATTCATGGATTTAACGTGATTGATAACTTATTAATATTACTTTACTTTCTACTCCGTTTTCAATCCTTTTTTCGCTGTCTTAATTGGGTTCCTGGGCATCTTTTCACTCCTGGGCATGTGCTTCAGCTATAGATTTGAATTTCGTTATACTATCATTTCTTGCATTGTTATTTCCAATGACGTGAGTCTTCTGAAATAGCTTAATAAAGATTTCACTCTCTATCTTCGCAGTCCAACGTTCATCATTACTTCTAACTCAACCCCTAAGTTAATTCCAAAATAACAATGTGGAAACATTACTTGGCCAATGCATGTATTATAAAATGGAGAATAATAATAATAAATCAAATTAGAACTGTGCTTATCCATCATGAGTTAAGTGAAGCATGATGCGTACATTCTCTTATCATTTTATTTCAAAAATGACGGTTTTTCTTCGGGAATTCCAAGATACCCAGGTTTATAAATCTTAATGTTTTTTCTAAGTTTATCCATATAAAGCCGGTGTTTACCTCGAACCCTGACACTCTGCTCTGTTATTCTGTCCTTCCAAACACTTTCGTTAGTCTTCATTTCCCAGACGCGACCCTTTTTCGAACCCTTTCTATGGCTCTTAGTGGTTACATCCATCCACCCGCTGCCTCATGCAGCTCCTGTCCCTTCCATTTCTCATAGAACACAACTGCCTCCTGGACTACTCTGTCCACTTCAGTGATGACCGGTATTTGTTACTCGGTTCTGTTGTCGATCGCATTTGAACAACAAAAAGATGGAACATGAGGTGTTTCCTGAGGATGTATGAAGTGCTCACCGTGAATGTGTTTTCTCGCGAAAGACATTGAAATACATAAATTCAATAAAGGCTGATCTTGCGTAATATCAGTTGATAAAATGTAAGGACGTCGGAAGGCAGTCCATACCTTTAAAGTTGATTTATTTTATTTGTCAAATATTTTTGGTTGTTGCTTCAATAACAATATTAAATCGTACCGTTGATACTAAGTGATTCCTTAAAAAACATTAATGCCCATTGATATGATAACTCAGGTGGTTTGGAAAGCAGTTACACGGACATTAAATTGTCAAAATCTGCGGAACTTGGCATGATTCATTGTCCCTCGATTGGATTGGATATTTGAGGAGGCGACCAACAGGTAAGGTCATTTGCGCCATAGAGGATAGGTAAGGGAGGAAGGGTGGATAGAAACCCGGTGTCGGCATTAGCCTGCTCTTAACGAAAGGCGCCAAGGTGACCACGGCTTAACCTCTCATCCGACAGACGGAGTACAATACTTTAAGTGCCCTCCACAAGACACTCAAGTAGGGATCGGGTTTCCTCTGAGAAACATCCTCCTCTGCAGGGATTGGAACCCTGGCTACCCGTGTGGTAGGCGAGTACTCTAGCCACCACACCAACCCGATCCCCATTGTCCCTCAATAGAAGCAAAATCTCCTTCATCGTGAGGCCAGATCTATCATGTTGTCATCAATAAAATTTTTAAAAACATTCTAACGGTTATCGTCTATAACTGTCCCTTGTGTACACAATCTCTTTGCCACTAATAAAAGTAAATAGTTCTCCTTTTATAAGTGCCACCTCGTATTGAACTGTGAGCATTAATATTAGTTTCCCATGATACACGGGAAATTATATATTTTTATATGCTTGGGACACTAGGTCGGTGGTTCATAGTTATGCTAACACTGTCGTTGTATTCGATCTGCCAGTTTAAAACAATTTACATGGTTCATATTTCAAGTTCTACAATAATAGGGCATTGGTTATGATCTTGGTTATTTTTATTCTAATCTTTAATGACTCATCTTTCTTGGTACAATTGAGAACCTCGATAAAACAACAGCAGTAGTCTACTTACGCTGTTATTGCAAAAATGCCATTTTCAAAAACGACCAATCGTTTGAGATAATGTACGTGACCTATAAAAAAAATCAAAATAATTTTTAACCCCATCTGACATTATATAGATCTTTTGCACAAATTAAAACTTTTATTTCTCAAAATAATTTAAATATGCTGATGTTGTATCCTATTCTCCTCATGGAAAAATACCATGCGTCAGGGCTTGGCGCATGAAACCTTTCCTTGTGGTGTCGCTTGTGGTGTTCTATGCATTTCTGATGTTCATCTTATATCCATATTCTATATGAACCCTATATTTTAATTCAAATAAACTTTTAGTGGCCGTAATGCTGTACTCTGTCCACGTTCCTGATCAGAAAGTTATTTTGCCACCGTTAGCTTGTACAATGCCTTTCCTTACTATCTATATGTTTTAGAAGCACATCTGATTGGAATTTTAAAGGTTTGTTTGACAGAGTAGTGACAAAATGCATATTTTCGCGGTTGATATGAGTGTTGTAACACCGTGTAAAATATCCTTCACATCCGTATTGGAATAGTGGAGGTCAATAAGTGCATCCAAGGCAGCCACTTTGCTTGAGCGCACAAGTAATAATTTGCATCTCCCGACTCAACCATTTGTTTCTCCTCCCGAGACTATTAAGTGATTCGATGGAGGGAAGAGGCAAGTGTCACTTCATCGTCATTATACCCTAAAATCCACCTCAATATTATTTAGCAGGGGTGAATTTGTATACCGACGTGCATAGCATAATGGTCTACATAAGTTATAGGAACTACGAATGCAAACGGAATGTCAGTAAATGGAGATGTGAGAATTTCAAATGTAACGAAATCATGTAAGATGTGTTCTCAGTGCTGGTTAGCGTATTGATAAAGAAGCTTTCCAGAACCAAAAAATCAATTAAGCCACTTACTAAACGAACGATTTGTAAAGTCTTAATGCTTGTGTTATAAAACGTAAACGTTCGCAGAAAAACGGCCTTTTCAACTTGCCCATTCTGCGGGGCATTTCAAAGGGTAGCCAATTTTAGGCCCTAGACTAATTTTATGCCCATAATCTAATCGAGCAGGTATAGTACCTTGCGTTGGTACGTGAAAAATATTTTCAAGTCAGAGAGGAAATCGGAGACGCGTTTACTGAAAAGATTCATTCTGTATTTCAATATACGTTCTGATATTATCCTAGTTTATTTTTGGTACATGACACTAATGGAATCATTCTTGCGACCGTTTTTAATATAATGCCAACCTCCGCTGATACATGTTGTAACATGAACTTCTCGCATCAGTTTCAAATTTGGAGATCAGATAGTCGATATAGCTGGGGTGGAGGCTTTCACTTCTGAGATCATGTGGTCAAATGTCGATGGTGGTCCCCCTTAGGGTCGTGTGTAAAGAGCACTTGAAATCTGAGACTCCGTCCTTTGGTTGGGACGGACCGTAGTCATATTCTCTAACTTTTTAAGAACTTATCGGGAGAGCATAGACATCAAAAATAGATCCTTAGCCTTGCATCACATAATTATGAAACCTACAACATGCAGGATAGTGGAGCATTTTCGTACAATAGTCTTTTCTACAATCGTCACCGGATTGCCATAGTGAGTATAGGCCAGAATAGGACAATGGACAACTTGAGGCCTAACGTTAATAAAGGCCCGTGCAATGCCTAGTTTCTCTCCACCATTCCTACATTCCCCAATTAGCTTTACCTTAACAACCTGTCCACCTACCCTTAGTCACGGGAATGACTGCGATCGCACTTCTCACTAAGAACCAACTAACTAACCTATTACTTGCAAATGCTCCTCATATAGAATAGAATATAATTTATCTACTTTCATTTAAATTACAATAAATTAAGAAATATAATACAATTTAACATAGAAATGAAAGTTGTAGGAGGGCTCCAAGGTTGAAACCTGAACTGAGCCACCAGCAATCTGTATAATGTTCCCTTCATATGAGCTGCAGTGATATGGTGTAATTACAAATTAGTAATACAAAATCAGAAAATTACATTAAATATAAACATAAAAACACAGCATTTAACCATTTTTAAATTTTCAAGTTGTATTTTGTTTGGTTATGAATAACATATAAGTTGACTGTGACTCGTCATTGGTGTAATGAGTAATGCTGTCATTAACGTTGATTACCCCAGTGGAGTTCACCAAAGACTCTCAAACTTCCCAAATGCCTTTACGTACGCTTGTAACCTTTTCATAACCTGCCCATCTATTCATCATGGTTGAAACTCGCCATGAAATAATAATTTGACATGACCGGGATTCGAACCCGGATCTCCCAATAGCCGGTCAGGTGTATTGTTTCAATGTTTTTATTTTATTACGACATCATGTTACATTACATTGATTAGCATGTTCCAAAATGGTCATTAGACAACGCAATCTGCTCCAATGATACATACATACATTTGTATACATTCTTTTTTAAAGTATTTTAGACACATACATTTATAAAATTTACATATTTTAGTTTATATCTCTTTTTTACATAAAGTAATGATAAAAAACGTTTAGAAACCATGCTTTTTCATGCTCCGAGGAGGTTATCTGTTTATTTCCTATATTCACTTTCTTGATTAAAGCCAGTCTTATATTTAGCCAGTTACACCTCCAAGCCATCTTCCTTCATGGTGAATTTCGAGAAGGGTTTATGTGAACTAGATGTTCACGCTTCTAGACTACATAGTGGCACATGAGATGATAGTTAAGCTTATAAAGCCACGGTCGCGATGGATTGCCAACGTTGGTGGCGCCAACATTATCGTTTATATAACGACGAAATTGACGAAGAAAGATCTTTGACGAAAATCTCGAAGGAAGATAGCTGGGTGGTGTAACTGGCTAACACACCTGACCGGCAATTAGCAATCCTGGTTCCAATCCCGGTCAAGTCAAAATTTTCCCCCGGTGAATTTTAACCCTTGGTGTATATGCACTCTTGCGAGTGACTTCGTACCACATCATTTGTAAATGCCCCTTCGGACCAAAGTTGACGCTTGATCTCTTAGATTTTGACGAAAATTTGGGGAAACGTTTACTTTGTTAAATAATAAATACTACTTCAAGCGTTTAGCGAAAATTTGAGAAACAGCTGAATAACGGCTGTTTTTCAAAATGGGCATGTTCAATGCCATTAGATTTTCGTAATCACATAGTTCAAGGAAAAATCAACGTAAAAAGACGTTCAATGGCTTTGTTTTAAACAAAAAGTTTTGATTAAACTTAATTTTAATTAAAAATAGCAATTTAACTATTATTTGTTTAAACATTTTAATTATAAACATTTTATTGTTTAAATGCTTTATGTGACTCAAATTTTTTCGAGCTCATTTTTTTACTTGATGCACCTTGTTATGTTATGCATATAATATAAAAATTTTGAGAAGGTGTTCTTCCATTTGAGAGAGAAAAAAATGTTTGAAATTTTCACCGTAACGGCCAATCTATACCGATAGACGGAGTTAAATTCATCTTTTGCATTGCTTTTGCGTCTATTTTACGTCTAAAATTTACGCATAACGCTTGAAATGATGTTCATTATTCCACAAGGCAAACGTTTTCTCAAATTTTCGTTAAAATCTGAGAGGTCAAGGATCAACTTTTGTCCGGAGCGGCGTGGAATGACCTAAATGCAGTGACTAAAAAGAAAAAATCATCCGCCTTGACCGGGATCCGAACCCGAATCCCACAGGGGAAGAGGACACCTCGGCAACTTAACTGGCTAAAGTACTTGGCCGGAAATCGAGGGATCCGGGTTCGAATCCCGGTCAAGGCGGATGATTGTTTTCTCTGAGGAATTTCGCACAATTATGCATTGCGGGTGACTCAGTAAAAGTGGAACTCCGTGGTTAGTCCCGGATAGCTTAAAATCAGACAATGACTGTAAATTTTCCCAACTATTGTTCGTGACGCAAGTGACCTCAGTAGCCGGCGACCTCCTCGAATAACCGACCAACCGCTCTGTACGTCGCGTCGGTGCCGGAATTAAGAAAGTCAAACAGCGCGACGGATGTGTGTGAACCCCTTAGCGAACGCAAGGAATAATTTGCATCTTCCGACTCAACCATTTATTTCACCTCCGATCACTCGGAGAGGGAAGAAGGCAGGTTCTAGTTGTGTGTGCGTTTCCTCCGTGGCCTGCCGGATGGTGGTGGACAGACGGTGGCCTGGAGGGAAGTGGGATGATGGAGGGTGGGAGAGGGAAGAGGGGCAGAGCAAGACCCGCCACTCGACGTGCATTAAGTCTCCGCCTCACCTCGCCTCGCCGCGGCGGCGGTGGCGAAAAGTCCCTCTGAGGGTGCTGCCCTCCCTCGCACTTGAGCGGCGCGCGCTAAAATAAACCTCAACCAACCCCCGTCTTCTTCTTCGCCCCAACCCTCTCCTCCCCCCGTCTCGCGGCATGTCAATGTTTGTCCATGATTTGGTTTGGCACACTCGGCTTCCTACCATTTTTTTTCTCTCTTCTCTCTCTACACTCTCTGAAAAAGATGACATTCCCTCCGCCAACGAAAGGAAACGGCGGTCCGCGCGGGAGATTATGTTACTCGGCACTCCAGGCATCGTCCGTCGCCTCTCCGGATGCTTTCTCGAGCGAGACTTCGAAGTGGGTGCGGTCATCGGAATGGACCGCGGGTTCCTCTCCTTTTCGCCGGATCGATTGTTTGTCCCGCGGTGTTTCTTGATGTCCGTATCGTATTCCACTCATGGCGGCTGCCTTAATACGCGATTCCTCCTCTTCGGCGCCTTCGTTTTGCAAATAGTCTCTCCGAAGAAATTGTCTGGTTGAAGTCACAAGTTTTCCCCCCGCGCCTCACTGTGATGCAGAATCCCAGAAACATGATCAAAAGTGAAAATGGAAAGTCTTCAAAGAGGAAGTACAGGCGAAGGGTGCGGTAAGCGCACCGAACAGAATCGATTGTTGTGGCATCAAAACTCTTAGTTTACGTAATATTTTGTCCTTTCATGACGAATTAAATATATAAATTGTTCTCTTGTATCCGTCCGAGTAAGAATTTTGGCTACTGCCAACGTTTCGATGGAATGCTCCTCTATCTTCTCCAGAGTAATGATTCCCAGGGCATTGTCTACGCATATACACTTGTCTAATCGGGGTACATCCTGAGCAGGGAATAGAAACCGTTCATTCACACAAGAATGAAATAAGGAGACAACAATACCCACCCGATTAGACAGGTATGTAAGCGTAGACAGAACGTCATGGGAATCGTTGCTCTGAAGATGATGGAGGAGTATTCGTTCGGAACGTTGGCAGCAGCTAAAATCATCACTCGGACGGAAACCCGAGAACAATTTATGTATCCCAGTTAGCATTTTAGGACTAATATGTCCACGCTCTTGAAACAGCAAAATTTTTGCGGTTCACAATTGGCTTCTAATTTGCAAAGAAGTGATTATTGCTGTCTCTCTGCAGATTTAAGGAGGTGGCTTGCATTTACATCAAAGGTAAAGAGCTACACTACTCCCATCTATGGACTCCATGGCAATTCAAAGAACACGGTAGATCTGTTACATCCTTTTAAAATATTAATGATACGTTAGCAATATCCAGTGAAGGTGTGTCTAAGGGCGGATTTGGTTCATATGAAATAATATCCATCTACTCAGTCGCCATTTATCTGAAAGCAATAAATTAATTCGTGGATGTTGGAGGACACTTCCTGGCATTCATGTGCCGGTGATGGATAAGAAGGATTTTTAAATCTCTAGCTCTCTCCAAATTCAACCCAAATATTCAGTTAATTATGAACGTTATGGTTAAATTCCATAGCAAAACGACACAGCTATAAATAGCGACTCCATCAACCCTATAGAATTAAATTTGGGCTTGAGAAACTGAGACGCTGTTTTTTTCAGTTTTTGCAGAGGATGAATTTTTATTTTCAGCGGCATGGTAAACCATGTCTTTCGTGTGCTTTTTTTTAAAAGCTTACTCTACCAATATTTGAACTTTAACACTTTCAAAAAAGCTGAATATTAGCGATATTTTAGGCTTTTTAAAGGGCAACTAAATGCTACCAAGTGATGCACAGATAAAAAAAACGCTGAAAGAAGTCGTGTTTGCCTGCAAAATATCTTTCTTATAGTAGCATTGTCAGTATTAAGGCTGGGACACAATCAACGTGTACGTGTAACGTGAGCCGTTAACGGGAATACGCGTAAATATGACTGACGGGAAAGTATAGCGAACGGACACAATCAACGTGTACGGGGAGTACGTGTACGCGAGAGATGGGCAACTTTCATCTCTTCCCGTGTCCCGTACACGGAAAACCAATCAGAATAGTCCCGAGAATCCGGGAATGGAAGCCATCTGTCGGCATATACATCCAACTGTTGAAGATTGCTCTTGGCGAAGACAACTTATTTACTTCCACACTTGTTTACACCCGATCTCTTAGCTGCGCCTTCGATAGTCAATTGTTACTCCGGGCCGCGTTAACGTCGATTGTGACCGCTGACTTGCGTTCCCCGTCTCCCGTTGTCCCGTGTACGTCTCGCGTCACACGTACTCGTTGATTGTGTCCTAGCCTTTTGGCTTGAAAATTGCCAGCGTAACGTTTGATATTTAATTATTGATGTTTATGTTGTTAGGGGGTTGTTGATGAGAGAGGAGAGGGGATTGTTGAGAGAGAGAAGAAAAGGGAAAGTGGCTCAAAGTAGTGAGGCAAAAAGAAACTGTATCTTTAAGAAAATAATGAGGATTTGGAACAAAACAAACGTCTGACGTTACACCAGTAACTGTGTGACTTATGAAAGCTATGAAGCCACACGAGTATCTCATTTGAAAGGTCACGTATAATTTTTTATTCAGTCCATCATAAAAGTTACAAGAATAAGTAATATTCCTGTTGCCATCGTCTAGTACTTTTTTCTTGGCACCTTGAAGAGGCCATCTCATTGATGGAGGCAACTTTGCGCTCAAGAGCAGACTCTGCATGGACTTCATTCCTTCTGAATACCACCGAGCGACCCATCTGGCGTAAGAGAACCTACCAGGAACCATTAACATAACATCGCGCTGCCCGCTTTATTTTTTTATTTTTCACGACACTTTTTCCGACTTAAAATGCATCGTCATCAGGATCACCGTTTCATGAAAACGACATATTTCAAAATTGCCCCTCTACCATGGTACACCATGCCGTTCAAATTAAACGCTATGAACTTTTCCTTAAAAGTTAATACTTCCGCAATGAACTACTCGAGAAATTTCTCTCCATCACAGTGCACTGTACTTCTTTTGTGATCGGCCCAGAACTTGTATGGACTAATTATCCCATTAATACAATTGCAGAATAATCTTTCAAAGTGTGCCTCGGTGTGAAGGAATTGTCATCGTTCGATGTCATAGATCTGCACTTCTCCTATTATGCTAGAGCTGTCTCCCCTGGAGTAAGATCCACTCAAGTCGTAGCGGCAACATTGGAGACTCACAGAGCAGCTGAATGTTCTTGACGATTCTTAACTCGCAGGCCACCTCAGCAATAGCAGTGTTGCTTAACTATTGATTTCGTCACTGATGAAATAATCATAGTACATGTTGAAATACTTCTAGTTTTAGTTGTTGTGTCCACGGACATATAAGGCATTTAAAAATTAATTAACCGCGTAGGTAATGATGCTGGAAACGGGCTCAGTATACATCCTACTTATTTTCTCAATTGAAGTAAAATTGTATGACTGGCGCACCAATTTTTTAGCGCTACCCGGGGAACTCAATTGTTAAAGGGACAATCAAAACCGTGGTGACCTCATATAATTAGACTCAATTTTCCGCTACTTTACAACTGCTATAAATCTTGTATGAGTAAATTCTCAAATCTGATGTTTTGACCATATGCTTCACATCTTTCCAGTCTGTAAGCCGCACATGTATGAGAGATCCTCCAGTCGAGAAAAATCAGGTCCAAAAATGACCGCTTTAGAGAGTCTATATATGCCATATTTCTCTAGAATCTCAAACTAATTTTTTACCCTTTATTGTAACTTTTAATATTTTAAATATTCACTTTAACACACGCTATTTATAGCTCCCCAAATAAAGAAAATGAAGTCTAAATATGATTGAATTGAGTGCGAAGATATTTTTGTTAGCTTCTAGAAAATATAGGGCTGGTTAGACACAGACGGCAATAACTATGAATATTCTTATACAGTAGACAGCTTTACCATGGGCTCACTTCACGATGGATTCACTTTACGATCAGTATGCTGTTACGCGCGAATTTCAACCTTCAAATTTCGACGATATCGTACACCAATAATGTATTACACAGTTCTTATTATTTATTACATAGTTCTTAAAACATTTTAACCCTTATTTGTAAACAGATTGCATTTTTTATTAAAGCAACGTATAACTGTTAATTGTTACGTGACAACTGATCCTGAGGTGGGTAATATGCTGATTTACTTTACGACGGCATTCACTTTACGAACGGTCCCGTGAAATGGATTTTTATCGTAACGCGGGGGTCTACTGTACTTTATCACATAGTACAATGGCAACAAAACACTGAAATCTGTGACTGTCCTTATGCATATAATTATCTCGAGTAGAATACAGGTTTTTTAAGGAAAAAAATAATTTCAAGTTCTATTTCAGCAAATAAGAAATGTAAAAGGAAAAAATAAATAAATATTCTCTATTATGTTTAAAATAGTATATTTTCAGTATCTCTCCTCTGTCGTGGCTAGTTCTTGATCTATCACGGAAAGAGTAAACATCAACATTATCAAAAAATCGTATGCGCCATCTTGGAAAAATGGTTTCCGCGAGCAAGCGAGGAGGGATAAAATTTTAATATCATCGCGTTTAACTGCCAATACATGTGGGTATGCTTGTACAAAAGATGAATTTTAAAAAATTGTTGTGCAACCACCCTTGAATCATTTTAATGGAATGAACGTATTCCCTACTGGTAAAATTACGTCAAATTGCCCTCGGATGTGACGATTCAGGTTGATTACTAACCACTCGATTTTGTCGATGATTTCAATTCCAGCAGACGTTCCCTCTCCCGCCTTATCCCATACTTTTATTTTTGTCTATCATCGCTTTTCGCTCCAATTCGTCTCTCTCTCTCCCCCGTCTGTCTTGTCCTCTCACCTCCTTCCCCCCCTCACCTACTCCCCCCCCTGAGTGGCACCCCACCACTCGCCGGCCAAACATGATCGCGTCTCCCCTCACTGTTTCCTCCCTTTCCCTCCCTCCTTCTCCTCTTCTCTCCCTTCTCCCGTCGTCCTTCCTCTTTTGATGTCATCCCGTTTGACTCTTTTACCCATCGTCTCCTCAAGGAGTCTCCCTCCCATCCATTCCATTCCACTCCATACCTTCTGAAAGGGTTTTTCACATTTAGTTGACAGTGTGAGCTCTTATGGAGATCCGATAAAGCGAAAATTTGAAGATTTTATGTATCCTCATTCAACTTGTGGACGTTTTGTCTATGCAAACATACAATATTTTGAGATAAACCATTTTGCTTAATATTACAGGCAGCGTATGCCCTTCATTTCTCAAAAAAAGTTCCCAGACTTCTTCTAATCGATAAATGATAACCGATTTTTAAAGCTAAAACATATTATGAACGGTTTCCTATGTCGCCAGGAGGACGACTCGCGGAGCGCAAGTTAGGCAACACCATAAAATCCATCCATAGGGCTGTCCACGTACAATAGAAACTTTCTATAGTCCGTGGGCCTGTCAACTAAGTGTGGAACGTGTTATACCATTTTCCACCCCTAGAAATCCCTATTATTTATATGTAATTCCAATTTGCAGTTACTCTCACCAATATTTACTGTTAGATATTAAGCTTCATTTTGCGCTCTCTTTAGTTGATTTCGCGTAAAAATTTGCAGTTATACTCAACATTTTAATGTTATGCGATTTGTACGCAATGATACGAGGTGATTTGCTTCCATACTGAGTGTTATCCCTCAGGATATTTCCTGTATTACCTTATTAGGAGGAGCGTTTAGATTAGTTTGAATTTAGACAGCGGATACCCAATGGCTGTCTTCTAATTTCAACCTAATAAATACAGCATTGTAATTAGCTGATATGGTCTTTTGTGGCCTCTGCCAAGTTTTACAGGGATCGGGTTGGTGTGGTGGTTAGAGTACTCGCCTACCACACGGGCGGCCAGGGTTCAAATCCCTGCAGTGGCGGATGTTTTTCAGAGGAACCCGATCTCTACTTGAGTGTCTTGTGGAGGGCACTTCAAGTGGAGTACTCCGTCTGTCGGGTGAGACGTTAATCCGTGGTCCCCTTAACGCCTTTCGTTAAGAGCAGGCTAATGCCGACGCCGGGTTTCTATCCACCCTTCCTCCCTTACCTATCCCCTATGGCGCAAATGACCTTAGCCGTCGGTCGACTCCCCAAATATCCAATCCAATCCAAGTTTTACATCAATGTGTCGTATAAACTTCATGGTAAGTTTTTTGTTCCAATGATGAACGCCTCATGGACGGTCTCTCCCTGACACCATTCAACATAGTTGCGGAAATCTGTAGTATTTCTTCCCATGAGACATTCCTTTTCACGCTTCAGCTCTACGTATCGTATGTTCCCCATCAATGACCTCAAGAATTCTTAGTCCTTTCCCCAACATATTACCGTTATTCCTTCTATCTAAGCAGCGTGATGCATGCCATATCATTTATTCTGCACCATCCGAGTTTCTCTGAAATTTTCCCTTCTTCAACTCAAGTCCTGCGCTCACTCAAATGCCCTCCTTCTCTCCAAGTGTGTATTTCCAATCTTCTTCGAAATGACATCTCAAAGATGGGATTAGTCCGTCAGAAAGATTTAGAAACATTCTCAAACGTATTCGTGTGTCTACCTCATGAGTATCTTTCGTTTTTTCGCGTTCTTATTCCCCGTGAGAGGATGATGCTTCTCTTTGTTCTCTTTGTGCGAGGGATGTTCTTGCCCTCGAGTTATATTCATGTGTCGTATCGTTTTTGGAAAATGTTTTTAATGGGTTGGGCAAACGAAAGAGGAAATTTTAATGGCGACTGTGCTGAACTAGTATATGTATCCCTCTCTCTTGCACAAACAGAGCAATCTCCCCTTGTTCTACCGCTTGTCCTCTCTTCTTCCAATTCCCCTCCTTTATCTCGCCCTTCCCTCTCCCCCGTTCTTCATCAATCTTCCCCCTCCACCGCCCGCTCATTTATCAATCCCCTCCTCTCATCACCTCCCTCCCACTCGCCCCCTCCGCCCCCCTTTTCAACTCCCGCATCGGCTCTGTCGGCGAGTCAACAGAGACACACGGCGATCCCTTTTGAAGACGGGCCTCTTTATACATTCGGGACGAGGGCGCTATTTCTCGCTCACTCTCATCCCACCCCTTGATTTCGATGGAGATCAAAAATACCCATGCAATTCCACGTTGTATTCTACTCCAAGAGGCTCAACCGCGACTCTACGAGTCGAAACAAAGAAAGTACTACATTCCACTTTTCTGTTTTAATTGTTTAAGAAGTACCAGCTAAGGTAAAATACAGTTATTGATTAGTGTTGGTTCTGAGTTATTGCATGCTACAGTTTTCACCTTCGAGTCTTCGATTCTTCATCTAGTCCATCTTCGAAGAGATGTAAATATAAGAGGATGATTAGATTGTCGTTGTGGAATAAAGATAAACCATAAGGGAACAAAAGTAATGAGATTCTCTGGGAGAGAGACGTGTATTACTGATCTTCGGCCTAGAAAACTGACATTTATACTGTATATACGTATAAATCTACAAAATACCCTGCGAGCCGCCGCATGGGCAGGTAGCAGGGGGTGTTTGGTCACCAGCCGTGTAAAGATGTATGTTTTTGGAAGATGAAATGGTGAAATGAATTATAGGAGTGTATTTAGTGGAGCTCAATTTTTACTATGGTCACTTATTTTGCGCGTGAGGAACGACTTTTTGTACCTATCTGTTCGGCAGTGTACTTATCTCTCTTATTTTGTTGCATCTGTCAGACCTAGAGATGTAGTAGGATTCATGATAATATTCTGTGTCGCTCTGAAAAACACCAGTTCTGAATTTCTCTTTCTGTTCTGAAAACTTCTGAATGTATGGTGAAAGTTGGACATGATACCTAACAAACCGCCACAGATTCTGTTTTTTTGTTTAGTTTTTTGAAATACTCAAGGTTTAAAATAACAAAATCAACTCTAATATTGAAATGTGTGAAGTAAATCAAACTCTGTGTCTTACACAGTTTTATTGTTTAGAGTACAACCGGTTTTGGTAATTACGCCATCACCAGGTACAAAATGTGTTATTTTTTCAGTCACTGTCTTTTTGCTTAGCAGGGAAGTATAGCTGCTGCAGGGCAGTATACCTTAGTTTAAAATAATCCGGTCCGAAATATGCAGATTATTGGATGAGTGAACGTTTTATAACAGCTCTCCACCAGCTATAAGAGCCGACTGCTGCGCTATTTTCATTAAACTAACCCATTTTTGCTTCAATTATTCCAGGCGTTTGCCATTAGTAAAGCAATTTATACGATAGGTGTGCGCATACATTTTATACGCATTCGATTTTCCCATAGAATCTGTTTTTTATATTCAATTTTTCACGGGAAGGTTATTTACATAGGATAGAAATATTCATTTTCCTTCTGGTTTCACTTGTTCTCGAATTGAACAATCTATAGATTCTAGCTCAAATTGTGAAGAAGTACCGTGTAAAGGTAAGGTATTCCTGTTTATATCCAAGATTTGGCAGCTTTTGTATAAGTGACATAATTATGGATCGAATGGAATGTCCAAGGAAGTACAGAAGAAGTGGAGAGCACAAAAATAATCCATACTTTTTCGCTCAAGTTATAAAAATTATCTATCTCCTAGTGATATCATAATAATCACAGTACTATGCAAATAGTTACATTAAGTTCGATATGTTTTTCAGTTGATTACTCAGCTTAATCAATCTCTGCGATATCAAGTTTCTACTTTCTTAAAAAGTATTTTATTGCTGTGGACTTTTACGGGCTCTATGATTAATTTACCCTCCTATTTTGCGCTTGCAATTATTTCTTATCTCCACTAATTGCTATTTCACATAAAGAAACTATCTTAAACGCTATGCAAATTCCGGTAGAAATTAATTGTGACATAATTTTAAGGTGGAGTTTTCTATATTAACCCGTTTTTTCATACTGACTTGAACAATAACCCGTGCAATGTCTATAGTAATTGATGGAACCTTGAGTCACTAAAACTGAGAGGCTAAAAACTTATTTTACCCGTAAGTAACTCATTCGATCCACCCACAGCTTAAATAATTTGTGATTCTTTGAACATGTAGTTAATTTGGTTGAGGAAGGATGATTTTAGGAATAAAGGAAGGGTGGAGAGAAGCTCTGCACGGGCCATTTATTTACAAAATGCGTCAAGAAATCTACTGCTTAGCGTCCGATCCGTTGGGCGAATGATCACGGTGCAGTGCCCTCACCCCAAAATCCAAATAGAGATCGAGATTCTGTGGAAAATCCTCCACAACTGCTGAAGCTTGATCCCGTGCATTTTAAATGTGTGGTAAGTACTTATTCCGCCACACTCACCCGATCCCCTTTGTCTTTGGTGGCTCTGGTGGAAGGCCAATGAGGTCGACGGGCGATGTTAATTTGGTTTCCATCTCCCCTCATGGAATCCCTCCTCGCCTATCTTTCGATCGTCTTTGTGCCTTTGGCGCCGCCGCTTCTGCTGCCGGAGATCATGATTGCGGGATGTCGAATCGTATTACTGTGGGGCACAGAGCCATTACCCTCGCATATCAAATTAATTATTCTCACAAAGAATTAATCATTGACCTCTTCTTGCCATCTTCTTAACCGGCATCAAACTAATCCGCTGAACTTTTCATTGAGTATTGAATTAATTGGATGGGTATTGGTCACAATTTTCATGCGTGAAAAAAAGTTATTACTCTAAGTGAACGACCCTTTATAGAGGGCCCATGTCATTATGGAAATCATAACGTTGAAAATGATTAACGAGTCAACCGAATTTAAGGGAGATTATTTTTTTACCATTTCATGAACATGAAGTTTACAAGAGAGCTGGTTTCTATGATATTAAAAAGTGAAAAGAAGTCACTTGGTACCATTCCACTTGAGTTCTTTATTCTCGATCGACTTCAACATATGAGCCTCTTTATATTCGTCCATACGTTATTTTTGAAAAGCTAGTTAGCCTTGACTTAGCACCTTGAGTGAATTACAAGCATTTGGGACACTGCACAAGAAGATTTTATCCCCAAATTGAACCAATGAAGGAAGTCCGCACGCTTAGTAAAACTAGCCTCCGATGGAAAGAGAGTTGAACTCGTCTGATGAAAAGACTAGAATGGGAGCTATTAGAGACGCAGAGACTAGGCTCAGATAATGTCAAATATTCAGATGACTTGAGTTTTAAAGTAACGCTGGAAACATTACTCTAAACCCACACTAGTCTAGAACTGATATAAGTGACGAAATACGAGGGATGCTAAAATTCGGACAGTTATACTATTAAAATTCCCTCACCCGTACAAATATTGACGATTACAACGGAGCGAGACACTCCGTTATCTCATAAATAAATTACACTTTCGTCCCTTCCATCTTTCACTGCTAATTCTCGACGCTGGTGTCCTAATAATTCTTCCTCTATGTCCTCCCGTTGAAAAACTGGCTAGTGTGTAAATATGAACTTAGTGTCCATGTGAATAAAAATTGGAACAAAAATTGGAAACGCTTTAGATTTTTGCTATTGTCTCGACAATATGTTGTTATTTTTGATTTTTCAATGAATATACTTGGTGCTTAATGATGCATTTGCGTACATTCACGTTCATGCTTGCTGTTTCAAAATCATCGGTGCGCCGTAGCAACCCGTAGGCACGATTTGAGAGGGAAATACTATTGAAATCAGGATGATGAGCGGAATTACGCGCGCGATATAAGGGGGAAGGGAAACTCAATGGCATTATAGAGGAAGAATGGATAATATCACATTTCCTCTTCTGGAATAAATACTGCGGCTCGGTATTCAGGTGTGACTGTTCATTTAAATTATTCGGAAGGAAATATTAGAAAAATCCAGGGACAGGATTTTTGCTGTCAAACCGGAGAAAATTAAAAAACCTGGATAATTGGCGATATTTTTTTACAATCTAACTTATCAACTTACGTCAGTTAGACGTCATCTTAAGACTTGTCAACTGATGAAAATCGGGTGCGGGTCTCCGCGTCCGAGGAAGGGTTAGGGATTAGGACCGTCCGCGAGGTTGGCCCCACCCAACTTGAGACTACCTGAGATGTGGCCCCAGATATTCGGTTTTAACCGATGAAAATAAAGGGAAAATTGTATAAATGCTGCATACTGTAGCAGCACAATATTTTGTAGAATTTAGAATAAGTATATTATTATTCCAACACTTTGGTAACATTGATTGAGAAATTGGTAATTAAGCATTTTAAGCGAATAAAGGCTTGAATTATTTAAAAATATGGATCCCTGCAATATGTAATAATAGAAACCTGACCATGCAGCTACTCAAGTTTAAAGCTGCGTAGTACGTGGTAAGTTTTTCCGGCTTGAGCTGCTCCGTTAGTCATTATTTTTGGACAGTTATGAATCCATTGAAGAAGGCTGTGCAGTCTTTATTGTGCAAGCTGTGGTATGCAGACTCTGTTCAGGAAGTTAACCCAACGCAGTCTCCTTAGTTTCTATTCTTATCCACTAGTGGGAGTGACGCTCATTTTACTGCCTCATAAAATAGCTTCGTTGCTCTTGGGAGCTTTTAAAACGAACAAAAAGGGGCATTTTAGCACAGATATCTCCATTGTTAGCAGATGCCCTCCTAAAAAAGAGTTTCGAAAAATAGCGCAGCGAATCCGTTACATAGACAGAAAGGTAGGCTTCAACTCTTTTGTTTACCCAAAATTTAGAAGGTTGTAGCCATCCTTTTCGTCGCCAGTCCAAGAAGAGACCCACCACAAACAAGAAGATACCGTCTGCAATGGATGACACTTGCGCACAAACAGAGATATGCCGAAGTCTCCATGTGGGAAGGATGTGGCGATTTTGCGTGGGGATAGTCAAAGGAGCTCTTTTGCGTGCGTGAACACGAAGGTTCCATTGTAAAATTCACCGAGGAACTTTCTTTTCGCTTTCACCCTTCTCATTCGACGGCTGTCCTTGTGTTTTTTGCCATTAGCGGATCGCATCGCTTCACGGGCGGTTTCAGCCTCCTAATTGTGCGTTCGGCCGTTAATCGCGATTTAACAACATCGCTAGATGCTTTAGCGCCCGTTGTTCCAGACGCCTTTATGCTCGATTATCTGCCTGTCCCCGCGGGATAATTTATTTTGCCATTTTCTCCCCTCTTGCGAAATTTAATAAAAAGCGAATACCTGAGCTTAAAATGAGCGTGCTTGCTTCCACTGCCACCACAACGGTCTCCCAGTCTTTTGAAGGTCGTCTCCCGGTGAAGTTTGAATCTGAACCACGCTCCTGCGCGTGATTCCGTGGAAATACCGTCTCTCTGAAGATGTGCGTAGTGTTTTGGTTATTCGTCTCACTTTTCCTTGCATTCTTCCGTATTCCACTCGACTTGAAATTTTATCTGTCTCTTTCTCTCTCTCTCGTTAGCGTGGTTAGCGAGCGCCTTGAAATTGTTTAGATAATGTTTTCGCCTCGAAATTCAAGTACGGCTACACGCGCGTGCTCTCATGGGGCATGTTTGTGCGAGCCGCGTGACCTCGCTTCGGCCTGGCGTGCGTCACGTTGCTCTGTTTAGTCACGGGAGCCATCACTGGGCCGCCCTCACTTCCGAAACGTGTTAGAGACACGTTACTTTATGGTAATGGTTTTGTATAACTCTGCTTCCTGCCGTTTCTGAGGTGCACTAAACATTGGTTTTGTTTGAGAGAATTTAAAGCTGGTTTCAGATGTCCAATGGATTCGTAAAACTCTGCTTCCTGCCGTTTTTGAGATGTACTAAGCATTGGTTTTGTTCGAGAGAATTAGAAGCAGGTTTCAGGTGCCCAATGGATTCGTAAAACTCTGCTTCCTGCCGTTTTTGAGATGTACTAAACATTGGTTTTGTTCGAGAGAATTAGAAGCAGGTTTCAGATGCCCAATGGATTCGTAAAACTCTGCTTCCTGCCGTTTTTGAGATATAATAAACATTGGTTTTGTTTGAGAGAATTAGAAGCTGGTATCAGATACTCAACTACTAAGATCTTCTACTACTTCTTCTCTGACAAATAGACATTTCCTTTCAACTCCATTGCCAAATAGATCTGTGGTTGAGCGGGGCCGCCCTCACTTCCGAAACGTGTTAGAGACACGTTACTTTAAGGTAATGATTTTGTATAACTCTGCTTCCTGCCGTTTCTGAGGTGCACTAAACATTGGTTTTGTTTGAGAGAATTTAAAGCTGGTTTCAGATGCCCAATGGATTCATAAAGCTCTGCTTCCTTCCGTTTCTGAGGTGCACTAAACATTGGTTTTGTTTGAGAGAATTAAAAGCTGGTTTCAGATGCCCAATGGATTTATAAATCTCTGCTTCCTTCCGTTTTTGAGATGCACTAAACATTGGTTTTGTTCGAGAGAATTAGAAGCAGGTTTCAGGTGCCCAATGGATTCGTAAAACTCTGCTTCCTGCCGTTTTTGAGATATAATAAACATTGGTTTTGTTTGAGAGAATTAGAAGCTGGTATCTGATACCCAACTACTAAGATCTTCTACTACTTCTTCTCTGACAAATAGACATTTCCTTTCAACTCCATTGCCAAATAGATCTGTGGTTGAGCGGGGTTTCAAACCAGTGACATTTGGGCTGTCCAAGAGTGGGGTTATCTATTTGAACCCCTCAGCCGGACTTAATTCTTTTCCTCTCGAGGAAGTAGCATGAATCTTGGATATAGGTATTTAGAAACAGTAAACATAAATAATATTTTTTATATTCAACCACTGGCTTATTAAATGGATGAATAGTTATCGCTTGAAATAATGATGCTACCAGACTAACCGCTTCGTGATTTAAACTGCGTCAAAGTTTTACCACAGGTAATACACAATTTTTAATTTGTTCAAATTATCCGATATTTGAACGCTCGCACTTTGTCACTTATTTTTATGTACCTATTCGTAATCTTGAATTTTCCATATTCATTCGTTTGGTTCATCCACTGATTTCCATTAACCATTAAATCATGCCGTTTCCGACTTAATTTTTACGTAGGCAGGCAATTATCTTGGCTTGGCTTCCTTCGTTCTATCACACTTGAAAATTTACATCTTTGTGTGATTTCAGTTTGATTCCTTTAACATTTAAACCAGTTCATACTGAAAGTTAAGCGATAAGCTGCTAGTTTTTATTTGCAGAATTTAGAAGTAAATATTAATCCTAAATGTTCGGAAGTGTGAATGGGAAACTCAAAACAGCCATGCGCTGCTTCATTTCAACTACATCAATTTTTGAAGGTCAGTACCTTCTTGGTTTGGAATGGAATGTTTAATCTGATCAAATATCTAGCACCAGTCTTACTTTCTGATTTTGAAAAATATTTCAGTACAGGATAAGATTCTAGGGAATTATATCTCGGATATATTTATTTAGTCGTCATCTATCTTTTGTAAAAACTATGACAACCATAATCTTTTTCCTTCTCTTCAGCTTAAGCCCTAGAGACTAGGGGTCGCTGTTCATCACTCTTCTGTTCCATTCGGTCCGGTCCTTCGTGTCCTCAGATGTTAGCTCCTTCTCCCTCAGGTCTTCCGCGATGCAATCTATCCATCACCTCCTAGGTCTTCCTCTGGGTCGCTTGCATTTCACCTGCAGATCCATCATTCCCCTCAAGATATACCCCTCTTCCCCTCTCATTACATGCCCGTACTTCAGTAATCTTTGCTCTTAAACTTTCTTGGAAGCCCCAACTACCACTTCCTGCTCTCTAAACTATGCGTTTATTTATCCTATCTCTTCTTGCCTTTCATAGTTCATCGAAACATCCCCAGTGCCCATACGTCCAATTTATTTTCTTTCCTCTTCTTCATAGGCCACGTCTCGCAACCGTAGATTAGGGCTGGTCTCACAACTGATTTTAAAATCCTTCCCTTTGTCCTCCTTACCGATCCGCTTATCGCACAACACCCCTGCTGTCTTCCTCCAGTTCATCCATCCTGATTGAGCCCTGGGGAAATTCTCCCTATCGATATCTTTGCCTTCTGTGATGCACAACCCAAGGTACTTAAAGTCCTCGTCAATCTCTCCCTCTAATCCCACCTCTACTACTTTTTCATCATTGGTCTTTCAATCCTAAGATTGGTTGACTCCAGCCCTCCACCCTTCCCTATCTAATGATCGTTCCTTTACCTCCTCGTATCTTTTCCTATGTAATTTCCTCTTTATTTGATTTCCATTAACTTATTCTTTGGTCTTCCTCTGGGGATTTTTCCCTCTATTTTACCTTCAACTATATTCATCACAAATCCACTGCGTCTCAGGGTGTGTCCAATCCATCTGGTACTTCTTTTCTGTGTGGTGTTCCATATGGTCCTTTCCTCTTCTACTCTTCTGTACACTTCTTAATTTCTTATTTTGTTCGTCCATTTTATCTTCAGCGTCCTCCTCCAGCACCAGGTTTCGAAGGCTTCTAGTCTGTTCTGACTAGATTTTCCAGTGGTCCATGCTTCATATCCATAGAGTGCCACGCTCCACACGAAGGTTTTCGCATACTGTTTCCTGGTTTGTAGTCCTATCTTCTTTGAGCACTGGAGTTGTATTTTTCCCATGAACGCCTTCTTAGCTTGGGCTATTCTCCGCTAGATGTCCGTTGTACTTTCTTGCTTTTTATTACACCCTTAATGTAAGGTATTATTCGCGGTTACCAATCTTGATAGTACGCCCACACCACAAATACCCTTTCGCGAAACTTGTTCCTCTTACTCGCACCTTTAACCTTTTTTCTCAAAACACTTATTGTTTTGCTATTCTCCCAGTGTTTCCTCCTGTTTGTTCCCTCCTTCCCAACCCCCCCTTCCACTTCACAAAACCCCTCTGTCCCCTGCCACTTCCCCCCCGTTCCAAATGCGACTCCTGATGAACTTGTGTACTTCACTCCCTCTCTTGCTCTGTCTCGTGTCCCCTTTAGCTGTGATTATTAGTCGGGCCGTGTTTTTTCAAGCTTCCGGTGTTGTGTTTGCCGTGTGGATTATTTGGGAGAGAGGTTTGGACGGGAGGGACAAGTTTTGGGGGAGGGAGGGGAGTGCGTTTTCTCTCCGGTTTCTCCTCGTGGGGTAGGAGGGGGGGGGGGCGCAGCTGCCGGGAGAGATTTTGGGACCCTGACCCAAACCTGGTCGGTTCTTCACCACTGAGGACACGCCCTCTTGGAGGACCTCCCGTCTCCTCACTTGAATGGCATTTGGCACGCTCTACATGTTCTTACCCTCAAGGCCCAGCGGCAACTACACCCTTTTCGAGCAAAATACTTCAAAAATGTGTACCTTCATCATGAAGTACCCTTTTAGGTTAGGTTGACTAAGTTAAGTTTAAATAATATAACAGACAAATGAAAAAGTGACTTTGTTTCATTCCACAGATTTATTTTCCTGGTACATGTTTCGACACGGCGGTGTCATCATCAGCTACAAACTCAAAAATATTCCTCAGAAGTATGTGTATCATAAGGGATTTTGGTAGAAGGTAGAACGTGGGGTGTTAGGAGGAAAAACCAGGGGGGAGGTAAGGGATGGCGGTTGGGCTAGGAATAATAGTAGGGATTGTACCAGGAAAATAAATCTGTTGAAGGAAACCAAGTTACTTTTTCATTTGTGAAAATCGACTTCCACATAGTTGAGTCTCAAACCATGGAACGTATGAAATAACAGGTCCAATGAAGCATGACTAGGTTTAAATATTGCGCCGAGAAAAATGACTCTATCACTTATCTCCTCTGCATTGATCTATCCTTGAATATCTTCCTCGTTTCTGTGACATTTATGCATCGTTTCATAAGTACCACTTTCCTTCTAAGGCTCCCATTATTTCTACCTTTGAAATCTCTTGTGAGAGTTTGACAAAGCCTAAAATTTGTTTCTTTTTAAATTTTGGTGGATATGGGTGGAGGAGCGTACGATGAATGAAGATCTTGACAGAAAAAAGAGAAGGGTAGAGAAAAAGGACCGCTACTCAGCGATCTGAGGAATTGATAGGGGAAGGTACTCCTCTGCCATGTGGTTAGCCCACCACCTCTCATAGCTCTCTTTCTTCTGCGGATTGTCGCTTCATCATTTTCCTTTAAAATTCATTCCCTCTTACACTCGTTCCATTTCTCCTATAAAATGAAGCAAGTCGTTCGTGTGTCGCTACGGTTTTACTCGTACCTCTTTTTTCTTCTTCACAGTTTCGATCCCTTTTATCGATCTATCGCTTCAGTTTCCTTGTCGTTGAGTTCTTCAATTATTTTCAAAGAACCGCGGATCTAGCCGCACAGTAACTTCAACGGAGTCATCCGCTAGTAATCACACAATCGTGTGAAATTCACAGAGGAATAATCATTCGTCTGGACTGGTAATCGACCCAAGATCCCTTGATTTCGCGCTGAGTGTTCTAACCAATTCAGCTACCTAGGGATCCTCTGGTGTGAGATTCACAGTAGAAGAGGATGCCAGGGTAGCTTAATTGGTTGGAGCACTCGGCGCGAAATCTAGGGATCTGGGTTCTATTCCCAGTCCTGGCGAATTATTTTTCCAACTGTGAATTTCACACAATTGTTTTTCATCTATGATTCCCTTCCGATTAATCATCTTAACTCCGCATTCGCGCCTTCCTCTATTTCTGAAGTCACATGTTTGTTACCTTATATTGTTGAACGATTATACTTTGTGTGAATGCACAGAATGTTACGCATTCCATTGACCATGCACTGAATATTGCGCGCTGGAAATTCTCTCAAGACCAACACATGGGTTGTCAAATACCAGTGGCGCTATAGACGTGAGCGTCGCCGCTCGAATCCTTTTTGTCCTGTAGAGGGACGCACTCATACCCATGGATGAGTGTCCCTTCCAGGCATACGTGAAGGAAGGAAGGCAGACGCATTTGCTGTGAAGAGCGGTTCGGAATGGCGAAGAGCGAGGGCGCTGTGTGGGACCTGGCGAAGGGACATCTGAAAGTGTTTGGAAACGAGACGCGTCCAATATCACAATCGCTCACATCACAGTCGAACAGGAAAAGGAGGTCGATCAGTGTATCATGTGGGAGTGTGGAAAATAGTCGATTGCGAGTCTTAATTCTACATTCCATGAGTCCTTGTGACAAATAAATCCACCCTACGCTAAATCTCTCTTGTGAGTATGTTCAACATTAAATTAGGCTTCGCTAATGAGCTTTAAAGTGGAATGCTGATAAGTAAGTTCTTAAAATTCCTGCGTTCAGTTGAATACCTAAAATTTCTTAAAAGTTTCACATACAAAATGGACGAAAAATATAGGAGTAGGGAAGTAATTGCTTTGAGCATGAATAATTACTTCAGAAAAGTTCGAGAAAAGTTTTCAAGATCTATATTTTAAAGAGGTTTTGAGAACTACTATAGTTTGGTTTATTATCTTCTCGGAAATTTTAAGATCCCGACGCATATTAGTGGTCGAAAATCGAAAAGAAGCCCAAAAATAGTAAAAGATGGAGTTTTGTGAGGCAAAGACTCGAAGCCTGACAAATACACTCACAAATGATTTCTAATTATTGAATGCCATTTGCCTTAGTCATTAGCTGCCAATTAGATACGGAGGCTTTAGTATGACCACATTTTCAAGAAAACGCCCGTTTTCATTTTTCTTCGCAAATCTTAAAACTTACGCAGATGGTGAAGTAGTGGAAGGATTTTTATTAAAATAAAAAAAATTAACATCAATTAACATGATTCTTTGAGTCACGAAGGTGGAATCCGGACAATTGAAGCCATTTAACAACAAAATAAATTACTTTTAGCCCCGGCAAATGTATTCCTCTCTAATTAAACCTCCTCGGAAGCCTTAACTTCAACTGTATTCTCCCTCTTATGCCATATTCTTGGTCTAATTTTGATCAGAGAAGGCTGATCCATGCAGTTTAGCGTCCCTAGATTTTTGTCTATAATTTTTTAGAGTGGAATTATTGACAATGAAGCTCTTTTTACTCTTCTAAAATGTCACAACTATGGCTCTCTGGGAATTTTCTTGGAAGACTGAAGGGGGAGAGAGTTTACTTAATTCCTTGAATTCGGTTGTAACGATTCGCTCGATTCGATTTGAATGGATGATTTTCTTGTAACTATCAAAGTTTTATGGCTCGAAGAGGTCCGATTCTTATCCATTAAATTCAAAAATCAAAAATTCTCAGCAAAATTTGACCTTTCATTTACATTTTTTCTTATTCATTCTTCTAAAGATTAGCCGGGCAGCATAAAATAAATTTATAAGAATTGACTAATTTGTTCTATAAAACAAGAAAATCATCTTTTTTGTAGTAATAATATAAGAGATAGATAGGGCAGATGCATTTTAGCAGATTTGAATTGATGATGGGTGATCTACCACTGGACCAACAATTTCTGTGAAACTGATCTATTTTTTTCACTACTCTCAATTATATTTCCTCAACTTATCAAATGTGACAAACGTGCCACAAAATTACCTTTTCTTCTCCGCTGATGAATAAGAAGCACTTGACTCACAGCTATTTTGCAGAGGAATTGAATTTTCCAATTGGAGATGTGGACGTGAATAAGTCAAATAATAGTCTCTCTGCCACTAAGAGAGTCCCTATGCTCACACGTTTTCCAATTAGCATAAATGAATGTTTCAACTAGTTTTCAAGACGAGCATAAATATTAATATTGCATTTACCCCTCTCCAACGGTGCGCCCTGACGCTTTCAACGTCCGAACCTCTCGACTTGCAGGTGGCGCACTCGTGTAATAGTGTTCTTGACTAAAGGGAGATTCTCAACTCCGCTGCCGCCGTTAGAAGTGCCTACTTGCTCCTATAGCAGGAGACTCTGAACACCTGCTCTTGAGTGCCTACTTCCTTTCAATCGACGGCCATTTGCTAGAAATATATGTCCTATCACTTCAAAGGATTGTTGAGCTATGCATGGGCACTTGCATTCTTTGCCCCTCTTCAAAGAAGTAAATTTATTTAAAATTCCTTATTGTTTCTGTTCGCTCATCTTTTAAAACATATCCAAGGATGAGTACTAATAGGAGGAATGACCGACTGCTTAGGTCATCTATTCTATTAGGAACACATGACTGATTTGAGAGCACGTATGAATTTTTGGCGAGGAGAAAGAAAGGGAAAGTAACTGGGAGTGTATGGCAGAAATTTATTACGTGGAGTGGAGACTTGCAAAGGATGCTGGAGTTGAAGCTAATTCTGGTAACATTGAGTTGGTTACTTGAATGGGGAATAAGGAAAGAGAGACCGAAGAACAAATGGAAGAATTTGATGAAGAAGGCCATGCTGGATGGAGTGCAAAAGGGAAAGAAAATAGGCACGATCCGGGGAAATGGAAGGTCCTCCGATGAAAAAGTCAAAGAGATATGCTACTTCGTTCTAGTTGGGTCACACCTCATGTACGTCGCGAGCATTTTGGACCCTCGTCATTAATATTTAACCAAAAACCTTAATGAAATGCAAAGAAAGGCTGCACGCTTCGTTAAAAACTGCTACATGCAAACATATAGTGTTTCACAACTTTTAGAGGGATTGAGATGGGAGCCCCTAAGGATTTGGAGGCTACACGCTAGGCTTAGCTGGCTTGAGTATTTCAAAATGGGTGTGTTTCAGAGCGACACAAAGAATATTATCATGACGCCTCATTACATCTCTAGGTCTGATAGAAGCGATAAAATAAGAGAAATACATTGCCGAACAGATAGGTACTAAAACTCGTTCCTTCCGCGCACAAGAAGCGTTCACAATAAAAACTACGCTCCACTTAATACACTCCCATAATTAACGTCAACATTTCACCTCCCAAAACCTTATTCCTTACAAATTTATTCGGCTGGTGTCCTAACACACCCTGCCACATCCCCATGCGGGGGCTCGCAGGTTAGTGTGTAGATGTAGATTGGAATGAAGGAGCGAGAAACGGTCTCAAAGGATTTCTAACATTCACTAACACAACTAATAACAATGGCAGAAGCACTGCGTTACCAAAGTCTGCTATTTGTGGAGTTAATCAGCCGTTTGATGAACCTACAACTGCCCCTCCGGACACCAAGTAGCATCGAAATACCATCTGCATTTTAACTGCGGGTTCTAACGTTGGAGTGTGAAATTCGCCCTCTTATATCGAGCATCACAGTTTCATTTGACAGCAATGCAGCATACAGTTGACGGTACAAAATGCTGCAGCGGGACGATTTTCATAGGAAATGTTGGACAGCTAAAGTCTAACTTCATGAGGTAAATTATAAAGTCGCTAAATTCAATATGGTGATACATAAAAAGTAAAAAGTGTAATGCTTCAGGATTTTATCTGTAGTGAGTGGCGCGAATATCATGTGTTAGTGGTACTGGAAACCATATCCGGCCGAGTTATTGCAACGAATCAGAGCGGTCTATGATTTGTGAAAGTAGGCGACGTGTGGACGACGGAATGTCAAGATAATGTGTCAAGATAATTCGACTCATCGCAACGATGTAAGTGATTTGATTTTGAGGCGCAAATAATTCTTTTTATGATTATGCAAGTAGCGTATATTAGCAGCATGCATTCATAGTTATTTTATGGCCAAATTTGAATCGTTAAATATTTAAGTCGTTGCGCAAAGATACCGCATATTCCTCTGAGAGCAAAAAGAATTCTTTGCAAAGAGACGATATTAGTGAATTCGAATGAAATATTCCTCTTTACCATCCCTGGCCAGGGAATTTAATGATAGCGGAAATTTAAATGACCACTTTCTATGAAACATTTCTTTTTGACCGTCGATGATATCAGTAGTGGTATCTGAGTAGAGGCTGTTCACATTGTGAGGACCTGAGCTCAAAAATTTGTGGCATGTGAATGTGAAGGAACATCGCATTTTTACTCGGATATTCTTTTCTATTGGCTGCACCCTTTTTTAATGAGTTCCATTAGTTTAGTCAAATTGTAAGCATCAATCATTCGTTTTTAATTGCCTTTATAGTGGTTGCTAGTGACCTCATCATTAAAATACAATTAGACTACAACCGATGTTTATTTTTTTAAATTGGAATTAGGACGTAAAAGTGATCTATATCAGTAGCATGCATTCATAGTTATTTTATGGCCAAAATGGAATCGTTAAAAATTTTAGTCGTTGCGGAAAGGTCCTTTGAGAGCAATAAAATCTTTGGAAAGAGAAGAAATTTGTGACTTCGAATTAAATATTCCTCATTACTGTCCCTGGCCAGTTTATTTACTGAATGCGGCTCCGCTATTAATTTGATATATCAGCAGAATCTTAGATGAAAAAAGAGATTTAATGGAGCCGCATGGTAAGCAATTTTGACTTAAATGATTTACCTTTCGAGGTTTGGTCGGGTATAACAATATATGCGGTACAAAATGTGTCCATTATTTATACTGACTCCTTTTTTCAGCAACTAAAGCTTGATTTCTTTCCAATCAACTCAGTATTCCCAGAGCGGTCCCTGTATTTAGTTTCCAATTCTAAAAATGTGACAGTTTTTTACCTTCCTTTCCATTTCCCCTCTCTGGAATGCATCGCCTCTAAATATTATTGTTTAAGAACGAAGTTGGGCTAGGACATGGCAAATGGATTCTTCTTGCTCGACACCAATTTTTTTATTATTTTGCCGAGTACTTTCAATAGTGATTTGTGGTAAAAGTAGAATTGAGCGTGAGGATTCTGTTGCCCATTACAATGCACACGCGAGACATTTCCTGAAGGTGCTACAGTCAGGAGAGGTGAAGATACTTTCGGTTTACTGTTCAGCATTACTTTGCAGTACATGTAGTCCTAGGGCTCGGTCTTAAATTAAGGCCGTGTTCCAATCCGTAGGGTGCACCCTATGCCCTAACTTGCACCTCACGCACTTTTCTGCTCTTAAGGTAGCCAGCGCCAAGGTCTCCCAGTGTCCAATGTCGGAACTATATCAGAACCGCCTCGACCCGTAAATTGGTCTACGTACTTCTTCCGCTGGCCGATGAATTGTATTATCCTTACGTCTGTCCTTATTTTCTCAGAAGAACATCCATTAATCACTCAGAATTGTAATTTATCGCAAGACATCGCATTGAAACTTTGCATTATGCACGAAATACCATCCGCGAAAGAACAATAGGACAATTAAGTAGCCAATTTTCATCGCTGCCCTTGAGAATCGCAATTCGTACATTCCGATGAAATAATTTAAAGATAAATAACACTATTGCATCCACTAAACCATATTATCAGGAAAATCTTGATATCGTGAGGTTAAATTAGAGTCCAGGTCACTAAATCTTGATCATAAAATAGAATATACACCAGACATCGTCCGAAATTGGAATGGAAGGCCATGTGCTTGGAATACATCCCAATAATTAACCTAATAAACTGGCTAAGAAATGTAGCTACTCAGCATCAATATTCATGCCCAAATAATTTTTGAGATAGCGTAAATACAAGTTTCATTCCCCGCTAACAACTTGCCGGTTGAAGCTATACTTCCTCACATTTTTGGTTTCCTACTTTAATTGAAGATAAAATTGTTTGCTAGTGCACATTTTAATGGCATGGAATGTAAAATAATCACAAAATGGAGAGTGAACCATCAATATTCACAAATTAAATTACTTTCAGAAGACATTGCGATTGATCCTCCTTCCCTTTCCAACGTAGAGCGTCTTCACCGCTAGCTTCTTAGGGCGCAAAAGGGCGCATCGTCATACTCTTACCTTCCTTGTGCACTAGCGCCCCAGTCATGATGCGCTCTAACGGATTGGAACCGCACTATACGACGTCACATCCGGAAAATGACAATCGGAAAGAGCACATAAGGGTACGAAATGTGCATAATATCGGATTGGAACACGACCTAAGGTAAGCTCCATTGATTATTTTTGTTTCAAGTATGTATGAACATCTCTCAAATAGGCACAAGAGAATCGTCGGCTTGTTTCAATTTCCCATCTTCCGCTCTCCTCCGTCTTCCACCTTCACAGCACGCCTCCGCCGCCTCCTCCCCGCCCCCTTTGCCTACTTGATACGCCCCCCCGTCACGGTCCACGCCCCCTTCTGCCCTCCCGCCCACTCTCCGCCACAACCCCTTCCTATAATTCTGCGAGGTCTCTCAGTCGGAGGACGCGCGCGCATCTTTCCCCTTCTCTCACTCCCTCCCCCACTTATCCCTCCCCTGCCACCCCCTCCTTCTCAAAGCGCTTTCCGAACCTCCTGTTATCCCCCTCCATCCTATAACACCTTGTCCCCCAATCCCCGCTCACTATGTAGCCGTCCTTCCGCAAGTGATAGGGAGAAGAGAATACGATTTGTTAAGTTTATTAAGTGGCCTTGACGTGAAATACGATGATGATACTGACAAAAAACCATGCATATTTCCGTCAATATCCATTTACAGGGTGCGGCAGCATGATTTGAAAGGGTCAATAAAGTAAAAGATGTTATAGGCATCGTTGTAATTATTTTTCTTCATATTTTACAATATATTAGGACAATAATACATTCATATATTACGGCATACAGCGCATCAGGTACATACAGTGCACAGTAGGTACATACCTACATACAGCATACACTACAGTACAATAGTTGAAATCTGGAAATTATGCTGCCGCACCCTGTATTAATATCCATGTAAGTGCAATTAGACAGCGTGTTTTTTAATTCGTTGATCATTTATTTCCACATAATTTCCCCGGTGAACATAAGATAAATAATATTGTTAGCCAATTACTTTCAGTTCTTTGCTTGGCCGGGATTAAAGGTGGTTGGAGCTATTTTTTGTATGTGCACTAATTTGCGTACAACTTTGCATTCTTGTTCTTGTTTGTGACATCTAACGATAAAAGTGAATATAATCTCATGGTATCTTTTGGTTATGGGAAATTATACTCTCTTTTGCCATATAGCCTAGTGGCAAGTGATGCATAGATCATTCGATATCGTGCGAACAGATTTTCGTCTAAACACGAAATGATGTATTTCTTACTATTATAATTGTTGCTAATAAAATACAAGGTGTCTTTTAGTGTCCAATAAAGCCATTTCTCTACGTGAAGACAATGATGTCTCTGGATTAGAAATCGGTGGATTGAATAAACGTCTTGGCATTTTTACATCAGTGGTCGCTTTGAATACATGCATTGGAATCGTGATGAAAAATATTCCCAACCAAACGTATTTTCGAAAACAATTCGTGTAGATTAAACTTGTGTGTCATTCGATGTGAAAAAAAAATCATTCGCCTGGACCCCTCGATTTCACGCGCAGTTGTCTAACCAATAAAACTGTCTTGACGTCCCCATTCAATGTGATTTTCAGGAGGCGCTAAGGATCGCGTTGTACTCTCGGAGATGGAGCATATAATGCGTTGGGAGTACCCATGTGTGAGAGCTAAGCGCTACTTTCCACGAGGTAAAGCCCATCTTAAAACTCGAAGATGTTTACTCTGGCAAATTCGAAGAACTGTGGAAAATTCGTATAGATTACATTCCTTACTGAAAATATATAAAATCGTCGTGTGAAGATACTGCAATTGAATCAATCTCTTTCTACAGTTTTTTCCTGATTTCTCAGCTTTCCTTCTCCTCCACTCAGCAATCCCACCACCGAACAACTCCACCCCCTGCCTCTTCCCATTCCGCCCCCTTCCCGCTCCACCCCTTCTGTGGAGTCTCCGCTCACGCGCCGTGTTTGTCTTTGACGCCACATAACTCCTGCCTTCGTCTCGCTTCGCGCGCCCCAGACTCTGATATATCCCCTCCCACTTCCCCTCGTGATCCCCTCCTGCCTTCCCCCCCCTCCCACCCGCCTGTACCATTTTTCCGAACCAGTGGCCATGCGATCGGTCCGTTTCTCGCTCCGGAAGAGATAAGGGTGATTCGTGGGGAGGGACGTGGAACGGGAAAGAGACTTGGTTCCCGCGATGCGACGCCGGGGAATGGGAAAACTTCGGTGTGGGATAGAGAGACAGAGAGAGAGAGCTAGAGAAATGCGGTGGCAGGGTCAAATCAAATTAGACCACCTGAAATTATTCACCGTTTATGATTCAAGTACCCAACCTCAGTCATTTATCCTCTGATGCTATCACTATATCATTGTGATGTCACCATTTTCTTTTACGTGACTTTCAAAATCCACAGCTTCTGACCCGAAAATGGTGTTAAACCATCGAAACTAGGTCCAAATAGTTTTAGTAAGTTAACAGCGAGATGTTATCAATGTGGATCATTCATTGACTTATAAAGTAGCGAATGATTTTTACTAGTATTAGGGTCACACTTATGACGTAGTATTACTTGCCTAGCTTTAAAATATTTTTACTTACGTCCGAGACCTGCCCGGGGACACGGGCTGCAAGAAATGTCCTGAGAGTGTACAAATAATTGGACCTACATTCTAATACTCATGGAGAAGGGATGAGAGTATGCAACGAGTGAAATTGTTTTTCTCGATGTCGCCAGTCTCTTCACTGCTTAACATGTTGGTTATGTTATTTTTAAATTAAAATCCGTTTTTATGTGTTACTTGTCATGTACAAGGACTAAATAATTTACTAACTCCAATAATAACTTGTGGAGAAATTGATTTTTCATTTCATCTTCAAAATAATTTTCCTCGAATGCAATCACTCATAAGTACGTGCGTGACGGGTTAAATTGTGTTTTCCTGGTATCGCCAGCCTCTCTTATGTTGAACATTCTGGTTTTGTTGTTTTCAATGCAAAATTTGTAGTTAATTTTGCTTTTAATTTAATAATAATGCAAGCACAAAAAAGTTAAATGACAGAAGAAACAACATATAGTGAACGTGAATGATCATATGGACATTGAAAATACGTGTCTTAAGAGGCATTGAAGCCCTTGTCCTGGAGTATTTGATGTAAGTCCAATTTTTTGTTTACTCTCAGGAAATTTCTTGCAGCCCGTGTCCCCAGGCGGGTCTCGGACTAATGTAAAAATTATTTTAAAGCTAGGCAAGTAATACTGTGACATAAGTGTGCCCCTAAATACTAGTAAAAATCATTCGCTACTTCATAAGTTAACTATGATTCACATTTATAACATCTCGCCGTTAACTTACTAAAACTGTTTGGCGTTAGTTTCGTTGTTTTATCACAATTTTCGAGTCAGAGGCTGTTGATTTGAGAGTTAAAAAAAGAAAATACCGAAGCTCCGGAAAAAGTATATGATGTAGGGCATTAGAACGAACGAGAGTGTATGTTTCTGGCTTAACTTAAAGGAACTGATATACGTCATTCAATAAGTTACTACTCTGTGTATTACTGTGTATTTCGTTGTCAACCTCGATGATGGCAGATATTGTTGAAATCATGATCGGTACAGGAAAAGTTTCCGTATATAAAGTAGGTCCTTAGCAATGTGACTTGCTTCCTAAATCGAGGACTTAAACCAACCCATGAAATACCCGATATAATTGTTAGTTGCAGGCATAAATGTACGCAATTGATTCATATTTTAATGAAAAAATTCTAATCGCTAAGTTACAGTGTCTCATTGTAACGTACAGGTTCTGTTCTAACTCATGGGATATTAAACCCCTTTGCCAGCTTCCATAGGCTCACCTTCGCTCGTAGCTTCAGCTCCTCTCCCAGTTCGTCCCTTTCAATTTCATTTCCTTCCCACTCTCTCGCCTCGGTTAATCCTAAAAAAAGTTTTTTTCCATACGGATTAAGCGTTTTTATTTTGAAATATTTCCTGGCATATCTCGCTCGGTCGGCGATTTTTATTTCCTGAGGTGAGGCGTCGACGTCTTCCATCAATTAATGAATTCGGTCTCGAATCGCTGCGCGCAGTTGGGCGCCCCACCCCGCTCATTTTTTATCCCCCGGCCATCCTCGCCTCCTTCCGCCCTTGCCCCGCCCCCCAATCTCTCGCGACGCTTCGCTCACGATTGAAAAGGGGAATGGGAGGAGAGCCGGAGGTTCTGCGAGGTTCCCCCTTCGTCGAGAGATTGAACAAATTGATAGAGCCGAGAATACAACACTGTGCTACACCTGCATCCTCAAATCACCTCTAGACTGTCTTGTTTAGGACCTCGCCTCCGCAATTCAAATCGGACATTCTTCGGCTCGCGGAAATGCCTCTCTCCCCTTCCCTACCATTTCTCATGACCGCACTCTGTGCTGCGGAAAAAACATGGAGGAATTTCCTGTCGCCCAAGAATAAAAAGAAAGAACTATGCGCGTAGTGTTGAAATTCGGGCAGAAGAATGATGGGTTTTCTCTGTGCAATGAGTTTCACCATCGCAATTCTTCGAATTTTTGGACTGACAACAAATTGGGACCATTTTTTTAGAACGCAGGGGAAGAGTTCTTGATGTCTCTCGTAGTACGTACTCTTTTGTTGCATTGAGATCAGTCACTTTCGGTTCATGTTATTAAATTAGTAGAATGAAAGAAATATGCTTTGCGATGTCAGAGTTTCATTTTTAAAAACGACCGGATCTTCTCTTTATCTTCAGGTCTTATTCCTTTTTCCACATCCTTAACGTGTCGTTTTATTATAATTAAGTTGAGGAATTGCAAAATGTATTTTTTCATACTTACTTGGTGAAAGATATCCGCAAATTGAGCTTGAAACAATGCCTGACATCTCTTGATTTAAGTCGTTGAAATCTCGTACTATGTCATTACTTCATCTCATTAATTGGAATTTATTTTAGTTATGTAACTAAGTGTATTTACTTTTAGCCTATTTTTAAAATCAGAGGAATTGCTTTGCGAAACATTTTTAGTAAAACTTTTTTATCTGGAAGGGGAATTACAATGTATTAATCATAGTCCATTTTACATGCTTTTGTTTGTATTACCTACGCTTTGGATATTAAAAAATGTGTTCTTTTCGCTGAATCTTCAATTTAATAAAATAAATTTTACCATTTTAATTTAAAAACTTCAAAAGTCTATTCATCGTATCATTTACCGACTATAGTCTCAGTAATTTTATGTTGTGGGGAAAGATGAAATGTTACCGTCGAACCACCATTCTCGATAGGATGGACAATTTTGGTTGTACACAGTGAGTTTGTATAATGTGAATATGGCGAATTTTTAAAGTGGATAATTAAACACTCAATTGTGGCCCATAACTCGTATAAATTCGTACTCGTATATTTATATAAAAATGGAGGAATTTGTCTATGAAAGAAACATTGGAGGGTGAACTAAATGGGTATATTATCGGAGCGAGCATTGTTTTTTCTAATCATAGACGGTCTATCAGGTATTTTTTGCCCATAAACACTCCCTATTTGAATATCCTCCCCCTCTTCCTAATCTTCGAGTTAGCTGTTACTGAAGTACTGCGCTGGTATTGACTCATTCAACCCCTGAGCTCCTTATACCTTCCTGTAATCCGTCTCCATTTTCTTCTTGGATATAGTTTTTCTTTGTTTTTAGAAGAAACCATTTTATATTTGTTTGCGCCACCTGAAGTCATCCATGCCATTCGTGTGACCTTACTATACATGCTGTTTCTATATTTAGCAACAGAAACAGCTATAAATTCTTGACATACATTAAAACGATTGTGTTGCAGACGCCGCTTAACATATTTTAGATTCATCATGAAGCTATGAAGGTCTTTCTAATCGCATTGCTCAATGCATATAGAAATTACTGAATTAGGTAGCTGAGTTTTCGATAACACCAAGACATGTGTTGTATCATAGCATTGCCTCAAAACCAACTCTTCCGGCTTCGATATCTCAGTAATGTGGGGAATATAATAGACTTTCATGAGGGTGACTGAGCAAAATTATGAGGGGGCCGAAGGATCTTAGGATGTCAAAAAGTAGCGTGGGCCGAATTTATTCCCTGTGTCAACCATAACTTTCAGTGTAATCGCCCTAATTATAAGCTTAAATGCGTCATAAAGCACGTACATAAACGTCTCGAGACAGAGTAAACATGTCCGCGCTGTCGAGATACGTCTCGGGTGATAGAAGACGAGGGAGGAGAGAAAGGTCCACTCCACCCGGACATCAAAAACGATTTGGTTCCTTTTTGTCCATTTCCATCACCATATGCCTCCCCCTCAACCCCAGAGAAGATAGCGGAAAGGTCACGGAACTTTATGGCATGAACCAAAAAATAACCGAGAGAAATTTTGATGTATGGACACCACTGCGTCTTTTATACATGCAATAAATGTGACGGCGCACGTATTTTATTTCTCGAATTGAGTTGAGAATTACTGTTCCTTGCATTCCTTTAACTACGCCTGAAATCATAAATCTTCCGATTACACTCCAAGAATTGCGATCCAAAATCGTTAACGATGTAATATAATTGGGGACTCACCGATATTCTTTTACAAAAAAGCATTTGCGTTTGTAACTCGTAGCCATGACTTTTCCGAATCGCTATTTCAGAGCAGATCAAACAAAATTAATAGTTCATACCGTACTGAATGCAATAATCTTGCATTACCTTTTATTATAGGAGCACCATTAAAAGGCGTTTCCCTAATTACCACCAGTATTTCGTCGTAAATATATTTTTGTTATAATCATTAACCTTATTCGCTCATATTTATTACAATCATTCTAATGGCGAAGCCCCTTGTTGCTTACTGTGTCTGGCGGTATTACGTTATCGGAAGTCCTTAATGATAGGAAGGTAAGAAAATTGCTTTTCTGTTCCAAAGAATAAAGATTAATAGGCGACCAGTTTCGGTATATTATATCATAATCTGATAAATAAATGTATCAAAACTGGTCGCAAATAAACGTTTAGTCTGGAGAAGCCTCCTTTGTTATGTGATTAATTAGTCCTTTTGTGGACAGGAATTCTGATGCAGATCAATATAAAGCCACAGCTGGAATTTATTGATAAGTTCTGTGACTGAGTTAAATACTTTCATGAAGTTTTGGTGGAGGGAAGTGAATACTCGCAAAAAGAGATATCTTACGAAACAGATGAAGTTATGAAGAGGGTTAAAACCCGATTGAGATCTCCAAGTGTGAATTAAACTCTTATATTATTATATATATATTATATTTTTGCATAAATATGTTTAAAAAATGTTAAATATTTTTGCATGAATTCATAAAATATAATCCAAAAATCATTACTAATTGGCTCGTTGATATTATCTCTGCATTATAATCACAACTCGCGTCTGAAATCTATTCCCTTGTTATGTTGGCCCCTCATTTGGTATACAACTCCGCAGGCATATACCGACGATTCTTTTCACACCCAACGTTTATGTAAGCCGCTATAAGTGATTAGTATAATGATAAACAATCTAAAGCTCCCGTACAAGGGTGAAGCAATGCTGGGGTAATCATTTGCGCGAGCTTTGATTGTCGAGTACTTTGACGTCAATCACAAGGAACAATTAATTTAACATGACGCAGATTTACCGCTCGTGTTCCAGGCGAATTTTATATCATGGCATGCCAATCTTCTTCTGACGTTCCTTCTGCAGCTGCGAGCTAATGAGCGGGGTGCATGAACTTTATCTGGTTACAGCCTGAGATGCCGAAAAAATGTAACAAATGGGATGGGGGGTTGCATGGTAGTAGCGTTGAAGTGAGCTTCATAGAGTCTCAGTCACACTGCGTATACAAGATGTTATTCTCTCTCAGATATGTTCCCGCAAAAATATTGGCATTTAGGAAACTTTTTGCTATATATTCAATTGATATAACTTCAGGTTGGTTTGAAATGAAATTTTAACATACCGGAATAGGAATTTAACCATGAATTAGCCTCTAAACTTGTAGGGTTTATTTCAAAGCTCTTAAACACAACCAGGATACCTCGTTCGCGGTGTCCGAAAGTTGAGTAATATCTGGTGGAATACAAAATGGTTGGCTCTCATCTGGAGAAAACTAATGACAACCGAAATTCGACACTAGCATATAACTATCTGCTAATGCATTCATAGTAAAAAGATCTCCTATTACTGAGTCTAAAGTCGAGTGTCATACATTAATGTAAGGGGGAATTGCTATCCTTGGGCTGCCGTACAGAAAATCGATGGTATCACGAGAGTTTAGGGCCAAAATGTCCGTAGGTACTGTACCCATCTTATTTATGTTATGTCGTGACTCTTTTTTTCAATTAACTTGTTTGGCCCAAATCTTGTACTCCAAAGTTCCAGGCACTTTTAAAGTTCCAGACACTTCTTTATTTGACACCACGATACATTCCCCATCCTCTCTCTGCAGCCTCTCGCTCAACAATCCCCTTTTCTTTCTTTATTCAACAACATCTTAACAACCTCTTCAAAAAAATAAGCATTCAACATTTAAAAATACAGTATTTCTTTTAAAACATCAAGAAAATTATACTTAAGAAATAAAAAAGAAACTAAACAACCATCAATATAATAAAGAACAACTAAAAATAACGAAGTCACGAACGAATATTAAAAAAAAAGAATTGTTTAACGAATATTTTAAAAATCAATGCATTCACTTTTTTATTAGGGGATGGCACGACGTTACGGTTCCCTATAAATTCCTGTTCATAACTGATTGCTTCGTACACTGAACTATCGCGTCTCGCTGAGTTGGCTTCGTCAGTCATCCTAAATCATTCAGTAATGTGACTCCAGTCACCTACCTGACTCCATTGACCTGTCCATTTCTTCCTCATCTCATTATAGCTCTTTCCTTTCATAACACAATTTAGGTGGTCTATGTATTTATCCCTTGCTCTCCATCCCTGGTTTCCCTTCCATGATGCTCATTTAAAGTTCGCTTATCGCAGAGTGTGGCCTATCCACCTGAAACCCCATGTATGAGGTCTATCTATACATGTATGATTAAAAAGATTGTAAATGAAAATGGAGAGTATTTCCCCAATCGCGTTGTAATATCCCCATTTGCCTGTTATTTTATTTCCGCCTGAATTCAACGGAAATAGTTCCCTTTGAATTGTCTCGAAACTATTTCCATAGGATGAAAATAATATGATAGGGTTCTTTCTGAATTCAACGGTAATAATCCCCTCTGATTTGTCTCTGAAATATTACCATTGGATTAAAAAAAACTACGATACGGTTCTGAGTGGCATTATCAAAAATATATTACTTGCAAATAATTTGCCACTCCATAAGATAATTTCTTAGGGTGTATTTATTTCTTAAATTTGAATACCTGAAAACCATAGTGTATGTATCTATTGAGTTAATATTTTTTTTAATTATTATTTATTTAATTTTTATAAATTTAGTCATAAAACTGTAATCCTTTCAATTTTTCATCAGCATCCGCTCAGAGGAGAACATGATGATGGCGAAAGATACGTATATTTTCTAGAGTACTCTGCAGCAAGCCTGAGGGGTATCGAGAAATAACTACAACAACTGTTTTTTTAAAGTCAAAATTAAAGAAACAATAATCCCTACGTCAAGATTCATTATGAAATTCTTTCCAGAGGTGCCTCTTATACTAAAAATCCTGTTAAATATATTGAGAGTAATGTTACCCATGTTAGCCAGTCTGGAAGAGATTTTCCAGTGTTGGATAACTTAAGTTCTTACGGCCGGAATGGTAAGCATGTCAGTAGAAAGAGCTTTCGAGTCACGCCTGGTTAGAAGCAATTACAAATGCATTTCTCTCACCGCACAGCCAGGCCTTGAAGAAGCTCGCTTCGCCGTGAGTGCTACATTGATTCAGTTAATGTCTCCCGGCTATCTCCAAGCTCAGAAAACTTACGCGACGTGAAGTTTAGCCGTTTATGGGAGGAAGTGCATTTCGTGATTTCGTATTATTTTTTCCCTTCCGGAATTCCCGCCGTCCGCTGCTCTTTTTTTTTGTCGCGAAAGTGTGGAAGTGCATCCGACGCCTTCTCGCTCTCTCGCGTCGACAAGTGAAGGAAGCACGTGGTCCGGAGGGGGAAGATAGGAGGATGGGGGCGGAGCCGTCGTCAGGGTTGATGTTGTCGACTGCTATGGACAAAGAGATAGGAGAGAAGAGGATCAGTGATTGTGGAAGGGGGAGAGGGGAGGGAGGGGAAGAGGGACAGAGGGCATTTCGTAACCCTAAAAAACGTGATAGTGATAAGGGGAAAGAAGCGCCGAGTGGGGGTCATCCCTCTTAACATTTGATCCCCGGCCCGCGATGTTGGACGAAGGAATCTCTCGCCGCTCGAAAAAAAAGGCCAGCGACGAGGAAGTCGGCGAAGAAGAGAATTTATTGTTGAAGACTCAAGAGAACAGCACCCGTTTGGAAGAGTGAAGAAATATGTGCGCGAGTGCGTGCTTCCATCCACATTTGCGCGTACGTATAAAATTCCGCGAATCTGTGGATGGGGTTTTTTTTGACTCAGCACATGAATCAGCGAAGCCTTTATTAGGAAGTTACTAAGTCGCTTTTACGAGTATCCCTCTTTTACGAGGCAATTATCTCTCTCTCCCCCTCTCTTGAGAAAGAGGGGTCATGTATTTTTTGCTCGAAGAGAGGAGCAGTAACTTATACCAGCCGCTATGATAGATAGATAGATATTACTTGCGCGTACTTATCAGGGCCCTGTGGACGTTTGCCATAAATGCCCTCTCAAGGTGCGACAAATATTTGAGCATCGAGAGAGCAAATTTTTCATTCAAAAGTAACACAAAAAGAAAGTTTGTTTCTTCTTCCATGCAACATTCTGCAGCGTTCGAACATTTGTTGCCACTTAACTCCACTGTGATTACGTCTCCGTCACATCTTAATCATCATGATGCTCAGTAACTAATTAGCACCATCATTTATCGCTGAAAATAGTTTCAACCATCTGCTATTAGCGATCTCATTTAGGATTGAGAACAAAAATATTTGGTGGAGTTATGAAGGCTATTTTTCCATTAAATAAAGCAACTCTTGTATTTAAAAATTACTAATCAAACCCGGAGAAGCTTCAAGCAGACCACTCATGTGTAGACCCCTCAGAATATTTTTGGATTTTTTTGGGGAGGCGACCGACAGCTAAGGTCATCTGCGCTATAGGGGACAGGTAAGGGAGGAAGGGTGGATAAAAACCCGGCGTCAGCATTAGCCTGCTTATAGCGGAAGGCGCCAAGTGGACCACGGTTTAACGTCTCATCCGACAGACGGAGTACTGTAGTTGAAGTGCTCTCCACACGACACTCAAGTAGGGATCGGGTTTCCTCTGAAAAAAATCCTCCTCTGCAGGGATTTGAAACCTGGCCGCCCGTATGGTTAGCCAGTACTCTAGCCACCACACTAACCCGATCCCCTCCTTAGAATATACATCCACATGTGTACAAAAAGATCTCTATTCTGCCCAAGGTGGCAAGAATATAATTTTGAATGGTATGTCCAGTGAAAGTTAAACGATGGCTCAGTTAACGTTGACGTAATTAATTGGCTCATTTGTGGCAGTTTATTTCATGAATCCCTTTGTAAATAAGCTCTTCATCCATATCAAAGAAGCGTCTTTGAATGCCAGTTCGTTATACGGCATATTTTTGCTAAGACAGTGGAATATTTGAGCTATACAGTATATTTTGCATTCCCGACGATTTGCTTTCAGTCATTCTTTCTGTATTACACTTGTTCGTGGGTTCCACATTGGCCGTATTTTCTGTGCTCGACAGATTCATCATCTATGCGATGATCATTTGCTAAGGCCTTCGTACTAAATATTGAATCATTAGTCCGCATAGAGGAACCAAAAATTATTTTTTTTCCATTTAATTTACTTAATATTTGTTGAGTAGGTGAAAGAACCTTGATAACACTGTAACTAATAAAAGAACTGTAGCTAATTTATTACTTTTTCACTTAGCAAGGCTTCGGAAGTGAGAGAGTTTTTCAATGTGTCATCAGCGATCCATCATCTCCATCGGGCCGAGCCTGTTTCTAACAGTTTCGACGTAAACGATTATACTTACGAGCTAACCTCATATCTCTATAATGTCAGTACACAACTTATGGATGTTAAAACTAGGCCCTTCAAAATCTTACATTCCTCAAAATGGTGTTACATTCTTTCGTTCAACTGTAGATTGGCTGTTTGGGGGAAGCATCTTGGGTCACAATAGCCATTGAGAATAAGGGGTAGGTTGGTTACGGAAGAATTATTTTGAGAAAGGAGGAATAGTTGAGAGAAATTCGGGGCGGCGTTGGTAGGTGGGACCCGATCAATATGATGGGGTTCGAACCTGGAGCCTCGTCATGCGAATACAGTACACAAGTAACCTCACCAACACGAGCCCCGGCTCAGTCATGTACGCAACCTTCAGATTAGAAATAGTAGTCTCGTGATTTTAAGACAGGTTGTGTCGCGCATTCATGAGAACTAGTTTTTTAATCGGCGTTTAGAGCTTTGTTGTTGTCTCGCAGTTATGTACCGCGTCGTAATGCTTCTGTAGAGAGTACATCTTAATTCAGTCCTAGTTTTTGATTTATTGAACGTTTATTGGTTACACATCATCTGCTTGTTTGAGGGTCGATATCCGTGATTTATACTCTTGCTCATATCTATTAATATAATGAAACGTTTGATGGTGAGTTTCGCCATAGATTATCTCTACGGAATCCGTGGTATCATTGCAATCAATCATCTCCGAGGCATTCATGCACATTGAACATATCGATGTATTCTCCTCCTCCCTTTCCATCCAAATGAATATCCTGATGAACACATCATTTTCGAGGGTTATTTTCCCCGGAGATGGCATTAATCAGATTTTGAAAAGTTATGGAAACTGTTAACCTAATTTCGTTAAATTCGCGAGGTTTTGTACGAAATGTAAATATATGTAAAGACAACGCACTAGCCCATATTTTAGCGGACAAGGCATCTTTTATTATTGAAATCTCTTCCTGATATCAATTATCTATAAATCCTTGTTCTCTTGCAAAATAAATAATGCTTCACTTTCTCCCTCTTTCAAGTGGCATGATTGTCTCCAAGAAATTCGCTTCTGATCTACCAAAAATATTCACAGTTGAATTACCAGTTCAGTGCGCTATCCGATCCATGTTTTGGTCTCCAACGTCTCTTCCACACTTATTCTAGGAGTATTTCTCTGATTGTTGATGTTTCTGGTCAATCATCAATGATGTAAAATCCTTGAAAGTGATTGGTACCTTAAATTTAAACTGGCAGAGTATGTTTTTCTGTGGATGTTTACGGTGCGGAACATGATTTTGAGTTTCATTTTTCAGAAGACTCTCTCACGAGGTTTTTTTAGCCATTTAATTACCAAAACCAGGATATGTTGTAATTTTTGGGGCGAATTTACTATTATGTCGTTAACGTTAACGTCTGATGCCTTTGACTTAAGGTTCATCTGATATCGATTGGGAAATGAGGTTGCACAAATTAATTAGCTCAGACTACCAGGATGTAAGTCGACTCAAGACGTTTGAAATGTGGGTGTGGATAGGTATGAATAGGGTGAGCTGGATGGCGGGAAGGACGAACGAAGAGTTGTTGGTAAGGGTTGGAGAGGAGAGTAAGCTGGTGGCGGAGGTTTGGAGGAGGCAGACGAGATGGATGGAGGACGTTTTCGAGAGGAGAGTGGGTGTTGAAGAGGGTGATTGAGGGGAGAACACTGGGGAATAATGGAAGAGGAAGGAAGATGATAAGAATTCTAGAATTAATAAGAAGTGGTAGACCATATGAAGAGTTTAAGTGGCATTTAATGGCGGGACATCTATGGAAGGGAAAGCTGATGAAAGAGTAGATGTACCAGAAATCGGGATTTGAAGATCAGGACTACCCAAAAACCTACCAAATAGCCAGTAGAATACTCAAATGAAAAAAACTGGTTAGTTAACCAGATTTTTATTGCTGGAAAGAAACTAAATAGCATCGCTAATCATGACGAGGAAAGTTCAAAAACTTAAATGCATGAAACAAAAATGTGTTCACCTTATTTCACTCAACATTAGGAGTCTCTTTCTAACTATTTAAAGAAAGGTTTTTCATAGAGAACTTACTTTAAAATAGGAGTAACAATAGATTCGTATTTTTAGTCTTCCTCTCTCTTTTTTATTCTTTTATAACTGAACTAAAAATTTAAATCTGTACACCATTGACTCCCTAACATGAAATAATCTCATGAGCGTGAGCGTCGGAAATTTTTAATTTCTACATCTTGTGCTATATTGTTTTTTCCTTGAGCATGTTGCACACGATTCAGCTCAAGAGCCACTACGGTGACCGATATACGATATTAAGGACGGAACCCAGGATGTCCGGAGTTGTCCTCAAAGGTTCAATGAACTTTTGACTGGTGAGGAAGCGGCATTATCATTCATATCTTGGTGCATTTCTGTTAAAATTTAATATTGAAGGTACGTTGGCAGACAGCGAGCGAAGAAAAAACTGCCGGAACGTTTTCATAAGATGTTGAATTGACGGACGGATACGTTTTAGGTACTGCGCCTCCTGTGACAATCATGGCCTCAACTAATTTCCACATCTTGAGCTATAGTGTCTACATCTAGTTGCCTTGTATCCACCAAAAATTGACATGGGCATTAGGAAGCCTGGATAGCGTAGTGGTCTGCGCATTGGTCCGGCAAACCAAAGGTCCGTGGTTCGATTCCCGGTTCAGGCCGAATTTTTCTCATGGCAATTTATTCAAAAAAAAATTACACCCGCCATGTTTGAATATTTTCAATCATGGCCTTAGATGACGCTAATTTCAGAATGTAAAGATCCTACAGTAGCTGTGAAATGATTGGTGCGCGACTATTTGGTCCTACTAGCAGCGAGTAGCAAACTAGTACTGCATCAGTTATGGAATCAAGTAGCTTGACGAGTGTTAATGAGGCCATGCTTGTTAGTCAGTATACTGGATCTGTATCACACCAAGCAAAGCCATCCTACTGGGGAGTATTGTCCAACTTGCGCTGGAGGTCCAAGCGTCGCGTAAAGCAAGCTTTAATTCTGCAGGGCCATGGTCCTTTTCAATCAGACTCACTTTTCGGTGCCGCCATCGCCGACCGCGTCCACGAGATGGACCGCCCTCGACTCAACGTCCTTCCTTCCCGTTTTGCCTCCGCGTCGGCGCCTCTTTGTAATATGAAGCAATTAAAAACTCCTATCTCGCCCAGGGCATCGCCTCCCTTTCGCGCAGAACCTCTAAGCCCTTTTCCCCACATTGCAGGGCGCACTTTTTCTCATTCTCCTTTTCCACAACGGCAATGCCGACCGAGGAAGCTAGGCCGGCGGGGCCCATTTCGCCGTGGAAATGGACATGCGAACGGTTGAAACATGCAGTTCCCAACGCTACTAAACCTACATCATTACCTACATCGTTTAGTGTCGGCGTTGCAAGGGAAGAACCGAAATATAAGGAGCGAAACTTAGATAAGAAACACAAAATGAATAATAGCGTGATGCTAGAGTGATTGACAATCATTTGCTAATGAAACCATTCCCAGTTTATGGTAGGCATTATGGATGCAGGATTTCTTATTTCATTTGGAATCACCGTATTTTTCTGAATATAATATCCCGTGTTTTTGTCAAAATATCGACCGTAAAAAGTGATGGGGTCTATATTCAGGAGCTGCGGAAGTTAACACCAACGATACATTTTGTACATGCATCAAAAATACGAAATGACAAGTAGCCGTTCACGCACCTATAATCTGCATCCAAAAACGATAGAGAAATTGGGAAATTATTCGGAAATATACCTAACGACAACAAACACATTGGTAATGCCTAAAATCGTTTTAATTGATATTGCTGTTTTATCAATTTTTCTATCGGATGATTAAATTGATATTCCCAATAATATTAGGAATTAGATGTTTTTTCTAAAAGTAAGACTTGAGAGTCAGGAGAGGTGCTTATAATCGTACGGCATAAGAATCGGACAAATACGGTAACTGCTTGCTTTTTTCTTGCTCGCTGCTATTTGTGGAGAGGGCAGCGGAGAGTTAACAAATGTACCGCCCATGTAGAAACAATTGAAAAGAAGCATTACTTTTTGAATATTACATCAAAGTCGCAAGCTTATTAGGTCCTTTCCTCCATCAAGTTACCATGATAACAGCATCTGGTGTGAGTAAAGGTATTATCGTCAATGTGGATGGGCTAGCACTGGATGAGTTTATAACGTAATTTCTATCCACCGTCCAGTAATTTCACCTACGGGATGGAGGAAGATATTTTTAAAATTTATAACGGCAGTGAACACCAACTTGGAGTCGCTTAATTTTCTGCGAAGATAAAAGGCATAAATTGTGCATATCCCAAAATTAAATGAATGAAATGTGATTCACCCGCCAAAAGAAAAGATGGATATAATTTTTTTAACTCATAATTTTGTCATAATTTGGGAGTATTTAAACGGAAAAACAGAAACATTTCAATTACAAATCCATGGTTTTTCCGAACAGAATTCTGATGACTTGAGTATTTATGTCTCTCGTCCGTTCCGTTGCCTTTGACGCTTCACTTTCATTTGTTCGCCAGATCAGGACCGTGCGTTTTCCGTCGCATGCATCATCCGATGAACATGATGGTCGATGCTCTTAAATCATCTTTATTTCTCCCGAATCGGCAAAATTCCTTCATGGCTCAGCGGTTAATTACCTTTTAATATCGTTCCGATCATAAACATTTTACCAGGGACAAAAACAATAATATTTATAATTGTAATGTTCTCTTTGCTTACATGGTTTTGTAATTCCGGAGTCACCCGAGCCGAAACGCTTCGGTTAGCCTCCATCCATGCGCGGTTAATTGTTGTTATTAAGATTACCAAGTCAACCGACGCCTGTGATTTAGCGCAGACTCTGGAGACTCTTGAGACATTAATGCTTGCTTGTATCGGCTGGGAGGAGGGCGAGCCAATGCACCCCCATCCACTCGGTAGATGTCTCTCCTTCTTGCCCGGCCTCTTCTCCCCCTTCCTCTTATCTTTCACCCTCCCTCCCCCTCCGGATTGATAAACGGCGGGAGAGAGGGAGCTAAGAAGTCGTAAGTTCAGTCTTCTGTTTTCCTTTTCCCTTTCGTCTTCATTCCCTCCCCGATTCCCCCCCCCCACCAGATCGGCACCTCTTCTTGTCTTCCTCCACGCATGGCCGCATTCTTATTTTTTTCCCCTTTTTTAAAAAAATCGCAATGAGTGACAGCTACAAGCCATTGAGCCACTGAACCAGGCCAACCCACAACTTTTCAGTCACCTCCTTCATAGACTCCCCGCCGCCCAACCTCCCCGATCCTCCGATGTCTTATCTCTCATTTCCATTCCCCCTCTTCCTCCTCCCTCCTCACCCCCCAGCCTCCTCCTCCGGGCCGACTGCTCCCTGATAGCTGAGCTGCCCCCTTCATAACCTTTACACTCTCCCTCGATCTCCTTCCGAAAACCCTTTAACCTCGCCCTTCCCGACTGATTCTCCCGCCCTCTGAAGTGCGTGTGTATTCCGAGCTCGTAACGGCACTCATCGATTTCCTCACTCATAGAGATGACTGTGTGTGATCTATTATCGATCGACTCCGTCTGGGAATCGGTTTGTAATGGTCTATTGCGATTCATCGATTTGCATCTGCGTCTGCGTCGAAGGCGTATGGCGCGATTAATAGCTTGTGTACAGATTTTATGTGTAAAACTTTGCAGGCGTGTACTTCGACCATTCGGCGATGTACAAACAAAAGCTTGACAGGAATTGAGCCGACAGATAGTTTTTGTGTATCTGTTGACTCCATCCCCGTCAACCTCGTGTGTGTTTGCATATAAAGTGAAATATATATACTATATATTTAATGTGAAAAAAATTGGTGTTTTAGATTTGGTGTCTTTGCCGTTTAATGCTATTTCAATACATAGCCTTAGGACACGAAATCTATTTCGGAATAATTCGATTCAATATGCACTGATTTTCTCCGAAACGAAAAATAACACGTTTCATAGGTATTATTTAAATGGTTGGTAAGAATTATCATATCAACACTCCGAGCAAAAACCTTGTATTTGAAAATAATTTTGGCTTAAATTTCGAACACCGAGAAATAAATCCAAGCAATAAAAATGCTTTAACGCAGGTGAAATTTGGAAAATATTACTATTGCATCAATGACCTGGCTACATGCATTGTGATTTCCACCGAATTAACAGATCTCACTCATTTCATTGGTTGCTCAATCCTGAGATTGGTTGACTTCAGTCCTCCACCCTTTCCTATCTAAGGCTATTTCCCTAACCTCACAGTATCTCTTCCTATGTATTTTCCTTTTTATGTGGTCCATGAACGTATTCCTGAGTCTTCCTCTGGGGAGTTTTTCCTCTATTTTGCCTTCAATTATGTTCTACAAAAACCCATCGTGTCTCAGGGTGTGTCCAATCCATCTTGTTCTTCTTTTCTGTATGGTGTTCCACATGGTCCTCTACCCTTCCACTCATCCACACACTTTCTCATTTCTTATTTTTTCCGTCCATTTCATCTTCAGCATCCTCCTCCAGCACCAGTTTTCAAAGGCTTCTAGTTTTTTCTGGTCAGCTTTTCCAACGGCCCAAGTTTCGATCCATAAATATAACTCATCTTCGCTGATAATTTCGGATTCTAACTCATTCACAATCACTTATTCTGCCAATGTTTTCCGGTTTCGACGCGTTAAATTACACTTTGCGCATTGAGATGAGTTTTGTTTCCCATCTGTATTAATTGGCAGAGTCAGCGCTAGATATTAGAAGCTAGTGTACCTTCTGAGGAAAATGGTGGTTTACGCAAGTACCGTTTGGATTAGATTAATTTGGTCATTTGCTTTTAAGACTTTTTTATTACCATGGAATGGGTATAGCAGTTTTTCTCCATGACGTGCATTACTTTTTCTGTCCATAGGAAAGAAAATTGCTCCAGTGTTTACAAAAACAGATACGTCTAACGCGCAATGAACGAGATGAAATTTGTGAATATGAAGAATGAACCGTTCAATTGTAATAAAAATACAACGTAGAATTATAGGCGCTACAATCACCATGATAAACTAGACTCCGATATTTTTGGTAATGAATGTGGTGACAGCGACGATGTTCTTTGTGGGAATCAGAGAAATGGGTTAAGTAGAGGGAAGAAAGACAAATATTCGGGAGAAGATTATGCATGCTTCATTCGTTCTTCACCATCCTCGATCTCACGCATCTCTTGCAAGTTCGATGCAAAATAATCTCGGATTATTTTTAGTCACTCGAAGATACACGAATGATGGCTTAGTGTGCTAGAAAACAATATTTGACCAGTGAAATGGGTAGAGCTCTGTGGCCTTAGAATAACAAAAGATAAAGTATATTTAAAGGCTTGCACAGCGATTTCTGAACATTTTGTTTAGCAATATTTTTTACATAATTTAATTTTTTAAATCTTTTTGCTGAGGGAAATATTTACTGATCTGTGAAATAATGAATGCAATGCTGATAGTTTGTGGCTGGGGTGATACTTAACAGCCATTTGGTGATATTTTTATCTGATGTTAGTATTTGACCAGAACAATATCTGAATGCCTTCTTCAGCCACCCTCAAACTGCCCCGAAATTTAGCGACTCTGTGGTCGCCAGATTTACGATCCGGGATGCGGAGCTCGGAGGCGAATCGACCCCCGTAATGCACTGAATGCGTGATTTCACGTGCATCAGGGCTTGGTGCTGCAGTTGACCTCTTGACATCTCGGCTATCACAGCCATCCTTCGGGCGGGTGCAAACGCGGTCTTGGTCAGTCGACTGTGCGACTTATGAGGCGTTTCCAGGGGAGCGACAATTGGAATCATGTGACTCGATGGTCTCTCGGAAAACGTGCGCTCCACGTGCATCTCGCTTGGGCCGCCCCTGGCTCTCGACCCTTCGGCCTCTCCCTTGAGTTCCCCGCCCCGGAGTGTCCGGCTGCAGCTGCACCCGGGGGAGCGGGGGAGGGGCGGTTCGTGCTCCTCACAGGGGCGGCGCTTCCTTAGCTCACCCAAAGGGCCGGCCGGCCGGAGGGTTCTTCTTCTTCCTCTGCCAAGCGCCGCTTGCTCCTCCGCCCACTCCATCCGATACCGCCCTAAGTCTGACACCTTTGAGTGGAGAAGGACATGGTTTTCTCGGAGGGGAGAGTGAAACGTATTCTTTTTTCTTACCGCTTCTTTCTAGTCTGCTACAGTAATCCACTTCTCTGCGCCAGAGGGGTTGTGTTTGAACCGCTCGAGGTAATTCCGTACACGTAACTAAGGTACAATCTCGAAGGGTTTGAAATTATGGTGAATTTGAACCATGTGTAAAAATCTCACACAGACTTCCCAATCGAGTTTTTTCGCGGTAATACTGTAACATGATTTTATATGCCGATTGAAGACACAATAAACAACACATTAATAAATCAATGTACTCATCCGAGTGAGTAAAACTTACCCTAATCTCCAATCGCTCGTTGTACCACGTGACTCCTTAGTTACGTGATCGAGATTATCTCGAGCTGTTCAAACACATCCCCCCAGTTTTCGAATGCGGAAGTTGACAGCTTTGCGTTTAGAATTGGTGTTACGATTTTTCAGATGATAAATAAATAGAACTTCCCTTTAGATAAGTGACGCACTGAATGGAATTAGAAATGGAGTCATTGTCCTAAGGGCTTGGCTCCTATGGAACAAAAATGTATATACATAATTGGGATTAAGTAGTTATATTATTAATTCTCCAACAAAAATTTGGGGATATGAAGCGAGAAAAAACAGCATTGAGATTACAAAAAAATTAGTATATAGGTCCCTGGAAAACCTGATGACAGGCTCAGCAGCCTATCGGGATTCCGGGGACATACGGGCCAACAGAATCGTCCGGCAAGCAAAAAAAAAAAAAAAAACCATCCTAAGTTCAGCTAAAATCGGTTTTACAATTAAATCGCGATCAAATTTAATCTAAAACGTTCATTTGAGAAAATATAATACTTACTTATTTTTTCCGATTTCATATTTGCATTGTTGATTGAGGGTAAACTATGCCGGGCACCAAAAATTAAGAATATACATGTATAATATTATTGCCGATTAAAAAACTTAGCGATTTGAATGATGACAACTAATTTGGCCTATCGAGACTTACATTCGCCCTGCAGTTGCTGGAATCCATCGCTTTGTTTTAAACTAGATGAGTCATCATTGAAATGTTTGTAGTCTGCTCTTTTTTCCATATTTAATGACCTATTTCAGGTGAAACAAATAACCGTTTAAACCTGTACCACGCGCGCCTTTTTCCCCTGGAATCGCACCTGAAAATGAGGATGTGGGAGTTCCTTACCTCTCTGACCTTCCCTGAAACCCCTAAGGCAGTGGAACCTCTTGAAACTGTGAAACCTTCACCTTGAGAGAAATCTTGCTAAATTGTGAAAAACTTCGCAAACGGAAGGCTTTAGCACTAAACGAAAGTACTGTGATCCCAAAAACCTCCCGCGATGAGAATGAAGATAGCCGTCGATTTTTTTTCATTTCTACCATTTAAAGACCAAAAACGAATTTTACTTTATTTTTAAGCAGTAGTTAGAAGTATGAAGTAATAGTTACATTATGGTGCAAAAACTTTTCAGTAATTAATTAAATATACATTTCTGAGGGTTTGGCGTGACTTATTGGTTTCGCGCCGTACGCTGAAAACGCAACCTCTGCCGAAGGTTTTTTGTTGCAATTTACACGTACTGCGCATCCAAACTTCCTCATACTTATATTGATGCCCATCTAGAACGCACATACAAAAGCGGGATGAGCGTCTGACACGGGTGCGCGTGGAACACGAGTCTATACTTAAAATACCCCCCGCATTTCCCTTCTGGGTTCAAACGCCCTCGCAGTCGTACCATTGAGTGATAGGCGCCGGTCTGACTCCTTTTTGGGGGCTTCCCTAACTTTCGATGAATTTGGTTTGGAGGGCTTATCAGTAATTATCTTCATTTTTCCGTCATCAATACTAGCATTTTTTATAGACCATGAAGACCATTCATTCTAGTCAATCATACAGTTTATTTATCTTCTCTTCTATTTTACTTTGCCAAATTGAAAAAAATGTATGAAAAGTGACTAAAAGACACCACTAAGATCTATGAGAAACTGATAGAAAGATCGTTTGTCTTCGATAATGGATTTACACGTGGTTTTCTCCTAAATAATAGTCCTTTCGGTGTTGCTAAATAAAACATCCTTACTTACATTTTCCATTGCTGAGTACTCTCATTCGAAATTTCCTTGAAACTTTGGAGGGAAAAATCATCCCTGCTGAAAACCAATCGCTATCGGTAGTTGGCCCTATGACTCCGATGTATCTCCAATATTTAAGAAATCACCTTCTTTCTCTTTCACTTCACATTCACTTTACTTAATTTATACTTTAGATCCACCCGCAGTAGCTGTGAGATTAAAGGCACAATCAAGTCACGCACCATTAGAGAGAGTATATTTATTTTCTCTTAATTAACAAAGAGTCATTTATTTATGATTTAGAGAGATTATTGTAACTGAGTGTGACTGTGTAAGTTGAAACGCGTCGTAAATATTGAAATGTTATGTGGAAAAGAGCAAGTGTTCAGATTTCGGATGGGTCATTTCCACTGGTAACTAAACGCAAATACGGCTCATCAGCAGTAATCAGAGAATTCTATTCTAATTTAAACATGAGTGACAGCCTTGGTCACATGTGGCACTGAGCCGTCCAAATATTGTCCCACTTTTGTTTCCTCTCTTGAATAATCTCTAATAGAATGGAACTATCTGAAAGCGTACGAGTTTGGTCGCGTGTGAACTGTTGAAAACGTGGAATATAGTGAAAACCCTCAGACGTCCTTAAATTTCTCGACAGTGGTGTTTCAGCATACCGATACATTGCTGTCGTAACTCCTGAGATGAGAGTTGGACTCGGAAACGAGAGTTAGAAGCGTGCGAATAGAAGTTTGTTTTTCCGCTTGGATTGATTTCTAGTGCAGGGACGTGTAGATTATTACGCTGGAGATGTGTCTTTGTGGTCACCACACAGTGGTGTATGGCCACCCCCCACATAGGCCCGGCGTAAGCGGAACTTTCATGTCTCTGCTGCGGGGAAGGAAAGAGAAGGAGGAGGAGGGGGTCGGGGTATGTCCCGGGGGAAAGGAGGAGAGGAGCGACCCCTGTCCCTTGCTCACATGTGCATCCTTTTTTGAAATTGACCGCTGACCCCAAATACAGTCCCTAATGCCGCATGCTCACGCAAGAGCCTCCATGACCACGCCCCCTACACCATCCAGGGGACACTCCCATTCCTTGTTGCATTTCGCCCTGACCCAAGGCGAGGCTGGGGAGGCGAAGCTATTTCTCACGGGGGAAGCAACGGCCACTGGGGCGGTCAAGACGTCAATTATCGGGAGAGTCTTCTTGGTGGCGGCTTCCTCCTCTTTCACAAACATGCGGTCGGCGATCGGTCTCCCTTTCTGACGTTGCCATAGGGAACTTTTGTGGACGTGTAAATCGTGCTTGTTCATTGAGAAAACATATTCCCTTCTTAGTTATGAAATAGTGATTGCCGTTGAAGTGCAGTGGATTTCTTCATATTTCGTTGCATATTTAATATCCTTTGAATTATTGCCTGACGAATCCCGGAGATAGGATTTGTGAATCAAAGTTAATCCCTAACTACCAAGTAAGTTTTCAGAGCCGTTTTATGTGCATTTTCCGAGATGTGATTAAAGGTGTTATTATTTCACTTTAAAGGTCATTTTAGGGAGACGTGGGCATGAGAAACCGGGTTCAATCAAACTATTAAATACTATTGTTATGACATGATTGGCAGTCTCCTAACTTATGCAGAAACAATTCTTTAATTGTTTTTTTTTGTAATCGGAGACTTCAAAATATAAGCTGGTTTGTGAATATGTTACCCTTTTACTGTTTTCCTTTTTTCACATTTAATTGGGAGACTTTATGGTATCACATTTGCCTAAAATTATTGCCAATATCTCTTTATATTTCTTTCCTCTCTTCCTCACCATCTCTTTTCTCTTTTTCCCCATTTTTCACACTTTCTCCCACTTTGCCTCTCCGTTTCTCTTCATTTTCATTCTCTCTTTCCCTTCTCAGTTCTTATTCCAACGCTCTCTCTGTGTCCTTCCGCAAAAATGCCTCCCCATGTCGTATCTTCGTAGCTACCAGTCTACTTCAATGGTCTCTTGCATGTTCCCTTGAGAATTTAGTAAGCGACAATAACAGATAATATTCGGTTATGAGACGTCCTGTTTAAGTATTTAAACATCTAGGGAGAATGAAACTTTTGGCTAATTATGCGCCATTTAAAAATATATTATCTGATTATGATTAGTGACACGTTTCCATTTCAACTTATAATAATAATTATGTGCAAGCTTAGTAGGTATAAAACCATTGTGTACGTAAGCACTGAGGAAATTTTACAAAATCATTTTTATTACTTTGAAATATACCTATCTCATAATTTACCTTGAAGATACTTTCGAAACCATTCCTTTTGGAATCTCTTGAAAATGCTGTTGCGACTGTTTCTACGGTTCCAGCACTGTATTATGTGTCTCGAACATAGGCAGTTGCATTCATTTTCTTTCTTTCACCTCTATAAAAGAAAATTTTCTCACTTTAAGATGGGTTGATTCTATAACCTCACAATTTCGCAGTTTGTTAGTAATTAAATTTCTTGGAAATTTGATACGTTTTTTATTCGCCAATGTAACACCTTTTAGCACAACGTTTCTCATGAAAAGACCATTAGGATCGGCCAAATGACAACTTTTAAGCGGGTGAAAGAGCGAAGCTAACGAGACCGCTGCGCGCACTTGATAATTTTCCCGCCCATGCCGTCTCCCGCCCACGACGTGCTAAGCCAACGGTGAATTAGTTTACGCCACGCAGCGATTGTCCGCATACACTTGCCCTCTTCCTCGTCTGCTGTCAATTACTTTTGCGCTTTCAGAACTGGAGCCGAGGGACCTGGCCTAATGGTAGGGGCGGGTAGGGGGTGGAGGGGGGGAGAGGCACAAAAGCGGTGGGCGCCGTGCCGAAAAGTTGAAATGCACTCCGCCGCCGGGAAGTGATGATGTTTCTTTCGCTTCCAGCAAAGGATGCTATAGTACCCTGCTAAGCTAAAAGACAGTAACAGCATCATCATATCCATTCTTACAACACCAGAAGCAATAGTCATATTCACAGTAGTCACCAAAAATCAAAACTATCACCCAAAGGGCCAGTAGCCATGGGCTCAAAAATATAGAATTCACTACCTGAAAACATTACCTCCATGAAATCAATACCTGTCTTGAAAAAAAATTGAAGGAATTCCTAATTCTGAAATGTTACTATTCAGTAAGTGAACTCCTCCAAAAAGAAATGTGAAAAATTTTAATGATCCAAGCAGTTGTTAATAAACAATTTTGTGATTTATTATCACTATTTTTCCAGAGAATGTTACGAAATTGTAATTTTTTTGTTTCAAATTGTGAATGAATGACGTATGAGAATTATTATTGTATTTAATGACAAATCCTATACATACATGCAAATGTAATTGTATGTCTTGGAAGAATAAAGATTATTATTATTGTAGGTTCTAAGTAATTTCATGCTTAAGTTTTTATCTTCGTGTCTTCTATTCTTCATCTAGTTCATCTTCGAAGAGTACAAGCTTTAGTTGATGCTTGGATTGTTAGTGCGGGAAATACGGAATGAAGATAACTCATAAGGGAACGAGAGTAACGAGATTCTCTGGGAGAAAGATTTGTAGCTACTGTTACCTGGCCAAGAAAACTGACATCTATACTGTGGATGCGGTGAAAGCAGATCGTGACATCAGCCAAACATGCACTGATACGATCTTATTGTTTAGTTTTTTTTATCCTCTAGGTTGTAAATAGCAAAATCAAATTTGATCTCAAAATGTGTTATTTTGTCAGTTACTGTCTTTTGGCTTAGCAGGGCAGTATACGTCTGGAAAAAATTGGGATTTTCCAAATTTTTGACTCATTAAATAGTGTGTACCTGTAAAATGAATCTTAGTACAATTTCACTAATTAATGTTTTATCTCGTAATATAACCAGTGTGCTGAGTCTACCTACTTTGTATATTTTAAAATGTCAACCAAGTAGATTATTAATACCCAAAAAGGATTATATGAATGTCATTATGGGGAAATAATGACGAATTATTCTCTGGAAACTTAACCTCACCCTTATGGAACCCTATCCGAGGGGGCGAATGCCCTATAGTAAAGCAGCCAGACTTATAGGCAGGCAATGATGAACATACGTACCAATGTAAAAACTCCACGAATGCCAGTGCAACTCGAAGAGTGCGTTGTACCCAGTGTTGTCATGGTAATTCATCTCTTGGACATACGTCCAAAACGGACGCGAAACACAAAGGTTAGGCGGGCAAGGTAATGCTACCAACATTGAGAATTGAATCGATATGATCGATGTCAATTCCAGCACTCCGGAATGATTATTGACCTGTCCCACCAACTATTTTTATGCTCGAAAATCCTAAGTTTGCAATATTTATATTTTATAATATTAGTAGCGTATGGGTCCGACTTATCTCTTGCCCATACGGCCTGTCAATTTTTCGAAGGTGGCCATATGTCGCATCGTCCCGTATGGCCTCTATGACAGCACTCGTTTTACCCATTTCCAAAAGTAGGCGAATATCTAAATTTCCACATTTATTGTTTACTTCCTTCACTAATTTTTCCGAGGAACACTGAAGTTAGCGTAAGCCGAACAATGCCCAGCTGAGTATCCATACACATCGAGCCATTTCTACCCTCGCCACTTCCACAGTTGTGAACTTCCGGGCGTGCAGCCGACTCGGGACGTGGAGTGAGGGAAAGGGGTTTGAAGTGAGCGGGTGGACGAGAGCAGCGTCAGTTCGTGCCTACGCCGACCTCTCGTGCGCTATTTTTGCGGCACTTAATGCGACTCAAGGCAACGCACCGGAATCCCGGTGCTCTCTCACGGCAGACACGACTCAGGAATTTCGAGGATTGCCTCGAATTCGAGAACGATCGCTCTTAAGTTCGTGCTCAACTGCGTCTTGTTAAACACTACACTGGCATCACCACTTGTAGCGACTCCCCAATCTTTTGTTGGGATGGCATTGGAAAGATATGAGAGGCGCCTGCCACCGGCTTCAAAATGGCCGGAGCGGTTAACGTGGGTAATTGAGGGCTCAATAAATAATACAAGTTCCTTGGTAACTTTGCGGTATTCCATTTTTTCAGAGGATTTAATGGTAACATTTACAAAACCACATACTTAAAAACACACACGACCCGGGTTTCAACGCTTAAGCGTCATCTTCAGGTGCTTTTTCCGGGTTTACAAAGTCTTATATATATGCTTGGTAGGAGGGGGTTGGATGTGAGTGACTTCACGCCCAAAAGCTGATGGCTTTCCACTCCCTTATTCATCGCCTATTCAATGTCCCTCTCAGTCACTCGAGTTCAACAAAGAAGTCCGAATTATTAAACAAATAAGGCAAAGCAATGGATACCATCTCATCTTATAGATAAACTAGTGATTACAAAGTCCAAAAAAGCGGCCATAAATCTAATATTCTCCGGTGATCTTTCCTCCAAAACAGTTCAAAAATGGTGTTCTCTGAGATACTTAGGTCTGATCAACGAAAAGATCGCCAAGTTTTCCCACGAGAAAAATATCGTGTGTCATTTAGAACCCCAAGAAACTAAAAAACTCTATTCGACAAAAGCAAATACCCGTCGAATCCTAAGAAGAGAAGTGGCATATATGCTTTAAAGTGTGGTGACTGCCAAGGTCAAGGTCATGTGGGTCAAACTGCCCTTAACTTTAATGTAAGAGTCAAAGAACACCAGCTAGCCTATTTTAATAATTGTGAACTTAAGAGCAATTTTGCGAAACACCTTTTAAGCCATGACCACCACAGTGATTTTAATCTTGATATTTTATGTTTTGCAACCCATAGACGTGTGCTTGACTCACTTGAGCAGCTGGAAATTTTAAAGACATTGCATGACCCTGACTCGAAGATTTTAAATGAGTATTTGTATCTGTCCTCATCTCCCATCCTCACAGCCGCCTCCATAATCTCCCTCCCCCCTCCCCCGCTAAACTCCCCGCCAATCACTGCTCCTGACCAACCCGCATCCACACCACCCTAGTCACTTACCTCCAACCCCCTCCTACCAAACATATATATAAGACTTTGTAACCCCGGAAAAAGCACCTGAAGATGACGCTTAAGCGTTGAAACCCGGGTCGTGTGTATTTTTAAGTATGTGGTTTTGTAAATGTTGCCATTAAATCCTCTGAAAAAATTGAGGGCTCAATTTTATAATTTTTTAAGTCAGCTGAAAAAATATTTCTGGACCTCATTCCAATCAAGTTTATCTGTTTATCCAGTATAGCCCACCTCAAAGGCATTAGTTTACATGATACAAGTATTGTGTTTTAAATTATTATCCTTAATTGAAGCATGTAATTTTTCGCTTTTTTCCCCAGTTTTCGGCGCGGTATATCAAATTTAGGCTTAATTTTATTGAAACTTTTATTTTTCAGTTAAAGAACTCGGCGCCACACCCTGATATTAGCTAGCAACAATTATAATGATAAAATATGTATTATTTCGCGTTTTGCATCAAACCTGTAAATATTGTGCAATCGAATAATCGCGATATATATAACGGGCGCCAAAAGGCTAAGTGCTTAATAAGCTACAGAAATAATGGTATCAACAGTAACTTGGTGGAATTACTTTAAAACTGAGTAATTCATCATTATATTATGCTAAATTAGCATAGAAATACCAAAACACCAAATTGCTTCGGAGAAATTTTTTCACGTATAGATATCAATCAAGGATTCACGTAAGCAAAGTTTCACGCAAATCCTTCCATTAACAAAAATCGCTCTGTTAACTTAAGCCTGATCACAAGATTGGCCTCAAATTTCAAGCATTGGAACTTTCTTCAAGATAATGTTCAGTGCGGTCCATGTCGACGAAATTTGCTCTTCCAACGGTTTATTCTGGTGTGCGCGCCTATTTTGCTATGGGTTCAAATGTTTAATTTACAGAGTTAGACCCGAAAATACTGTAACAATCTATTTTCGAGGATTCGTAAAATGAACGGGTGGCACTAAATTACATAATTCAGCGGATCTTAGATTCATTTACATAGTTGAATCCGTGGATCGCAGTCGGAACATTTAATCTAGGTTCGTACCACACATACGTGACTAGTCTCCAGACCATGGAAGAATCTTCCATGTCCAGACGTCATATCGAGTCGAGCATGTTATAAATTCGGCTTGGTAACGTAAGATGGCGCTGGGAGAATCGATCTGGCATAGGGCTTTCTTACACTATGCCAAGCCACGACTTTACTTGCATCAATAAGGCGTTCAAAAGGTATACTGGTTTATCCTGAATTAGGACTATGAAGACCGCTGAAAGTAATATTCTATACCATGTTACCAAAGTATATAGCAAGGGTTTGGCGCTTAATGTTACAATTTTTACGGTGTGCCACGACATGGCATTTTTATTTCAAATCGAATAATTCTGTGCTTTCAGTTGATTCTCATTCCTGAGCTTACAACACGTCCCAATTTAGCCGAGATAGCCCCGCTTTAGTCCGTCTCAGCCTCTCGTCTGGCACTGAAATGTCCCGGAACGTCTCAGTTTAGATGTACCGCCCACTGCACGGAGGAATTCGCAACGACTAAATGTGTGGCGAGACATGTGTCAATTGAAAATATTGTATCAACTTGTATCATGCGTCCTCGAAGGCTCATTATTGACTTGAGTGTTTCTCACTTGGTTGAACTCTTATGATAGTGGTCGAACTGGGCAACACTATTTTTCAACTTACCTCAGAGACCACGAGGAATAGCTTGGCGAGGCCCAATTAGAGTTCGGCCTCCCATTGGTAAGGATATATTATTATTTAATTTAAACTAAAGAATAAAATATAAATTGTAGAACACAAGCAGCTTAACTTTTTAGAAATATGTCCCATTTTTCCCAATTTAAGTCTTCAAAATTTGATGTGTATCCCGGTTTTTGAACATTAGATTATGGCAACCCTACTCATTCCTGAACTACTTATGAGCCGTGAAAAAGTGAATGAGTTTGGTTAACATCCGAATCTATCCAAGAAATGACTGCTACATTGTCGACATAAATTACCTTGTGTAGCTTAAATTGATAATGATTGGGTACTCTGGTGAAAAAACGAAGTTTTTCTTAAACCTTGGATCGATAGGGTGAATGAAAATCATATTTTGTCTTTGTCACAAATGGATGACATTATTTAATGATCAGATGTTGTTGACACCAGTGACAAAATGGCGGCTGAGAAATTTGTGCTCGAAAACGGACCACACGACGTGCCTTCGAGAAGTAGGTAGGTGCCTTTAATGTTATCATAATCGTGTGGCCTGAGGATATCTCCATGTTAAATGTGACCGAGTCGATCGCATTGCTCGGGGAATGCCGGATCAACGGCGAAACTGAGAGAATTGGCCTGGATTATTATTGCTCAAACAAGTATTGCCGATTTTCTTCATAAAAAATTAGCGAGACGCTCGTGCATTGGGGTTGATTGCCACCCTGTTGGTTTCCTCATCTGAAGACTGGTGCTTTGATAGCTCGTCATCATCCAGTCCGTTGATTAATTACTACTCTTCGTTCTGATCGTCCTTGCATCCATCCATATAAAATTTCCCTTTCACCGTCTAGAGCCTTTCGATGTATCCTGTCCACTTGGTTCTTCTTTTCTGTGTTACACTGCTGTATCGTTTTTACTTCTCATTTCCACTTATTTTTGTGCCTCTGCCTAAACTACTCCTCCACAATCTAAACGCTCTAAATTTCCTTCACCGTGAAACACCAAAAATCCGAGTTTCTTTCTATGAGCTCATCGTGATCCATGGCCAACTCCAGACTCAACGATTATTTCAAGAGTATAAAATTCCAA